>JARHVA010003729.1:610000-1325000 GCA_037957365.1 Torreya grandis
GAGTCAGTTTTTAAAGAGTAGATTAATATTTCATTCAAATAGATTAATGGGAGATGTATTGGACAAGCTTGTAAGAAGTGGAGTTTGAAGGTTGTAACCCTTATTTTGGAAATGAATAGAGATAGACCCTATTTGAGGTCATATTACTGTTGTTACTAACTGCATGTGTTGTGATTGATGAAATAATGGAGATTATAAATGTTTCAAAATGTAATTGAAGCCTAATGCTTGTTTGTTTGGAAAGAAACTTGAAGAGATAAATAATCAAGAAGGAAGTTCCTATTAGAAAAAGGGAATGCAGACCCTATTTAGGGTGATTTTTGCTTGTTTATAGACTATGTATTCCAAGTAGGATGTTTTATTAACAAAGGTAATTCATATTAAAAATGTTTGATTAAGAATTGGATGCCTTAGACATATATGTTTCATAAAGTATTAAGGAGTAATTTTGGTGTGATAAATCCTGGAGGTAGACCCCTGTGACTGAGTTGTATGTTTTGCTTAAAAAAATGGTATGTTTTCAATAATTGAGTGAGAAAGGTGTAGTCAAACATTTTAGAATGAGGGTAAGATTGTGGAAGGTTATTTGAAACTACATTTATCAAGATATAATGTGGGATTCATATGGTTTTTTTTTAGTTATGACAAGAAACCCTATTTCTTGTAGTTGCATAAGAGCATTGTAGATTGTGCGTTGGATTTTTGAGAAGACATGATCAAAGAACCAAGTTTAAAAGTGATAAAAGTTATTGGGAAGTGTGTGTGAATTCATTTAAAGTTGTTAAAATGTTTTGTTTAGTCCAATAACATGGTATAAGGTTCAAACATAGATACAAGCCTATAGAGTGTCAAAAGGTGGGCATAATCAAGTGTCATTTTGAGTTGGAAACTTATAATAGTGGACTAAATTTGTGAATCCATTGATTGGGGTATGTGTAAAAGATAAATAAATACGTATTAAACTAATTTTGAAGCTTTGAAACCTGTTATGTCATCCATGGTGGAATTATTTGTGCTCTTGGCTATGACTGAGTCTAGAAAACCCTAAACTAGGGTTTGGGGAATATAAGCAATTTTAACTATCAAAAAGTTACAAAAATTGGTGGAAATCTTGGTATCAATGTATATAAAGATATTTTGAGGGTTTAAGGATTTTAGTGTATCTCTATGTACTCTTTTAAGGTAATGTGTGTTTCAATAGGGCAGACATGCCTAATAGGCCTAAACAACAAACTAAAGTGAATAAGAAAAGAGAATTAAGTTACGAGTTAAGGTATATATTTTTGTGGATAGATAAAGAAAAATAGAGGGTATCTACATCAATATTTAATTTTAAAATATATGAAGGTACAATTCCATACAAAGGTGATAAGCCCAAAAATAGGGCTACAAAGACTATGAGCCGAGTGGTAGAGTTGTGAAGAGAAGTGAATTGAAACTTGGAAAGTGTTTGTGAGTTGATTGAAAGGATATAGAGGGTAATGAAACCCATGATAAACAAGATGAAATATTAGATAGGTATATGAGAACCAAATGAATCTTAATATCATACATGGGAAGTGAGCCCAAGAACCATTGCCAAAGGTAGTAGGTTAAGAAACAAGGTTTAGTGTGACAACTTGGTGTATGCTCTACATCAATTTTGGTATCAGATTACATAGAGGAAAAAATTACATAGAGAAAAAAATTACAGGTTTTAGGTTATGTCATGAAATTAGAACATACGATTCATTTAGTCATACCAAATCTTATTTTTTTATAAAAACAAATAAATAAAAATCCATGAAATCTTAGGCATGCCACATCCCAAATTTACATTCCACCTAAAAAATATACCATAGACCATAGAACCAATATGGACATGTTGGGAGATACATATACCCAAACATAAGGTCAAATTAAATAAACTATAGAAAATGGGAAATATAGAAACCAGATTTATGATGGCAATGTAAAACCCTTTATAATCATTTTATTTTATCTTATTATATTCACAATTCAAGACTAATTCACAATACATTATACCTATCATGATGATAGATATTCCATTACCATTCTAATTCAACTTAGATTTCTTATCCATTGTTTTTGTCTTGCATTTCTACTATATTAATCCTATAAGATCAATCCATTCAAACTACTAATGAAGGTTCTTTATTTATACCAATACCCTGGAATCCCATTCATCAAATATACATCTTAAATATCTAAGGATATAATATATTTATCACTATTGTATTATTCATATACCATCCTTGATAATCTTTTATTGTATATTCCTTATACTAAAAGGAGCAAACACAAATTGGTTTTAACACCACACCTTTAAAAGTGGTCAACATCTTCAATTGAAAACATGGGGATTTTAGTTACTTAATCCTAGGTATACTTGTCTATTCACATACCTATATAATCAATCATACCTTGTTTTATATAGTCTCCTTCCCAAATAAATCCACTTTTATCAATGGAGTTTATTTTATTTTTAAAATCACAAACTAAGCCTGGCAACATGAACACCAAAACCAATTATTTTTATTTATGAGCAAGCTGAATGTCATCATAATGATATTAATAGAAATGTTTATCACAATAGATCTTATCATTTTTTTGTATTCACACTACTTTTTATTTAATTTGATCCAAGATCATTTAATCACTTTCAATTTTCTAATCTCTAGTATCCCATTCAACATGACTAAATGAAAAAAAGATTCCACAAGCCAAAGTCTGTTAGCATTTATATGCCCTGTTACTATGATGAAAAGAATGATAGAATATTATTCTTGACAATGAACTCATCTACCTTTATCATGTTAACAAATTCTGAAAGATCGCATTCTAAATGATCATCCTCATTCTTTACACAGTTTACAATCTTCTCTATTGTCCTTTTGGCAACCTTCACATAAACCATTACAAATATTGCAATACTCTGATCAATTTATAATGAAAATAGAATTATGATAACCTTATTCAAAACTTAAATATTAAGAACATAGAATAATAAGCCTTTTATCAACTTTATATAATTCAAACTATAAAAAAATCATGTTCTACTCTATTCTGTACTTATAATAGAACCGTTACCCTCCAAATGAATTTTAGTTGGCATTTATTGTTCCAAAGAATGAATCCTATTTAATTTTTGGACAGTCATTGGTCATTACAAAGGCTAAATCAAATAAGAGAAGGTAAATCATGACTATACAATGGCTATAGTCGTGAATTGTTGAACCATTTTACTTAATAAAACACAATCAAATTTTTAACAAGAAAATATTATAATAAGACCAAATCACTCCTATATTAAAAACTGATCATGACTTGGATAAGAATGATATTCCTTCAAAACTACATAGAAATCAATTCCCATTCAAGACAAATTTTAGGATCCTTTGATCTGCATCCTAAAAGAAGATAAAAATCAAGACAGATCCAAATGACTTCCAAATCACTGAATAATATGTGCTAAGAACAAACTTTGAATGGAAAAAATATTTATTTGATATCCTCCTCTTTTAATGAATGCCTTTTAAATGCAATAACAATGTAAATACTTATAACATTACCTCCCTCGATCATTCATAATAATACCATAAAATTGTCTTGTCCCAAATTGTTTCACTAAACTGAGTATAAACCCCCGTGTACTAAAAATTTCAATACAAGAATACCAAATAGATTATAGTGAAATAAAAAACATTAACTTAATCATACAATATTATCTAAGATGACTGAAGAGTATACTAATGTTTCTTTATTCTAGATGTCCTCCACTTGATACATGAGTCCTACAGATTTCTCAATAGATAATATTCCTGTAGACCATCATTATCCTTCACTAGACCCAATTATCTTCTTATCCTATCTACGTATGCCATTTATTCATGTTTATTTTCTTTTATTAAACTCCTATCTTTGAGAATACAAAGTCTATCAACAATACAAGTTTAGTTTTGGTCTTAAAATAAGACCATAATTCTCTCAACCACCCTATCTTGGTCTCATGAAATGTAGGTATGACTTGTCAACATAATAATATGCAATAATTGACTAATAAAAAGTAAATTGACACTTATTAACTTACCTATGACCCTAAGGATCACTACATAAGATCATTTATGATTTTACCAATCATGACAAACTCCTCTAATGGACCTATCCATGGCCAGTAAGGCTTGTTACAATGTCATGAGAACTTCATAATGTCTTTTAATTATGACTCTCAAACACTTACCTAGACTACCTAGGACCTTATTAGGTATTTCAAATGCTTATTTCCTTCATGACAAAGCTTATTTGACACCTATTCGATCTTAAATACTATATTTACAAAGATGGAGTTGATGCTCCTACATTAATTTGATATAATTTAAGAATATCAAGAGGTAATGCATGAGTGAGAGGATATTCCAAAAAATAATCCAATTTATAACGTATCTACATAAATAGAATATGAGTAATCATGAGTGGTAGTCGTCACTCCAAGAGGGGAAAAAATAGGGGAGGATAGAAGGATTGTAGTTGATAGTTTGTGATTATATAACACCTTAGTATTGTACTGTTTTAAAACTCAAACCTTGGATATTCCTCTCAATTATTTACCTTTTTCACTTTTTCAAGTCTTGCATATACTCTCTCCTTCTATATATTTTCCTATATCTCTTAGTCTAACTAGCCATATGTTAATTAACTAGGTCTTCTATCTTTCCCAAAATGCTTAAAATGTATTTATCTTCCATCTCTACAAGTTTAAACCTATACATTTTCTCCGACTCCCTAGACACTAATGTACATGATAGATAATAACATCAACATTATTTTCCAATCCTAATATAAGTGTCTGTTAGGTTGTGGAGCTAAAAGCTTCACTGATGCAGACATGGAGGAGGTTGCAGATGAGTTGCAGAGTGTCACAGTCTTTGGTGTTGGTCTGGCCAACCGACGTCAGCAGGTAGGAGACAAGAAGCAACTGATGTCGGTCAGAGATCGGCCGGTGTCGATGACCCCTAGGCAGACAGGGACCGACGTCGGTTGCCTGTGTGGTTCGACTGCGAGCTTATTACGGGCAGTTAGCTAATGAACCAAGTGTTTGCATGATGAGTGCTATTTTTAGACTGAGAGCTACAGATCTAATTATTGTAATTAGATGTCTAATCATTGTTTGGATGAGATCTATATAATAGACTCATGGTTGTATTGGAAAAGTGTTCTAGTTTGAGTTGAGCAAAGTTAGCTCCTTCTGTGTGTGAGGTGAGCAAGGTTGTTCCTCCTAGTTCCACAGTACCAGGTGTAGGTGCTGGATTGGAGAATCAGCAGGGTTCTTCATGTATGTAGGATCTTGGTCACAGGTGCATGGCCTATATAGGAGATCTACATGCTAAGTAAGATCGTTGATCTACAGGTGTATGTGTGTGCAAGGTCAAGGTTCACAGGTGTGCAGAACCAGGTTGATTTGCAGGTGTGCAAGATCAGATAGGACATCAACACAACAGGGAGTAGTATCAGGCAGGATCTACTTGGAGTACAGGTGTGTACTCGGATAGAGCAAAGAGGAAGGCAAGGGAGTTCCTTCCATAAGTACGGTCTATTGAGGTGCAGGTTATTGCAGGTTCATGGGAGATCTACTTGAAGTACCTTGAGTACTTGTGGAGTACATGGAGTACTTGTGGAGTGCGTGGAGCACTTGTGGTGTGCGTGAAGCACAAGAGGTGAACACCAACTCTGTATTTTGAGTTGGGTGTTGGGACCTGAGAGAGAGAGCTTAGAGGAGAGAATTACTGTTCACTTGAGGTGTGGGAAGCCTCTGAAGAGGTGGTGGAGAAGAAGTGGCATCTTCTTTATTGTATTCTTTTCTGTATAAGTATTAATACAAGTTGTGTATTGTCTCTCATATCATGTGTTATTCTGAATTCTAGTTACTTGTGATTCTGGTTAATTTCCGCATATTAAGTTGCTTGGTTTGGTAATCAATTGTGTGCTTCCGGTTTATTCCCAACACGTGGTATCAGAGCTAAGGTTGCAGGGAGCAGGTTTTGTGTTTGGTTACAAGTCACTCTCAGGGGTTTCTAATTGAGTGGGAGTAGAGCAATGGTAGATCAAAGTAAGCTAAGACTGGAGGAGTTGAAAAGCACAGATGGTTACTCATGGTCCTATGGAAAGAAAGAGCAGGTAAAAGATTATTGTTGGTTGGTAGCAAATTAGCATGAAGGAACTGAAGACGCAGATGTTGCAGGTGTTATTGCACAGGATGCTTCTGGAGGTTTCTTAGATAAAGTTGAATCTTGGATAAAAGATTCGGTTGCCTCTTTCCATGCAGCCCCAGGTAGAGGAGCTGGTGAGCCTTGCCAAAGAATTGACAAAGGGGAAGTGAAGCTGAAATTGTAGGCGGCCAACACACAGGTGTTGATGAAGGTCATGCAGGTCCCAGGTTTGGAGATATGGCTAATTTCTTCAGAAAGATTGGGTGATGAGAGATGCACAAGAAATCTCACAATGGATGCACTTGAATTAGCTGGTGGTAAGAAAATAGGTACTCTTTATCTACTTGTTTATATTACTGATTCTTCTTTTGTTGCGGAGACGTGGCTTCGTAGGCTTGGTCACATGAGCAGGAAGGAGATGCATGTTCTTAAGCGGAAGACAGATATATTTGATAGGCTTAAGAACTGGAAAGCCTTGGTGTTCTTGGAGGAGATGGCGGACAGAAACTAGTGGATGGTGTTGGATACTTCTGAGCAGGGCAGTTTGGACATGGGTTTTGATTCAAAGGAGCTCGCAGGTAAAAATTCATCACTCACAGGCGAACACAGGTACCCATGTCAGTCAGGAGGAACTGGCATCGAACAGACAGGTGCCGATGTCGGTCATGTGCAGACCGAAGCTGGCAATGTCAGGAAGGGTAAGACCGACGTCGGTAGTAGGTAAGATTGATGTCGGTCAGGAGGACCAATGTCGGCAGCAGGGACACCGATGTCTACAGGGTCGGTAGTCAGGGATAGACGCATGGGAACCGACGTCGATCGGATGCAGACTATGGAGTGACTGAGGTCGGTCACTGTAACAGATTTTGGGTGGATAGCACGCTGTCATGGAGTCTCAAACACCCATACGGAGGATTGAAGACATAAGTAGGCCCTCAAATTCGTTGTTCCTCTTCTTTATACATGTTGCTGATTATAGAGCAGGAAGGATCCAGGAAATAGATGTGAGCTTGGCATGGATGAGGATGTGATTCCTTAGAGGAGAACCAAACAGGTGTGTTTTGGTAGGGTTTCCAGTAGGTATGAAAACACAGAGATGAATGGATACCTTAGTTGAAGAATAGAGTGAACGGATACGTGAGACAGAAGACTAGGCATATGGTCTTGAGGAGTTGCAGGACAGTGGTACAGGTTTTGACAGGTGGAGGATGAAGCATGGCTTCAGTCAATGTCAGAGTAACTACTATGGTTTGTCTTACCAGGTGGATGATGAGTCATGACATCATTTTATTGCTGTATGTGGATGGTATATTTGCTAGCAGGGTTAGTACATATAGGGTTTTGCTGAGCTAAGGGTAAGGTTAGTTCAGTGGCATGTCATGAGGAGTTTGGAGTAGCGAAATTCTTTGACATGGGAGACATGGAGATCACAGGTTGATTTTGTCTCGAGTGGGAGCTGATGTGAATCAGATGTTGGTGAGGTTCAGGATGCAGAGCCGGAGCACACTAAGGGCTGGACAGGTACAATGTCCAAAATCACATGAGGTCTGGTATAGACCTGAGTATTCCCATGCAGTGGGAGCTGTCAAAGAGTTAGGAGCCAATTCAAGGAAGTGGTTTTTCAGGGATTTGAGAGGGACCAGTAGCAGGTATACATGCAGGGTTAGGACTTCACTACATGGATTTGTAGGTTTGGATGTGGTAGGGTACTCGGATGACAGGAGATACACCATGGGTTGTGTGGTGGGTTGTCTTCAGGATTGATCTTGAAGAGGGATACAAACCAAGAAATAGATTAGATGGGGTACAGGTATAGGTACAGTGCAGTTGTTTATCTCCAAGTGGGAGATTGTTAGGTTGTGGAGCTAAAAGCTTCACTGATGTAGACATGGAGGAGGTTGCAGATGAGTTGCATAGTGTCACAGTCTTTGGCGTTGGTCTAGCCAACCGACGTCGGCAGGTAGGAGACAGGAAGCAACTGACATTGGTCAAAGATCGGCGACCCCCAGGCAGACAGGGACCGACGTCGATCGCCTGTGTGGTTTGACTGCGAGCTTATTATGGGTAGTTAGCTAACGAACCAAGTGTTTGCATGATGAGTGCTATTTTTAGACTGAGAGCTACAGATCTAATTATTGTAATTAGATGTCTAATCATTGTTTGGATGAGATCTATATAATAGACTCATGGTTGTATTGGAAAAGTGTTCTAGTTTGAGTTGAGCAAAGTTAGCTCCTGTGTGTGAGGTGAGCAAGGATGTTCCTCCTAGTTCCACAGTACCAGGTGTAGGTGCTGGATTGGAGAATCAGCAGGGTTCTTCATGTATGTAGGATCTTGGTCACAGGTGCATGGCCTATATAGGAGATCTACATGGTAAGTAAGATTGTTGATCTGCAGGTGTATGTGTGTGCAAGGTCAAGGTTCACAGGTGTGCAGAACCAGGTTGATTTGTAGGTGTGCAAGATCAGATAGGACAGCAACACAACAGGGAGCAGTATCAGGTAGGATCTACTTGGAGTACAGGTGTGTACTCAGATAGAGCAAAGAGGAAGGCAAGGGAGTTCCTTCCATAAGTACGGTCTGTTGAGGTGCAGGTTATTGCAGGTTCATGGGAGATCTACTTGAAGTACCTTGAGTACTTGTGGAGTACGTGGAGTACTTGTGGAGTGCGTGGAGCACTTGTGGTGTGCGTGGAGCACAGGAGGTGAACACCAACTCTGTATTTTGAGTTGGGTGTTGGGACCTGAGAGAGAGAGCTTAGAGGAGAGAATTACTGTTCACTTGAGGTGTGGGAAGCCTCTAAAGAGGTGGTGGAGAAGAAGTGGCATCTTCTTTATTGTATTCTTTTCTGTATAAGTATTAATACAAGTTGTGTATTGTCTCTCATATCATGTGTTATTCTGAATTCTAGTTACTTGTGATTTTGGTTAATTTCTGCATATTAAGTTGCTTGGTTTGGTAATCAATTGTGTGCTTCCAGTTTATTCCCAACAGTGTCCACTACCTTAAAGTCATCTAATTTCAAATGAAACTTATCCTAATGGTCGACCTAAGTGATTCAATGTAATTTATTATTCCAAAGGGATTGATATAAATACAATATCAACCCTCATTCATTACTCACCTATAAATCATATAAAAGATCATTCAATTGAGCAAAGCTTTCATATTTATTCCTATTTCCATACCAGTCATAGGGATTGCACATCTATAGGTCTAAAGTACTAAAGGAGAAAACTAAGGGCCTGATTTGCCATGTTATAAACTAGGTCATTATTATACTTACTTTATACATATTGTATGATTCACACATGAGCCAACATGTATAGGATAACTACATAAGTTTGAGGCCCTCTTTAGAGTATTGGATATGTAGGTAGTGTTCTTTGATAGAGGGGTCATTAGGGTTAGATTGACACCATGTGCCCACTAACCCATTTTACCCAAGGTCACATTAAAGATGGAAAACTAGGGTTTTTCTATTTCATAAGTAATGACAATATATGACCCAAATTTGATTACACCAGAGTGAAGGTGAAGCAAATCCTAGAAGCATCTAAGTGGTCACATCTTGGTTCAACAGATATTCCCTATAGGACACTAGTGTCAAACCTAGATAGTAGCATTGACACAACCATCCCATACTAATGCTACTATCTAGAGAGCTGAGCTATTAGAACCATAATCTAACTATTATTCCAAAATTTCCTTCTTGCCTAATTTTAGCCTATTCTAGATCTATAACTACATTAACATTAGAACAAGATATGTACTTAACTTATTTTTCATTTATATATTTATCATACTTTAAATTTTCATATTTAGACTATCTCAACATAGTAAATTTAGTGTATTCTTATATATGAGTTTAGCATCTAATTGACCAACTATAGATCTGATTATCACCCTTATGCCATTTCATTTCTATATATCCCTCTAATACAATCTAGATAACACCAATTTAGACAATCTATTTTAGGGTTCAACATTTGGTGGACCTAATCTTTGAACATCAAAACCCATAAATATACCCTTTGGGATGCTTATTACTTGCTATATGATAATTTTTACATACTTCATATCTCTTATCATGGATGATATTGATTTATTTGATGACTATCCTTATGAAACCATCTAATTCTCCCTAAAACAAGGAATTGAAATTGACTACTCTTGTATTCTTACAAGTGTTAAATCATGTAATATAAAATCCTTGAATGGTGGTAGTTTTTATCCCTCTAATTAGGTCCATGCTCCAACCACTTCAAGAGATAAGTTCATCCATATTGAGGAAGATACAAAGACTTTACCCATACTTCCTATACCACCATTATATTACTTTGACATTCGATACTTTCAATAGTATGGATACCAAGGCCAAGGATTGGGAAAACATGGGCAAGGTATAACCCACCCTATATCCCTTAAACATAGTAATATAATAGGCAAGGGTTGTGATTTTCACAAATATTATTGACTCAAAAACCATTTAGGTCAACTTAACATGTACATTTTACCAAAATAGTGGGTACATATGACCAATAAATTACTTCATTTGATCATAAAAAATTCCAACAACTATATAAAGAGATTATGGATAATTTGCAAACAACTAATAAGGGGCCAATGTCTTTAATAAAATTAATTCAACCCCCCAACATTACTATGTTTACTTATAATATTCCTTTATTCAAGGGTGATGGTTTTCTCTTACCTTCATTTAAAGTAAATTCCATATCAAAAAGGTGTTCCTACCAAACTTTTCCAATGCTAAAATTGTTATACCCTTATCAAAGAAAAATGAGACAAATTATTTAAATGGTAAATTCTATTCAAATGATATACCAAATGTACCAAATTTCAAATATCCCATACCATTATGAAAATATTATAAATTTAGTGATCATGAACTTGCACTTGTTATACATAAGGATGATGATACTCACATGCCTAGATTCAAAAGAGGTGTTGGGTTGAAACCAATGATACCACCTATGAAAAAAACCTCTATCTCCATAGAATATCTATTGTGTATGATGAAAAATATTGGGGACCTTCAAAATCAAGTTTCTATACTCCAAATGCAAATGGCCTTCCATAATGATAATTTACATGTTACCCCATTCAATAATCAACCTCTTTCTCAATGTATACTTGAATATCCTTATCCCCCATATTTTAAGATACCATATTACACTCTATTTTTGAGACACAAAGACCCATTCAACCACATGATTAGTTATGTACATTATTTTGGTAAATGGGCATAAGATGAAAAAATATTATTAAATTTTTTCCATATGAGTATTTCTGATGAGGCTCAAAATTGGTTCTATATTTTACCAAAGGGTTCCTTAAGCATTTTGTTACAATTTGAAGATGATTTCCTCATGGATTTCAATATCCATAAGGTGATAAGACTTACATTAGAACATTTTCACAATTTCAAGCAACATGATGATGAGTCTAACTAATATTATCCTATTTAATTCAAAAGAACATCATATGAGCTAGCATTTAGACCCTCATACTTAGAATTACAATTTATCTTTAGTAGAGGCCTTCTTTTTCCATTAAATAAAATGAAATTGTATAAATAATATGAATTTTTTTACCCCTTTACATAATGATGTGCATAGATATGCTTCCTTCATAATTAATCATTCAAACAAACTTAACATATCTCCCTCAAATACAAAAGCTTTATCCCTCACACAAAGGATGAATAAAGCTTACCTAAGGAACATTATGAAAAAAAATGTGGTATCCCTAATCTCTATATGACCAATTCACAATTTTTACTCAACATGGGACCAATCCAAGGTTCACATCTTATGTAATAATCTCAAAGTGAACAACATAAAAGAAATCCATGACAAAAATATTTCAAAATTACCTTATACATGGGTGGTGCCTATTTTGGCATATCCATATTGATCCTACACAAGCAAAAGCTATTTGAAATATAATACACTTATAATAAATGGGATTCAATCTAACAAACTTACAAAATAAAGGACTCAGGTTGGAAAGACTCATTAGGAAACATAACAATACTAATTTCTTGTGGTCCCAAATTAATTTAAACACAAGTTTGGGTTATGCCTACCACATCTCCATATGAATTTTAATTAGGAACTATTTGGATATATCAAATGGAATAAAAAAATTATCCAAATTAGCAAGGCATTTCCTTTCCTCACAAAGTCAAAATAATACATATTTCAAATGATAACATAACATCTTCTACTACATATGCCAAACATGAGGAAGAATATGTTATGTACCTTTTCAACCCATCCAATTATGATGAAAGCAATGTAAAAGTTCCAAATTAAGGTTAAAAGGTTCATAGTGGTGGAAATAACTATGGCCATCCACTTGATGGCATCAAAGGATGATCTTTCATATTCAAAAAATTCCAAAAATACCAAAAAATCATAAAAAACATACAAAAATTAAAAAACACTTTCGACATTTACATGTTCTATTGGATCCTTGGTATCCATTTATTACTTCCATATTACTGAATGACATACTCATTTACTCCTACATACACATATGTTTCACACTTCTACTTGAGTGTGATACAAGCATACATAAACACATGATACATTCCTATTTTGGATGTTGGGCCTTCCTTCTACTCATGCCATATGGACATTCAGGGCATCATTTTCTTTGATCTTGATACACACATGGTATATGATTCAATGATCACTGTATGTTATCATGTTTGATATTACATATGTACTTACAGATGCATATTTTCCATGATTATATCTTATATAGGGTAATTGATATGCTATACACTTGACATATTTTCATAACACATTGGATCCATGGATTACTATGACATGTTTATGCTAGCTGATTATGATTAATTTATGCACTTCTTTGAGTTTATTGCCTTGCTATTGTCTTGATTTTTTGAGCATTTTAATAAACTCCTTTACTTGAATCACCCATGCCTATGTATGCTTTAATTAACATGTGCATGTAATTATTTATTGTATGAACATTTGAATATGTCACCCTTACCTTTATGGACATTTTACTAAGTCTTGTTCCTTAGATTGTGTGGCACTTGAACACTCCCCTTGTATTTAGTCTCCTTGGACAATTTCCTTTTGACTTATTTTTGAGTACTCTTGTGTGTGTGATTATTTTCCTATTAAGCTTTTACTATTACTATATAGATTGTCATGATATTTATATGCATATTAGGCCTACATGTGATCACATTAGTTCTATGTGCTTCAATGATACATTTAATTAGACATGTTCTCTTGTATATGCTATATGGTTGCATCCACATAATATATAGTTGTATTATCCTTTTGAGGTAAGGTAACTACCAATTTATATCTTTCCCTCACCTCAAAGGGGGGAATATTAGTGGGGGAATGCCATAGATACATGTTCTCCACACTTGGAACAAATTTAAGATGCAATATTCATTCATAGTTCTTAGATTTAGTGGGGGCATGCTTTAGAAGCACACTCTCCACATTCATTTAGTATATGGTACTTATATTAGTTTTGAGATTGAATTGAAGGCATGATTTGGAAGCATGTTATCCATACTCATCCAATATATGGTACTTGTATTAGTTTTCACATTTAGTGGAGACATGTCATATTGACATGGCTTCCATACATTCATAGTTATCAAACATAGTGGGGGCATGCTTTGGAAGCATGTTCTCTACAACTATTTAGTATTCAACATATCCAGTTTATAATGGGGGTATGTTTTGAAAACATCTCCTCTGTATTAGTAATTATACTAGTTTTTAGATTTTACCATATATAATGGGGGCATGCTTTGGAATCATGCACTCCACACTTATACAGTTATTCGAATTGGCCAAAACACATAGTTATATGATTCATATTCATAGTTGTGGAAAAATTATATACATTGTACTATTATATATGAAATTTTAGCATGAAACATATATAAGGTGCATATGATATGCAATATGTGCATAATATTTCAAAATCCAAATTAGTTTTAGATTCTATAACTCTTTTATGGAATTTTACCATATCATGGACTTTTCTTGCATACTGATACCCTGTGGGATTTTAATTTTTTTTTATTGAGTCACTCTAATACATTAGTTGGTTCACCTTTTGGTATGGTTGAGGTGACCAAATCACTCAATGTTTCTGAGTTTTTAGGTTGGACTTGATCATCCAGCCTCACTAGGTTATAAGTATCATCAGGGTGATGATTGAGTTAATCTCAATTGCTGGGTGGAAACTCACTTTTACTCCAAAGATGGGGGCATGTGTATTCCAATCTCTCTCTATCTCTATCTCCTTGGATATAAGCACTTTAAATATTTATCTTTATTTATCCTAATATCAATTTTTAGAGCTTTACAATGATACGTATTTTTCAAAATAACCTGATAATAGGCAAGGTAGTTGCATTGAGACACATGTGTACTCCTAAAACTTGCTATTTTAATTTCAATATATTTTAATAATTTCAACCCAGATTATATGAACTAATTTTATACTATAACATGTTCTTGGTTACAGGCCAATCAACATTAAAGCACTCAAGTTGGGCACACATAAAGATAAGGTGTGTTTACACACCACATAGACATTCATTTCCTTTAAAATAACAATTTCATTATTATATTAAGGGGGAGATGTAAATGATATTTTGTGATTATATATCACCTCATTATTGTACACTTGCTAAACATAGACCTTGGCTATTCTTCTCAGTTATTTACCTTTTTTTCCACTACAAGTCTCACATCTACTCTATCTTTGTGATTCTTGGCCTATATCTCTTAGTTTGACTAGTCTTATATTGATGAACTAAGTCTTCTATATTTTCCATAATGCTTAAAATTTACTTATCTTCCATCTCTACATGTTTTAAACCTATACTTTCTCTCCTACTCCGTAGACACTAACACCCAAGAAAAATAATAGCATCAACATTAATTCATGTCCTAATGCAAGTGTCTATTGCCCTAAAGTCATATAATTTGTAAATGAAATGTATCCTAATGGCCATTATAAGTGATTTAATTCAAGTTATTAATCCAAAGGGATTGATATAAAAACAAGAACAAACCTCATTAATTCCTCACCTAGATATCAAACAAAAGAGCATTCAATTGAGCAAAGCTTTTCTACTTATTCCTATTTCCATAAAAATAATAGGGAATACAATCTATAGGTCTGAATTACTAGAGGAGTAGCCCAAGGGCTTGATTTTCAAATTTAAAAGATATATCATTGTTTTACTTTCTTTACACATATTGTATAATTCACACACAAGACAACACGTATGGGATAACTAGATGTTTAAGGCCCTTTTTAGAGTATTGGTTGTGTAGGTATCATCCTTTGATAGAGGTGTCATTGGGTTTAGCTCAACACTATGTGTCCACTAACCCATTTTCCCACAAGGTCACATTAAATATGAAAATCTAGGGTTTTACCATTTCACAATAAGTGATTATCCATAACCCATATCTCAATGCATCATAGTGAAGGAAAATCAAAATCTAGAAGAATCTAGGTAGTCTCATCCTATTTTAGTAAATATTTCATATATGAAACTATTATCAAACCTAAATAATAACATTTATGTAACCATCCTAGACTAACATTACTATACAGAGAGCACGAGGCATCAAAACTAGAATATGAAAACTGTTCCATAATCTCCTTCTTACCTAATTTTAGTTTATTCCAAATCTATAAATACATTATTATCAGAATAATCTAAGTAATTCACTTCTTATTATTTATATATTTAACATATTTTTACTTTCCATATTTAAATAATCTTAGCACAATAAATTTAGTGTATGCTTATATCTAAGTTTAACATATAATTGGTCTGCTATAGATCTAATTATCACCCTTGTGCCATTTCATTTTTATATACCCATTTAATGTAATCTAGATAACACCAATCTAGACAATATTTTTAAGGGTTAAACAATGATAAACAAAAAAGAGGAGATATAGGATAGTGATGGCAGTGATTATCTGAACACGAGAAGACACACCCAAATTTTAGGGAGTAAGAGAATAATAGATTAAAATTAGAAAATAAAAAAGAGAAGATAACATATTTTGAAGAACATGAAGTAATAGGATTGAAATATTATTTAAAATCATGGAATCTCAAAGGTTGCTAAATACATTTTTGTAATTATGTAAATATTTAAATAATAAATAGTAATTATAAAGGATATAAAATGGAAAATAAATAAAAAATTATTTCATAATTAAAAATAATGAAAAAAAAACTATATTGATATATGTGAAGATAAATAGTTTGAAAATAAGAAGCATCTTTCTATACTTTGGGTAGATATTAATGTGATACTATAGAGAACATGGGAGTACTAAGATAAACTTACATTAAATGTAATAAACTATGACACACTGATACTAAATGAAACCCAAATCTCTAATAAAAGCAATGGCACGAGTAAAGGTTGAATAAATATGGATTAAAATAAATTACACTTGGAAGTTATTGAGATATATGAGATTTTTTTTTTCATATTTGGTCCTATTTAATCTAAGATATATTTTAGATTTCAATGGCTAAGAGATAACCTTTGAATGAAATGGACTAATAACACATCTAATGCTAAGGACTAATATGGATGCCACATAGGTAGAGTAGATTTGTGATGATGAGGAGGATAGTGGTTATGATGATATCCACAAGGTGTATACAATAGAAAAATCATCTAATTAAAATATATAATCTAAATTTAATGAGGATGATAAAATCAACTAAGAAAATGAAAAACTAGATTCGAATTCAAAATAAGATGTCAAGGCATGCCTATATGAAGAGCTAATATAAGGTTCATAAATATTATCCACACAAAAATGAAGTCCCTACACCTAAAACTGATACTTAAACCTCATCTGGGATAATACACACTTAGATAAAACATATATTTCAGATTGAACATGGCACCTCACATGTGGATTTTTAAAATTTCAAGAGCATTGGAGATGTGGATGCATACTTGGAAAATTAGTGGAATTTGTTATTGATTGGGGAAATATTAGTATAATCATTTGAGGATATTTTCACTATTAATGGCCACAAGGTGGTGGGGTACCTAAAAGGATCATATCACCTATTTGTGAATGGTAGATATTTTATTGAGAATAAGGAACATAAAGAAAAATAGTTATTTCATAGATATTTTATGGTATATATGAACATTTAACCCAAGGCACCATATATAAAATTGTGAAGCATATTAGATCAAAATAGGAGAAAAATATAAAATTTTATGGGTCAATATTTATATTCAACTTTATATTCACTATCATGTGCATGGTACATGCACCCATAAATAAGATGAAAAACTGAATAATGGGAAGTGTTGAAGTCTAACTTTTATAGGGCCTTCTATATATGGGATCCAAATAAAAGGATGTGTAGAGTCATTAAGATAATATAAATGTTATTAATAATTATATAAAATATGATAGTAACTTAGCTCAAAAAGTTAAATACGAAATGCATCATTCAAAAAAATTGGCGAGTGAGAAGCCATAATGTATATTAATTTCCATTAAAAAGTATAAAAGATACTACAATACTAAACTATCAATAAAGGAGAAGAAGAGCCCAAATGAAGGCATCGACTCCAAGAAAATAAAAATAAAGTTAGAAGAGGGAGAAATGGATGAACACAAGACCAAATAATTTTATTAATCCATTAAAATAAGAAAATAAAATATAATGTAGTAGTAATTAAAAATGGGAAAATATAAGGGACTATTAAAATGACAAAGTAAGAAAAATAAATAACCATTAAAATAATTTCAATATTTATTCCTTAAAATTTTCATAAAACTACAAAGAATTAAAAAAGAGGCAAGGATGACTGAATCAAATTAAAAAAAGAATAAAAACTTGAGAATAAGAGACATTTCAATTTAAAATTCAAATTTACAAATCAATAAGAAAAAAAATTGGATAAGATTTTAGTGGACAAAATCATAACTCTATTGATGAATCTAAATGGATAAGTCCAATGATACCACATTCAATCTTTTGTTTTTTTGATTTATTAAGTTATTAATGGTATTTTATTTTTGTATGATAAAAATTAATGGGATAATTAATCATTATAGGATTTATTAATATGTAATCATTATTCAATTAATTGATATTGGTTTGTATGATGGATTATAGTAACCATGAACTAGTTACATTTGTGTGTGTGTATCTTTAGTGGTTTTTGGACATGCCAATATATTGACTTAGACCATCATGTGGTCATTGAAAATATATAAATTAACTTAAGTTTTCTTATTGCCTTGTATGATTGAATGTTTTCGAGTATTTATAATACATTTCTTATATAGTTATGAATCAATATTACGAAGTACTTTATGGTTCAATTTGGGTTGGTCATATATTTAAAATATATGTACTTTGGACTATATTTTTTGAATATATAGTTAATTTATGATAATATAATTTAGATTAAATTGAAATATTTATATATTTTTTATTTGATAGGGGGATTAGGAACCATACTTAAAAAGTATGAAAAAGAGTAGCAAGTTCCATGGGCTAAAATAATAAAAAGTAGCAAAAACTCGCTAACATTTTTTGTAGAAGGTAAAATAGCAGACAAAATAAGAACAAGTTAAGGGGGGGGGGATTTATTTGTTCCTTATCATCCATAATATTATTCTCTATCCCACCCTATTTTCTCTTTGAAATTTTATCCCTTGTTCTTTTTACAGGCCCTTCAATGTCATCCCTGGGTAGGATCATCTATGGTCTCTTCTACACTTATTCATTCATCGGGGTCCTCTTGGTAGGAGTAATGATGGGGATATTAGGAGGGGGGTCTCCACCACCATCATTTATTACTTCATGGAGGTCTTTTCCACCTTAGTAGAAAGGGTGAAGGATTGGATTATTTTGTCTACTTGTCTATTCAGGGCATTCTATTCATGTATAAGTCCCACCAGATTCATCCCATCCTTGTATAACTTACTATTGAAAAATTTCAACTACTTTTTATTATGTTTTATCTCCTGTATCATGGTAGATTTTATTTTCCCAACCACCTCCCCAAAGGTACCCTCATCTAGTAGGATCGGTTTGGGTTTAGGGACAATTAGTTTTAGAGGAAGGTCTTTAGTAGAAGCTTTGGATAAAGGGATAACTTAGGGGGTATTGATAGACATACGATAGGATCCTGAGGTAAGATATTCCTTAGGGGAGTCCTCTTTAGTAGAGGAACCCTTTAGAGGAACCTCCCTACCCCATAGGGTTTCACCATGCTTAACCAGAAGTAGGATGAAGCCTTGGTGCAGGATAGGGTTAGCATCATTAATCTAATGGGCAAGAGTGGTGCTCTCCAAAGACTTGAGAAGATAAAAGGGGAGGCTAATTTTATACCCCTGAAAGTGATTTAACAACAAAAATTGATGAGAGAAAATTAATGTGTGATTACCTTCAAGTGTCAACTATTTCATAACTTACAGGCAAACTTCAAGCCATTGGCATGGGAGGTCAATGTGAGGGAAGCCCTTTTTGTCTATCTTGATGAATTCATTGGTGTAGAATAAAATCTAAAGAAACTCATACTTTTTTTATTGGTGTTTATATGCCTTCACCTCATCACATGAAAAACATGTAGATTCTCTAGTTAACTCCTTCATGACCAAGATTTTGACTCCTCTCATCTCCATGACCCTGAAGACTCCTCTGTGACTAAGATTTTGACTCTTCTCATCTCCATGACCCTCGTGTTCCATATAAAAACAACATATCTCACTACTCCCATGTCATGTTCGGTTATCCTTAGCATTTAGTCAGCCCACCATAATAGAGCTTCTTCCATACTTTATTTATGCATCAAAATTTAGATTAGGAGGTTGGTTCCAATCAATCCCTATCACCCCCCATTTTCACTGTGCCTATCAATTCGAGGATGAAGTGAAGTAGGTTTTGGAATATATTTGTGTTAATGATTAGAAAAATACATGAAAGGCATGCTTCCTCTCACCTGTGTAATAAATTATCCTCACATCACAATGATGGATCATAATATTTGAAATCCATATCTTGATGAGAGTGGTTTGCATATGTGGCTACCCAATCACTATCCTATCTTGATGTGCATTCATTTTGAATGCATGATGAGACATTTTTGAGGATGTGGCATTAGTGATTTAATTATTGATATTAAATTATGTAAAAAAAATAATGTTTCTATAAATTAACCTAACTCAAATAGTGTTACATGATACCCCTTCAGAGATAGTGAGACATGATTTGGTTAAGAGGGAATATAATACTATTATTTCTCCCCTTTATAACTTTGCATCTTTAAATAATTCATAGTCAATAGTGCCCTGTGACATGGAAACACTATGTAATGTTGGGATGAACACTAAGTCAGACTTTTTTTTCGTTAGTGTTTTTACATGGGCACAAAAGTTTAAGGTGTTTGATGGAGACCATCCTATTTTAGATTTTATTCAATATAAGATTAATGTATGTATTAATTTATTCAAGTAAAATTTACACTTACTTTTAAATCTAGTAATTATATCTACCTTATAGATATTGACTAAATATAGCCTATAATTAGTATTATTTTATTCTATAATTTTATAATTAAAGAAGGGTGTTTAAATAAATAATAAAAAAATATTTTCATTCTTTTATATTAAAAAATTAAATTCTCTCATATTCAAAATAAGTTAATGGTTCAAGATTATGATTTTATAAGAAAAGTAATTAATCCTCAAAAGTGTACCCGTTATTAAGACTTTTGACATTCTTTGAAAAATAAGCTAATATTTTATAAAAACAACAAAAATTAATTTTATAAAAGTTAGTGTTATCTTAAATTATTAATATTGCTTAATCAAATAACATTATCCCAAATAACTTCACAATACTTACAAATTTTAACTTTTTTTTATCAACTATTAATAGAATATTTAAAGTTCAAATGATCATTAGTTGAAAAAATAAAAATTAACTTAATGAATACTTACTCACTCACATATAAAAATAATAACTTAGTTTAGATTTACTAGTGACTAATGAAATACATTATCACAATATATGTAAGCAACAAATGTGATAAATTAAAAATGAAAACACCATTTAAATCATCAAAATTATTTTATTCTTTCCACATATGATTTACCAAATCTATTACAATAATATGCAAATAAAAGTAAATGTCCAAAATATTTTAAAAATTAAAATAATCTTAACACAAAGTAATGAAAAATATATTGTCTCAAATTCAAATGACTATGATAATAAATAAAAAGAGTGTTTTAAACCTAACATAACATATCTAATCACAAATAAAACCTAATTATCTAAGACTATATAATATAATAACTATAAATTCAAGATTCCTACAATATTAAAGTTTTAGTTAACAAATTTTTACATTCTTAGAAGCATTATTCAACATAGGCAACATCCATGAAACAATGATTTCAAAATATATTTTTAGATTCAAGAAGGTTCATTTTAAATTTTTGACATTATTTTTGTAGCATCTCCTATTAACATGCATTTATGTTCCACTTTTTTCATAAAAGAACCGACATAAACTTCTATCAGATGATCTTGGACTACCTACTAGGTGGTATGCTCTACTTTGATATTATTAAATACCTTGTTGACATTATCCTTAAACATTTCCTTGGAAACCCATTTCCCTTATTTATGTTTAAAAATAGGAATAATAAATAAATAAACTAGGTCTCATGTTTGAAAAAGAAAATACTCTTATGTAATGATCATTTACTCAAACTTTTTCCTTATTAAATTCAAACCCTTTGAAGGGTGGCTCACATAGTTCAAAATTATCTATGATTCAAACTTAGTTCTACTAAATCAAATTTTTATACACATTATAAGTATTATCCACCATTCATTTTAACTTCAATAATTTATCTGTGCTACTTTTCAATTTATTTTACATTAATCTCACTTTAAATAATTATTTTTATAAACTTACAAAATCTAAAAATAATTTGACCAAAGTAAACTGAGTATTATAAACACATTATATATGGTTCTTTTAATATAAATAAAGTATTTTAAATTACACTGGCTTAATTCAAATCATGTTTCAATTATATAATTTTATTTTTATACATTTCATAATCCTCAATCACCTAATCAAAAGTTACAAATTTAATGTTTTAATCAAGGAGAGAGTGGTGGGATTCTTTATTCTAGACAATATTGGCTAGAATATGTGTTTATGTAGCTATGAATTCCTCTACTCCTCTCTTTCTCTTTATTTTAATGATTGATTTGATTTTAATATCTTCATACTTCAATTCCATTTCAGGTTCTTTGGTATCAATCATGTTAAAATTATCCTATCTCCTTCGTATTCAATTTTTATCCTCCAATGATGATGGTATGTTTTTGACAGGCCTTCAATAATATTAGGCGGGGATTATAGATTTATTTTCACCAAATATCTAAAAATATGATAATGAGTAATAGTTGATTGGGATAATTTTGAGACTAAGATGAATAAGGAATAATAACATGAGTTAAATAAAATGAGTGAGTTGAAATAAATGAAACATGTTAATAGGAATATCAGAAAATATATGGGATGTATCAAATTTATTGGAAGAAATATAGGAGTTACATCAAATGGAAATGTAGAAAAACCTTAACAACTACATCAAATACTTCTTTGGCAAACTGATTGAAAATTGAACTAATTTCAAAAAATTAGAAATTGGGGCATTACTAAAAAAAATATAATTCATTAACACATACACTAGGGGCAACCATATGGGAAAATGGGGGAATCATACAAGGCATAACATCAATATTTTGGTAAGCTTCAAATTTAGAGGATTTTACTAAATAATTCATCACTCATCACATGAGCTTGAACATCCCGAGTTTCTCTCAATTAAAAATTTCCATTTCATTTAATGGTATTAAATGACTAGTCTTTACAAACTATGCCAAATTTAAAATTTATTCTTGACTATCAACTATGTTTGTGAAAGTATTATGTTCATGATAAGGCTAGTGCTTATGTATTATATTGTCCTTGTGTAGAATGGAATTAAGATAATTTTCCACTTTATCCTTAGGATCCCACAACTAGAATTTAATTTCACCAAAATCATATTGGATTAAATTCTCTCCTCTATTTTTCTACATGAGATAGTTTTATAAAACTCCCTTTCCAATAGACGTAAAATTTTGGAATCATAGCCTAGTTTTCTTATTTTAAAATTAGAGTAATACTAGTAGACAATTAATTGGAATTTTCTAAAATAAAATGATGATCTAGGACATACAGGGGAAAACATGAGGAGATATTAGATATCCTTCTATTTTAAGTATTTTACTATATTTAAAATTATTTTGAAATATTTTCTCTCATAGTCTAATAAATTCTATGGAATTTAATGTTGTTTATGGCTTCTTATAAAACTAAAAGAAATTTATTATTGATTTTAGGGTAATAAGGGAAGCACAAATAATTATAAAAATTATAACAAAAAAATGAATAAGATTCCAATCCAATGATAACCATCTATTGAATAAATAAACATTGAATGATAGTATATAACAAAAAAAATTAAATACGAAGTTATATGAAAGAATTTTCATTCTTTGCATTATTTGAAATATTTGAGTAGATAAAATGAAATCAACTAACCCTGATTAGATTTCCCTACTTGATCACATTGTGGAGTAATAACATTCAAGTAATATATACATGATTTGGATAGATCCTCCTAAACAACATATCCTCCCTAATAATAACCTTGAAGAGTTTAACATAATAGGAAATGTCTTGTTTGTTTCTACATGAATTCTAATTTTCAATCCTTTTTATAAGCATGTCATATAGTTTATCTATTTCCTACCAATTTAAAATCCATTACTTAGTATAAATGAGAATAGGTTTCAATAATCTTATCATTTTATAGTGGTAAATCCCATGTTATTTATAATAATTATTCCATTTAGTGAAAAAATTATTCCAACCTTCACTTCAAAGAATGAAAAATATCTCTGATCAATTCTGTGCATGGAAACACTTCTAGTTTCATTGTTTCCCTATGTAAATATGAACTCTTTTTATTCTATATATATTATTTTTTATTCATCACCTTCATATATGTCCTTATAGTTTTTAAATAAATATTAAAAATCCCTATAATTATTTTTATTGTATATATCTAAGATAAACACTTTACCTATCAACTCCCTCCCTAAAACTATGATATCTTTGTTTGTTGACATTTAAAAATCGATGATTCAACATGAAATATGGAGGGTTATATATCAAATTTATCTCATTCCTTCAATGTTATCTATTAAAACCATCCAAAATGATTATCAAAGCAATAATATTTGAATGGAAAAAAACCAAAATTTTTACTCAACAGTTTTAGTAAATCAAACCACATTTTTAATTAAAAATTATTAAATTTAAGAATATTTATTCTAATAACCTCTATTTTCACCATAGTAAATGTTAATAAATAAACAAAATCAATAAAGACTACAATAAATTACTATAAGAAAGAAATAAAAAAATTGCAACCTTTAAAGCATCGATGTGTACACATGGACATCCACAATTTCCTAAAATAAAAAAGGCAACATCAAAATTTTAAACAATTTTTTTCTCATAGGATGAGAAAATGTGGTTATCATCCATTAATTATACTAGAGTCCATTGACTTGTTATGGTCACTAAATTTTATCATATAGAATGTTGATGTGGGAAGGTGCCACTTAGATTCCTCCCATTTCATGGAGAGTAAGGTAAACATTACTTAGGGTGCATTGAACATTTGTTAACATCCAGTGTTGGAAGGTAGTTGGTAAATATAATGAAAATAAAGGTAATTTAAAAATATAAATCATAAAAACCTAATAATTAAAATAAAACTTGATATTAATCAAATAAAACTCAAATCTAATACCCACTTAAATTTTTATATTCAATAAACCCCGCTTTTTACTAATTCAAAAAGAGAACATGAGGAATTGGAAAAATGAAACTCAAAATTTAAGGATAAAATAATTTATGAGTCTATCTAAAAATGGGCTTCTGATAGGCTTTGATATTTTAGATTTTGATGTAGTCCTTTATTTTTTGATAGGTCAAAATTGGTGGCCCCATTTTCTTTGAAAAAGAACATAAGTAAGTTGACAAAAAAAAAAAATGGATAATTATGAAAATACTCTAGAGTATTTATATAGCATATAATATGTAGTTTCATACTCAAATTATAATGGATAAAAGTAATAATTAAATAAATAAATAAAAGTTTAAGTAGATGTCATTTATGATAAAACTATTTCTTGAAAGGGCATTGTTTAGATTTTAAGTTTTCATTAAGATTAAGAGACCTTTTGTTTGGGGTTGTATCATGAGTTCTATAATAATTAATATAGGTTTATTTATTTTATTTAATATATGTTTTATTTATTTATTTGGGGATAATTACAATGTCATTCATGCATCTATAACTTTGATAGAGATATCTTTGATTCATTGTAGGCATTTTTATATTACCAATAGGTGCCCATAGCCTTAGTAGGGTTTACTTAAGTCACATATTTATATGATTATAAAAATAATTTTTAGATCAATGAATATCATTTTAAGAGGTTTTGAATCAATTTGTTAAACTTAGATTGGACTTAACTTTTATATTTTCCTTTACCAATTGAACTATTTGGCTTGTTTATTATATTGTTCCTTTTTTAATTTAGGACTCCAAGAAATAAATGACTTTTCATAAAAATAATTAACCTTATTTAATTATGATTTTTTTTAATTTAATCAATTCCAAATTTTGGTCTCGACTTTAATTCTTATTTCTAGAGAAATATAAAAATATATTTAAAAAATGCATTTTTCATTCATCATATAAAGTTTTTTAGCAACTGAATTTTTAAGGATCACTTTATTTAATTAAATGTGGAGGAGAAACCACTTATTTAATTTAAACATAAACTAAGACATAAAAAATTCTAGAAACTAAAGGAATATAAAAAATATATGAAAAGAACACCAAAAAAATCAAATAAAGGCTTGTTAGGGTGAAACTAGAGAGGTTTAGATGGAGTAGCATAAAAATAATGTTCTATGTGCCTTCCATTTAATGGAAACATTAATATCCATCCTTAAAAATATTTAAATATAAATTTATTTTATACCAAAATCTTTGAAATATGGTATGGTCCTAATTATAGGGGTTGAAACTTGTCATTTTGTCCTTTCTTCTCATGGGTTTTGTCCCACATCAACACTATATTTGTAATTTTGAAAGTATTATCAATAGTCTTCTTTCCAAACCATATTTTTATCACATCTATATAAATACTAAAATTGTAAAATTATTTAACCCTTAGTTCTTCCATTTTTAATATGTTTTCCAATATGTCTTGTAATACCACTAATTCTCCTTTATATTCATATATAAACATATATCTATAAATATTAACTCTTTTCCATATACTAGCCTATATGGATATGCCTCTAGAAAATTCTTGACTATTGTTCTATCTTCCAAAATGCATACTTGATTTAGGCATGCCATCCTCTAGGGTTTTTTTGAATTATTCTACTTATCACATCGATCATGTTTTTATTTGCTGATTCTAATACCCCACTTCCCTAAGGGTAGTAACTAGATTTAAAATTCATTGTTATGTCATGATCATATGATCATTTTTTAAATCAAATTGATCTAAAGGAATTTAAATTTTCACATACCAAGACATAGGGACACCAAATATTATAACAATGTTCTCATCTAATGATTTTATCACTTTATTTATTGTGCTATACATTATGGATTTAATTCAATCCAATTAATGTAATAATGTATTAAAGTTAAAAAATAGACTTCTAGGAGGATACCTAGATGTCCACCTCCCCCATCTCTTCACAAGGTATTTGGGCTAACTTATGTGTGGGATTCAATCAAAGATGGGGCCCCAAAGTCAAAGACTATTGGGATGTGAATGAGGGTTTGAAGAGTTGAAAAGTCCTTACCATAAAAGGATGCATTCTTGAAGAAGAATAAGTGATTTAGAATCTTAATTCCTCCATCAGATAGGTTCACATCCCTATGTTCCCTAAGGAAGATCATTTTTTATGGGTAGTTGAAGACAACATAATGTACTTAGTTTCCTCAGGGCACGTCACTAATTTGAATCTGGAAGATGAATAGAACTATTGGAAATATTTATGGATAAAACACTTGACTCCCAAGGTAAACTTATCTTTTTGGTTGGTGTCCCAAGACAAGATCCTAACCGTGGATAGCTTGGTAAAAATAGGACTCATTTTTCCTAATTGATGCTCACTATACAAGAAAATTGAAGACTTGGTTCATCATCTATTTATGACTTGTCTATTCATCTTGAGTTTATTTGATTAGCTATTGAACAAATTAAACCTCTCATGGGTCAAATTAGACAATGTTTTATACCTCATTAATAAATTGAAACCTCCTTAGAATCTCTCATCCCTATCATTCTTGTGTAAGCTGGATCTCCCACATTGATTTTAGAGTGTTTGAAAATCTTGTAATGACAATTTATTTTTAAACACAAAACACTGGCTAAAAGGAGTTTTTCTCTGCCTTTGCCATGCCATCACTAAGAATTGGATATCCTTTCCTCCCATAGATAGAAATCCAAGATCTACCTCAACACAACTTATTTTTAGTAATTGAGAGGTGGTATAGAAAATAAGGTCCCCAACCAAATATTTAATATCTAAACACACTAGGTAGAAGACTCCATATGAAGTCTAGGTTAAACTTAACTTTGATGGAGCCTTAAAAGGAAACTCGATCCCTATAGGTGGGGGAGAAGCCATAAGTAATTTAGAGGGGAAGCTAATTGTTTCCTATGCGGACCCCATAGAAACATATACTAACCATGTGGTCAAAGCCAAGGCAACATTATGGGACATCTATCTTGCCTCTAACCTTAAGATGGAAATAATTATTATAGAGTGGTATTCCCTCACTATTCTCAATGCCCTTGAAGGAAAAATAACCCCCTCCTACATAATAAAATCAATAATTAATGATCTTAAGAAGAGTTTGAGGGAGATGACACAATTCTCCATTGTTCACACTTATTATGAAGGGAATGGGGTTACAGATCTACTTGCTAATATAGGAATATGCCTCCATATTTAACTAACTAACATGCTAGGTGCCATGCCCTTGAAAGTGTCTCATCAGCCATTCAAAATGAAATCATTTTGGAATAGGATGGTGATTTGGTAGCCACATGCATGAACTATTCTCATCAAATGATGGATTTTAAATATAATGACATATCATTATTCCAACACAAGGAGAATTGATTATATAAGGTGGGAGGAAGCATGTACTACAAGTATTTTTTGAACCTTTAACACTAATATTTTTAACCACCTTGAACTGATATACTGCTCAGAAGTCTGAAGCATGCAGGTGTAGAAGAAGCTTCATAGAGGAGGGATTATAGAATTTATGCTAAGGGTAACTAAACATGACATGGGTTTAGAGAAAGAATTCATTGCTAGGTGGAATAAGAGGGTCATGGAGATAAGAGGGATCATAATCTTGGTCATGGAGGAGCTGTTTGGAGAATCTATGATTATGTCATGTGATGAAACAAAGGCATATAAATACCAATTGAAAAAGCAAGAGATTTTATAGAGGTTTTTTCACACCAATGAATTCATCAAGACAGACAAAAAGGGGTTCCCTTATGTACCAATGGCTTGAAGTATGCCTACAAGTAATGAAGTATTTGATGCTTGAAGGTAAGTACACCCTAATATTATCTCATCACTTTATACATCTAAATAATTTTTAGGGGTATAAAATTAGCCTCCCCTTTTATCTCCTCAAATCCTTGGAGAGCACTATTCTCACACACCAAACAAAATGAAGAAAATCCCTTTCTACACTAGGGCCTTTTCTTGTAACTGTTCAAGCATGGAGAGACCCTACAGGGTAGGGAGGTTCTACTAGAGGGGTCCTTTGCTAAGGAGGAATCACTTAAGGAAGACCCTACCTTAAGGTCCCATTGTTTGATAATTTAGTACTTCTCATGCTAGCCCTTTACCCAAAACTTCTGTTGAAGACCCTCCCCTAAAACTCACTATCCTTAAACCTAAATTAATATTGATAGATGAGGTAAGATATGGGGAAGTGGTGGGGAAAGGAAAGACCCCCTAATAAAGGATATCAAATCTAACAAAGAGTAGCTAGAAAAAATTAATAATAAGCTTCATTAGGTTGGGATGTGTCTAGCAAGCCTTATATAGGAATGAAACACCATGAATAGAGAATTTGATTAAAAAAATCCAATCCTTCACTCTTTATATTAAGGTGGAATATAACCCAATAAAGTAACACATAATGGTAGAAGATACCTCTTCTCCCAAGATCCCCCTCATAACCCACACCAAGAAGACTTTGGTAAATGAATAGGTGCAAAAGAGACCCCATATGATCTTTCCTAGGGAGGACATTGAAGGGCCCAAAAAAATAAGAAGGGACATAATTAAAAAGAGAAAATAGGGCATGTAGGAGAAGATGATCGAGGATGTGAAGGAACCAATGGAGGGATCCCCCCTCTTAAAATAGTTTACTATTTTTTGTCTATTATTTTGTCTTTCATAGAAATAGTTAGCTAGTACTGTTACTATTTTTTATTATTAAACCCATGGGGATTGATAATTTGCTTTACACTTTTTAAATATGGTTCTTGGTCCCTATAAAACTAGGTTATTTACCTTATCAAATTAAAAATATATTACAGTTAAGAAAAAGTATGACAAATTTATGAACTAGGATTTATCAACTTTCACATAGTCTAGTCATGATTGTTTAAATGGTTGCCTTTCTAATACTAGTTGGAGGAGTGGTTCTAAATTTTTTTCATCCAATTGATATTTTACATGCATGACATATCTTAACATGCTTGTGAGTATCTTTTAAAATAATAGGAAAATAATAGTTAGTTCTAAGAATATTTGTGTGTTGTGGTATTTACAAAAAAATGACTACCTAATAATGAATATGTCCCAAGCCTTCATAATTTTTCTTCATGACCAATTGTGATTATTCATTTTCCATGCATATAATATATATTTTTCATAGTTATTCATATACAATAATCATGTGGAAATTGATTAATATACTATTTTTAATTCTATATCCCTTTGCTAAGTAGAATTTGAATTTTAAGGGAAATATACTTTGAGAATATAGTGGATGATATATGCATACCATTCATTATTTATGTCTTCAATATGAGTTTTAAATATCATGTTTTAGTGTTAAACATATATTTTTTATTACTCTAGTTTCTTTACAACTTTTACTTCTACAATCATCAAGAATACACACTTTCCTTGAACTATCTTTATTAGTTTCATATCCAAATGAAATTATTGGATTATGAACACCCATTTTCCTCTCTTTTCTCCCAAATGTTTAAAATTTAATAGATTTTTAATTGTGGGATCAAGAAAAATGGCATGAATTAGTCTTTAATATGTAATTATTGAACTTGTTAGCTATTTACATCAAGGCATAATCCTACTTCTCAATAGGATAACACCTTAATTTTTCATCTCTTAAGTGAGAGATCATGAATGAGATTGTTCATTCATCTTCTCTTAGGTAATTTTGTGTCAAGATGGAAGTGATTGAATATTCTAAAGCAAAAGAGTAAAAATTTAAATATATCTTGTATTTTGGACTATTTAACACTAGTAAAATGATGTCTACTTTCTTAATTTCCTATAAGACTTTATTTTACTCTTTTTCCATTCTATTTTCACTTCTTGTTTTAACATCAAATGTAGAGGTGTCACTATATCTAAAAATCATAAAATAAATCATCTTACATAATTAATCTCACCAAAGAAAGATTGACCTATTTTTTATTGTTATAAAGAGGTTCATATATTTATTTAACTCTTATATAGATATACCATATTTAGTAAAAATATGTTCCAATAATTCACCTTGTTCAATTACAAATACACGTTTAATTAAGTTCAAAGATATACCATAGCATATTTTGAATACATCACATAAATGCTACAAATGTTAAGCCTTATTTTTAGAAAACACAATGATATCTTACATATAGATAATTATGTATTTACCCACTAATTATCCAAATGAAAACTACATATATATTTTAAAGGTTGAACCTACATTAATGAGACCAAAAAGACATTATTTCATAAGCAAATGTTTCACACATATAAGTGAAGGTAATTTTATACCTATCTTATTTATTTACTAGTACTTGGTGTTATCCTCAAAATTAGTCTGAAAGTGACATAATTTCATATCCATTTACTCTAAAGAGTGCCTTGACTAAAGAGACCAAGAGATAATTATCCTTTTCAAAGGCTTTGTTCAATTTTTTGAAACCTATGCATAACCTGATTTTTCTATTTTTTATTCTCATAGGAATTAAATTGGCCATGCAAATTAAATTTCCAATGGGGAAGATTAAATTTATGGAAAAAAGTTTATTTATTTATATATTATGGGTTCTAAAATATGATTAAATAGTCACTATATTTGTCTAAAATGTTAGAGAGATAGTTTGAGTGGAATATTATGGGTCATAATTTTTTGGTTAAATAGTTTTTAATATCCATAAGACTACTCTATAAATTATTTTAACTCCATTAACAATTAAGTTGATTTGATTTATCCTAATCATAACATTTTTTTCCTACATTCATCATTCCTTTAGGGATTTTATTGGTTTTCAATTCTAGCATTCTATATTATTCATTATACATTAGATTTGTATGTTTATTTTCATCACAAATTTGTTCCATAAATGATTCTAAATTGGTGAGGAATTAAATGATATATTCATAATCAATAAATAACTATAAAGTTTTCTAATTGGTACATGATGAGGTCATAGTGTTTATTTCTATTTAATTTTTTTAAATGTTGTTCTCACCCAAGCTGAAAGGCTTGTTGAATATGTAGTTATAATATAAAATACCTTATTATTTTCCCTTGGGATTTCAAAACTATTGCATGCTACAAAATTTTCAATCATATATTATGACACACACTTGTAACAATTAATAAATTTGGAATTACGTTTACAAATAATTCTTATCTAATTAATAATAAACTTGGAGATTCTATATACTTTTACCATTTTGACATCATGAATTATGGAAAATTTCAAGCCAAGAATATAAAAATCAAACTTTGTTATATTTTTGGTGCATGGGAATTGTAATTTGTAGGCACACAAATGTTCTTTCCAAATGAGATTAACTAAAAATAACCTGGTACATAATCCTTAGTTACATGAAACTCTATCAATGTATAAACTCCAAAATTTAATGCTTAAATGAAGGTCATAGTTTTCAAGGTAACTATCTATGGAGTTTAATTTGAATACACCAACATCTACCACTAGTACTTTAACATTTTTGTTCATTTGATTTTACTCATTAATGATATCATAATTATCTCTCTTTTAATATGAATTTGGTTTGCTAAAAATTTACAGGATAGTCACATATGATAAAATTCAGTGGCTATATACCAATTCAAATCACAAGACCAATTTATGCACAATAATAATTTAAAATATTTAGGGATTTACACTACCTGAATGTCTATATAATGTTGAACTTGAAGATATATGATCAATCCAATGTTAAAATTTATCAATTATCCTATCACACTGACATCTGATTTGTCTAATTGCACTACTTATTTAGTGTATTTAGTATTTTAAATCCCATTAAAAAAAAAAAATAGAGTGTGGCATGATGTTAATAGGTGATTTCAAATCTACCAAAAAATTATGCAGGATATTTAGAAAAATATATTTATAATTAAAAATGAGTGAGTTTATATTTTTAATTTATATGTGACCACCTTAGCATGACCAACCTTACATTTTCATTTTTTAGAGATAGATTTAAAGAGAATATTTTTTTATTCGATTGATTGAGAAAATTTGTGCATTGTAATGTTGGCCATAGTAGTTTTCATGTTTCCTACTATACTATATCTAAATAAGGAAGAGCCAAAATAATAATTATTTTTTGTCTAGGAAATTTAGAATTTTCAATTCCTTTAAAAAAAAGCATATTATTAATGGCTTTGGGATTTAGAGGTGTGTATTTATTGATTGATGGGGTGGAAGATGTATTTTTCATTTTTTTAATCCTTAATTCATACTTTTTTTTATTTGAACTATTAGAAGTCATGAGATTCATATCAATTTTTTAGGTTCATTACCATATTAAAAATGAAAGTCAAAATTTTTAATCATAAAATTAGTTGAAGTGCTTGATAACCTACTAACATGGGGGTTGTATTTATCTATTGGCATAACCTTATAATTTTCCATTTATTTCATTAAAACTTCAAAAGTGTTTCAAAAATGAAGAGAATAAATTTCTCCATGGGTGGAGGTGTGATGGACTCAACATCAATTATGTAAGTCAATGTCCACAAAATTTATGGAAAGAGGATTACCCTTAGTTGATTCTAATTATCTTTTTGGTTATTGTTCTACCATTTTTAATTGTTATTCCTTTGGAAGCAATAGTTTCTTATTATTAATTATTTTTATCTAGATTTGAACCTTGTTTAAGGACCATTGAAATAAGGCAAATTTTAGTGGATATTTTTTGTTAATTCACAAATATTTTAAATTTATTAATTGGTATTTGGATATTTTATTAAGTGGTGAACAATGTGGATTCACCTAAATTATTTAGGAGTAAGTTCATTTTCCAAGTTAGCTTACCTACTATTTAAAATAAATTTCATATATATAAATATAATTTACCACTCCATCAAAAGTCAATATAAGATTATTCACCATTATATATAATATATAATCATTTGAATATCAAATTTTTGAAGCATATCGACATAGCTACCATTTAGAAGCACTTATGTCACTCTCCAACATAGTTGTCACTTACCTGTAACATTATCACTCATTAGATAACACATATGTCATTTTCTAGCACAACTATTTTTCAATAGCACACTTGTCATAGGAAAACTATGGTGTCATGTGATGGCTATGTTTTCAAGTGAAACCTATGTTATCAAGAGATAACAATGAAATTGAGCTAAATGCTATCAAATAACAATGTATGATATTGAGCTAAATATAAGATCAATGTATGGGTTGCCTTAGCCTATTAATAAACACACTAAATTTAAAATTTAATAGCTATATTTGACTTATAGTTAATATTATTTTGGTCTAAACTTTACACACAAAAAAATATTTTCATTTTATTCATCATATGGAGATATTAAATATATGTGATTTTATATAAAATAGGATTTCTAGTTTATCTCCTCAAATAATTGAAGCTATGTTTAGTGAGTTATTATAACTCATGTAACTACACACTAAATTATTATTCTCATTTTCAAACAATAATATTCTAAATAATAATATATTTCACATATTAAATATTCCTAACATTCCTCATTTAGTACAAATATAGGTAAATGAAACACACCAAACATACTAGAAAAGAATAGACCAAATATACACTTTGATTCTAGTGATAACCTACATAAATAAATAAATTTGTTTATGCTTTCAATTCTAGTGAGTGTTGGGATTATCTCCAAAATATCATTTACATATCTACTTATATTGATAACCTACATGTGTAAGCATAATTATTAATGCTTTTACTTCCAATGAGTTCCAGGATTCTAATTGAAATTTACATTTGTAACTTTTATCCTTGTTCCTTGCCACTTGATCATGATTACTATAAATTGTATTCACTACATTGATTACCATTCTTATCATTATTTTATTTTTTATTGTAATTTCTCCACACATGTTTCCAAGGACATCAAGTTAGTTTAATAATCTATCTACTTAAAATAGGGAGATTTTGACTTTAAGTATTAATGACATGCATGAGATTTTCTTGATTAGTAAGACTTTATTAACACATAATTAAACCCAATTTAATATAAACCTATCAAAAAAGTAATAAATAAAAAATTAAATAGCTAATATGTATATTTTTAAAAAAATAACCAATAATTATAAAATTCAACTTACCAACTATAAAAAAATGACTATAGACTTGATTTATTAAAGTGACAAAGTTATTGAAAGAAGAGATAAATGGTAAAAATACACTTGATTATAAACAAATAACATTGATTATAATTTTAAAAAACTCTATACCTATTATATAAAACATTTAAACCAAACAAAAAAAGCCATCTTAAAAAAAACACTAATCACCTAATAAACTATAATCATAAACTATTTTATACTAGAATAAATAATGTATACAAATTATAGGAATATTAAATTTGTAAAAAATAAAAAACATTATATACACCATGGCTATTTAATTTATTACTTGCACTTTTATTTCCATGGAATGGAACTTGCAAATTATCAATGTCTCATTCACATAAATAATCACACATATTTTTCCTTAATTGTGAATCATAGATATGGATGGATTCATCTTACATGCTCTCATCACATTGTGCTTTGATGCTTCCACAAAAGTGTTGTTTACTAATTATTTCATCCATGAGATTTTACGTAGTCCTAAAAAAACCCATTCATCACACACATCTCATTATCTACTAGCCTATTATCATTAGAGATATTGATCACATATTATGTGACTTATACATATTTTGGGGTTGCACTTATTGTTATCCATCTATCCATAGCAACAATACGTACTATGTTAATTGAAATAAACTTCTCCCATATGGTTACTTGGAAATTCATATTGGCAAAGTATTGATAATTACTTATTTATATTGCATTGTTATATGGCTCTCTCTCTCTCTCTCTCTCTCTCTCTCTCTCTCTCTCTCTCTCTCTCTCTCTCTCTCTCTCTCTCTCTCTCTCTCTCTCTCTCTCTCTCTCTCTTCCCCTTTTTTAATAGACTCATAGATTAACAACTATGGATATCTCATAAATAATGAATTCATATTGGCAAAGTCTTGGTAATTACTTCTTTATATGGCATTGTTATATGGGTCTCTCTCTCTCTCTCTCTCTCTCCCCCTTTTTTAATAAAATAATATATTAACAACTATGGATATATCATAAACAATAAACAACAAACTAGTTTTATAGCTATAAATAACAATAATATTAACACATGATCTTATCCATGTATCAATATAATACATATACATGAGGCTATTATTGACCAAATTTTGACCCTAAGTTAAAATTGGTCACCCCCTATTGGTTGAAACTTCATATAGGTGTTTGATTTTTGTCATGTTCTTATCATGGTCTCAATTGGTCTTAAATGGTCCTATATGGTCATATGTTCCCTTGTCTAACATTGTCTAAGTTCTGGTCTTAGGTTCACTTGTCTAGTATTATGGTTAATTACAAGGTATTGGAATGTTCAAAAGTCTAATATAGTCTAGAGTCATTATAAAATGTCATTTGAGGTGTATCTAATGTCATATTATCATGATCTAACTTTTATCTCACTCTTATATGCAAAAAATCACATTTTGGCCACCTTTTGGCCCATGTGGAAGAGTTGGACTTGAATTTACAATAAGAAAATGTTTTAAAAATATTATCAATGCCCATAATGTCATAAAAATGTTAGATAAGGTTTAGGAATAGTCAGAGTTTGACAAAAACTACAATTCAATGCCTAATCCTAGAAAAAAGATACTTTACAAGCACTTGTATGGCCTTGAAAGATTAATTTTAAGTTGAAAACAATTTAGAAGTGACCCTTGGGATCCCTCAGGTCATTTTACAGATATGGACCAATTTTCAAGTCAAAATGATACTCCAAACACCTTTTTCCCTCTATCACTACCTTCACAAGCTCAAGAAGGCAAATTTGCATTGAATGGTACGACGAAGAGAGAGAGAGAGAGAGTTAGGAGTTGAAACTTTGGAAATTTTTAGGGGTACAATTAATATTAAAATTATTGGCATTGGTATGCATATTTATGGATTATTCTTTATGAACAATCACTAAGAGTGATAATAGGTCACTATGGCCTATTCATCCAAAAGGGGTCTATTATTGCACCTATCTCTAAAGATGAAAAATTGATGGAGAGGAAAAAATTTAAAGATTATTTTTAGAGGTCATGAATCTAATTTTAATGGTGGTTTCATTAGTTAAATCATCTTCATGAAGTGCTTTCACTTGAAGGAAGAATGTCTTAGTGTACATGTTATTTTAATGAATTATAATGCAATTATCTATTTTTTATTCATGATTTTCATTATCAAAGGTTTTATAATGATTCATAAATCATGTAATTTACATAATTTTCATAGAGTTCATGTGTTTTTTTTGAAGATGTGTTTCTTATCTATACTCATCTTGTGTGCTTTCTCTTTGAGACATAATCTATATTTAGACAATTCAATGTAGGTTAGAATGTCAATTTGGATCAATTAAAATGTAATATATAATGGTATATGATATTGGAGATGATATTAAACCACTTAAAGTGAATAAAGGAGCCCAAATGCACACTTTCAATGAGAGGTCATAGGTGTCTCTTCAAGATGTAATTTTACGGATTGTAAGGATAGATAAGAGATGCTTAGGAGTCATGGAGAGGCATAATTAATATATTCATGTATTAAATGGTCTATAAAAAAATCACTTCCATGTTTAAAATTTCTTAAACTAATTAAATTCTATATATAATCATATAGACCCTATATATGAGCTAATATGCACCTATAGGTCTGTACAAACCTATAGGGTAAGTTGGAGATGACATAATACCTTGTCATAAGACTATATAGGATATTTAAATAGTGATAATTAATGAAAATAAGGATGGAGATATATTGATATTGTTAAATGTATAAGGATTCAAAAGGAATGGATCTTGGTGTAGCTCTAAACAATCTATAGTGACCTACATGCCCTAAGCCTATAGGACCTCATATTGGACCTTAATCAATGTCAAAATAAACACAAACCTAAATAATAAACATGGAGAGTCTAAACCCATTATATTTAGATATTAATCCAATCCATCAAATATGTCAAGCCACTTGAAAGCCAAAGAAGGTCAAATAGGTTGAGTTGATAGTCTAAAAGACCACCTACAGGTACTATGTATGGATAGGAGCAAGATAAACGTGGGTTGAGAACACTTATAATAATTTTAATACCCTATAGAATCTACATACATAATATAAATCAATCCATTTATTCTATGTCCTTCAAACATATGGCAAAGGAGAGAACTTGAAACTCCTATACACATTCTTGATACTCTCATAAGTACCTATAGGCCTACTTAGAGGGTCAATTCATTATCAAAACTAAATGAAGGGAAGGGGAGTGTTTGAAAATAATTTTAAAACTCAAATGAAACCTCAGATAAGTTAAAAATATTTGATAATATGAGTGATGACAAGGGAGAAAACCTAAAACCATGAACACAATCAAGTTACACTAGAAGCACCTACAAGCCACATGATATAGATTGACAACATACCTAAGTAAAGAGAATGGAAAAGGTGTGTGAGAAAGGCCCTAATATTAATTGAGACTTTAAAAAGGTTAAATAGTGTTTAAATTTATATTTGTGTGAGTATATTACCTTAATGTTCAAAACATAGTTGATATCCTATAGGGCACCTATAGGCTACATATACACAGGCTAGTCTCAAAGCCTAAGAGAGGAACAAAGTGCATGGTAATAACTCTAAATTATACATAATATATAATTTTTTTTTATAAATTAATTGTGAAACCAAAATAAATCATAAAACATTGAGAAAACTAGTTTCAACACCCCTAAACATAGTCAGGAAGCAAGCTACAGGATTGTTACCTACTTATGAGCTTTTGCTTGATTGGTGGGGAGAGTAAAGGACTATGAGAATTATGAAATAATGAGTAATATTTGAGGAATGGTTTCATAGTTAAAATAAAATCTCATTAAAACCCCTAACCTGATAACAAGGGTACAAAAGGTAAGAACTCAATATAGGCTTCAAAACCCTGCACACACAGTCAAATCCTATAACCAATCTTGAGGGGAATTAGTGTTTTGGGGCCTCAATAGGAATAAATATGCTTTAAAATTTGGTAAATATTGTGGTTGTGAGTGAAAAAAATTCATCTATGGTAAAATCAAGGTCACAAAAATAGTGTACATATTCACTATTTTGTTTTAGACTTGGCCCACTCTTTTGGCAAGGGGCAACCATGAGACTAAGAGAGATTTTTGGACTCAAAACATAAAAAAAACTTTGTAGAAATCATGGGAGGATATTTAGGAAACATAAAAACATTAAAAATGTTTCTATACACTTCCAAGTGGAAACAAATATCAGGATTCAACTTAGATGCCCTTGAAGGCTAGCAAGAAGGAGATAGGCTCTAAACCCCAAATAGCCTAACCAGTACACCATGAGTATAAAGAGGGGTAAAAATATCATAAAAAACATTTAAAATTATTTAATGTATATTTTTTAAGGTGTATGAACTATTACCATCAATATAATGGAGTTTTAAGACCCAAAATGCAAAGTAGACCTCTCTTGTGCTAAAAAAAAATGCTAAAAATGCCACCCAAAGAGCAACTTTAGGATGATCATACCATATACCAAAATTTTCATGGGAATATGAGACATTTTTTTATAGTTTATTGGTTCAAATAATAATTTTTTACAATTGGAATGAGGTTATTTAATGATCTATTCTTTATGAACAATCGTTAAGACCCCAAACTGTTCTTAAACCTCTCTTAAACCCTGATAGTGACCAATCATGGAAAAAAGACCTCAAATGCATATTTAATGAAATTTTTTGATCTTGAAACATATTTTATGTTTTTTATTACTCCATGTAGGTCTTTAAAAATTACTTTGATGTAGACTTTACTAGTACAAATTTCCACAAAAACTTATTTGTGTATGTTTTTTGTTTTGTAGGTATTCTAAGAAGGGGAGAGATTCCTCATAATTATATGAGGTAATTTGGGATTTTTATTAACCAATAAATTAAAAAAAAAATTCACATTATATTATGGAGGTGATCAAATTAGGCCCATTTTCCAAGGCAGTCTTAAATAGGCTCAAAATGAAACTAGGTGATAAGGCCATTTCTTGGTTTGTATATTTCCACATGATCTCAGGACCTTAAAATTGAAATTGAGGTTGGTTATGGAATATAAAATCTAATACAATAATTTTGGGGTTTTTCACATGTGTGTCATAAGTCTAGATCAAAAAACATAGGGTCTTAAGTAAGGATGCCTAATTGAGGTCTAATTCAAGAGAGAAAAAGGCAGAAAAGATGAACATCCACTCAGAGTATGAATATAAAATTTGACATGGATATATAAATAAATAATTGGTACTATAATATTAACTCATTTTATAAATATAATATTTACAACTTCCTATAGAAGGAGGTTTTATATATTTTTAGGGCTACAAGGAAGCTAGGCCTAGTGTAGGCTTAAGGAGTAAAATGAGTTCTTGGGAGTTTGTTATAGAAAAAAAAATGGTTTTTTTTTAGAATTTATAACATATTTTAATAAAATTAAATTTGTTTATATTATTTTAATAATATGCACCTGAGTTTTGGGCAACTTGGACCAAACTAGGTGTGGGAAATGAAGAGTTTCAAGACACCTATGCATATGAATAATGGAATGGTAGGTTAGAGGAGTTTATTAAGGAATATAATATGTTAAATGAGTGTTATAAGATAATTTAATGGTGAATTAATAATTTTTAAATTCCATTTGTACTCTTTTCATGAAAATAAGGGTAATTTTCAAGAAGCTAGTCAAGGTGTCAAGCTAATTTATAACCCCTATGCCACATGGAGGGTAAAAGAATATTTAGGAGTGAGACATATGGAATTATAGATATATTATAAATACCTTTATAATTTTAACTCTCATGGAGACTTTTTCAATCTCTCTCTCTCTCTCTCTCTCTCTCTCTCTCTCTCTCTCTCTCTCTCTCCTCTCTCTCTCTCTCTCTCTCTCTCTCCTCCCTCTCCCTCTCCCTCTCCCTCTCCTCTCTCTCTCTCTCTCTCTCTCTCTCTCTCTCTCTCTCTCTCTCTCTCTCTCTCTCTCTCTCTCTCTCTCTCTCTCTCTCTCTCTCTCTCTATCTTCATTATTCTCTACATAAGCAGCCACTTTTGGCTTAGTTTGTAAAATCCACACTTGGTATGGAGAATCCCTTTTAGTTTGAGTACTATTATTGCATTTGAACAAATATTTTAATCTAGTTTTGATTTCATAACTTCTTTTCTAAGTGTGTGAAGTAGTTCATAGTCAAATTATAAATGATAACCATCTATCCTTGTGTTCATATTACCCTTTCATGTTTTGTGCAAGTAGTTTTCTCTATAATAGGTCACATGAAGTGTAGTTAGTTTCTTTTTATTTAAGTTTAGAGGAAAGCATTAGTGTCTAAAATCAGACCTCTTGTTCATATATATTGAAAAAGTGTATTTCATATCATCATCATTTTTGAAATACTTATGATGGAGAAACATTAGATGTTGAAGCTAATTTTGTGAGTCATATTTCATAGTGAAAGTTAATGGTAGTCTTGTAGATATTAACTTGGTGCATCACCTCAATATATTATGTTTATTTCATGTTCTCTCTTTCCCTTTTTATCCCAAGCAAGTAAGTAATATGGGTTATGAGTTACAATGAAGATATCTAGGGAGCTTGCACTTTAATATAAAGGTTTACCTCTATTATAGGCAACCCAAAGGCCTAGAGGTAATCCAATATTTCACTCAATTTAGAGGAGGCTTGAACTACCTATCCAAGGGTGTAAAATTGAGTGACAACAACTACTCTTATAAAAAAAATATTTCTTCATTATAGGGACAAAAATAAACCACTCTAATACCAAATATTATTTTGGTCTGAATTCTTCACACAAAAATTTCATTTTCTTTTTATTCATCATATGGAAATAATTATACATTTTTGATCTCCTATAAATTAGAGTTATAGTTTATCTCCTCAAATGACTCAAGATATGTTGAGTGAGTTGTTATAATTCATGTAAATACACACATAATTATTATTCTCATTCTCACACAACATTATTCTAACTAATAATTATTATATTTATATAATACTATTATACTCTAACTATTTAAAACTAATCAATGGTATTTTAAGAAATAAAAAAAATGATTTTCATTCTTTTACAGTGATACTTCAAATTCTCTCATATTCACAATATGTTAATGGTTTTGGATTATGATTTTAGAATAAATTTAACTAATCTTAAAAAGTATAATTCACTTTAATACTTTGTAAATTCATTTAAAATAAAAATATACTTTATAAAAATATAAAAAGGCTCAAATTTATAAAATTTAGTGTTATCTTAAGCTATAAACATTGCTTAGTCAAAAACATTAACCTAAATAACTTCACAATCCTTACAAATTTGACAAGTTTAATCAATTATTAACCAAATAACATAAGTTTAAATGACCATTAATTGACATAATTAAATTCACTTAATGATTACTTATTCACCTAGTAAAAATAGTATAACTCAGATTTAGCAGAGACCAATGAAATAAATTATCATAAGAAACAATATAAAAATGTTCCCAATTTTAAAATCAAAACACCATTTCAAGCATCAAAATAGTTTTATTATTTCCACTTATCTTTACAAAATTTCTTAAAATAGTATAAAAATTAAATTAAATTCCAAATAAATTTTGAACATTAGAATTATCTTAACATAAAGTAATTGAGAGCTGAGAGAATTGTCTAAAAATTCTAAATGAAGGCCCTTGGTTCATGGCAAAGGTGTTTCTAATGATTCAAAAATGGAAGCTTAACTAGTATTCTTCAAATTTCAAAACAAATAGAATTCCTACATAGATGGAAATTTTTGGTCCCCCTCCTTCCTTTTGGGATGATAGGATCCTATGAATCATTATGGAAATCATTGGTACACTAGCTGCCATCGACCCAATGACTAGATCCTAGAAAATAATGACCTCAAAAAGAATGTTTGTACTAGTTAAAAAGGATAAGATGCTTCCCACCTTGGTCTGCCTTAGGTCTTCTCTTAGATCTTGGAATCAAATTATTCAATTTGACAAGGAAAAATATATCTATAGCTATTTCAGGTTGTTAGGACACTCCAAAGACTCTTATTCATTGACACATGAAAATATAAAGGGTGTTCATATTTTGAAAACCCTAGGTGGTGATCTAGCTCTTTAGAAGAATGAAGGGAAATCGTTAAATCCATCTAAAAAAGTCCATTTGGTTAAAATTCATGAACATAATGATCATACACTATATTTAGATAATGTGTGGTTCCTCCCATAACCCATTTTCATTTTGTGTTTTGTAACTTTCCTCTTTGTTGGGTCTTTTTTGGATCAATTTCCCCTAGGAATTCCTCTTTAAATGGGGTTTTTAAAGCCTTATATTTGTTCTTATATCCTTTTATCTTGTTAGTCTTCCTTTTGTTACTTGTTTTTTTGGCTGATCCAAGCCCTTGGTGTGTACGGGCATGATCTTTTTTATTTTCTTAGTTTATTATCCCTCTTATTTTTGGGGTTTGGGAGACCCAAACCTCCTTATGTGTTTGGGTTGGATTCCAAACTATTAAAAAGTGGGGTTATCTTAATCTAAACATAAAATAATGAAAAATCAACTATTGATGGATATTATAAAATACAACTAGCCAAGATCTTAAATAACAAGAGTATTTTAAACCTAAAATAAATTATCTACTTTTGAATGCCACATATTTATCTAAGACATTATAATTTATAAAATATAACTTCAATGTTCCTTCGACTTTAAATTTTAAACTGAAAAATTGTTAAATTCCTAGAAATTTTTTTTAACATAGTCCACATCCACAAGCCAATGCTTACTATGTCTATTTTAAACTTTGAGAATGTCCATTGTAATCTCCAAAATTAATTTTTTAGTGTTTTCTATTAGCTTGTGTGTACATTCCAATGTTTGTTTAAGATAAATGATAATACTTTATATCAGATGATCTTGGACTCTCTACCAGGTGGTGATTTCTGCTTTGATATTATTAAGTAACTTATTGAAAATGTCCTTGAAAATTTTATTAGAAACCCATTCCAATTATTAAAAATTATGAATAATTAAAAAAAAATAGGTATTAGGTTTTAGTAAAAAACACTCCACTAAATTAATAATTTCCTCACACTTTACCCTTATTAAATTCAAATCCTCTAAATGGTGGCTCAAAAATAACCATCTCTTATTAAAACTTAATGAACTTCACCGAATCTCATTTTATCTAGGAACTCTTAAAGGTATTAACCATTCCTTTTACCTTCAACAATTTGGTCTTACTATCTTTTAATTTATTCTTCATTAATCTCACTTAAGACACTTGTTCCTATCAACTTAGAATAACTTCAAATAATTTGACCGAAGTATACTTAATATCATAAAACACTTTCTAGATGTCTCTTTTAATGATAATTAGGTATTATAAACTAACTTTGTCTTTCATCAACTCACTTTCTAATTCTATAATTTTATTTTTATAGTTTTTACAATCTTTAGTCACTTGATTAATAATTACAACATAAAAAATTTCATCATGGATAGAGTTTTGGGATTATTTATTCTAAAAAAATCATCTAAAGTATGTGTTTTAGTAGCCATGAATTTATCTTCCTCACTTTATTTTACATATAGTGACTTATTTGATTTTCTTATTTTCATACTTTAATTTTAGTTTAGGCTTTTTGGTAATAACCATGTTAACATTCTCCTATCTCAATCATTCATATTATAAAAAATCCTCTAATCATGATAATATGGCCTTTGGATCCTTCCTTAAAATCATATGGGGATTCTAGATTTATTTTCACCAACTCTTTGACCACATTCTCAAGAATAGTAACCAATTATGTTGACTCTAAGAGTGAATTAAATGAAAAAAGAATAGTAACAAGAGTTGAATCAAATGAATGGGGTAAAAAAATTCAACTGGATCAATTAAAATATTAATAAATAAAAAGGATGTATCAAACTAAATAGAATAAACAAATGGGGGTCAAATTAAATTGAGTAGGGGGAACAACATAAAAAAATATATCAACTATTTTTCTTGACAAACTAATTAACACATGAAAATTTTTAAACAAATTAGAAATTGGGGTATTACTAACAATAAAAAATCCATTAACACATACACTAGGGGTATCCATATAAAAAATGGGAGTATCACAGAGGGAAAAATATTAATATCTTGGTAAGCTCCATATTTAGAGAATTATTATTCATCATTCATCATAAGAGCCTGGACATCTTGAATTTGTACAACATCAAACTTTCCATGGGATGTATTTTAGTTTTTTAAATGAATATCCTTTCCAACATAAACCATTTTTTACAATTTATTATTTAAAATCATTTACATCCATGAAAATATCATGTTTTGTATGAGTATGGTACTTATATCTTATATAAGCCTTATGTCAAATAGAATTCAAATAATTATCCATTAATGGTATTATATCCTATCCTCTATTTTTCCACTTGAAAAATTGTTGAAATAACTCTTCTCTAATAGACATGGGAAATTTTGTAATCATATATTGGTTTTTATGCTTTAAAATTTTAGAAACACTGGTAGATAGTTGATCATAAATTTCCATAATAAAAAGATGCTTTAATACACATAGGGAAAGACACAAGTAGGTCTTAGAGATTATTCTATCTAATACCATATTATATTGAAAATGAAACCAATTTTTATATTTTGAAATATTTTATCTCATAATGGAAGAAAATATAAGGAACTTATATTTTTGGATGATGTCATATAAAATATGAAAATTGGTAACTTAAGTGTGGCTAATGACACCTAACCCATAAGTCCCTCCTGATTGCTTTCATGACCCTCATAGGCATATTTTAAAAAATTCCCAATCATCCATATCCTTCCAAACCTAATCCAAAATTAGATAGACTAATCTTTCCATGATAAATCTATCCCCCAAGCCCCATCAGCTAAGGACAATAGTGCCCAACTTGGACTATAACATCGGTGCCACTAGTGTCCTATTTTAGTGATACTATCCAAGTGAATTTTGAGGCCCAATGGTTATTTATTTATAGTCCCTCATCCTTATCTTTGTTGGACTAATGTGAACACATTCAACCCATGACCAATAGATCCTTATAAAAGGCCATTCAAATATCATTTGGAAGGGGTTGGCAAATATCACTAAGCAAACAAGAATACAAGCAAGACTACTCAGGCAATCTTCCCTATTCTCTACATATAACCAACCAATACTATTAAAAACTTACTAAAATCCTTACACCAATCCTTAGACACCTTAAGCACACCTAGTTTTTGCATTTACATCTTCATACACACTATTATACAAAGCACATCAAGTGGGAAAACTACATATGGATTGATCCTTATTTGAAGTATTGGCATGTAGGCAACGTGCCCATATAAGGGGTGTGGATACACATTTAGTGCATCTTACACACATTAAAACCCCCCCTCTTTCCCAAAATTTGCCAAAGTATAATGGAGTCTAGGGTCTAAAGACTAGATAAACTCTATAAGGAGTTTCGTAGACATTCGATAGTCAAAACTTCATAGACAGGGTCACACAGACATAATGAACAAAACCCAAAAATCTTAGGTCTCTTGGACAACCATGGAAAAAGTGGAATACAACATCGGTGTCACTAGTGTCTTATTTTGGTGCTCCTATCCAATCATAAAATGAAGGTCAAATCTTAAATTGTGATAGTGTCCTAATCTTGCACAATGAATTCTAGAGTCTGTCTCAACCATCTCAGATAGTTTCCAGCTAAGTCTTATTTTCTATCCCTTATTACTATTTTTAGAAAGGTTAAAATCACAATAAAATTTATACAAATCAACAACTTAATTATTACATATTTATTTACTAATTTTACTACTTAGACCCTTTAACTAAATTAGGAATAATACACCAATATTCCCAAAATTATTAAATCATTTGGTGAACCCAACTTACTTCATTTACACATAAAAACCCTAGAAACCCTAGGGTAAATTTCCTATTGATTTTTCATATATTTTTTTGATTTTTTACCTACATAATTTAATTAAAAATTAGCATTAAATTTTAAAATTTTGTAGTAATTTTAAAAATAATTTTCTTTCAAACCCTAGTTATCCATACTAGGTCTCGGTATTTTCTTAGTAATTTTCCAATAGTTTGCTAATTTTTTACTAGCATATTAAAATCATAAATTCACCTCAAATTTCAAATTTAAATAGTAATTTTTATAAATATTTATTTTTCAAAACCCTACTTATATCTTCTATGTCTCTTTAAATCACCAATTTTCCAATAAATTACTAATTTCTTACTTGCATATTTCACTCAAAAATTCACTTTAAATTTTAAAATTTCATAGTAATTTTCAAAATAATCATCTTTAAAACCATAGCTACATATAATAGGTCCCATTGCTTCTTGAGGTATCACCTTGCATATTTGTGAACTTCATATACTTTTTATGCACTTTCTAGTTTGCTATTTTTAGGACTTTATATTTCTTATATTCAGTACTTTCCTTCCATAACACCTTGCTTATTACAAATTATTACAAAAAATTTAATCAATTTTCAATTTGTTTTCCTACCTTAATAATGGCCCAATACATTAGTTTTGATGAAACTGATAAAAGGAAACTTCAAGAACTTTTAACTAAACACCCTGACATGCAAGATGACATGCTTAAAATACTTCAAGAGGAACAAAAAAAAGTGAATAATGGTCAATATTCTCAAACCATAGAACAACCAATTGTAAATGACACTATGGGGGAAACTATGTCTCAAAAACCCCCTATAACAACCCAACCTACCTCTATGGCATCAGCTACAACTAGTACATCTTTATCTCCTGATGTGGCAACCCTTGTGCAAGAGATAAGATCTCTTCAATCTAAGGTGACACATCTTGAGCAAGGTGCCTCTAAACATACACAAGATTTGGATTCTTTTGATTCATTTTATACACCTTTGGCACATCACGTTGCTTCGACACCCTTACCACCAAGTTTTGTTCAACCCAAGCTCACTCTATATGATGGCAAGGGTGATCTAGAAACATATTTGAGAGCCTTTCATGTAGCATGCTTGGAATATGTACTAAATTACTGGCTACTAACCAAGATATTTTCATAGAGTCTAAAGGATTATTCTTTAAAATGGTTTTATAGTCTATCAAATTAATTAATTAATGCATTCAATCCTTTACCCAACATGTTTCTATCTCATTTTAGCATGAACATTGGTGATAAAGTTTCATATGCCCAAGTTGCACAATAGGAACAAAGGTCAAATGAGCATCTCACAAATTATGTTCTTAGATATAAGACTATTTTGGCTAAGATGAATAGCCCCATGGTTGATCAAGAGTTACAAGATCTCTTCAAATAGAGTCTTCTACCATCTTTACATGAATCAATTATGTTCAAAAGATTCTTTTCCTTCACTAAATTATGTCACACACTAAAAGAAAGAGAAGTCAAACTAATTTTAATGGGAAAATTCAAGTACATAAGTATCTCAGAAACAACAAACAAGAGTAACAAAAAAGTCACATACAAAGTCAAGGTCCATGATAACAAGAATCAAAATCAACTAATAGTTAATGTAGCTTCTGAGCCCCCTCAACACGTGGTTTTATCAGTACCTCCTCAATGAACCTTTACCAATCTACCAATTTCTCTAGCTAGAGTTTTATAGTAGCTATTGGAATCTAACATCATATCTCTCCCTCCTATTTAGAAATTTAACCCAACAAAGACTCTTCCACGGGAATATGATCAACATGCATTTTTCAAGTTTCATAGGGTACTAAGCCATACAAAAAATAGATGCATCAGTTTGAGACACAAGATACATGATTTGATAGATGATAATCATATTAATCTTGACACTTAATTTGAGCCTCCATAGGCAAATAAAACATAGGATAAAGCTTTGAAAATATTCTAAAATCCCTTTCCATAATATTCTAAACAAGAGACAAGGGACACATCAAGGGTTAACCATACATATCATGCACATCCACCACCAGATACACATAGGGCACCTTTACTTGAGACACATCCTTTGAGTAATATGATTGGTGTAAATAATTATAGAGTTTTCTATAGACCTTCCATCTCATTATTAGAGTAAGAGATCATCGAGGATGATTTATATTATCATGCACTTTTTATCAGAGTTTACATTCATAATCATCCTATTCATAATGTTCTCATAGATAATGGATCCCATGAGAACATGTGCACTATGACATTATTGTAGGATTTAAGAATTTAAAATTAGGATATTACCCCAATGGACATAATTTTTAGTGAATTTAGTGAGAACATATGGAGTTCATTGGGTGAGATTGTACTTCTTTTATAGGTTGGTCCAACACATGTGACCACACCATTTACTATTGTTTCCAGTGCAAGAGTTTTTGATATGTTACTTGGTCAACCATGGATTCAAAATTTTTGAGAATTACCTTCTATAGTTCATAGATGTGTGAAATTAATTCATGCTAATTAGGTTTTGATAGTTGGTGGAGTTCCATATGAGTTACTAATCCCCACTTTAGATCCATCTTCTACTTCATAGTCACCAATTTCAATTCAACCACCAATTTTAGTTTCTCCACCAGTTTCAATTATTCCTTTAGTTTAGATTCAAACATAGTTGAGGCATCCATTTACAAAATATAGAGTTTATTCAATTTTATAGAGGTCTCTTTTAAACTAACCACAACTTTACTATTTTATACAAATTCTAACTACAATGTTCACACCCAGGGTAGTATCATTGAGATCTCATACATCTACTTATAGAGCACATGTTTAGAGAGATTATCCTACTACCAAATGGGTCCCTAAGATCCTTATATTTGCATCCACTTATAAAAGTTATAGGGGGACCCCAAACTCAGTTTCTACTTTAGAGTTTTCAAAGCATTTATATGATATATAACTTTTAGAGCCATAGTCTTAGCCCTTCCATCATGTTTCATGATCATGCACAATCCCTTTACTTGATATCAAAAACCATGATAGGGAGCCTCCCATGAGAATCATAAATTAATATAATCTCTTCCTAACTTACTTGTACATATATTCTCTTTAATTTATTGTACATAATCTCTTAATGATTTATTTTACATAGCTTAAATCTCAAAAATTCAAAAACATTTCAAAATATCAAAAATCCAAAAACATTCAAATATTTCAAAATATAAAAATATGAAAATAATCCAAAAACACCAAAATCATTTTGGTTGTATGCATTATCTATGCTTTAAATTTCTACTATAATGCTAGACTTACATTTGTTATTATATTCTATTGTTTGTCAATTTATATACATTACCATGCTTCACTTGATCTTCTTTGAGTGTGTACAGTGACATATAGATCCTTGATTACTTCACTCTACCCATTAAGGGGGCATCCTAATTCTACATTCAAGACACACATCGATATACATATCCACTGGGGGTATCTTCTACATGACTACACCTTTTCAGTTATGCCATTCCTACACTACACACTCTAGTTATCATGTTGATGTATATTAGTTACTATGATTACATAGATTACTCTATCAACATTCCACTAGTATATAACACTTATGTATTTATTATCATATACCTAGTCTTGTATTATATGTCTTGTATACTTTCAAATTCTTAATTTGATTAGTTAGATACAATTGTATTTCTAGTTTTTACATGCTTTCCTTTCTTGCTTTATGTAGCTAGATGTGATTGAATTTCTCAATTCTAGTTTTATCTCCTATATTTTCCTTAGGAAATTTTCCAATGTCCTTTGATTTTACTCTTCTATGTGATTGTGGCTTTCATGCCAACCTTGCTTGTTACAATTGTATGTATATGTGGCATTTGAACATGCATTGTACACTTACTTTCCAGTTTGAGTGACATGTGCCCATGTCCCTTATTTTCTTGGCTCTTTGGCCACTCTTGTATGATTATTTCATCTTGCCTTGTATGCTTGTTTCTTGATTGATTTTTCAACTATTTTCAATGCCATGATCCACATCATGTATTATCTTGCTTTCTTAGATGCCATGATAGACATCATGATCCATCCCTCCTTGACAACTAATAACTAACAACTAACAAATAAAAACTAACCAGACTTCTAGTTATAGTTTAGTACATTGCACATGTTATTACATTTTTATATATATTTAGGCATACCCTTGTTGATCTAAAAATATCTCATTACATTCCATACTATATCTTGAGATATCTTATCGATTATCATTGCTATATCATGTATCTTTATAGCATAACATACTTGTAGGGCCCTTTCTTCTAAAGGCATTCATTTTAGGTTCTTCATTCCTACCCTCAGAAGAGGGGGAAACAAATAGGGGTTTTGTCATAGAGATTAGAGCTCCTAACAGTAAAAAATTTAGCTTTTAGAACACCCAAAATAGCAATCAGACATCAAACTAGACAAAATAAACTGGGTAAATAATGAAAATGTAAGAATAGTCATCAGATTTATCTTGGGACAACAACACCAATATTAGACTATAGCATTGGGCCTTCTAATGTCTATTTTTAGTGCTCCTATCTAAATAGTAGAAAAACTAAACTTTTCAGAAGCAGGTAGAAAAGTAGGTTCAGTTATAGTTTTGTATAGTTAGACTAGTTCAAAATTAGTAGTTTTTAATACACTTTTGCTAAGAGAATTTAGATATAGGGGGCATCATGCATGTAATGATGGATCTCACTTCTATTTTTAGATATGATAGTTAATATAACTTCCAGATCATAATCTATGTTTCAAACACCAGTGATTGGGGGTAATGTTCATGGCACATTTATTTTATTTTATTTTTGAGTTTAGTATTACCCAAGAATTCTTAGTAGTTATGTACCTTATTCTATCTAAAGGTGGTTGGAATCATTTTGAAGTGGCTTTCATACAAGCCTAAATTCCACATTTTGGATTGGCTTTCATATAAGCCTAGTGCACCAGTTTTAAAGTGGCTTTCATACAAGCGTAATCTCCATCTTTTAGAGTGGCCAAGAGTGGCTTAATTTCTATCATATATTTATCTATCCACACCAACATTATTATATCACAATACATTCATGGGATTTAAGAGCCATCCCATATGACACACATCCATATCGGTACTAGTTCATAGCTTTACTTTATGGGGAAATGATGGAGCCAAAGGACTAGCTAGCCTTTGTATTCTTAAGCCACCTATTTAGATGGATTGGACACATAGTCCAAACATTTATCAACACATGTATGACCACCTAGATTCACTTAGTGGGTGACAATGGAGCTAAAGGGCTAGTCTTTACATTCTTAAGCCACTTTCAGGGAATTGAGCACTCTGCTCCATTCATGATATTACTCTTGGTTCAACACACATCCAACATAACTCAACATCAATTAGTATCACAATATGTTTTTTATTGGTCCACATACCCAATGAGGTGTATTCATTCCTTTATCTTCCTCTCTCTCTCTTACCTAGCTTAGTATGTTCTTATTTTATATATAACATATCTAGTAAGAACATATCTACTCTTTATTTTATCTTACAAATTCACACTCCATAGCATTCTCTCTCTATGCACACCCAACATCACACAAATTTATGATATTCACCCTTATAGGTAAGTTTAGGTATGTTTTCTATTTTTCTTTTATCCTAGTATTTCACTTTACTACATCACTAGAATAAAGGGGGGGCAACTGTAGTCATATAAAATTTGAAAATTGGTAAATTGAGTGTGGCTAATGACACCCAACCCATAGGTTCCTCCTACTTGCTTTCATGACCCTTATAAGCATCTTTTCACTGATTATTATTCCTTTGTATCCTTCCAGACCTAATCCCAACTTAGCCAAACTACTTTCCATGACAAATCCATCCCCCTAAGCCCCATTAGCTAAAGATAATAGCACCCAACATGGACTATAGCACTGATGCCACTAGTATCCTGTTTTATTGCTCCTATTCAAGTGTATTTTTATCCCCAATGATCATTTCCTTCTAGTTCCTTATCCTTTTCTTTGTCAGCCTAATGTGAGCACATTCAACCCATGACCAATAGATCCCTATAAATTCCCATTCAAAGATCATTTGGAAAGGGTTGGAAAATATCACTAAGCAAGAAAGAATACAAGCAAGACTACTCAAGAAATATTCTCTATTATTTATATATATCCAACCAATACTATTATAAGCTTATTCAAAACTTTACACTAGTTCCTAGCTAGCTCAAGCACACCCAATTTTGGCAATTTCATCTTCATACACACTATTTCACAAAGCACATCAAGTGGGAGAACTACTTATTGCTTGATTCCTCTTTATAGTATTAGTATATAGGCAATGTGCCCACATAAGGGGTGTGGATACACGTTTAGTGCATCTTACACACACTAAACCCCCTTCTTTCCCAAAGTTTATCAAAGCATAATAGAGTCTAGGGTTTGAAGACTAAATCAACTATACAAGGAGTTTCATGAACATTAAACAGTCAAAACTTTATAGGTAGGGTCACATAGACACAATAAACAAAATCCAAAAATCTTAGGTCTCATGGAAAATAGAGGAAAAAGTAGACTATAGTGTCGGTGCCACTAGCGTCCTATTTTGGTGCTCCTATCCAATCATAAAATGAAGGCCAGATCTTGAATTGTGATAGAGTCCCAACCCTACTTAGTGAATTTCAGACTCTATCTTAGCCATCTAAAATAGTTTCTAAGTCTTATTTTCTATCCCTTATAACTATTTTTAGAGAGGTTAAAATCACAATCAAATTTATAAAAATCAATGGATTAATTATTGCATATTTATTTACTAATTTTAATACTCAAACCCTTTAACTAAATTAAGAATAATACACCAATATTCCCAAAATTTTTAAATCGAATGGCTTCATAAAAAACCAAAATAAATTCATTGCATATTTTTAGGTAATTAGGGTGATACAAGTAATTATATATAATACAAAAAACAACATGAACTAGATTCTTATCTAATATGGACTAGGTATTTAATAGTCTAAAACTAAATAGTAATGTATAACATCAATTATAAATGAAAGAAAATTATTATTTTTGCTTATTTACATTCTTTGAAATATTTTAGGAGATAAAATAAAATAAACTTACCCAAACTTGTTGGATTTTAATTATTGAGTAGGTTGTGGAGTAATGACAACCAAGTAACATCAACAATATTTTATTAGCTCCTCTCAAACAACCTATTCAAAAATATCATAGCCTAATTGATATGAACATTGGATATTTAAAATTAACAGGACATATCTTGCTTATTTATCCATGAATTAGGATTTTTAATCCATTTTTATTAGCACATCACATACTTTAGGTCTTGTTAAGTTGAAATCCATTACTTAGTATAAATGATAATAAGTCTAGGTATTCTCAATATTTTCATAATAATAAATATTGTAGAGTATAAAATAATTCTTCCATTTTGATGAAAAATTATTCCATCCTTCACTTTGAATAAATGAAAAATATCTTTGATCATTTATCTACATGGAAACACTTCCAATTTCATTACTTCCCTATATAAATGTGAATTCCTAATATTTCATGTATTCTCTTATTATTCATCACCATCATAAATGTCCTTTTAGATTTTAAATAAATAGGAGAAACTACTATAATTAATTTTTATACACATATCTATGATAAATATTATATCTCTCAACTCCCTCCCTAAAGCTGTGAGAGCTTTACTTATTTTAATTTTAAAATAGGGTATTCAATACATTCAATAATATGGATGATTTTATATTAACTATAGATTATGCCTTCAATTTCACCTCTTCAAACCATCTAAAAATATTTTTTTATTAGATAGGATGAATAAATCAAATTTTATAGGGATCCTACAACCACTAGTCCAAACAAAACTAATATATAGTGAAATATAAGCCAAAGATCAGTTACAATTTAGAGAAGACTTCCAGTCGAGAAAGAATAGAGTGATAAAGAAAAATAAAAAGATGAACAAAATGATAACTAAAACAAAAAAAAAAACTACAAGAAAATCCTTAGTTATAACTAGATAACTCCTCAAAACTAAGTTTTATTTGAGGTTCTATCTTCCTTTAAAACTCATTCTGACTCTCTTGATAATATACTAGTTCCTAGAGTGGTTGTGACCCTAGTAGTTTGACTATGAAAATAGTCATGAAAAAATTGCTTTAGTATAATATCATCTTCTTCTAATAAATTTTGGACTACAAATTTTAGCACATTATAAATTTTAGTATCATGTCTTGCTATTTGATGGTAAGTGTATTTCTTCTTTTCCTGATACCATGCTAGTTTTTGAATGTGGGGGTTAACAAGTTTTATGGGTGGTAGTGTGATGAGGGAAGTTTGAAGGAATTGATTGATAATATTAGAGTAATACCCCCATAATGGATCTTGGTTATTTTTTTCAAACTTCTAAGTTATTGGCATGGAATTTGCATTTGCTTTCGAGTCTTGATTTTTTGCACTGATTGTTTAAATATTTCCCATAGAGGGTATTTTATGTTTGGGATAAAAAATTACACTTAAATTTTATGGGTAATAAAGATTTAAGGGATTATGTATGGGAATTATTAGTGTGGGAATATCCATTTTTAATGGTAGATGATTCTTAGAAGAGGATTCCACAATGGTGGTTTTGGTCTCACTGAAGGATGAGGTCCCAATATAGATTCTCTAGTTCAAATTAGTGGTAGAACCATTTTTCATTTTTGAATTTGGTCAGAAGTAGTAGGGACATCCTCTTTAGGGATTTAAATTATTATGGGTGGATGTTATAAGGATTTTACTTGTGACACCCCAAGGTTTTGGTTTCCCCTTCGTAAAGAATTTCCCCTAATTTCTCTCTTTACAAGATTTGACTCTTCCTGATCTATAAGGGAAACTAGTTTTGGATTTGTTTGAGGTAATGTAATAGTCCTCTAAGGAGGGAGTAGGCTAGAGGGGAAAGGTATGATATGAAAAGGTGTTATAGTGATTAAAGGAGTGGTATGTGTATCTTCTAGGATGTCTAGACAAGTATATTCCTTGATAGCTTTCTCATCTTTTTTTTTTAGTTTATTGTCTTGAACAGGTTTAGGTAATATTTCCTCAAGAGGATCCCAAATAATGAGATCCAAAAAACCTGAGTGAGTTTTAGGGATACATCTACTTGATTCAGATGGTTCAAAATCATCTCCTATAAGTATATCTAGAATTTTAGTTATTTTGGAAGGTGATTCAAAAGTACTACCAACCTCTTTAAGTAGAAATTGATCATAGTTCATACTTATCACATGGGTCTCATTATATGAGGTACATCATCTGTTAGCCTATATAGAATTAGATGAAGAGGGATGGTTGGGGAATGACTACCTAAAGATATATATGGATTGATTAGGAGGAGAGTTAGGGCTATCTAATTATAATTCTCCTTGGTTAATAAGGTTTTAAAATAGACCTTTGAAGTGGAGACACCTATTGACATCATGACCTGGTACATGATGGTAGTTGTAGAAGTCATTTTCTTTAAACCAACTATGCTTGGGTTGAGAGTCATCAAGAGGTCTAATCATAGGAAGTTTGATAATAGAAGCTTTCAAGAGCTTGTCTAAAATGGAATCATATGATTCCCCTAAGGATGTGTACTACCATGGAGGAAACAATGTTAATAGTTTTTGTGATTGTGTTTGGGAGGTAGAGGGTTTGGATTGGCTCTTTATCTATGGAGGTGATGATTTTAAGACCATGGAATTATTAGTACCTTTAGTTTTGGTATTGTTATTTCCTTTAGAGGGATCAATTTTTAAGTTCTTAGTATGTAAATTTACCTTTCCTTATTCAAAATCTTAGATTTATAATTTATAGACCATGGAAAAGGCCTTGTAAAAAATATTGAAGGATTGAACCCATAATGTTGATGATATATGATTATTGCATGATCTCACAAATAATTTGATTAATTCTAGTTGAGGAAGGGAGAAAGTAGGTTGGTTTATAAGAATTTTCCATCTAGACACAAAATTAGTGATAGATTCATCATCAAATTGTCTAATGGAATAAAGGCTGATTATGGTCACTTTCCTTGTGATGTTAATGGAAAAGTGTTATAAAATATTTGGGCTAGTTGCGTAAAAAAGAATAGGGAGTGTTGAGGGATAGAATTGTACTAGTCTAAAGCTAGTCTAGCTAACGACATGGGAAATTTTCTTAGGAGGAGAACATTATCATGAGATAGGAGATAACAAGAATGTCTAAACACTCTAATGTGTTGATGAGGATCTTATTTATTTTTAATTTTCATAAATTTTGGAAGTTCCCATTATGATGGGTATTGTCTAATAGGGATAAATGGATTAATGGGTTCATTGCATATTTGCTCATATGTGAGCATCTTTTTCTATTGAGATCCAGAGGCTTATATATATTCCATCCTATTCATAAGGATGTCATAAGGTTAGGATAAGTATTATATTGAGTCATACCCCTCAAGACATTTATTTGTGGGTGTTGATAGATATGGAATGGAGTAGAAAAGGGTTATGACAAGGGGTAACCAATAGAAGTGGTCATAATAGGTTGGGATATAACCAAAACCTTCAGGGCTTGTAAAGGTATATTTTTTTTTGGGGATGAGTAAAGGTAAGTGGATCTAAGGGATTGTGAGGGAGCTACATATTGAGTAGTCAATGGGGTGTACTACTAAGGAGGTTGACTTAAGGAAACTTATTTTAAAGGTTGGGTTTGAGGCCTTTAAGGTATGCTATTTTGGAGGGTGGGAGAGTTACAGGGATTGAAATTACTAAGTTTTGAGGTACATTAGTGGGAGGTGGAGTAAAAATAATTTGGGTTGTAGTAATATTTTAGGATTAGGTGTTAGTCAAAGATGGACTACTAGATATTACTGGGGGTGTATTGTTCAGAGGTTATGATGTGTTAGTATCAGAGCATGTTGGGGGAGGATTTTTGAGAGAGTAAATCATGGCTATAATGAGCCCTTTAAGTCCCGCTAAGGGCATGCTAAAAACATTTTCAAAAGACTATGTACAAGGGGAAAGCAAAATACATATGGCTTGAATATTAAGGTAATGGTTAAGGGAAATTGGATTACTATCTAATGTGATATTGAATTCAAGATCTCCCTACGTATATAATTAGGTAATACCCTCCCCCATATACTCAAGATAGGTAGGAGGAATTGGGGTGTTCTCCATGGATGAGGATGAGGTTAGGGATTTAGTTTATTTTAGTGTTGTGTCAAAACCATGTAGCACTGAAAATAAATAGAGAAATGAAATGAAAAAATCACACAATAGTATTTTTATTATCTCATTTTAGTGGAAACAAACATACACTATCAAACATATTTAAAATATTTTAATTTTTTAAGAAACTAACTTTAGAGTGTGGTAATGAAAAGGGTCAATGAGGGTAAGATGAAATGGTAATCTAAAGATGGTTTCATATTTTTTAAAGTATGGGAACCTCTATATACACAAAGGTATGTTGATCCCTAATTTTATGTTAGAAGAAAATATGTGGCTTGGTGTTGGGTCCTACCCCCTCACTTTACACACCACAATGATAAGGGTGTCAGGTGCTTAGATTTTATACTTCTTTCCAAAAAAATTATACTCGAATAGTATACCAAGTCAGTTTTAACCTTGGTGATGAAATCCAAGTGGGTCCACCTTATATAGGAAAATGTTTCAATGCTTATTTTAAGATTATGTGGTTTTGGTTATGTGTGATAAAGTATGATTACTATGATGTATTGAATTACTCAGTGTGAATTATCTAAGTAAGCAAAGGATGAATGTAATTCTTTTTAATCCTTAAAAGGAAAAGTAATATATACATATATATATATATATACATATATATATATATATATATATATATATACATACATATATATATACATATACATACATATATATATATATATATATATATGTATGTATGTATATATATATATATTGTCTTTTTAAATGAAAGCAAAAAATCAAGAAAATGTAACTAGTGAACAATTTCATAATGAAAACAATAAGAACAATGAGACCTTAGGTGTCCCACCAGGTGTGCCATAACATTCTAGTATTTATTAATAAAATTAACTTACTAAAAATAGAAATGATATAGGGTTTAGAGAGGAATCCCTATGATGGGGGATGCACACCATTGATCCAGCGAGGTGAGAGATAATTTTAAGCTAGGAAGGACTACTTACATAACAAATATAACTTGGATAAGATTGGATTAATAAGATATATGTGTGGACTACCTGATACAAGATTAGTTCTAGGAAGTACACTTATTTAGAGGGATGTTAGTCCAATATTTTATGAAATCAAAAGGATAATGTAATGAGATAAATTATAATAAAGCCTATGATAACATTATGAAACTAAAATGAAACAAATCAATGTAATGCATAGATATTATCAAAATGTCCATTCTAATATACTATGGCTAAGTCCTCTTATTCTTGAATTGATTCTAGTTGCTTGGTGATGGCCTATAGAGTCAGGGAAAAGATAATCATGAAAAGTCCTAACTCAAAGGAGATGTCACTTTGATTGGTGAATAATGGGTCAAGAACTATGGGTAAGTCATGAATCAAAACTACATCATGTATAACACTAGGCAATGATATCTACAGATAGCAACACATGATTTCAGGACTTAGAAATAGTAAGTTGGAAAAACTTAAGATTGATAGTCTAGTCTTGGTTTTATATAGAAATAAAAGCATAGGGATTGATTTTGATTGTCTTAGAATCAATATTAATTAGGTAATAAATGTTGATTTATAAGGGATCATGGCCGATCCTTAAAATGGGTACTAAAAAAATTAGAATGGGGCCTAAGAAGGGCTTTAACAGATTCTAAAAGGCTTCTATACTGGTCACTAATTTACCTAAATATACTTATTATAGTAAATAAAATATAAATAAATAATGAATTAATCAAAAATAATTCAAACATACAACATACTTGCCTCTAAAAAAGCTTCATGTGTTGCAGAGAATCATCTCATTAATAGGGATGTGCTTAGCTTTGGATAGAGTTTGGACATACTGAAACAAGGATGACATTCTTCCATAGTGCTCCAATGGAATTTTGTTAGCATTTCAATGTGCAAAAAAATTAAGATCCCTGACCCTGAGGCCAGACTGGCTATAAATCAACATTAATCTTAATAAGATTGATGGTGATCATGGGAATCATTATTGATTCAATCTATGTTTAACTTATTGGTTTTAAAAACTCAATATCATGGATTAAACTTAGTCCAAATTGGTTTTTAATGGGGCTCATGTATGGAGAGGTTGTTAGGGAGGTTAAAACAACTTATCCTTAATAAGTTTGGTGAAATTTTACTAGGATTTTGGGATGATCAACTAATTACCTAGGTAAAATGGTAATTAAGTAGATTATTTACACAATATTAGATGGTAAATGGTAGAACTATATTACCTGGCATAAAAAAGATAGGGAAGGGGTAAGACACATTTATTCATAATAAAATGTTGTAAATTTGTAGTGTTAACACTAACACACTTTATATAGAGCTTCTTATTTTAAGGTCAGTTCCTAAATAGATTCAACAACTCCCCTCAAAAGAGGGGGAATTCATAGGGGTTTGTCACATATATAAAACAATCTAAATGCACTCATAGTATAGTTTTTAACACATAGGCATAGAATATATAAATTGGTTTCAGGAAAACACAACGGGAAATAGTGACATAGAGAATAGTTTTAGTTGTATATAAATCAAAATAATTGGATATTAGTGACCAAATTTGGACACCAATGCCACCAAAATTATTGTCCAAGATATGGTGCTATTTTTTAGTAGCCTTAGTTTCAAAAAATTATAGATTGACTAGAAAAGTATGGTAGGTATAGTCTAGGTTTGCATAGGTTCAGTTATAGATTACTAATTTTGGCTCAATTTAGCTCAAATTACTACCAGTGTGCTCAGATTGGGGGCATCATGCATGGCATGATTATTCATTTTTTTGTTTTAGATACTTATATATATTATTTAAATAAATCCAAAATCCTTATACTTAAATATTATATTTGGGGCCACGTGCACTACACATTGTTTCTGTATGCTTAAATATACAATGGTTGATTAGATGGAATGAAAAACTTCATGTCATTCTATACATTATACACACTAGACACCATATTAAAATTTAAACACCATATTCATGGCTTACTTCATATATAGTGGTTGGAATTCTTGAGTGACCTAGAGCTACCTAATATTTTTGAGTGGCCCAGAGTCATTTTACATTCTAGAGTTCCTGAGTGGCCATAGATCCAACACATATAGTTCCAATTATAGTTACACATCTTTAGTTATATAGTGCAATTTTATTTTCATATTAATCTACTTCACATGAGTAGGCAATGATGGAGTCATAGTCTACTTGAGTTCTTAAGCCACCTACATGAGAGGGTTGGACACACCATCAATCTAATCCAAGCTATTCATAGGTCATGATCCACCAATAGGGGTGGGAAATGATGGATTCAAAACTATATTTAGTTATTGATCCACCCACACATGGGTATTGAGCAAGCCATCATCTTAGTCTAAGTTACACTGATTGATCACTATCTACATATCCACACATAGGTTGTCACTAGGTTTATGTATCAGTTCACATACCTAGTGAGGTGTATTCATTCCTTTCCTATCTCTTATCTCTTTAATTAATTTTTCATTTTTATTTTGATATCTATTAAGGACTGATCTATGCTTATTTTATTTATAGGATACATAATGGAACATGCTTTAGATACCCAGATCTAGATTTACAGGATTCACCTCATAGGTAAGTCTAGGTACACTTATTTTTATTTTATCCTAGTCATTTCAATTTTTTCATTTCTATAATAAAGGTAGGGAAAATGTAATAATATAAAAATGACACTTGAGTGCTAAGAGTGTTACTTGAGACCAATCATCCCTAGCTTAGCCTCAAACCTATCTTAAGGCCTATTTAGACTCTTATCCAGCCTTCGTATGGGTCACAAGTGTCTCTAAACATCCATATATTAGTCTTAAACCATACCTTTAACATCCATTCCCCTTGTGGCTTAGGTTCTACTGCCTATACACTAGCACCATAATTTAGATAGTAACACTGCATGGTGCTAGTGTCCTAATTTAGGTGTTATTATCCTTTTCCCACCTTTTTTTACCAATGGATATCTTTTAAAATGAGAAACCACCTAGGGTTAGCCTATGCCTCTTTTAAGACCTATATAAACACTATAATAATTTATATAATTGAATTTTATCCCTTTATCCACTATATGAAAATCAGATGCAAATTACATAAACAAACTTAGAACAAGTTGTACACAATCAAGGTTATTAATACCTATTCTACCCTACTTTTACATATATCCTTCTACAACATTCCTAAGATCAAATTGATATATATTTCTAGTCTCAATAACATTAAAATCACTCAAAATTGCATTCATATTGGCTTTACTTGCACTTTCACTAGCACTTAGGTGGGGAGAACTACATCGGGCTTTATCCCTCTTTAGAGTATTGGTATGTAGGAAACTCTCATCATAGTAGGGTGTTGAGGATGTACAACATAACCCAATAAAATAATACTTTGATACATATACCACCTAGATTCCCAAACAATATAGAGGTTTAGTGTTTGCATATAAAATCATTCAAAAAAGGTCATCTATAGATATCTAAAACTTATGCACAAGAATAGGCTTGTCAGACTTAGACACATGTGCACCTAGAAGCTCAAAATAATTCTATATAGAGGACACTAGCACCAAGATAAATACACTAGAACCATTGGTGCTATTTTATAATAATGGTTCTACTATCCAGAAAGGGTTGTGACACTTGGATCTTGTTTGTGACTCTTAGATAATTTCCTATCCTAGTTTGTAGCCTCTAAATCTCCCATCTCATTCAATTTACAACTAAGTATTTGTTTACATAATTTATTGATATTTTTAAAAAGTTCAAACTAAGTCAAATCTTTTAAAAATTACTGATTTTATTTATTACATATTTCTACCATGATTTACTATACTCAGACCCTTTAACAACCTAGGGATTAAACTCCATAAACCCAAAAAAGCTAAATCACTTTGTGATTATTTTTAAGGATCTAAACATTTATTCTATGGTTAGATTTTGTACAATACTAGGTCTTAATTAAAATTAAAAGGTTATATATATACAAGGCTAGGTCATAAGCAAGCTCTCAATTAACATATACATTATTTGTTCAAAATCTATTTACACTTTCATCAAAATCTTAATTATAAAGTATTACAAGGTATCGATTTACACTTTCATTGATTGTACGAAGGGTTATAATAGGAGAAAGATCATATAGTTTCACAATCACCATTACACACACATACCTAGGAGGTAAAAATGCATGAGATTTTGAGGCCCTAAAAGTATATGGCCATATTTGAAGCACTTAGTAATAGTAGGGTTGTTAGGGTTATCTCAACTCACATGATAACCCATTGTTATTGATTCACATGTATGTAAGAGGTAACAGACTAGGGTTTTTATTGTCATAAATTTAATATACATAATATAATCATAAATTCATGTATAAATAAGAAACACATGTATAGGTGTAAATCTAAGAATAATTTGAGTTGGATAGAGTACCTGTACATAATTGTTAAAATTAGGATACTAGTATCAATGTTAGTTTTAGGCCATAAAGAGAGAAAAAATATAGAAATAACTAAACACAGGGATGCATTTCAAGACTAAGAGAGGGTTAAATGACTATGATGATCTAAAACATAACATCAAATAAGATATGTTCTCTCTTAGACCTTAGTCGTATAGTTTTTTAATTATATTTATTACACATGCTTAAATTAATTTATTATAAATATTTTATTATATTTCCTAGATCTGAATATTATAGTAATACATTCAATTTTTATTTATATAGTTTATTTGTGTAAAACCCCATTTTGAATAAAAAATCAAGGTGGCAGGGCACTACATATTGTGGGTATAGCTACGCTCTTGTGTAAAGCTCCATGATAGTTTGGACAACCCCATTCAATAACACCACTTCCTTACCACCCTACAAGGTAAGGCATACTAGGAGCTAATGGGGGATATAGGATAACATCCACCAATATAGGTATAAGTGTTGAGGCCATGGTGTACTCCTTAGGATCTAGAGGAGGATGAAGTAATGGAGGGTGGTGGTAGAAGTAGTACCATAAGTAGATAGTCCTAGGATTCATGTAAAAGGAATTACATATATGCCTATTAAAGATGTAAGACAAATCATTCCTTAGTTATGGTCAATTTTATAGCATCAATAGACACAAGAATAAATAGTAATAATATTATAATGGGAGAGGTAGATGATAGTATTTGGGGATCACTAGAGAAGATATATAGGTGAGTATGAGGGTTTCCTCAGTGGATATAGTGATGGCATGAACATCCATATTGGGGGTGCACTACTAGGTAAAAGAATTATGTTTTACAATTTTATTACATCATTTTATTGATAGATAAACATTATCAATGATAGAGATAGGTAGATTTGATTTGGTAGAGTTGATTAGGGATGCATCTATAGTAGCAAAACTAAAAAAAGGGGACACTTTGGCATGATAGTAGGTAGCAATAACATAATGTCAGGTATTTGTAGCTCAAGTAGACTTATTGATTGAGAGAATGACCCATATGGATATAACCTTAATAGATATGGATACAGATTAGGAATTGACTACTAAGATCACTACAATATAGATATGAGTAGCCTGATTAGAGGGTGATTTTGTAGGATTATATTCATAAACTACCATCTTACATGGATCTCTTTGGGAGGCTAGAGATACAATATCTTAGTAGAGTGTACCCCTCTTCCATTTAGGGATGTGTTTAATCCTAAAATGCTTTTGGATATAAGCACTTCTAGTTAACTTAGATTTCCACAAAATGGGTATATAGAAATGATAATACACAATAATGTTAATCAGATCTACAATAGGCCTATTGGGTGTTAAACTCAGATATAACATATGCTAAACTCATAAAATTGAGAATAGGATAAATATAGAAAGTACAACTAAGCTATGTATGGAATTTATAAAGAAATAATTTACTTATCTTATTTTAATGATAATGTAGTTATGGATATATAATAGGCATAAAGTAGATGATTTTGGAATAGTCACTAGATTCTAGATTGGATAATTTTATATCTGTAAACACTAATGTCAGATTGGGATGGTTGCATTAACACTACTGTCTAGGTTTGACATAAGTTTCCTTTTTAAAAATGATGAGATCACCTCGATTATTTTGTATTTGTATTTGCCTTCACTTTGGTGTATTTAGATTAGGGTCATGGACTGTCACTCCTCATGAAATTATAAAACCTTGGTTCTTCATCTTCATAGTGACCTTGAGGGAAAATGGGTTAGTGGTCATATGGTGTCAAACTTCACCAAATACCCCTTTGTTAAAGAGCACTTCCTACATATTCAATACTCTAAATAGGTCCTCATACTTATGTAGTTCCACACTACATGTTGGATTATGTGTGAATCATGTAATATGTGATAAGTAAGTACAACAATGACCTAGCTTTTAACTTGGAAAATATAGCTCTTGGACTGCTACTTTAGTAATTTAGATTTGTATATGTGTTGTCTCTATGACTAATATGGAAATAGGAGATCACAGGGAAGGTTTGTTTAATTGAATGCTTTGAGAATTTGACTTTGTCTTTTTTGGTATTTTCTAGGTGAGAAATTAATCAGGGTTGATCTTATATTTATGTTAATCCCTTTGGAGAAGTAAATTACATTGAAAACCATAGGCCAACCATTAGGATACATTTCATTTATAAAATAGATGAATTTAGGGAACTTGACAATTGCATTAGGTTAGGACACTAATGTAAATGCTAGTGTTTATATCCTGTACATTAGTGTCCAAGGAGGAGAGTATGTACAGGCTTAGAACTTGTAAATGTGGAAGCTAAGTAAATTTTAAGAACTCTAGGTAAGATATAAGGCTTGGGTCATCAACATAAGACTATTTATACTAAGATATAAGACAAGGGACATAATATAGAGTAGATGCGAGAGTTTTAGAAGTAAGAAAGGTCTAGAACTTATAAGAATAGACAAGGTCTAGAACATATAAGAATAGACAAGGTCTAAGTTTTCCAAGTGTACAAGATTGAGGTGCTATATATCCATAAATATCATATACAGGATGAAGGTATATAATATCCACAAACATAATTATTATATTGTTTTTGTATATTTATAAAACATGTGATATATATATATATATATATATATATATGTGATATTTTTAGCTCATTACTTTACACATGGGAACATCTTGTTTTTATTCTTAAATAGATACAATAGTATGGTAATAATTTATTTGTTTTACCTTATTTTTGATTTAGTAATATAAAAAAGTATAAAACTAGTTAAATTTAAATTACATATTATATATCATTCACCATACAAATTTGAATTCTCACAACAAACTTATTCTACTTATTAAATATATAAATGGATGAAGGAGAATGTGCTTAGTTGATATATTATTTTATTTTTCTCATTGCTTATGCAAAAACATCTAAAGTGATTTTAAATGGTTATATGATCTCTTAGATTAGGATACTGACCATAAAAAATTAATATGACATTATCGACAAATGTTTAAACACTTATAACAACCTAATATGTTTGTTCTTTGCTAAAATTATCCCTATGTAATTGGTTAGCATGTCTTAGCACTGATTATTATGCCTCCATGTTAAAATGATTTCTATGTATTTTTTTTCCTTATTCTTATGTGTAAATTCATATTTTTTATTCCTTTTCCTTCAAACCATAGCTTCACTTTTGACACTTTCTTAACCTAGACAAAACTAAAATTTATTGAGAGGTTGAGCATTCCCTACATTCTAATACTCTCAATTGGGATCAAACCATATGTAGTTCTCCCACCTATGTGTATTTTTAGTGTTTTTATATAGTGCAATACATATATTTGTGTGTCAATAGGAATCTTCAGAAGAAATAATTTCACAAATCTTAGTTAAGTCTATCAAAAACCAAACAAATGAAAAATGCTTAAGCCTAAGACCTCACAAGCATACATATATTAGTTAATAATGCATAAGATTTAAATCACAAGCATGAAAACATTCATTAGAAATGTCTTAATATAGGATTCATCTTAGATGTAACATCAAATGATATTTATCAATGCTAATTCATTTTGAGGCATCTCCATTGAAGCTATGGAATAGTTGAATTTGATTAATAATTAAAAAGATGATGTACAAGGGGATTCAATAAATTATCAACACTTCATTTTATATCTTGAGCATGAGAATTGAAATGTAATGAGGTATATTTAAACAATTTAGGATCAATAACAACCCTTCATATTAAAATCAAGATGAATGGTTGTAAATGAATCATCAATAGTGCACATGGATTAGCACATAGATCACTAATGTGAGCCTTTCATCTTACTCAAGATGAAGGGAGGAGGATGATATTTGATAGTATCAAATGAGGATTAATATAATCCATTCATATTATTTCCAAGATGAAGGGTGGAGAATTATCCTTCTAATATCTTTGTGAGAATCCATTTAAATCCTTCATCGGGAGGAGAATCATTCCCAAGAAGGCACATGGATCACCCATTTGGGCCCTTCATATTATCTCCAAGATAAAGGATGGACAATAATATTGTATATTAATTCACTTATCAAATTAATTTAGCTCACAAAATCATATTACAAAGAATATCAAAATCCTTTCTTGAATGAAGATGACCCCTTGGAGGAAAAAATAATTAATTAAATGGAAGGAAATTATAATTCTATTTTAAATATAAATATAATTTAGAATAATTTTTTATAGAAGAGGGAGTTAGTTGTATTAATTGATCAGTGAAAGGGGAATTAGTGAATTGATCAGAGAATTATTGACCTAAGAATTTAACCAGAATGATAATTGAACATATATAATACAATGAATTATCTCACCTAGATATTAATCAAGGTGATTTTGAATGTTTATATTAGATGAACATATGACTTCAGACTAGTTTATGTGTAATTGCTTCAAATAATTCTATTTTGAAATTTTGACATGAAAATGATAAAAGTGGAGTGTTTACATTTTCTGTTATTTGAGAAGGTGTTATAAGATGTAGAGGAAGTAAATTTTTTTTAAAGAATTAAAAAATCATAAAAATAATCATAGAATAAAATTAATGAATGTTAAATCTAAAGAATTTGCTAAAAGTACTAATGAATGGGTTCAAATATGTCCCAAAATAGTGCTTGGTAAGCCCCAGATTCCCCCTCTAGGGGAGATTCAGTAAAACATTAGATGAGTGAACATTAAAAATGATAAAATAATATCATAGAGATGATAGAAGGGGATAAATGAAAGAGATAGGTGAAAATTGGAAGAAAGAAGAATACGAGAGCTAAAAATGAGCCTACAAATAAGAATAACAATGCATAAGAAGGGGGATTTTGAAATAAAATGCTATAGATTGATCCTAGGGTGAAATTTTGTTTCATTTTTGTCTTCTCATTTCAAAATTTACTTCTGAGATTTTGTGCTAAATGGACCTAGATAAAATGGCTTGTAGACCATGATCGAGAGTGCTTCCAGATTACGTTCAAGAGCATGGATGACCATGAGGCATAGGATCACCAATAAGTATAATTTTTTATTCATGAATTTAACATTTAATTGCATTTATTTCTTGTATAAGTAGTAAAAATGATGAATTCACCATTTTCAAAATGATGAATTCAACCACATAAATGACAAATTCATTAATGAAACCAAGGAATTGGTATATAAAATAGAAAATTGGTCAGTATTATCAATGAATTAGCCCTCACATATGGTGAAATCACTAAACAAAGAAATGACATAGATTGATTTTATGAAAATGATAAATTAGTTTGATTAAACTAATGAATTGGTCCATCCAATCAATGAATTTTTATCAAAATGACAAAAACATTAAAAGACTTTTGATGTCATGGAAACAATAAAATCAAATTAGAAAAGATCGATTTGGCCAAGAAAATGATGAAATGGTACATCATAATGGTGAAATTGATCAATATAAATTGATGATAGGAATAGTGAAATGATCCAAAGAATCATCAAAATAGTCTAGAGAATCATCAAAATGGTGAAAATGTCCAAACCCTGGTTAACAACAAATTCATCATACAAATGGTGAAATAGGCCTGCTAATGTGAATTCACCTAAAATGGTGAAAATGTATTAATGGTATAGAGGAATATAAATTAAATAGAGAGAGATAAAAATTATTGTTGAATTTGAACAGGACTAGATGAAATTATTCTATTAAAGAAATAGATGTGATTAGTTTGTAGAAATGTGATATCTAGTCTAACTACAAAGGTGAGTCAGATACATGAGATACATATACAACTTACCTATGAGAGGGAATCTACTAGATTTGAGTGAGATGATATAGTATAGGGCTAAGGTTATTTCTTAGAGAGATTATGTGATTGTAGAGCAGGATTCAACATGAGCAGATATAACCAATGTTATATATATATATATATATAACATTGGTAGAGGTGGATAGATTATAGATATAACTTTATGAGGCTCAAGTGGTTGTGATACAGAGAGGTTTGTTATTGATCTATGAGAAGAATATTTAGGATAAGGATGAGGTAAGATATTATATGATCCTATATGAGGCAATAATACCAACAACTATGAGGAGACCTACATTTTTAGAGTACAATGCATATAACTCAGCCTCTAGATTAGGGTGATCTCATAGAAATTATACATAGGCTAGATCAATATCTTATCCACTTCCTCAATCATCAACCATGGGTCCTCCTACATAGTTTAAACCACCACATGTAGATACATAGGATAGATTTAGTAGAGATGGTCATAGCCAGAGTTGACATTTAGAATTTATATTTTGACCCATGAGATGTACTGATTTATATGATGTACTCAAATGATCTAATATTTTCATGTACTCTCTTTTTGATGATACGACCCACTTTAGATGTATATGCAAATTTAACACTTTGATATATAAGATTTATCATATTTATGGTTATCTCATGTGATTCTTGTTTCAATTTCTTATGTCTCTTTTAATTAGATTAGACATGATAGAGATGTCTCTAATTTATAGATACTTTTTTTGTTAGTATTGGTGGGATGATCATATGTTTTTTTAGATTTTTTTGATTGGATCAAATAGATAGGGATGCATATTATTTTTGTCATTGACATGTAAACCATTTTGAAACTTGATTTTTTATTTTGTGCATGACAATATGCATCATAATATAGGAAGGACCATGATAACATTTGTTTGTCAAAAGGTGTAAAATTTTGAATTTAAAATACAAATATATGTAAATTTAAAATAATATATGTAAAATCAAGCTTTAAATGTACAACATAATGCACTTAAATCAATTCTAATTCAAATACAAATGTTCATAGCTCAAAATAATGATATGAATAATCAAGACTTAATGGAAAAACATAATGTACTAAATTAAGTCACTCGAGTAACAAAAACAACATACTAATAAACAAATAAATAAAAATACACAAAAACACAAGTGAAAGTAAATAAACATTTAATTCAAAAAGGATTGTGTGTGATAATAAAGAGTTACTTGTATACACATAATATTTTTAACTTTTATCAAATATTGATGTTTTACATCTTGGAGGAACCCATCAAGACTCAATCTCTTTGAGTGTATTCCCTAAGGGGTGCACCAGGAAAGGGGTGGGTAGACCATTGGTGCTTTTCAAGATTGTTATCCCTTATTGCCATATTATTACCAATCCAACCAAATACCAAAACCATTCCCTAAGCTATTTCTCCTCCCTTTTCCTCCAATCTTTTCCTCTTTCTATCCCTCATTTCTTATTTTAAACTCATTTTGGACAGTCGATTATAATGGGTCAACTGGGTCAACCCGGTATAGTTTAGGGGTATTATTCACTTTATTAGCTTGTTATCCCTTTGGCCAACCTAGCTTAGACCTAGTAATTTATCCTGAAAAACATACTAGGTTAACTGGGTCAACCCTATATAGTTGATGTTCTCAAAAGGATTAAGGGAAATATTCACCTATATATACAAGATCATTTTAGTCATTATTCATATGTGCAATCAAGATTTATTATTCACTCACACTTCTTCACAATATGATATTACACCATTATACTTGAGGAGACTTAGCTTAGGTTTATTATTTGGAGAATCTAGTCTTGTGGATAAGTCTTAGATGCTTTGGCCTTTCTTTGTGATCCTTACAAACCACAACAACCTCTTGCAAACCCTTTGGACAAGGGAGAGATTGAGTCTTAATGGGTTCATATTTAGGTAAGTATATTCTAACTTTGTTCTCCTCTATTTTAGTAGATAGAAGTATCATAAGTGTTGGGTTGAATAATACTATCTTTCATATTTTATGTATTAGGGTGTTACTCATACTTACTTTAATTAAAGTTCCTTATACATGTTTATTTTATTGTTTTTAACCCCTACTTTGTGCTAAAATATTTAGTGTGTACTAGATTAGATGTACTTTATTTTTATTAGAGTAGATTTAATATTTTAATCCTTAGGACTCCATTAGGGTTATTGTGTAATTGTGTTAGACTATAGGCTTTAAAACTATTCCTAGCATGATGTGTTGTGACAAGTGATTCCCTAATCAGGTCTAGTGGATCCCCATATTGGTCATGTTATCATTTACAAAGTGTATCCCCATATAAAAGTGTAGGTATGTTTTATCTTATTCAAGCCAAGATTTATTTATAGACATGATGCATTTTTGATTGCATACATGTTCATAAAATTGATGTGAAACTAACCCTTGAAGGATTTATTTCACTTTTTAATTATTTTAGTCATTCTTTTGATCATCATTTTTATCATATATTTTGACATACTAAATTTATTTTATTAACCCAACTATTTTTCTCTATGCACAAGTTTTCAAAAACAAGAAACTAGATCAACCCAGTCAACCTAGTATAGGTTTCTAGCCTTTCAGATACCTAGTTCATCCTATTAAGTCAACCTAGTTGACCCCTTATAGGTTTAACACTTTTTAAGCAAGTTATTATATAGCTTGATCAATTTTGTCAACCTAGTTTAAAGGTTTTTCAAGAATACTTTAAGGTTATTCATCATTAATATTCCTTCATTGCATCTTTGATCCACCAAGGTTCCTTTCTACCTCTCTATTTCTCTCTTTTCTATATTTCTTTTCATAGTTTGTAGTCTTTAAAATTTCCCTTACATAGTCAACTAGATTGACCCTTCTAACCCAGTTCTATGTGTTATCTAAAATAAATAGATCAACACTACTAATCTAGTTCATTTTTAGACCTTGCTTCCATAGTACAGGTTTGACCTTATCGACCTTATTCTATAGTTTGTGCATATAGTATAAACACTATACCTTGTTTCAAATTGGATTTGACCTCATATCTATTAGTAATTAATTCACACTTTCTTTTCTTATTTCTTGCATGCTTAGAATAGTTCACATAGTCTAATCAAGGGATTTTTAATTAATCACTTAGTTTCACTATTTCTATTTTATGCACACATAACTAAATCAAAAAAACATAAGTAAGTATTTTAACATTTTATCTACCCTAGGCCAACCTACTTGGATTTCATCACCAAGGGGGAATCTAACTTGATGCTATGATCAAGTATAAAGCATGGTTAATGGTATATTTTGGTTAAGCACCTGACACCCTTATCATTGTGAAGTGTGAAGTGAGGGGGTAGGCCCCAATACCAATCTTGTATCATTGCCACTATAGTCCCTTTTAGCCCAGACTACCTGAAATCATCCTTAGATTTTTATTTAATAACTTATTTATAGCCAACTTATAATCACATTAAAAATCATATCTTTATAATCTAATAAACTATCAAGTTGACCAGTTAGTTGGATCTTTACTTTTCAAGTTGATTTCTTGCTCTTTGTTCAATTGTGTGTGAAAAAACTTGTAATAGATAGCGTCAGTGCAAGGTTTTATTTTGTGTGCCTCAATTGAATTGTATAGTATTTATCCAATTAACTATTTATTTCCCTTTATCTCTTTCTTTCCTAGATTAGCTACAAAAATTATCATATTTTAGCTCATAACTTTTTATCATCTTTCTCTTTCTCCCTATCTATTGCACTAGATTGACTTAGTCGACCTTATATCTTTTTCATCCCTTATTCACTATACTAGATCAACCCAATTGACCATGTAAATTTTTTAGCTCCTTTTCCATATTTTTCCTACCTCTATTCACTATACTGAATCAACCCAATTAACCCTATACAATTTATAGGCCCTACTTTCTATACTAGATTGACCTAGTCGACCCTGTACTATCTTTTTATTTCCTTGTCTATCATTTTAATTCTTTATCTTTCAAATTTTGCATTATATTAATCTATCTTCAGTCATGAGTAAGTATCCTATCAAAATTTTCTTGGATAGCTTGAATCCATTTAGATACTATATGGGATGTTCATTTTTCCCTCTCTTGTCTTCCCAAGAACACCATCACTCTTGGGACACCTCTTCTCCTCATTCATTTATGAACTACAATATGGTGCAAATAACACCTCAAGATGAAGTTGATGGATTTAATCCTTTCTATACTTACCAATAAACTTATCAAAATCTTCAAAATAATGTGAGAGTAATTGATACATGTTTACTTAACAATCCCACTAGTAATCCTTCTTATAGTAATCCTCCCCCTAATACCAATATGGGGAGTGCTCCTAAAAACACCAACCTACCTCCCAATATAACCCAAAATTTAGCCTAAGTAATTAAACAAATGAAAATTATGCAAAATTCTAATTCCAACCAAATGATACAACTTCAACAACATCTAATCAATGTGGCTAATCAAACTCCAACTATTCATCCTCAAGCTAATCCTAATTATGTTCCTCTAGATCTTAGGGATGCCTAAGCTAATGTTATTCCTCAACCCATAATGAATAACAAGATGCTTCAAACTATTAAAAATGAGCCTTTAGCTCCCTTCATTATTTCCATTAATATTGGTAACATATCTCCAACTATCAAATATGATAGGACTAAAGACCCTACCTCATTTCTTAAAGCCTTTGGCAACCTTTACAAAAAGTAGATCTAAACCAATACCTTCACCTCTACTAAAATATTAGTAAAAAATATTACTAGTGATATATTAGAATGGAATAATCAACTACCCCAACATTCTATTTATCAACTTGAAGATTTGGTTAATCTTTTGGTTAAAGAGTTTCAACACAATGATCTTCCTAAAAATTGTCTTAGCCACTTCATCAATTCTAAGAAATCTCCCACTGAATCAACACATGAATTTATCAAACGATGGAAATATTTAGCTCAAATCTGATCATAACATGAATGATGATATCTATTTAAACTCTTTATCATGGCTTTAACTCCCACTCTCCAATATAAGGTTTGAACCTTTGCTCCTCAAACACTTAATGAAGCTCTTGATCAAGCTAAGCATCAAGAATTTATTATGAAGCAATTTGAACCTAATACTAATATACTTAAAGGATATTTTTAGACATCTAATGCTATCATTAGTAATGTTCTATAAACTAAACAAGGGGTTTCCAAAATTGATATTCTTTCACCTTCTCATACACCTCTTTCAGTTCAGCAAATGAAACCATTTTTACCACCCTCAAAACCTTTCATCTATCCCAATGCTCATCTTAGGTTATATGACCCTAATCTATTTTTATGGTTCCATGCTAACATTGGGAATTCTCATGAATCTTGTAGAGGGCTCAATAATTTTTTTTCTCTTATATGCTTGGTGATTCATTCAATCATAAAGCTATGATCAATCTTCATCATCAAGAATACACTTTTGATTCCCAAAAATAATAAAATTTTAAATATTTTACCTCCAATAACCAAAAATATTCTTGTAATAATCAAGAAAATTTCAAGGATGTTTATGCCATTGACACTGATTATGATTGATATTATAAAAATTCTCAATATGTCAAGACTGCCTAGGTAAATTATCATAGTAAACTAGCTCACAAAGATCCCGTTACCAAACCTAAAAATCCATCTTTAGAAGAACAACTTCTTAAAAATACCACCACCTCTAATGTTGATTCAGAAGGACCTAAAGAATAACTTCCTCCTTCTGATCCTCCAACCAAATCTATACCTTCCAATAATGTTTTACCTTCTAAAACTCATGTTGGTTATTCTAAATATCATTGGAATTATCTTGAAGAACTTAACTCTATGCCTAAAAAGATTCTTCTTATGGATTTGGTTCATAATTCATCCTATCATCATAAATTCATTATGTAGAAACTTTAAGAAATTGAAGATCCATCCTCCATAGATGAAGAACCACCTTTTATTGATTCTCAACCTACTAATGTCAACACCATTAAAATCTCGTGTCCTTCTTCCAAGCCTTCTATTGAGTTTCTTGAAGTGGACATGATTAACAATGCTATTATTTTTCATGTCGATGATCCATAACTCTTGATTAAAATAGCCATTACTACCACTCTTATCCAAAAAGTCTTAGTTGATGAAGGCTCTGGTATTAATATGACATCCTTATGGCTTATAAAACAACTTGGTTATAACAAAGATCATCTCAAGCAAACTCATCTTAATTGTCATGGTTTTGATAAGACAAATCAAAATCCATTTGGTTGTATTTGGATTCCATTAAAAATAGGACCTAAGACCATTCAAACCAATATTATGGTCCTTGATCTCCCTTTATCTTAAAATATCCTTCTTGGTTATCCATGGACTCATTGAATGAGGGCCATTAATTCTTATGATAGTCAACATATTAAATTATTACATAATGGAAAATGATACAAGCATGAAGCTGATCCCAATACATGGATTATCCAACTTCCTAATTTTAAACCTCAATATCATATTCTTACAAATCCTAAGATTAACAATGCTCCTTTACCCAAGTTCATCAACATGAGTCCTGATTTACTAGTTACTCTTATGAATTTTGATGATGATGAGCCCAATGAATTATAACACACTTGCATTACTACCAAGTTACCTCCATATATTTTGTAATGACTTCCTCTTTCTCTATTACAAGAGACCATACTATTCCTCTTATTGATGAGATTACCAACTTTCCCCCTTCATGCAATGCTCAAGATCCTTCTTTACTATAATATTCCTTCACTTGTAATGATTTTGGAGTGGCTAAATTATTTTAAGATCCTCTCATCATGTCTCCTCATACATTCAACAATATTGAGATTTCACCTTCTAAAACTTCCCTTGATTCTCAAGCTTGTATGATTTAGACAACATATGATGACAAATATATCATGGCCCAAGCTCAATCTAGAGACTTGGATGTCTAGCATTACTAAAAAGCTTTACCCCAAATCCATGCTTTTAATTGGGATGTGTATACCATTTATGTAGATCATACTTTAGATCTTGAGGGTCATGTGCCTCCCATCAATCCTCCTCTTATTGATACTTCTTAGGTGGTAGAGAAAATTATTCCTTCTAAACCTTTAGAAGTTCCTACACCTTTGGATCCAATCATTTCATCCAATCCTTCTCCCATCATCGAATCCACTAACACTCCTATCTCATCTACTCCATCTACTTCTTTTACTTCCAAAATTACACTTGATGCCAAGGCAACCAATATCTAACAGATGCATTCTGAGTATGTTAGCCATGGAAATTAAATTCTTGATCTTTAAGTAGATGTTGAGTATTATGGTCCTCTTCCTACCTTGCCTAACGATGAATCTATTCTTGAGTTACTTCATGCCCGAGAACCTCAACTTCCTTGATAACATCATAAACTTGGAAATTTCAAAACTAAAACTCCTTACTTCAATAAATTTATTTCTAGCATTGATCCTAAAACAAATCTAATTTCAGCCTTAATGCACCATACCACTTTCAAGATGGTAATGCCATACTTATCAAAGAAACCACTCGTATTGAATATGGTATGCTATCTTTCCCTCAAACAATTACATTCTCTCAAGAGATTTCACTTATTGAACATGATAATTTTATCTTATTCTTTGACAAATATCATGAATCTTTCACTTAGTCATATGAAGACATGCCTGGGATTGACCCTAGCATTGCGGTGTATAATATCATTACTTATCCTGATGCCAAGTTTGTGCATCAAAAGCAAAGAAAATTTCCAACTATAGTTTCAACCTTATGTCATAAGGAAATAATCAAATTACTTGATGCTAAATTTATTAAACCAGTGGATTATTCTGAATGGCTTTCTAACATTATCCCCATTCAAAAGAAAGTCACTATGGTTATTCACATTTGTATTGATTTTTGCAACCTTAATCTTGCTTATCCCAAGGATAACTTTCCCTTACCTTCAATATATGCCATCATCAATTCCATGGTTGGTTATGAAATTTTATATCTTATTTATGGTTTCTCATGATTTAATTAGATTCATATCACTCCTAAAGACCAACATAATACTACTTTCCCCATGGAATTGGGCACCTATTGCTATGTCAAATGCCCTTTGATCTCAAAAATTTTAGAACCACTTATCAACATGAAATGACTCAAATATTTCATTTCACTTATCTTAAGGACACTAATAAAATTCTCAAAAAAATTCTCCAAAATATAATTGATGAAACCCACATGGATTGGCATATTCATATTTACCCTACACTTTAGGCCTATTGGAGCAGCATAGGCACTACCACTAGGACAACTCTATTTTCTCTAATCTATGGTTCCAAGTCAATTCTTCCTTTATAAGTTAAGATTCCATCTCTTCATATAACTCTTCATGGTATTATTACCAGTAAATAATTATGTGAATCTCATCTTCATACCCTTGATCTTCTTGATGAATGTCGTCTTTCTACCTTGAAACATAACCACCAATACAAGGATAATATTTCTAGAGAACATAAAAAACATGCTAAAGTTTTCACTTTTAATGTTGGTTATCTTATCCTTAAAATAGATTACACCCATGATAAATAAGGTAAATATGCCCAAAAATGGTGGGGCTCATATTCAGTTAAAGACATTCTTGGTCCAAGTACCTATCATCTTCAAACCAATGAAGGCCATATTTTCAAAGATCCCACCAATGCTCAATTCCTTAAAAATCACTTTGCCTAAAAATTTGCTTATTTTCATGTTTTCTATCTATATCTATCTAACATTTTTTATAGGTTACTTAAGCATGGGCCTCTCCCTCTGTAATAGTTCCCTATTTTTCACAAACCTTTAGTCCTCCCTTTTGGTCTTTTGGTTTCTTGATGTGCCATAGTATCCTTTATTTTTTAGCATTTTCTCTTATCTTTTTCACCCCTTGGGTTTTTATTTTATGAGTTGATTTGTAAGACTATGGATAAAATCTAACATTACTCACAAAACCACCATCTTTTATCTATTTTTCTCTTTCATTATTACTAATTGTCAATGCTATTTTGGCATTCTGTAGGTTTTTATTTTATGAATTTCTTTGTAATATTGTGGATAAGACTTGGCATCCCTCACAAAATACTAATGTTTATTTATTTACCTCATTTTTATTTTCTCTTGCTTGTCAACACCTTTGTGGGTTTCTATTTTATGAGTTGATTTGTAAGACCATAGATAGGACCTAACCCTCCTCATAAAATTACCACTATTTCATGTTCTTGATCTTTGTTCTCAATTTTAGCTTTTGCTTTTTTAGCTAGATAAAATCTATAGAAAAATCTATGTTAGCATGTTTTCCTCCATTTCCCTCATTCTCATGATAAGAAATAACATTTTACTATCATTGTATCCCTCTTTTCCCTTTTCACATGTTTTGCAATTTGAAGCAATTCAAATTTGTTCCATGTGTCAGTCCTCTTGATTTCCCCTTCCTTTCATCTCTTCATTAGATAAAACAAGGTCGAGGTCAAGATCACACTTTTATTTCACCTAGATTTATGAGACTCTTAGACCCCATGCTCTTTGAAATTTGTCTCATAGTAACCTTGTCCCAAATATTCAAATGAAAGTCATCTTTAACACCCATGTTTGGTTTTCCAAATTTTTATGGAGGAGGAATATAAAAATCCATCAAGAAAGTTAAAAGCCAAATCATTTGAAACAAAAGGAAATGATATCTAAAAGGCAACATACAAATTTCAAAATTCAAATTCATAGCAAAAGATGTGATTTAAAGCACATCTCCTATCTCAAATCAAAGCTCAAACTCCATAATTGGCCTCACATAGAGCTGAGGTCCTTTGGGGTGTGGTAGGCTAGTAGATTAGAATAGGGGAATTCAAAAAACTCTATGGTGATATATACTTTCTCATGCAAGCACCCAATCTTTGTAGTAGATCGATGGATCTATAAGGGGTAATAAAGAATGGGGAAAATGTCATGGGGAGGTAGGTTTATTTTACTTTTCATGAATTTATCCTTCATGGAATGATCTATATACTTTGTTAAACTAAGAATTATGTGGCTAAGAGAAGCTCTTCATATACCTTAAGGTCAAAAGTCCTCTTATTTTGACAAACCTAATTTGAGTGTCTTGACTTTGATAAAGAGTTTCTCTACCTTAGTTTTTTATTCATTCTCCCCTCCACCCATTTCATTTTACCCCTTGATAGACAAATTGTGATTTCAAATCTATTTTTCCTTATTATTTAATTCCTTCTTCTTCACCTCTTAAAAACATGCTATCACTACTTTGTTTTAGTTTTATCTATCCTTAGAGTGAAACATCATGTTTGAGTAACTATGGATTCGTAATTTCTTTACACCATACATTTACATTTATACACTTACTTTAATTTCCTTTTACCATTTATCATTGATTCTATTGTCCTACTATTATGGACACCTAAGTTCATACCCTTTTTCCATTTTTGAGTGTGGTTGTATTATTACTTCTAACTTGATAATGTTGTTTTCCTTTTTTATGCATCTTTTTTCCATTGATGATTGAGATGTGGATTTTTGCTGCTCACTCATCAATGCTGTTTTACATTTTTGTTTAGTCTTTTTTCCATTGATTTGTTTTCATTTTGTTTTACCATCCTATTTGACATGTATTCTTGGTTTGATTCGGTGAGTTTGCCTTTCTTACTTAAGGATAGCTTGTTTGAGTTTTTTGGTCTTTATTAGCCTTATATTTTTAGTTACCCAATTTACTCTTATTTTTGACTTAGTCATTTGGTCTAACATAGTACCTATCATCCCATCTTTCCAACTTTACCAAGTAAATCTTGTCCTCACAGCACCATCTATCTTATCTTTTCTTGTGTTTGTTTGTTTTTTCTCTCTAGTTTTATATTCTTGGGTTTGTTGAAATCAATCTCTATGCCCTACACAATCAAAACTAACAACACAATAGACAACCATACTATGATACAGGTAAGTCAAGGTATGCATTACATTTACTTTTTAGATTAGTTTCCCTTTCTAGTCATTTACTTTCAATTATTTTTTATTTAAAATATTGCAACTTTTTTTTAGCATCAACATTGTGTGTTACTATGTTATTTTTTGAAGCACCATCCCTTGTTACACCTTAGTGACAAGTGATGAGATTTGAGTGGGGCATATATATGCACATAATATTTTTAAATTTTATCAAATACTAATGCTTTACATCTTACCAGATCCCTTCAAGACTCAATCTCTCTAAGTGCATACCCTAAAGGGTGCATCGAGAAAGGGGTGGGAAGACCTTTGGTGCTTCACAATATTGTTATCGCTTATTTATACATTATTACCAATCCAACCATATCCCAAAACAATTCCCTAAGCTATGTAACCCTCTTGAGTATTCCTCCAGCCTTTTCCTCTTTCCATCCCTCCTTTCTTATCTTAAACTCCTTTTGGATAGTCGACTGTACTAGGTTGACCCAATACAATTTAGGGGTATAATTTACTTTCTTAGCTTGTTAGCCCTTTGGTTGACCTAGTTTAGACCTAGTAATTTATCCCTAAAAACACATTGGGTTGATTGGTTCAACCCTATATAATCAATGTTCCCAAAAGGATTAAGGGAAAGATCCACCTATATATATAAGTTCATTTTGGTCATTATTCATATGTGCAATCAAGATTTATTATTTTCTCATGATTCTTCACAATCTGCTCTTCCACCATTCTACTTGAGGAGACTTAGCTTAGGTTTCTTATGTAGAGAATCTATTCTTGTGGATAAGTATTGGATGCTTTATAATTTCTTAGTGATCCTTACAAACCACAAAAAACTCTTGAGAATCCCCTTTGGCTAAGGGAGAGATTGAGTATTTAAGGGTTCACATTTAGGTAACTATATTCTAACTTTATCTCCTCTCTTTTAGTAGATAGAAGTAGCATAAGTATTGGATCAAATGATACTATATTTCATATTTTATATATTAGGGTGTTACTCATATTTTCTTTAATTTAAGTTCCCTATACATGTTTATTTTATTGTTTCTAACCCCTAATTTATGCCACAAGCTTTGGTGTGCACTAGATTAGATTTACTTTCTTATTATTAAAATAAAGTGAATGTTTTAAACCTTAGGACTCCATTAGGTTTGTTATGTGATTATTTTAGACTGTAGGCTTTGGAACCCTTCCTATCATGACGTGTTGTGATAAGTGATCCCCTAATCGGGTCTAGTAGATCCCATATTGGTCATGGTTCTGCTTAACAAGTGTATCCCCAATCAAAAGTATATGTACAATCTATCTTCTTTGATCCAAGATTGATTTATAAACATGATGCATTTATGATTGCATAAATTACTCTTTTGAGACTAAGGATAAGAAAAAATAATCATGATTAGGGAAGGGGGAATAGAATAATAATTAAGGGGTGGTCGAGCTAACTCCAAATTCCCTATGCAAGTGGACGTTACCCATATAGTCATATGGAATTCAGGCCACATGTAGTTCTCCTAAGGATTTGGAATTGAATAAAATTGATGAAAAGTGCATAATACATATTATATAATAAAAATAGGAATGGGGACTCAAAAAATCATGAGAGTGTATAAGGAACAACTTTTATAAAATGGCAAGGGATGTGCTAAAAAAATGTTGGGATCATGGGACAAGGGATGGTTGAGCTAACCTCAAAAAATTGAGTATTTCCTACATAGTCCAATTAGACCTTAAGCCATTTTAGTTCACCTATAAATTGATCATAGAAAATGATAAGTATGATCAAGACAAGAAATAAATGTTTGATATAGAATGGTTAAACTCAAAAAATGGTGAGAGCGTGAAATATGAACTTGCGAAATGATGAGAGCATGTGATTAAACTTAAAAAAAATAAGAGAATGGAATGGTGGTCACACTTTTTGAAATGTTATACTCATGAGGAAATTAAAGTCACATATGAGGTATTTTAGTATGTGCCACCTAGCTACATGCAACTATAAATATAATTTGAGTAATAGGATGACAAATAATCAATGATGAGACATTAGAGATGGGGCATTGATGGGGAAACTATGGGATATTGAGTCATGCAACCTTTTAGGGTTTTTATACATAAGGGAATATTTGTATTTTTAGGTATTTTTGGAATATTTAAACTATTTAGGGATTTTTGGAATATTTGGATTATTTAGGAATTTTTGGAATATTTGAATTGTTTAGGGATTTTTATATATTTGAAATATTTATGGATTTTTGGAATAGGATATAAATAAGAGTATTTTGACCAAAGAATATAATAAAAAATAGGAACATAAAAATATATAAAAACCTACCAAAGTAAAGGAGGATCATGGGTTCATAAACTCAATATTAAATAGGGAACATGAAGGGGTTGTCCATACACAAGCAATTCATGGAGTGCCACTCAACAAAAAATTGTAATAAGATATAACTTATTCTCTTGTAACAATGAATCAAGATGAAATGGTGGTAAATGGGGGAATGTGCATTGGAATTTTTAGGCATTTATAGAAATAATAAAAGTCATACAAGCTAAAAAACCATGACATTTCCACATTGTGACCTTTCTTCTGCAAAGAGCATCTAACATAAACCATTATGAAATTCTATTCTACTCTTTTTGAGTGTTTCTATGATTTACCTATTATACCTATATAATAATAATTATATTATGGTGGTAATAGGAAATTGAAGTGAGAAATAATGAAAGGATGCCCCTAAATAAGGGTGGAAAATAGAAGGAAGATAGAATGGAATGGAGATGCACCCAATCAAGAATATTTATAAACAAGATCACAACAAATCAATCATATAAATACTTAATATTCATAATGTTCATTGGTTCATTGAGTCCATAAATCTATAAATTATCCAACCTATATGCACTAGACCCATAGCTAGCTATAATAATAAAGGGTCCCAACTAATTTAGTTTAAACTTACCTTTATTTTCTTTTTCAACATTCATATTCTTTTGATTTTTTTGAGCACAAGATCACTAAGCTCAAACTCATAGGAGATAATTCACTTATTATATCTCTAGAGTAGTCCATTATAATAAGACTTGAGATGATTTAGGGAAACCAACTTTTTCTCATCTTTGAGCTCCAATTATACTAATTTGGCCACTCAGTAGTCTTCTTCATCAAGGACATATTGCATTGAAATATGTAAAGAGGGAATGCCAATCTTGATAGGAAGAATTGCTTCAAAGCTATAGACTAGGGAATATGGAGTTGCACTAGTAGGAGTGTAGACATTGGTGCAATATGACCATAAGGTTAGGAATATTTTTAGATGCCAATTGTAGCCAAATTCATTAACAATATTTTTAAGGATTTTGATAAGTGTTTTATTTTATGCTTCTACCTGACTATTACCTTGAGTGTAATAAGGAGTAGAAAAATTGTGCTTGATATATAACTTAGAATAAAGGGTGGAGACGTCCTTATTTTTAAATGATATACCATTATTTAGGATGATATTGGAAGGGATGCCATAATGCCAAATGATGTGATTCAAGATGAACTTGGAAATTAGTTTATCAATTATGTAATTGAAAGGGATTTCCTCTAGGCATTTAGTGAAATATTTAGTAGTAGTAAGGATATGATTGTGGCGATTTGAAGAATAAAGGTTAATATTTCCTATGAGATCAAGCCCCCATATTAAAAATGGCCAAGGAGTTGTTACTAATTGAAGTGCCTACACCTGAACATGAATAAGATCACTATGTTTTTGAAATGATAGACATTTATTAACATAATCACATGCATATACTTTTATGGTAAGCCAATAATAACTTGTAAAAAGGATATTTTTAGTTAGGACCAAACCATTAGTGTGTGACCTATAAATCTCTTTATGAAATTATTTTAGCGATAAGTTAGATTCTCCTAAATTCAAATAGAGAAGAAAAGTTCTATCATAGATCATAAAATAGAGCATGTTTATAATTATAGTGTAATGGAATAATTTTGGATAAACAATTTTGTTTGGTTATAAGATAAATAGTTAGAAGAACATGATTATGGAGATAGGAATAGATGTTAGTGTACCAAGGGGAATTAGGACTAGTAATAACACATATCATTTCAAATTTAGAATAGTTATATGTTAGACTAAGGAGGTTTTCAATTAGAAATTGATATTCTCTAATAGAATGCAAAAGTGTAATCATTGAACTAATAGTATCCATAACATCCATATATTTTTTGTTTGTTGTAAGAATATATTCAAACTGAATGGATTCAAATTTGAGTTTGAGAGCATTTACCATACCTTTTTAAGGCATAAGATTTGTATCCTTAGTTTTATATTGATTTGTAGCTTGATTGATAATGAGCTATGAATCACCATATAATTTCAAATGTTAAATATTCCATTATACTACAAGATGAAGTCCATTAAGCAAAGCCTCATATTAAGTGATATTATTCATGCATAGAAATTCAATGTGAAAATATTTAAGAATAATATCACCCTATGGAATGATGAATAATATTCATACTCCTAAACCATATGATGTGAAAAAACCATCAAAATAGATCTTCCATTCTTTGGCTTCACCTAGAGTCTTACTAGACTCATCTGGAAAGTGCACTATAATATGAATAAAATATTGAAGAAGTGATTTATTAGGTTGATCAGATAATACTTGTACTTGGATAGCTTTTTGATGTGTGTATTCTATATCAAACTCACTAAGAAACAGGACCCATTTGTCCATTCAACTAGTTAGAGTTGTTTTTGCTAATAGATATTTCAAAGGATCTATTTTTGTAATTAAAATAGTCTTATTATTTAGCATATAATGTCTAATCTTTTGAGAATTAAAAACTAATGCAATAAAATATTTTTATATTATAGTTTTTATCATAAGAGACTAATGTACATATTAGATAATAAACAACTCTTTCTTTTCTTTGATCATCATGTTGAGCTAGGAGTTCCCCCAAGGAACTAATAGTGGCATAAATGGAAAATAATAAAGGTTTCCCTAGAATTTATGGAATAAGTAATGGAGGATTCATTAATTATTGATTAAGTTTCTTACAATCCTCTTAGAATTAAACATTGTATTGAAATGTGATTAATTTATTTAGAATATGTGTAAATGGATGACAACGGTTAGCGAGTTGAGAGATGAAGTATCTAATAGCCTAGATTTTACCTTATAGGCTATTAAGTTATTTCAAACTAGAAGGAGGTGGCATTTTATTAATAGCTTGAACTTTGGTTGGATCAAATTCAATTCCCTTGAGAGAGAAAATGAAGCCTAATAATTTTCTAGATGTAACCCTAAAATTACACTTTTTTAATATTCAAACATACTTTATACTCATGAAGTCATTCAAATATTCATTACAACACTTATAGATGCTTTGTACAAGTTTTGGATTTTCCCATAATATGATCAACATAGTCTTCAATAATATCATGCATGAGATCATGAAATATAATAGTTGTTTTTCATTAGTATGTGGATTTGGCATTTCTCAAGCCAAATGACATGACTTGATAATAGAATGTGCCCCATGGGGTTGCGAATGTTGTCTTAGTTTGATCACATGGGTTGATCTTAATCTGATTATACCCAGAGAATACATCCATAATATATATCATCCCATAACTTATTATGGAATCTAAAATCATATCTCATATTAGAAAATGAAAAATTATCTTTGGGACGTGTTTTTTAAAGATCTCTATAATCTATGTAGATTTGGGTGTTGAATGGATTCTTATTAACATGCACAATATTATAAATCCAATCTACGTAGGAAATAGGTTTGATAAAACATGTTTTAATAAATTTTTTTGAGCTCTAATTTAACTAGGGGATCAATATATTGATGCATATTTCTTAGCTTCTACTTAATAAGCTTGGAATCTAGATGCATAACCAAAATATGAGATACTAATGAAGGATCTCAACCAAGCATATTAAAATAATCCCAAGAAAATATATCAATGAACTCTCTGAGAAGGGAAATAATCAATTCATGCTCCTCTGGAGTGAGGGATGCACCAAGATTGATTATATTAGGATCATCATACATGATAATATTGACTTATGTCATGTCTTCCACAAGAAGATTGGAACCATCATTTAGAATCATAGGAAAATAAGGTAATTAATCATTGGACACTAAATGTGAAATCATAGATTGATCCATGTATGAATAATTAGATTCATTCCCCTCACACAATGGCCAATGATCTACCAAATGTGGATTATCTATAACCATTCATTCAAATTCTTCATGATCTCCAAGCTTGATTTCAACACTATATGATAGGTCTATAATTGTGGACTCTTGGGCTTCTTATGAAGGAGAGAAAACTTCCCTATCCAATGGCACCTGAAATAGGTTTTCACCAAGGGACTCATATTTTTCTATAATTTTTCCATAATCCAAAAGTGCATCAAAAAGGTTTTCACTTAAAGATCTCAATGTTTCATTTTTATTTTGATTAATGAAGTTCACTTACTCCCCAAAGTAGGCCTTAGGGTCCAAAGTGTATAAAAATCCTTTCTTGTGGTCACCTATTGGTAAACTATCTCTTAATCCCATGAACTCAAAAATATCTTCTCTATTTTAAAATTCATCATGCATGATATCATTATATTACTAGTCCCAATCAATAAGGTCAGGATAATGAAGGGTAAGGGGAATAGTTATAATAATGGAAATGATGAGACTAGAAAATGAATCAAACATATTAGTATTAGAAATCTCCTCATAGATACTATAATATGACTCTATGTCACTATTGGGCACATCATCATTTAATGTAAAAGTTTCATCACTTTTAAGATGTGTAGGAATAACACTAGGTAATTTATATCCAAGACTTATTTCTTTGATTGCTTTATAGGAAGAATAGGGTATAGTCTATCTTTCTCTTTTCCCCCCAATCTCTTGTCTTTATAAGCATGATGGTCCATAATTATATTTGGGATAGGGTAATTTTTTATTTGAAAATAAGGAGCTAAATCCTAATTATACATCCATGCCTTATCTTATTTCTTCAAATCTTCTTGACTGAATGTTTTTCCTAGGATGAATGGAAGAGACTCCTTAGAGTAAGATTCCATCTTATTCTTGCACCATTACATCTTGGTTTGGACATGATATTTAGGTTATCTAGGCAATTTAACAACATGAAATGTATCTTTCATAGTATACATACCAATACCTTTGTCATGAAATTGAAATGGGGGAAATTTAATGAGGGGAAGGGTGCTTCAGAAGAAGAAGCAAATGTATTAGGATCTAGATAATTGGATTGAGGTGGATCAAATATTACTTTCTTATATTTTTTATGGTATTGGTATTACTAAGACAATAGGTATATTTGTGACCGTCTACTTCTAAATGTTTTCAATATTGATACATTGTAAATCCACATGAATAGTAACCTTCATTTTGGAATGAGGAAACTTGATACATTGATGGAGTGTAGAGGGAAATTCATGCATCTCATAAATCCAAGGATGGACAAGAAAAATATTATATGGTAACTCAATATCTATTACATGACACAAGGTACTATGGATGATAGGCCCAATTTTAAATGGGTAAGGAAATTGTACCTATTGATTGTCATTCAATATTATCATTCTTGAGATTTGCTAAAGTATATCTTAGATGTTGGATTAGATTCAATGAAATAATATTAAGGTCATTTAATTTTATGGTGAGTAAATGTAAATTTTATATACAAGGAATTAGTGTGGGAAGATCCAAGGGATGATATATCACTTTGATCAAATATTAGATGTGGGCTAGGAAACAAGTGTCTTACCAATGCTTGAAACTAATTCTATGCAATATTTTTTGACACTTGAGATTGACTTAAAATATCATACAATACATCCTTATGAATTTTATAAGTTCATGATATATCAAAAATTGAAATATGTGTTAGCATCTTATTCAATTGATCTACCAGATCTTATAGCTTATTGACGGGTGTAGACTTAAATTTGGATCAATGTAGAATAGGATTAAAATAAGAATGTGGAATAGGGTCAATAAAGGAAGTTACAAGTACTTAAAGGGTGTTTTTATCATGTTTAATTTTAATAGCACAATCTTGAGTAGGAATAGAAACATGAGAATTTGAAATAGAATAAATAGGTCCTAGAATAATAATATGAGAACAGGGATCATGAAAAGGAGGAACTCCAAAGATAGATGGACCTGATCCTATAATAGAGGGATTTTATTGTTGGGAATTATTGGAATGGGAATGAGGATTAATTGTGATCATGACAACATGATTTTCCATGATATGTCCCACTATGTTGTAATCATAGGGGTAACATGGTAATCGATGTTATTAATTTAAGAACTTTAATTCTGATTACAATTGGTATTATGTTTATGCTGTTTTTTATCATGATAATTGGGATTATTTTGAGTAAATGGATGCTTATAGATCAACATATTCTAACCATAATTAGACAACGATGCATTATTTAACTCAATTTTTCTTCTTTCTAGCATGTCTTGAATGGGATGTCATAGTTTCACACATCTATGAATTGCATGCCATTTGACCCAATGGTACTTACAATATTCATTATCCCTATACCACTTTGGTTTAGGATGACTTTCATCAAAGGGTTTGGTATTTGGAAAACCAATCATATTCATAGTAACTTGTGAAATACATTCTCAATGGGCTTTCCCAAATCAATAAATGGTATTTGATTAAATTATTTGCTTGAAGGTGGATGCCTTTACAAAGAAAGTGGTTGTGGTTGAGGAACTTTTTTTACTAGTGGATACTGTATTTTTTTGACATGTATAGATTTTGTAACTCCATTTCCAACCATATTTTTATTACAGTTAAAAGTTTTGAATTTATCTACCACATTTATTAGATTTGGAGTAGAATTTTTTCTTTGATTATGTTTCTAATTTTGGGAATATATTGTAATCATACCCTCATTAATAAGAGTTTTTTATATTTGGAGACCCTTAGTGATAACATCATCAAAATTGTTTGGATACTATAATATAAGATTAAGATCTAGTTTTGATTTCAAATTCATCATGCTTATGTTTGTTAACTCAATGTTAGGAAGTGCATGTAGAAATATACTAGCCAATGCTCACCATCATTGAAGATAATCAACAAATATTTCACCTAATTTTTTTATATCACATAAATTAACCATGGTTAACTCATGTTCATCCTTATAGGAAAAATGTGTAATGAACTTCTCTAACAAGTCATCAAAATTTGTAGTAGAACCTTTTGGGAGGTGCATAAACCATTCTAAAGTAGGTCCAACCAAAATCTATGAGAACAAGTGAAGTATGAAATTTGTGTTATAGTTTACTTATTGGCAAGAAATAAATAATAAACTTAGGTGCTCTCTTAGGTCACCTTTTCCTTTATATTTTTCAAATTTAGGAATCTCAAAATGAGATGGAAAAGGTATCTAAAAAGTTATTAAATAAAATGGATATAACATATGTGATCCAACTTATATTTTTGATTTTGTCTCCTAACTTGTAATCCTGATATTGCCTCTTTGAAGGCCTATAATTCCTAAGAAAAGAGGGTATTTAGGGAAGTATGTGTGGGATTACTTGACTAAAAATAGAATTATGTGTTTTTTTTGATTTATGAGAAATCTTTGCCCTAACCAATTAGAATTATTATTTATATTTCCAAGATTTTATTGGTTAGGTGTAACTCGATATTAGTTTCGATTAGAATAAGGAATGGAAACACATTATTACATAATAATAAATTGGTATTATTTTTGACTAAAAGATGGAATGGAAACACATTGTTTCTTAGAAAGAAGTTGTTGGTTTTGACTAGGGAATTATTGATGAGTGACAAGAATTTATTGATGAGTAAAATCAACCTGTTGGATTGAAATAACTCATTGTTGTGTATTAGACAAAATATATTGAGTATCAAAAGGAATATTTAGTATATGAACTTGTTCGGAATGACTTGAACTTTGTAACTGTTGGGATGGAATTTTCTCAAAATAAATTTAGCATGTAGGATTGCAAAAAACATGGTGAGGATTAGGGAATGTTTGTTGGAGATTTGATACAATTGATTGTAAATAATATTTAGTTTTATGTTGTTTGGGAGAAATAAATGTCTCAAAATGATGAAATAGATCAACCAATAAATCCTTTTCTTGATGTTCAAGTAGAGGATAAAAAACTTGATTAAGTAACAAGGTGATAAAGTCATTGATTACTTTACCATTTTGTTTTAGTTGGTTTAACACAATATTTAAAACTTATGGAGAAGATACGAGTAACTCCTTCCCTTTACTATACATTTTTGGAATTGTTAACATTTAAAAAACTAGAATATTATGACTAGAAGAGGGTATACCATCACTCTACTTGGTAATTTTCACAATATTTCATGGTTGTGATTTTTCAACTTGATATAAGTTTTATAAGGGAAAGTTAGGAGGATCATTAACACCCATATCTAATACAAATAAAAAATGTGTCCCTAATATCAAATAATAATTTCTCAAATTGAGTTCTAGTTGCATCATACATTGATGACATTTATTCATATTTTGCTTGGTAAACTTTTATATTATGAGGATTCATAGAATCCCCTTTATCATGGGGAGAATTGGGTTGATATGTGAATGGATTTGTTTGAACTTTATTATAATTATCATCATAATTAATGTTATAATCCATACCACTTATTGTGTAATGAGGCATATTGGACTTAAATTTAGAGTAGACCTAGATGGGAATGAGAAATTATGACATTTGGAATGACAAAAGAAATATTTGAACTTAAATAAATTTGATTTTGAACTCAATAAAAGGGTATGAAGGATATAATTTTTGATTTGAATAAATCTCAATCTGGAAGTGATCTTAAAACTAAGAACTTATGAAAATGACTAGAATAGGTTCAAATTCACATAAATAACATAACGGTACAATTTGATTTAATAGGTGTGATTTGAGATAAATTTTGGACACAAGATGTAGAAAGGAATAATTTTGACTTAGAATTTGGATAGAGTAACACCTTTTATATAGGTATGATATGACAATATCGTAAACTTTGCTTTTGACTTTGGTTAATGGGATTGGTTTTTATAATATAAAACTAGGTTTTGACATGACAATCAAGAATCAACACACAAACATTACAAGATAATTTAATAACTAACATGGGTGTACATAAAATTCATTGAACCTTTAATATACTCTCCTTGAGAGAGGATTAAAATTTCAATATTCATTAAATAAATTATTAAAATTATTGGTGGTGTTTTAATCCCAACCTTCTCTCAAAAGATATGTACACTCAAGGCAATATTAAAGGGGAATACTTACCTTCACACCCATAAATCAATTAATGTTACATATAAAAATAGGTATCTAAGAATAAATCCAAGATTGGGCCATTCATGAGAGGGTATTTTCCCTTCACAACCACTTCATTTTTAGGGGTCTCAGCGAAGTGCTACTAGATTTGGGTTTTGTTTTTATTTTACTTGGGATATCTAGATGGTCCCTATATACCTCATAGTTTTAGGACATAAAATCCATCAATGAATAAGTTAAATATTGTTTCCAATAATTCTCTTTTTGAGGGTACATACATTGACCTAGGATATTGGAAAGAACTCCCTAGGGTTTAATCCTCACATAACTTTGCATAAACACAAAGTCAAGTCTTCAAGATGGTAACATTCCTCTATTTGTATACCCTACATGATAAGTAGGGTTTGGTATGAATTTTGGGTAATAAAATCCCAATAATTGTTCCCTAAGGACTCACGATAAGGCAATGACACCCCAATCATATAGCCAAAATAAAAAGGAATGTATTTTCAATCTAATTCATGCAATTCCCACTAAGGGTGAGCAAGGAACATAGTAGGAAAACCTTTAGGATTAAAAAAAATAAGAGCCTTGTGTTTCTAGATCACCCAAAAAAGGGAGGGCATAAATGTAAAATATCCTCACAAAACACTAAATAAATAAGAGCAACAAGAAAACTTGTATGAAATGAAAAGGCTTAGAAAATAAGTAATTTTTCTCATAAACCAAAATGAAATGTGACTTATTTTTAAGACACTAAAGAAAATGTGAGTAGATAATGTATGATTGAATGAATCTCCACACCATGTTTTGGAACCTATAAGCAAACAAGATAAGTACTTTTTATTAGTGGGTCTTTGACAAGGAAGGAGGTTGATTTTATATGTTTTTTCAACTTTTAGATTTTGACATAGAAACAAATTAACCATTTATCAAGGCTATTTCACTAATTTTAAAAACCTACAAATATAAAAAACTAAAACATATAAAAATGATTTCACCGATTAACAGTGATAATTTCATCAGTAAAAAATAATTTCACTAATAATCAAACCATTTATATAATAAATAGTAAATCAAACTATGAGATGTTTAGACAATTTCACTAATATTTAAACAATTTCATCAATTATATTAACAATTTTGCTGATATTCAAAAAAAATTGTTGATAATAAAAAAATCCTCACAAACATAATAGAGAAGAGAAAGAAGGAACAAAAATAATTTCACCACTTATAAATTTGATTTCATTGATAAACAAGTCAATTTTGTTGAAATATAATTCAATTTATACCAAAATATATGTCAATTTATATAAAATGGTGACCAAGTCATTGATATTCAAAAAATAATCTAGTGAACTATTTCATTAATTTGTCAATTGATTTCACTAATTAATGTGTCAATTTGGTTGATATTTGAATGATTTCACCAATATTTTAAACCTGTGTAGAAAAAAAATAGAGAATAGAGAATAGTGACGGTTTCAATGATTATTAGGTGATTTTATTTATTAGAAAAGGAACAAAAATGTTTTCACCATTTTCATGATTAAATTTGCCAAAACATAGCAAATAAAAATGGTACAAAAAATGAATAGAAAATAGCCAAAATAATCAAATATTCTTCAAAGGAAGGTTACTAAATAGGCTCAAAATAAATGTATGGGTTGTTAGTCCCATTGAGCATGCCATATTTGTCATGATTAATCTTCACAATAAATATTTTCACAAATCTTAATTAAGTCTATAAAAAACCAAACAAAAGAAAAATGCTTGAGCTTAAGACCTCGTGAGCATACAAAGATTATATAATAATGTATAAGATTTAAAATACAACCATGAAAGCCTTCATTAGAAATGTCTTTATATAGGATTCAACTAATATGTAGTGTCAAATAATATTTTTTAATGTCAATTCATGTTGAGACATCTTCATTAAATCTATAGACTATTTAAATTTGATCAATAATTGAAAAGGTGATGCATAAGGGGATTCAAGAAATTATCAACACTTTATTCAAAATATAATAATTGACTAGAGAGTTTGACTAGAATGATAATTGAACATATCTAATATAATGAATTGTCTCACTTAGAGATGCCCCAAGGTGAATTAGAATGTGTATATTAGATGAATAGATGACTTTAGACCAGTTTCTGTGTAGTTGCTTAGAATCATTATATTTTACAATTTTGACACAAAATAGATAAAGTTGAAGCATCTACACTTTGAATTTTGACACTTAACAACATGCAACAATGACCTTTTAATAGTTTTTAAAATTTCCTTTTAGACTATTCCTTTGAGGGGCTTTTAGATTTAGATGCTTTTGAATAGTACAGGGTGTGAAAATGTATTTTCTCAATATTTAAATGAATTATATATGTTTTTTAGATAGGAATAAACTTAGAATTAATGTGTATATATAGATAATTCTTTGTGTAAATTACCCCCATAACCAACATGCGTAATGTTTATATCGACCCTAGGGGGATTTGAATCTGAAAAATAGCCATTTGAAGAACCTAAGACATTATGAGGGAAGGTGAACACTATTGGAAACCAAAAACTTGTCAATGTTTTTGACACTATTTAAGAAGTGAAAAATAATGATCTGGAATATGATGATAATCTTCTTAGGATAATAGACTAGGAAGATCATGTATATGGATGGTGTAAATTTGGGTTGGTTGAGTCCATAGATAAATGAATGGCTAGGAGATTATGTGAGTAGGATTCAAATGTGTATTCATGAGTCATGTATGTCAAATATAAGTCAAAACTAATATTTTAAAGTGTCTAATACCAAATATATGTGTCTACAAGTTTCCCCTTTTAGTCTAGTATTAAAAATTCTAAATTAAAAGGATAAAAGAAATAAATTTTGTATATGTATATAATAACACTTGATGTTAAAAGGTATGCCTCAAATGCTTAGCTTACTCAATTGAAAACCTAAAAGTAAACATGTATAAGTCAATGCCTACTCATGATAGAAAATCTAAAATAATCTAGATCATTAAAATAATTTAAATCAACAAAGTCAAGGAATAAAAACAATTGTGGGTATGCGAAGCAAGCTTCCCTCTATTGAACTCATTTTGAGAATGGGGTGATTATTTCCCAAGGAGATGCCACTACTAAAAACATGGGTTGATAATACAAATTACTCAACCCTCATTAGATACTAATAATTTTTAGTAGTTGATCATCACATTAACCCTAGATTCACTACTCAAACTATAATCATAACTATTTTGATGGAACCCCATACCAGGTTTGTATGTAAAAAGTGGAGGCCGTATCAAGATAGAATGTAAATATGAAAATTTTTAATTAACCACTATCAATAGATTTTAGATATAAATTTATATATAGTACCATCATTCCCCATCAATATAAATATTAAAATTTCATATATGAAAAACATCCATTCCCCAATATTCAATCCATTTTTACCTCAATGTGATATAGAATGCTATAATTCATATGTCACTTTGTCCAATCTAAAAAATATTATAACTTTCTTAATATAAACTATGTAATTTATTGAATTTGTTTCATAATCTCATATAATATATTAAATATCTCTTATAATTGATCCATAAACTAGGTGGGTATTCCACACTAAGTTTTACCAACAAAGATATTTTTAACCTCCTAAAATAACATGATTAAAAAAATGTTATAAATTATTTTTATTTTTAAAATAAAGATATAAAGTTTTGGATTTAAAATTACAACTGTAATCACCTAAAAGTGGTGTTTGGATGCTAAGAGTGTTTCTTAAGATATCATATTCCTAGCTTATCCTTAAACCTATCCTAGATCCTTTATCACACTTTTACAACCATTTTTAAAACCATAGACATCTTTTGTCAACTCAAACACAGTGCCAAAATAACATTCCTAGATCCAAATCTATTATGCCCAGTAGTCTACCAAATGGACACTAGCACCACATTAAAGACACTAGAGCCACATGGTACTAATGTCCCTTGACCTAACACTCTTAAATAGATATATTTTAAAATATTTACCACTCCTAAGGTCAACCTAAGTACATTTTACTATCCACACAAGCTACAAATCACTATAAATATAAGACTATTATACCTCTATCCACTAGATGGAAAATAGATGCAAAAGCCTATTCAAATAAGAAATAAGTTGAGAAAAATCAAGGGAATTAATCCCTATTCTTCCCTAATTTTTGATACTTCCATATAAAACTACCCTAATCCTATATTTCAAAGATTTAAAAACTAAATCACTCTCAAGGAATTCAAGACTACTATCATTATAGCATTCACTTGCACTTGCACCAAGAACTAGGTGAGAGAACAATATCAATTTTGATCCCTCCTTGAAGTATTCATATTTAGGCAACTATATTCATAGTGGGGTGTTGACGATGTCTAGCCTATCCCACTAATGAATGTAGACACCCAATATAGCCACAACTAGTTCTTAACCAGACTTCAGGCTGATTCCTATGAAACATTTTAAATTAAGCCTATGAATCATTGAACATCTTAATTTTGGCTACACATCATTTATCAATGCACATAATCATGTTGAGGCATCCCTATTTGGGGTATTATATCTTATGAAAAAATAACCTCTCAAGGATTCATCTTGAGTCACCTTGCAACTTAAGAACTGGTAGTTTGGCCTATGGACCCATTAAGTGGGTAACTTTAATAATTATCAAAAGAGCTAAAATGCTAATAAAAATGAATCAACTAATTAAATAAGATTAAATTATTAATTGAATTATCCATTTAAAATTAATGAATATCTAAAAATGGAAATTCCAAAATTCAAAATATCAAGCCTTTTCATCATTGCCTTTATGAGTTGTTAAGCTCTTCCAAAATATCTCAAAATATCTAATTTGAGAGCCATGCCTAGTAATTGAAAATCATAATCACATGATAAATTTTTTAATTCAGATTAAAGTGGGGGATTTTTTTCAACTAGGGTCCCCAAACTATAAGATAATTAAAAAAAAAGGATCCATGGTATACCAAAGACCAAACAAGAAACATGACCAAATAGGCCCCAGAGACAACTAAAAAACAATGCCAAAACTAACAAAGAACAACCAAAGAAACTAGTCTAAATCTAAACTACCAAAAACATCCTCCCAATAAGATTTCCTATTTTTAAGGTTTGTATCAATATGGAGAAACAATTTATCTTGGTCCATGACATACTAAGATACACTACTTTTCCCCTTCTTACCCTTCCCTTTGCCACTAGCACTAGGCTCAAAAAGCTCACTAAAGTGAGCTAGTAGGTTTTCAATGTTCTAGATGCCCTCATATAGATTAAATTTTATACAATTCACTAAAAAACTCATGTTAGTATGAAGTTTCTCATTCTCCTATTCTAATAGTTCCACCTTGAATGATAAACTCTAAATTTATTGATCCTCCTCCCTAGATGAAAAGATTTGACTCATCCTTGAATTTTCCTATTGTAGGGAGTTAACCTTACTTTTCAGTTCTATGATCTCTCATATAAACCATTGCATAATATATTTCTGAAGGTAAATCTCTTAAACTATCTTATTTGAGCTCTCCTTACCTTTAAACGAGGCAATCAAAATTTAAAGCCCTTATTCTGATCCTTCAGATGTTTATTCTGAGATGTCTCCCCTTTATTATGGGAACATATTTAGGATCCCTATTCACATTATCAACCATAGGATTCTAATTAAATTTATTTCCCTATTCCACTTCCTTCAAGCACTCCTATGGATCTTCACTACCCTCTTCAACATCAATAAAAGCCCTTGTCGAATCTCCCACTTTACTCTTCATGTCCTGATGTCCCTGATTCCCCTAATTGATCCTTGCAAGATTAGAAGTATTCTAAAGTCATTTATTGATGTTTTCTTGTAGATTTTTATTCTTTCCTTCATCTTTATTAATTATATTCTCCATAGGTTTCTTAGTGTTCTCAGTAACCCTGCATGGACTCTAAGGGAATTTTATCCAAAATTTTTAAATTTTTCTAATATCAATAGGCCCCTCCTCTATCTTTTCCATCTAGGGATAGGATATATCTAGGTTGATTTGATTCATACCATTAAAATAATTGAAAAAGAGGTAGATCACTCCTGCATGTCTAGGAGTAAAGTAATTTCCATGTTTAAACTTCATGATTAACACCTCCATGGATTTTGGAATAAAAAATGAAAGACTAAAGAGCACAACATGCCTAAAATAATTCAATATTTTAAATAAGGACCATGTAACTACATTGTACCTACCTTTCAAGGTAACATACTGCATTAGATGAAATTCAATCTTCACATATGGCTTGGCTAAGGATTAATGATCAAAACCATTGTGAAGTTGTTCCAATTGCTCTCCCTCCTCTAGAAATACCTTTTTATCCAATTTGAAATACCTTAGTGAATAGTAACTCTTTGTTTCTTCAATCACCAACCCAGTAACATGGGTAATGAGTTCTTATATGATATCAAGGGTAAATCCATTGATTTAAACTATTCTATCCTCTTAAGCTTTCATAAACAAGATTGAGAGATGCTTATCATATCCTTCAATCTTCTCCATAAATCCTACAAAACCTCCCATTTATAGAGTTAACCAGATACTTTCATTTTTCCTAACTTTAGGATGTAATTTAGGTTTTATTATATTAGGCAATCCCATTTTTCTTTCCTCATAACCACTCCAACCTTCCCTATTACATAAATTTGGCTTCAATGAATCGAACCACAAGGGAATGCAATTGTATTTTGTGTTTTGGCCATCTAATATATGTTTTGGGGCATCTAAATACTTATCCTCCAGGCTAAAAATAATTAAAATAAACCATTTGAGTCCCTGACTCAAGAAAGACCCACAAAAGTACCCTATAAGAATTAGAGGCTTCACCAATATGCCTAAGGTTAAGAACATTAGGATTTCCTTCATCTTTAATATTTAGAAACAACTCCCTAGTGAGATATTCATAACCCATTCAAGTCATAAAACCCACAACATTAACTCCTTTGTTGGTGAACCAATATATAATACCATTCCCTTCCATATAAGTCTATTGAATGGTAACCTACTGAAAGCAGTCTAATATAACTATAGCTTCTTATAATACTTGTTTGATAAACCAACTAATTACATTTTTCCTAGACAAATAGTTCATAATATTTAAAGAGTCTCCCTCCACCAATAATTTTTTCACACTCAATTGCTTTGCCAATATGATCCCCCACAACTCTTCCAAACCTTTCACCTAGTGATTTGACCTCACACCCATGCCTTCAGCATATGTATCAATAAAACTACCCTTATTGTCTCTAATGATTCCACAGCCACCCACTAGACCTAGTTTTCCTTTTGAATCTCCATCAAAATTGAGCTTCATCCAACCCTTAGGGGTTGGTTTCCATTTTCTTCTTTTCTTAATTTCATCTTTAGGATGTAGTTTACCTAACTTAGAGGAATATATTTACCAATTTATATCTAAGATTTATTCAAAATGAAGTAAGATTTTACCTTTCTTAATAGGGACAAAATTATAATTCTCCTTAATGAGTTCAAAAATTCTTACTGAGATAACTTTGTTGCTGCATCTCTTTCCTCTAAAAATTCTATTATTGTGTTCTCCCTAGATCCCCCTTATGATATGAGGCAAATTCAATTTCCAAAGTTTCATGCGATGGGAATTTTGAAATGGGTATCCCTAAGACTACCAAACATCCATTAGAGAACCTTCTTGAACCCATGAGACATTGAATTTGTCAATAAAATGGATCCAAATATTTTAAGAGAAAGAGTAGTTTATAAGCAAATAGAAGACTGATTCATTATCCTATTCACATAGCACACATCTATTGATAATAATACAACCTATTTTTATAATATTGTCAATTGTTAGGATTTTTTTCTAAATTTCCACCCATAATAAAAAAATGGATTAAGCCATTTGTCCTAAACAAGCTCCCAATTTAATTAAGCTTAGGTTCTTGAAATAACAAGTTATATCCTAATTTCACTATGTACTAACCATTGAAGGAGTCCATCAAGACCAATTGGTCTTCTCTAATAAGCAAAAGATTATTCAAGTTAGATATCTTTAGTGTGTCTTCTTGAATAAGTTTTCCAAGCTTAGCCTTTTCTAGCTCTTGCCAATAGTCTGCCACCTTAGAACCATATTTATGCCTAATGTTATCTTGTAAATACAGTCTATGTCACTCAATATATAGACATATTATAAATCCATTTATCCATCTAAAAATCAACCCTGTATCCATTACCTATCTGCCATTTAGAACCTAAAATTATCAACTCCTTATTAGAAATTAAGAAGATTCAGATATTAGAGCCCCTAACAAATTATTCATCTACCAAGAAGTAGATCATATCCCTTCAAGGTATTTAAAAGAGAGGATTTTACCCAAAAATAATCTCAACTTGATGAATATATAAATAAATTTAAAAATGAGGGCTTTATTAATCAACTACAAAAATTTTAAACCAAGTCCACCATATGTCTTCTTAGAGCAAACCTTACTCTAAGCCACAAGATAAAATTTGCTTTTTTATTCTATTCTAGCCCAAATAAAGTTTCATTAAATATTATTTAATTTATCCTCCACTTCTTTATTAAAATTTAATAATGAAATAATATATATTAGAAGACTTTGTAGCACACTCTTAATCAAAACAACCTTGCCAGCCTATGATAAAAGCTTATCTTTCCAACCTATGAATTTTTTTGTAATCTCTCAATCAAAGGATTCCATGCTATCAATTAAATTTGGTTATTGAAGAGAGGCATTCCTAGGTAAGAGGACATGATTTCTTTGATTTGGCATCCCAAGAGTATATCTATTTGAGCTTGTCTAGTCGTCAGTGTATTAAATAAATACACAAAACTCTTATCAAAATTGAATTTTTGGTTAGAGACCTTTTCATACATTACCCATATATTTTTAATGTTTCTTTCTTCCTACATAGATGATTCAACCATGATAATAATGTCATCCACAAATTATTGATGAGTAACCAGATCTACAAACCTAACTAGTTAAAAACCTTTCAACTATGATGCAACCAAAGCATTAGATATGAATCTGATTAGTGATTCTACCATAATGATGAATAGGAATGGGGAAAGGGGGTATCCTTATCTCACACCTTTAGCTCTTTTTAAGATACCATGTACCACCCCATTCACCATAATATAAAACATACAAATGGTAATATAAGCTCTAATAATTTTACTAAAATTATCCCAAAAACCAAATTGAGACATAAATCTATCAATAAATCTCCAATCCAATCTATCATATGCCTTAGCCATATCCAGTTTAAGCACCATATCTACTCTTTGGATTTTTTCCATTGAATGAATGGATTTATGAGCCATGATCGCTCCATATTGAATTTTTTTGCTTGATATAAATCCTCCTTGCTGAGGTTAGATGATTTTTTTTGTGATAATTTACATCTTCAAAGTGATAACTCAACTAGAGTTAGCCTCAACTCACCTAGGGTTAGTTTTAACCCATTCCATGTTCAAACTCAACCTTAACTCACCTTAAGTGAGATTTAAATTTTAGAGGCTATAAGTATAAGTCCATACCTATTGATATCTAATCAAACTTGGTGTAATGTTATAATGCTCAAATAGATGTAAATAAACCTTTCAGGTAATGTTACCATGCCAAATTCATAATATAATTAGCTAAGCCAAGGTGCTAAGGAAAGGTGAAGCAAGAAAATCTCCATTGATGAAGATTTCTTGATGCATAAACCAAGAAAGCCACTTCAATAAGCCATTTGGAGTTCCAATGAAGGTAAAATAATGGTTTATTTTGAGTTCTAATTGTGCTTTCATTTGTATGTTTGTTACCTATGCTCTCCCTAGTGTCTAGGATAGAGGTGTTAGGTGCTTAGTGTGTTATTTTGATTTGATTTATTGGACTAACACTAGACTAACTTCCCCTCTACATATTCCTTGTTCAAAATGAACACATATTTTTAGCTCGTGCCATACTTTAAAGGAGGATTAGGGTTTTCACACTAAATTAGACATTCCAGGAATAATATAGAGTTATAAATTTCATGCACATAGGAATAAAACCCAAAAACATAGATGCAAGTACTCCCATAAAATAGGAATAGTCTTATAAAGAGGACACTAGAGAAACATGACACTACTATCCAGGTGGGGCACTACTATCTAATTGAAGAATCAGACCTAGGGACCTTGTCAACAATACTCAGACCTATCCAAAACCTAATTCTTTTGTGACAATCATTTTCTAGATAAGTCTCTATTTACACTTATTATTTACTATTTTTAGAAAGGTAAAGAAAATAAAAATATATAAAAGATTAGTGGTTAATTATTTCATATTATTTAACTAATTTACATAACTCATCCCTTTAATCTAACTTAGGATTTGCATATTCAAAATCCTTAAAGGTTAAAATTTGGTGAACCCAACTTACTTCAGATATTGCTTCAAACCCTAGTTTGCATTATCCAAACTTTTGTGCAATAAATTAGGGATGCCTAATTTTAATTTTTTAATTTTTTAGATAACTTATCCAATTGAATAAATTTCATATTAGCATTTCAATTTATTTAATTTAATTTTTTTGAAAAGATACCCTAAATTCAAAAAACCCTAACCCTAGACGCTATTAGCATTTATATCCCTTTTTACTATTTTCATTAGGTTATATAATTTATTAATAATTCATATATTCTATTTTAGTAGCTATATTCCAATTTATTTACTATATGGCATCTAAAAAATCTATCTCTTCCATTATGAAGAAGTGCTAGACTAGGTGTAATCTTATAAAGCATATTCATATTCCTACTATCCAAACCTATAACATGGATAAGGAACCTATCATAACTCTAGTTATGCATCCTTCACACCCTAATTATTGGATTTCAATGATAATGCATCCAAAGATGAACAATACAATCAAAAGCAAGATCAAGTACACATTGAGAATCATAAAACTCTCCCTCTACTTAACAATAAATACATAATTATGAACAAAGATGAGGTATTACAGGGCTTTATAGATATAATTAGGGAACATCACCTTGATCATGCATTGATATGACAAGCCATATTATAAATTAATAGTAAAATAAATAATGGTCAATATTCAACTCCCCTAGTTAATAATGTTGTTACACCTCTAGTGGGGCCAATTCAACCAACTTAGCTAGCACAACCTAATATTGTAATTCAACAACCATCAATGATAACTACACCACTTGTGGCTAATTACTCCACTTTATATGTGTAATACCTTATGCATGAGATTCATACTCTATTTTCTAAGGTTTTACATCTCAAGAAGGGAGCTAATAGGCCATCACATGCCTTAGATTCCAAAATTATCTTACACATACCTCTGGCACATCGCATAGTAGTAATTGCGTTGTCATTCAGTTTCATGGAACCCAAGCTTACATTATATGATGGCAAAGGTGACCTAGATCATTATCTCAAATATTTTCACATAACATGCTTGGACTATGAGTCTAATAGTTGTCTTATGAATTTATTTCCATGAAGTCTCAAGGATTATGTGCTACAATAGTTATATGATTTACCAAATCAATAAATCATGGCATTCAATACTTTAGTCAACATGTTCCTTGTACACTTATCTATCAACATCAGTCATAAAATATCATATGCTTAAGTGGCATAGTTAAAATAAAAGTCTAATGAGCCTATTTCATATTATATCTTATAATACAAGACAATATTAGCCAAATTCACTAGCCTAATTATAGACAGAGAGCTTCAAGACATATTTAAAAAAAATCTCTACCAACATTACACAAAGCTATATTTTTCAAGAAGTTTATTGCGTTTACTAATTTGTACCACACAGTCAAGGAAAGAGAGGTATTGCAATCTCTTATCAATGGGAAAATTATAGTACACAAATGGATCTGAATAAACTATTAAGATCTAAAACAAACCTCCATACAAACTAAAGGACATAGTCAATGTATCTTTTGAGCCATCTCCTAGATTGGTTTTAGCCCCTCCTTATCTTAGAGTCTTCACTAATCTTCTAGAGTCACCACCATAGGTTATACAATAGCTCTTAGAATGTAATGTCATATTTCTCCCTCCCATTGAAGAGGTTGATATGACATGGCCTCTTCTAAATAACTATGAATCAAATGCATTTTATGAGTATCACAGAGCACCAATCCAAACAAAAAATAGATGCATCGACCTAAAACATAAGAGACAAGATATCATTAAGGCTAATATTATTGAAGTGGGCACACCCATAGAGGCACCAAAAACATAACAAATAGAGGTTAAAGCACTAAATATATTTTTATATCTTTTATCAAAGCATACAAATAATGAGGCGAGGGGCACATCAGGTATTTACTATACATAATAGTCACATACACCACTAGATCCATATCACATAGCTATAGAGGAGGTACATCCATTTCATAACATTATTGACATGTATCACACTACAGTGCCACCTATACCACTTGTCACATTTTTAGACTAGGAGATCATAGATGATGACATAGATCTTCATGCATTATTTATACAAGCATAAATAGACCACCATCCCATACATAGTGTTATGGTTGATAATTGGTAAATCATAAGTAGGTTTACTATGACACTATTAAAACACTTAGACTACACTAAGTGGGATATATTTCCCATATATATAGTCATTAGTGGTTTTAATAGACACATTCAGAGATCCATCACAGAGATTGTGTTTCCTCTATAGGTTGGACCAACACATAAAACCAGTCACTATAGTGGGATATATTTCCTATATACTTAGTCATTAGTGTTTTTATTAGACACATTTAGAGATCCATCATAGAGAATGTGCTTCCTAGTAGTACCTAGTGTAGGTGTATTCGATATATTATTAGGCAGGCTATGGTTATAGTAGCTTTAATCCATTCCATTTATAGTACAATTATGACTAAATTATATACATGTTAATCAAGTGTTTAAGGTTTAGGGTTCCCATATGAGTATCCTTTACCCATCCCACATGCATTTCTAGTATAGTTACTAGCTATAATTCTATTACAAACACTAGTTACAGTTCCAACACGATGACTAGATACTGCATGGTTATGAGTTACAATTGAGAGTACAAATCCTATGCATATAGAATATAGTTTAGTAGAGATACCAGTGTAAGTAAGGTCTTCTCTTATGATATCAACATATATGCACACTCTACCATAAAGATCTTTACTAGAGATATCCATGCATCATAGATATGTCACAGATTCTAGGGGACCTTACTCTACTCAATTTATGTTGAGATTAATTTTATTAGGTTATAGGGGTTCTTATCACAAGTAACCTACATCACCTATAGCCTATTATTATACTATATGGGTTCCTAATACCCCTATAGTTCAAAAGGCATCACATTCAGTGCCATAACTTCATAACATCACTACACAAGGAGATTCAGACATAGATTACTCTACATAGTAGATTATGGGATCACATAACACACATGATCATAGTTCCATTATTCAACATAGGTCATGGTGATAGTGATTTTAATAGGAGACTCATTAGTTATTATAGTTCCTAGTCTTGTACATACTTCCTTTTCTCTCTCGCTCCTTGTACATAGTTTATTTTCATTTTCCTGTACATAGTTTATATCCAAAAAGTAAAAAAAAAATATAACATGTCAAAACACAAAAACATTCAAATATTACTCAAAAAATACAAAATTTTATAGATTATATGCTTTTTTTGTTTAAATTTCTACTACTTTTTAGATATTACATATGTTAGCTATCTTAGTATAGTTGGTTTTATCATACATAGTTGCTTCACTTGTTCTTATTGAGTACTTGCAGACTCCATATAGGACTCCAGTCCAATACACTAATCTAGAATTGCTATCATCTACCCAATGGGGGATACACATCAATCTATGTTTATTCATTTGATACATCCACCCACTTGAGAGCATTGCATACATAATTTCTATTATCAGGTTTTATCCCTACATTCTATATATTATAGTTTATGCATTGGTGTATCTTGATATTGATCATTACTACTCATTGCTCATATTTTTTGCCAACCATCACTAGTTTAGACTCAGTATATATACATCCTATCATTTACATAGTTTTTTACTACATAGTTATACATTATTTCATTTCTATCTTTCTTAGTTTAGACTTAATTGTGTTTCATATTCTTATTCTATTTGAGGGCATTTGAATATGACATTGCTCTTTGACTCTATGCCACTTCTATTTTTATGCCTTGGACATGTGCCCATGTCCTATATGTATGATTTCTTGATTGTATATGCATGCATTTAAACATGTCCTTCTATGTTTCTCAAAGTTAAATTGCTTTTTGTTTGCATATATGGGCATTTGAACATGTCCTTGTATGTCTTACATTCTCAAATTTACTGGCATATGCCCATGTCCCTTGTATTGTGTCCCCTTGGCCTAATTTTGCATGCCTCATGTGTTTTATATGTATGCTTCTTCACCACAATAGTTTTCTTTTCTTGTTACACACACCAATTTTTAATGCCATGAGGGACCTCATTCATCTACCCTTCCTACTTGGGTGTCATGATGGACATCATACCCCATACCCTTAAGTAGTTACTCAAAATTATTATTATAAACATTAATTACATCTATCTCTATAATGATCAATTACAATGTACATCTTATAATTCTTATTTATGCTCAAATTATTTTACATTTTGATGTTATGTTTGCATATTATATTGTATTGGCAGATAGCTATCATATATATGATCTAGCTAACATATTTTATAGAGATACTTATTTTGAGGATAATTCTTACACATGTTCCACAACTACCCTAAAAAAAGAGGAATTCATAAGGGTTTATCATAGAGATCAGGCTCCTACATTACTATTCACATATCATTTTTAACACACAAACTTAGTTTTAAATATTAGACATAAAAAAATAAGGACTCAAAAAGTAGTTTAGATCACCCATATTTTAGACTAGATAGACATTTACACCTGTATTAGGACACTGTCACCATAGGGAACTACTATCTACTACATAGCACTGTTGTGTAATAGCCCCAACTTTATGGAAGTCTATATTACCCAAAACATTACACTAGGTATAGTACATATTTACATAGATATAATCATAGGTTTGATAATTATGTTTAGATTTTGCTCAGATAAACTCATTTCAACTTAGATTCATACTAGTTACTCATATTTTATGGAATCATGAGTGGCATGATCACTCCCACATTCAATTCATATACATAGATATAGTTATTACATATTTAGTTTAGAATTGGTATACTTAGATATCATATTGGGGGTGTGTGCATGGCACATAGTTTCCATATGATCATTTACACATGGGTTGATTAGATGGAATTAAAAACTCCATGTCATTATCTATGCTGTATACACTTTCTATCATATTCCATTTTATCACCTATTTCATGACTTACTCCATCTATAATGGTTGGTAATCCCTAGTGGCCTAGAGTCACCTAATGTACCCGAGTGGTTGTAGAGATGATATACATAATTAGACATACCTAGTTAGATAGCTTCAACACTTTTTTTAGTTTAGTTTTAGATGTATCTACTACACATGAGTGGTTAATGATGGAGTAATGGCCTAATTGTGTTCTTTATCCACCCACATAAGAGGGTTAGACACACAGTCTTATCTAAAGTATTCATAGATCATGATCCATGGAGCAGGCATGGGTAATGATGGATTCAAAATTGGATTGAGTTTTTAATCCACCCACATATGAGGATTGATTAAGCTAATAGTTTAGTCTAATTTATTAAATGATTTGATCACTATGTATGCTCACATGTACAAGTTGTCACTAGTTTCATGCATTGGTTCATGCACCCAATAAGGTACATCCATTCCTTTCCTCTTTTATATCTCTTTAATCTACTTTACTCAATTAATTTATTCATCATAATCATTTTATTTTGATAATATATTAAGTAAGGATTGATTTTTGCATCTTTCACTATAGGTCATTGATTTGGATCATGTTTTATAAAGTAAACCTAGATTCACATAATCAGATTTAGCTACACGAGCTTCAATTCCTAGGTAAGTATAGGTATGCTTCTTTTTCCTTTATATTATTTATTTTACTTAGTTTTATTTCAAGCATAAAGAGGGTAAAATGTAATCACCTAAAATTGGTATTTGGATGCCAAGAGTGTTGTTTGAGATAGCGTATTCCTAGCTTAGCCATATCCCTATCCTAGAGTTACTTTACCACACTTTTATAGACATTGTACATACCATATACATATTCATGTACATATACATATTCTATCAGCTCAAACATAGTCCCAAAATAGCATTCCTAAATCCTAGCCTATTGTGCATAGCATTCTGCTAATTGGACACTAGTGCCACATAAAGACACTAGATCCACATGGCACTAGTATCCCAAACTTGGTGCTAGTGTCCCTTGACCTAACTCTCCCAAATGGATATATATTCAAATGTGTGCCCCTCCTAAGGTTATCCTAAGTACATTTTATTATTCGTACAATCTATAAATCATTATAAATACAAGACTATTAGTCCTTTATCCACTAGATGGAAAATAGATGAAAAAGCCTATTCAAAAAAGAAATATGTTGAGAAAAATCAAGGTAATTGATCCTTATTCTACCTTACTTCTTCATACTACCATTTATAGTTACATTAAGCCTAGATTTTAAATATTTCAAATCTCAATCACTCTCAAGGCATTCAATACCACTATCATTCTAGCATTCACTGTCACTCTCACCAAGCACTAGGTGGGAGAACTACAACAATCTTGATCCCTCATTAGAGGATTGGTATGTAGGAAACTCTCTTCATAGCAAGGTGTTGAGGATGTCTAGCCTATCCTATTAATGAATAAATATTTTCAGTTCATGCCATACTTGTAATGAGGATTAGGGTTTGCACACTAAATAAAATATTTCAAGTACAATATATAGTTATAGATTTTTTGCTTTCAAGAATAGAACCCAAAAACATAAGTACAAGTGCTCCCATGAAATAGGAATAATCCTACAAATATGACACTAACACCATTTTTAGGACACTAGAGTAGCATGACACTACTAGCCAGGTGGGGTACTACTATCCAAGTGAATAATTAGACCTAGGGACACTATTAATGACACTCAAACCTATCTAAAACCTAGATCTTTCATGAAAATCATTTTCTAGATAAGTCTCTATTTTCACATATTATTTACTATATTTAGAAATGTAAATCAAGTCAAAATCTATAACAAATTAATGGTTAATTATTGAATATTATTTAACCTATTTAGATAGATCAGCCCTTTAATCTAACTTAGGATTTACATAGTCAAAACCCTAAAAGGTTAAAACAACAACCTACTTTACCAGATGGAAAGAAACATAAGACAACACAAATCACATAGAACCCAAAATATGACCTAGATAAACCCCATTGTGTGAAAAACCCTAATAGGTGAGTCAACTAAAATCCTCTTTCTATTATGTAATTTACTAATACTTCTTAACATTCATAGATAGATATTTCATTAATACACTATCTAACACTTTAAAACAAACGTGATACACTCTTAGAACACATCACTTAATTGTCATATCATGAACAAACACTAATAGCTTGGAGAATAATTAGATACTTGAACAAAGACCCAAACTTCAACTCCACAATGTGGATCCAACTCCAAGACCACTCATTTATTTTCTACCATCTTCTACCTTCCAAAAGTTATGTATTTATGCCCTCTCACTTTGGGATCCACCAAGAAGCTCAATTAAATTATCTTCAATTAAAATAATTTTTTGAAACAATTCCCTTACCCATGTTTTTATATTGTAGTGAAATCATTGGTCTATGTTGATCGATAATTATTCAACCACTATGATGGTTTCATAAGTGTACCTTAAAATACCAATGGTTTCACAACTCCAACCTACATATAGTGGTAGTTACACTATATATGACAAACCCCTCCTATTTAATAGCTAAAAATTTATGACTACATCACTCTAAAGATGTTGGATCATCCCCATATTGACTCTTCTAGTGAAACATATCTAAACTTTTGTTTTAACATGAAGTATATCACAATAGTAACTTACAAGTATTAATAATAAATTAGGAATAGTGGAAATGTCTATCAAACATAAATAGTAAATTTGGATCCATATTTTGATCACACCCCCCCCCCCCTTGAGGATTTTCATCCCCAAAACATTTAGGAACTCATAGGTGAGGAATATCTTTCCCCACTTCTTTTTCTCTCTCTTGGAGATGCATATTGTGAATACCATCATTCAAATTTTTGTTCCCATCATATGGCTAATTTTACACCATCAAATAAGGCTAAATATTGAAAATAGATAGAGTACACTTGGATAATAACTTCTACACTTGATTAGTAGATATGGTTTTCAAATGGTTGCACCAATCTATCCCCCTAGATTTTAATAGGAGAAAAGACATATTGCCACTAACATTTAGTAACTCTTTACCTAAATCTATACTTACCAAGGAAATCTAATATTTCCCTTCATAAGAGTGAATAATGTATCTCTTACCATAATTTACCAACCAATATCAATTTTCCCTTATCATGAAGACTTCATCATGTACATACATGTAGGGGTTTCCAAATACTATGCCACAAACATCCATGTTTACTACATCCATAATAATATTATCAATTAAACGTTCACTTATTATAAACGTGACATTATGTTAATTGTAAACCTTTATCTCTACTCTTTGTTTTCCCATCTTAGTGTATAAGGATTTGGATTATTAGACACTTCCAACCCAAGTATATCTACTAGCTCTTTACTAATTAAGTTTACTTGAGAGAATGAATAAAAAATAACATCTACCTTTTTCTTATTAATCTAAAATTTCATATGGAAATTTTTATAAGGTTAACCTTTTTGTTTATTTCCATTTACCAAACATACCTTTATTTAAGGGAGGTGAAACACATCCTGTTTTCCTAATTTTGGTTCCACCCATCCCTTTTCTTAGAACTAAGATCATAACTTTATTATTCTTCTTGTTCCTAAAGAAGTGTAATTCTAGATGCAACTTCCTATAAGTCTCATCAGTATGACCATTAACATCATAATTCCAAAAATTATATACAAATTATTTATTATCAATAAAATTAGCATTAAACTAAGTTTCTTTACCATTTGAAGAGGGAGATAAATCCTTGTCTTCATCCATCTTAAGATAATGAGCTTGAGAATAAGACTCGTCAAGATCCTTATGCTTAGAAAGAAAAAATGGCATCTTTAGGTGACTATGCAATCCTATAAAATAATTCATCCAAATGTCATGATCAAAGGTTTATTGACCCATTTGAACTTCCATATTACAAAACACACTAATATAATCCTGCACACTTTGTCTTAGTTGTTAACTAAGATATTTCCAAACAAGTTATATTTCCTCTTAATATAATATAGTGTATAATTTCTTATTAATAAAAATTTTAAACCAACAAACTTACTAAGGTATGGTATCTTATTCATAAAAAAATAATGAACATAACTCTCAAACCAAGTTGATGAATGTTTAGATAAATTTAAAATTGTAAAGGATATTTACCAACTCTCATTAATCTGATGTAAGCTAAATTATACCTCGAGTTGAGATATATAATTGTATGTCTTATCTAAATTCACCTCCCCTTCCTATGGTTTAATTGTAATATTTTACTCAACCTTGAATGAAGGTGGATTTTGGTTAGAATAGGGTTGTTCCTCCACCTTCTCCTACTCATTTTATTTTTGTGCCTCTATAGAAACATCAATATTATCCATGAGAATCCCCATGATGGATTATAAATTATTAAGATGATTCATTTTCAATTTTTTCTTCCACTTCTAGGTGGATATGTATTTTTTAAGGGATCCAAGTCACCTTCCCCACTAACACTTGTTTCTTGGGTAATGGGCATAAAACTACACATAAGTTACACAAAGCCATAAAATAATGAAACACAAACTAACACAACTTGTGAAATGTGTTAGAAAATATTTTCGGTAAAAAAATGAAAACCTACAATATAAACTAAAATTTATATATGAAAATAATGTAAACCAATCCTAGTCTAAGCTAAAATTAAACTAATCTAGAGCAACAAATAAAGAAGATAACAGTCAAAACTTCACAGTTTGAATACAATATTTCTCCATTGAAATGTGTATCCGATTTATTATTTCAAGTATGTGGTGCTCACTCCTTTAATGAAAAGAGAGAATGGGAAAAGTTTTGGTGTAAAAGGATGACTTTTATTCAATTCTATTCTCTTGTGCTTAAGATCTCTACATTTCCTGATTGTGATTTCAAGATTTGTGATGCTTGGAAATGGAGATTTGCAAGATTATTTATAGAATCTTTTAAAATGATCTAATGATGGAGGATCATTTGGAATTTTTCAATGATCAAAATGATCTATAGTTGAGGATGATTCCTCATCCATGAGGATGAAGACCTTTTCAACTTGGTTGATAAAAAAGTGGGGTTGGTTAGCTGACTCAACAAGACTTAGTCAATTTTCTTAACTCAAGGGAGGAGTCATAAGAGGTGGAGAACTTTGTGTATTTGGTTGAGTTAAGGTAGAAAAAGGTGGGAGAGGTTTGAATATGTGGAAAATTCATATTTTATTAGTTAAAATAAGGATTTAAGGGTGCATAATTAACTTATTCAATATGTTGAATTATTCAATTATTTGATTTTAGGAGGAAATGTTATTTATTAATTTAATAATAATTATTAAATAGATTTAGGTGCATTTTGACACTAAATGAAATTTAGGTGTCTACATTTCCCCCTCTTTGAAGTGTTGTGAAGCAATAGTAGTTTAAAGAATAGAAGAAGTAGAATGTTGATGATAGAAAATAAAAAAAATTACCCCAAGTAAATGAAAATGATTGTGATGATTCCCCCTCGAGGTATTGTGTGAGAATACAAACAAACTCTCAAAATTGATGAAAATAAGAAATGATTAAAATGAAGATGAAAAATGATAAATCAAGTTATTTCAAGATTTATGTCAAATTTGCATGATGTTGGTGGCATAAAAAGGTTACCCCTTGTTAATTAAAACTAAAGTATTGATTTGAAAATCAATAATTTAACAATTCAGAGACTGCATGCTTATTGTTATTTGTTAATGACTCAAGGGTCAATTGAGCATGTGTGGGAATGATATATCTCAACAATAACAAACTATGAAACTATAAATAGAAAAAGGTATTACGTTTGCAAATGATTATGGATTTTAAATTGATAAACAATTTTAATATTTTGAATACAATCTTGAATTAATTTGATTTAATGTTGCTTAAATGTATTTTAGATTAATGAAATAAATTGGTAGAATGAGGGGTGTAATAGTTGGGAACATAGAAAAGTATAGATAGGAGCTATAGTGATTTAGAAAATAATTTGTGAAAATAATTTTCAAGGTTAGGGGTTAAATATATGCTTAGTGAGACTTTTGATCTAAGGTTGGCAATGGAAAATGGACCGAATCCCACACCACGAGTACTGAGCAGAGAGAGTGAGACATTTACAAAGAGCTAAGAGGAGTGGGCCTCTAGTAAGTCACTCATTTTTTGAATTTTTTTGTATTTATTAACATTTATTAGGTTTTGAAAATGAAGTAAACAAAATAATTTTTCTATAAATTATGATTTTAGCATCAATTTCAATGATTTTGCTAGGGGAAATAGTGAAATCAGCAAACATCAAAGCAAAATCATCAAATGGTGCAATGTTTTTATTTTGGAGGATTTTACAATTTCAACATTAAGGATGGAAGTAAAAATGTTGAATAGGGAAGCAAAATTTTTAATGTGCATATACATTTCATTGAAGTTAGCAATGATTTTATTAGTAGCATTTTTGTAAATGTGTAAAGCATTTTTATATAATGCAGAAGTGATTTTGTTAACATTTTTCAATTTTTATAGATTTTTTATTCTTTTTACAATAAATGAATATGTTGTGAATCAAGTTAAGTGTATTAATGGTAAATAGTTATATGGGAAAAATTGAAGTATTTAATGCTTATGTAGAACTTTTATAATACTAATATTGTTGACTTGCAAGAGGTATTGTCAGTTATGGTGACACAGGAGCACAGATAGATATATATGGTGCACATGGATAGATTCATAGAGTATGAATGGGGCATGCTAGAGGTGATTGGGATATCTTAAATTGCATAGATGTTAGAGGTTCAAGATAACATAGCTCTATTGACCACATTAGCAGAGAGGTGGAATAGTGAGACTAGTACATTTCACTTGCTGATTGGTATCCCTATACGAGGTAGACTAGTATACTAGGGATAGGGTCCATAAGATGAGACATTATATCATATTTTTGGTGATGGAATGATCCTAATTTTGAGAGGTGGGATTGAAATATACTATTAAAAGGATTTAGAGATGGACTCTCTTACTATTGTACTTATAACTATTGTCAATGGCATGTTTCTTCCTTACAAGAGTGGAAGACTATGTCATATTGGATTACTATATGTTATTAGTGATATGATGGAGAAGGGACAGAGGTTCACATGGGGTCCATGCATCTTAGCGAGTCTATACCATGATCTGCATCACTTTATCTATTCAGGTCAGGTAGAGGTAGGGCCTTCTACACTATTATAGGTTTGGTGTTAGGATAACATTGCTATTGAGAGACCATTTGGTCATATTAAAACTTAAGAAGAGGATGAGCCATTATCATATGCATGGCATGTGATCATTAGGACATGTAGACCACACTTGGGTGACCTAGAGTTTTATAGGAGAGTAGTTGATGACTAGATCACCTGGAGACCTTATAGAGAGATTGTATGGTATTGGCCTCATGAGGAGCTTCACATAGATTATGTGATGTCCCCATACTACATCATTAGCACATGCACACACACACACACACACACACACACAGACACACACACACACACACACACACACGCACACACACACACACCCACTGACCCACCCACACACCCACACACCCACACACACACACACACACATTATAGGGATATATCAACTAGATAGGATGATGAGATAGTTTGGTGTGAGGCAACATATACCAGTTGGTCCACACATATTTGCTTAGTTAGTGTGGGAGACACTTCATTGGGGCATGATGTTGATCTTGTTATTGATGATCATATTTGGAGACATGTATATACAATGAGATGGAGGGATAGGAGAGATATTATAGACATAGGAATGGTTTTTGGATATGCAAATTAGAGGGCTTAACAGAGATTGATGAGATTGATGATGCCATATATACCACAATGAACATAGAGATAAAGAATAATGGTTAGCTTGATTATGTAGCCAGGAGGCACAATTTTAAGATCTTAGATTAAGAGTTCTATTGTAAGTGATAGAGGATGATCACATCCATGATTGTGAAGTAGAGGATGAGTTGTGGAGGTTAGCCAACTTCATAATGTTTGATCATTGATGTAGAGGATATAAACATTTTGTGAGAGGTAGAGGTAGAGATGGATGTGGAAATATATTAGAGGGTAGGAGGAGATACTCTTATTATAGAGGTAGAGAGTGAGGATGGGGATAAAGGACATAAGACTATGACTAGAGTAGCTTTGGATACATAAGTAGAGAGGGGATACTATAGGCTCATCATGTGATCTAAGATTTATAGAGGAGTATGCTTTTATAGATAGATTTTGGGAGGAGATTTAGGCTAGAGACAAAGAGATTGATGGGTTACACCATGAGGCAACTAGGTTATAGGGTGTAATTGATGGTATAGGAGATCAGACTATAGAGATCAAACAACTACAGGCTGAGGTATATAGGCTATAGGGTATTTTAGATGGGATGGATAGGGATGTTATGGCCATAGGATTGATTACATGTGATGTAGAGACATAGACACTAGATTTTACTCCTCTTGTACAATGTTATAAATGAGATGGAGGGATAGGAGAGATATTATAGACATAGGAATGGTTTTTGGATATGCAAATTGGAGGGCTTAACAGAGATTGATGAGATTGATGATGACATATATACCACCATGAACATAGAGATAAAGAATAATGGTTAGCTTGATTATGTAGCCATGAGGCACAAGTTTAAGATCCTAGATTAAGAGTTCTATTGTAAGTGATAGAGGATGATCACATCCATGATTGTGAAGTAGAGGATGAGTTGTGGAGGTTAGCCAACTTCATAATGTTTGATCATTGATGTAGAGGATATAAACATTTTGTGAGAGGTAGAGGTAGAGATGGATGTGGAAATATATTAGAGGGTAGGAGGAGATACTCTTATTATAGAGGTAGAGAGTGAGGATGGGGATAAAGGACATAAGACTATGACTAGAGTAGCTTTGGATACATAAGTAGAGAGGGGATACTATAGGCTCATCATGTGATTTAAGATTTATAGAGGAGTATGCTTTTATAGATAGATTTTGGGAGGAGATTTAGGCTAGAGAAAAATAGATTGATGGGTTACACCATGAGGCAACTAGGTTATAGGGTGTAATTGATGGTATAGGAGATCAGACTATAGAGATCAAACAACTGCAGGCTGAGGTATATAGGCTATAGGGTATTTTAGATGGGATGGATAGGGATGTTATGGCCATAGGATTGATTACATGTGATGTAGAGACATATACACTAGATTTTACTCCTCTTGTACAATGTTATATACGAGATGGAGGGATAGGAGAGATATTATAGACATAGGAATGGTTTTTGGATATGCAAATTGGAGGGCTTAACAGAGATTGATGAGATTGATGATGCCATATATACCACCATGAACATAGAGATAAAGAATAATGGTTAGCTTGATTATGTAGCCACGAGGCACAAGTTTAAGATCCTAGATTAAGAGTTCTATTGTAAGTGATAGAGGATGATCACATCCATGATTGTGAAGTAGAGGATGAGTTGTGGAGGTTAGCCAACTTCATAATGTTTGATCATTGATGTAGAGGATATAAAAATTTTGTGAGAGGTAGAGGTAGAGATGGATGTGGAAATATATTAGAGGGTAGGAGGAGATACTCTTATTATAGAGGTAGAGAGTGAGGATGGGGATAAAGGACATAAGACTATGACTAGAGTAGCTTTGGATACATAAGTAGAGAGGGGATACTATAGGCTCATCATGTGATCTAAGATTTATAGAGGAGTATGCTTTTATAGATAGATTTTGGGAGGAGATTTAGGCTAGAGACAAAGAGATTGATGGGTTACACCATGAGGTAACTAGGTTATAGGGTGTAATTGATGGTATAAGAGATCAGACTATAGAGATCAAACAACTGCAGGCTGAGGTATATAGGCTATATGGTATTTTAGATGGGATGGATAGGGGTGTTATGGCCATAGGATTGATTACATGTGATGTAGAGACATAGACACTAGATTTTACTCCTCTTGTACAATGTTATAAATGAGATGGAGGGATAGGAGAGATATTATAGACATAGGAATGGTTTTTGGATATGCAAATTGGAGGGCTTAACAGAGATTGATGAGATTGATGATGCCATATATACCACCATGAACATAGAGATAAAGAATAATGGTTAGCTTGATTATGTAGCCAGGAGGCACAAGTTTAAGATCCTAGATTAAGAGTTCTATTGTAAGTGATAGAGGATGATCACATCCATGATTGTGAAGTAGAGGATGAGTTGTGGAGGTTAGCCAACTTCATAATGTTTGATCATTGATGTAGAGGATATAAACATTTTGTGAGAGGTAGAGGTAGAGATGGATGTGGAAATTTATTAGAGGGTAGGAGGAGATACTCTTATTATAGAGGTAGAGAGTGAGGATGGGGATAAAGGACATAAGACTATGACTAGAGTAGCTTTGGATACATAAGTAGAGAGGGGATACTATAGGCTCATCATGTGATCTAAGATTTATAGAGGAGTATGCTTTTATAGATAGATTTTGGGAGGATATTTAGGCTAGAGACAAAGAGATTGATGGGTTACACCATGAGGCAAATAGGTTATAGGGTGTAATTGATGGTATAGGAGATCAGACTATAGAGATCAAACAACTGCAGGCTGAGGTATATAGGCTATAGGGTATTTTAGATGGGATGGATAGGGACGTTATAGCCATAGGATTGATTACATGTGATGTAGAGACATAGACACTAGATTTTACTCCTCTTGTACAATGTTATAAATGAGATGGAGGGATAGGAGAGATATTATAGACATAAGAATGGTTTTTGGATATGCAAATTAGAGGGCTTAACAGAGATTGATGAGATTGATGATGCCATATATACCACCATGAACATAGAGATAAAGAACAATGGTTAGCTTGATTATGTAGCCACGAGGCACAAGTTTAAGATCCTATATTAAGAGTTCTATTGTAAGTGATAGAGGATGATCACATCCATGATTGTGAAGTAGAGGATGAGTTGTGGAGGTTAGCCAACTTCATAATGTTTGATCATTGATGTAGAGGATATAAACATTTTGTGAGAGGTAGAGGTAGAGATGGATGTGGAAATATATTAGAGGGTAGGAGGAGATACTCTTATTATATAGGTAGAGAGTAAGGATGGGGATAAAGGACATAAGACTATGACTAGAGTAGCTTTGGATACATAAGTAGAGAGGGGATACTATAGGCTCATCATGTGATCTAAGATTTATAGAGGAGTATGCTTTTATAGATAGATTTTGGGAGGAGATTCAGGCTAGAGACAAAGAGATTGATGGGTTACACCATGAGGCAACTAGGTTATAGGGTGTAATTGATGGTATAGGAGATCAGACTATAGAGATCAAACAACTGCAGGCTGAGGTATATAGGCTATAGGGTATTTTAGATGGGATGGATAGGGATGTTATGGCCATAGGATTGATTACATGTGATGTATAGACATAGACACTAGATTTTAATCCTCTTGTACAATGTTATAAATGAGATGGAGGGATAGGAGAGATATTATAGACATAGGAATGGTTTTTGGATATGCAAATTGGAGGGCTTAACAGAGATTGATGAGATTGATGATGCCATATATACCACCATGAACATAGAGATAAATAATAATGGTTAGCTTGATTATGTAGCCAGGAGGCACAAGTTTAAGATCCTAGATTAAGAGTTCTATTGTAAGTGATAGAGGATGATCACATCCATGATTGTGAAGTAGAGGATGAGTTGTGGAGGTTAGCCAACTTCATAATGTTTGATCATTGATGTAGAGGATATAAAAATTTTGTGAGAGGTAGAGGTAGAGATGGATGTGGAAATATATTAGAGGGTAGGAGGAGATACTCTTATTATAGAGGTAGAGAGTGAGGATGGGGATAAAGGACATAAGACTATGACTAGAGTAGCTTTGGATACATAAGGAGAGAGGGGATACTATAGGCTCATCATGTGATCTAAGATTTATAGAGGAGTATGCTTTTATAGATAGATTTTGGGAGGAGATTTAGGCTAGAGACAAAGAGATTGATGGGTTACACCATGAGGCAACTAGGTTATAGGGTGTAATTGATGGTATAGGAGATCAGACTATAGAGATCAAACAACTGCAGGCTGAGGTATATAGGCTATAGGGTATTTTAGATGGGATAGATAGGGATGTTATGGCCATAGGATTGATTACATGTGATGTAGAGACATAGACACTAGATTTTACTCCTCTTGTACAATGTTATAAATGAGATGGAGGGATAGGAGAGATATTATAGACATAGGAAAGGTTTTTGGATATGCAAATTGGAGGGCTTAATAGAGATTGATGAGATTGATGATGCCATATATACCACCATGAACATAGAGATAAAGAATAATGGTTAGCTTGATTATGTAGCCGCGAGGCACAAGTTTAAGATCCTAGATTAAGAGTTCTATTGTAAGTGATAGAGGATGATCACATCCATGATTGTGAAGTAGAGGATGAGTTGTGGAGGTTAGCCAACTTCATAATGTTTGATCATTGATGTAGAGGATATAAACATTTTGTGAGAGGTAGAGGTAGAGATGGATGTGGAAATATATTAGAGGGTAGGAGGAGATACTCTTATTATAGAGGTAGAGAGTGAGGATGGGGATAAAGGACATAAGATTATGACCAGAGTAGCTTTGGATACATAAGTAGAGAGGGGATACTATAGGCTCATCATGTGATCTAAGATTTATAGAGGAGTATGCTTTTATAGATAGATTTTGGGAGGAGATTTAGGCTAGAGACAAAGAGATTGATGGGTTACACCATGAGGCAACTAGGTTATAGGGTGTAATTGATGGTATAGGAGATCAGACTTTAGAGATTAAACAACTGCAGGCTGAGGTATATAGGCTATAGGGTATTTTAGATGGGATGGATAGGGATGTTATGGCCATAGGATTGATTACATGTGATGTATAGACATAGACACTAGATTTTACTCCTCTTGTACAATGTTATAAATGAGATGGAGGGATAGGAGAGATATTATAGACATAGGAATGGTTTTTGGATATGCAAATTGGAGGGCTTAACAGAGATTGATGAGATTGATGATGCCATATATACCACCATGAACATAGAGATAAAGAATAATGGTTAGCTTGATTATGTAGCCAGGAGGCACAAGTTTAAGATCCTAGATTAAGAGTTCTATTGTAAGTGATAGAGGATGATCACATCCATGATTGTGAAGTAGAGGATGAGTTGTGGAGGTTAGCCAACTTCATAATGTTTGATCATTGATGTAGAGGATATAAACATTTTGTGAGAGGTAGAGGTAGAGATGGATGTGGAAATATATTAGAGGGTAGGAGGAGATACTCTTATTATATAGGTAGAGAGTGAGGATGGGGATAAAGGACATAAGACTATGACTAGAGTAGCTTTGGATACATAAGTAGAGTGGGGATACTATAGGCTCATCATGTGATCTAAGATTTATAGAGGAGTATGCTTTTATAGATAGATTTTGGGAGGAGATTTAGGCTAGAGACAAAGAGATTGATGGGTTACACCATGAGGCAACTAGGTTATAGGGTGTAATTGATGGTATAGGAGATCAGACTATAGAGATCAAACAACTGCAGGCTGAGGTATATAGGCTATAGGGTATTTTAGATGGGATGGATAGGGATGTTATGGCCATAGGATTGATTACATGTGATGTAGAGACATAGACACTAGATTTTACTCCTCTTGTACAATGTTATAAATGAGATGGAGGGATAGGAGAGATATTATAGACATAGGAATGGTTTTTGGATATGCAAATTGGAGGGCTTAACAGAGATTGATGAGATTGATGATGCCATATATACCACCATGAACATAGAGATAAAGAATAATGGTTAGCTTGATTATGTAGCCAGGAGGCACAAGTTTAAGATCCTAGATTAAGAGTTCTATTGTAAGTGATAGAGGATGATCACATCCATGATTGTGAAGTAGAGGATGAGTTATGGAGGTTAGCCAACTTCATAATGTTTGATCATTGATGTAGAGGATATAAACATTTTGTGAGAGGTAGAGGTAGAGATGGATGTGGAAATATATTAGAGGGTAGGAGGAGATACTCTTATTATAGAGGTAGAGAGTGAGGATGGGGATAAAGGACATAAGACTATGACTAGAGTAGCTTTGGATACATAAGTAGAGAGGGTATACTATAGGCTCATCATGTGATATAAGATTTATAGAGGAGTATGCTTTTATAGATAGATTTTGGGAGGAGATTTAGGCTAGAGAAAAAGAGATTGATGGGTTACAACATGAGGTAACTAGGTTATAGGGTGTAATTGATGTATAGGAGATCAGACTATAGAGATCAAACAACTGTAGGCTGAGGTATATAGGCTATAGGGTATTTTAGATGGGATGGATAGGGATGTTATGGCCATAGGATTGATTACATGTGATGTAGAGACATAGACACTAGATTTTACTCCTCTTGTACAATGTTATAAATGAGATGGAGGGATAGGAGAGATATTATAGACATAGGAATGGTTTTTGGATATGCAAATTGGAGGGCTTAACAGAGATTGATGAGATTGATGATGCCATATATAACACCATGAACATAGAGATAAAGAATAATGGTTAGCTTGATTATGTAGCCATGAGGCACAAGTTTAAGATCCTAGATTAAGAGTTCTATTGTAAGTGATAGAGGATGATCACATCCATGATTGTGAAGTAGAGGATGAGTTGTGGAGGTTAGCCAACTTCATAATGTTTGATCATTGATGTAGAGGATATAAACATTTTGTGAGAGGTAGAGGTAGAGATGGATGTGGAAATATATTAGAGGGTAGGAGGAGATACTCTTATTATAGAGGTAGAGAGTGAGGATGGGGATAAAGGACATAAGATTATGACTAGAGTAGCTTTGGATACATAAGTAAAGAGGGGATACTATAGGCTCATCATGTGATCTAAGATTTATAGAGGAGTATGCTTTTATAGATAGATTTTGGGAGGAGATTTAGGCTAGAGACAAAGAGATTGATGGGTTACACCATGAGGCAACTAGGTTATAGGGTGTAATTGATGGTATAGGAGATCAGACTATAGAGATCAAACAACTGCAAGCTGAGGTATATAGGCTATAGGGTATTTTAGATGGGATGGATAGGGATGTTATGGCCATAGGATTGATTACATGTGATGTAGAGACATAGACACTAGATTTTACTCCTCTTGTACAATGTTATAAATGAGATGGAGGGATAGGAGAGATATTATAGACATAGGAATGGTTTTTGGATATGCAAATTGGAGGGCTTAACAGAGATTGATGAGATTGATGATGCCATATATACCACCATGAACATAGATATAAAGAATAATGGTTAGCTTGATTATGTAGCCACGAGGCACAAGTTTAAGATCCTAGATTAAGAGTTCTATTGTAAGTGATAGAGGATGATCACATCCATGATTGTGAAGTAGAGGATGAGTTGTGGAGGTTAGCCAACTTCATAATGTTTGATCATTGATGTAGAGGATATAAACATTTTGTGAGAGGTAGAGGTAGAGATGGATGTGGAAATATATTAGAGGGTAGGAGGAGATACTCTTATTATAGAGGTAGAGAGTGAGGATGGGGATAAAGGACATAAGACTATGACTAGAGTAGCTTTGGATACATAAGTAGAGAGGGGATACTATAGGCTCATCATGTGATCTAAGATTTATAGAGGAGTATGCTTTTATATATAGATTTTGGGAGGAGATTTAGGCTAGAGACAAAGAGATTGATGGGTTACACCATGAGGCAACTAGGTTATAGGGTGTAATTGATGGTATAGGAGATCAGACTATAGAGATCAAACAACTGCAGGCTGAGGTATATAGGCTATAGGGTATTTTAGATGGGATGGATAGGGATGTTATGGCCATAGGATTGATTACATGTGATGTAGAGACATAGACACTAGATTTTACTCCTCTTGTACAATGTTATAAATGAGATGGAGGGATAGGAGAGATATTATAGACATAGGAATGGTTTTTGGATATGCAAATTAGAGGGCTTAACAGAGATTGATGAGATTGATGATGCCATATATACCACCATGAACATAGAGATAAAGAATAATGGTTAGCTTGATTATGTAGCCAGGAGGCACAAGTTTAAGATCCTAGATTAAGAGTTCTATTGTAAGTGATAGAGGATGATCACATCCATGATTGTGAAGTAGAGGATGAGTTGTGGAGGTTAGCCAAATTCATAATGTTTGATCATTGATGTAGAGGATATAAACATTTTGTGAGAGGTAGAGGTAGAGATGGATGTGGAAATATATTAGAGGGTAGGAGGAGATACTCTTATTATAGAGGTAGAGAGTGAGGATGGGGATAAAGGACATAAGACTATGACTAGAGTAGCTTTGGATACATAAGTAGAGAGGGAATACTATAGGCTCATCATGTGATCTAAGATTTATAGAGGAGTATGCTTTTATAGATAGATTTTGGGAGGAGATTTAGGCTAGAGACAAAGAGATTGATGGGTTACACCATGAGGTAACTAGGTTATAGGGTGTAATTTATGGTATAGGAGATCAGACTATAGAGATCAAACAACTGCAGGCTGAGGTATATAGGCTATAGGGTATTTTAGATGGGATGGATAGGGATGTTATGGCCATAGGATTGATTACATGTGATGTAGAGACATAGACACTAGATTTTACTCCTCTTGTACAATGTTATAAATGAGATGGAGGGATAGGAGAGATATTATAGACATAGGAATGGTTTTTGGATATGTAAATTGGAGGGCTTAACAGAGATTGATGAGATTGATGATGCCATATTTACCACCATGAACATAGAGATAAAGAATAATGGTTAGCTTGATTATGTAGCCAGGAGGCACAAGTTTAATATCCTAGATTAAGAGTTCTATTGTAAGTGATAGAGGATGATCACATCCATGATTGTGAAGTAGAGGATGAGTTGTGGAGGTTAGCCAACTTCATAATGTTTGATCATTGATGTAGAGGATATAAAAATTTTGTGAGAGGTAGAGGTAGAGATGGATGTGGAAATATATTAGAGGGTAGGAGGAGATACTCTTATTATAGAGGTAGAGAGTGAGGATGGGGATAAAGGACATAAGATTATGACTAGAGTAGCTTTGGATACATAAGTAGAGAGGGGATACTATAGGCTCATCATGTGATCTAATATTTATAGAGGAGTATGCTTTTATAGATAGATTTTGGGAGGAGATTTAGGCTAGAGACAAAAAGATTGATGGGTTACACCATGAGGCAACTAGGTTATAGGGTGTAATTGATGGTATAGGAGATCAGACTATAGAGATCAAACAACTGCAGGCTGAGGTATATAGGCTATAGGGTATTTTAGATGGGATGGATAGGGATGTTATGGCCATAGGATTGATTACATGTGATGTAGAGACATAGACACTAGATTTTACTCCTCTTGTACAATGTTATAAATAAGATAAGGGCATAACTCAAATGGAGCTTGCAAAGACTAGAGTGCAGTTAGTCAGAGAGGGAGAGTTAGCTACATTATATAGGGTGATGTAGGTGATGGAGTAGGATACCTATTACAAGAGTATATATAAGAGGGTTATGCCACAAGATCAGAGAAAATCATCATTCAAAGAGCACTCTATGAGATAATCAATTTCTACTAGATCTATGTAGATAGTGGATTTAGAGAGATCAGTGGGTTAGGTTCATTATGTGATGGGTCCTCCACAAGGTAGACCACATTGTGTAGATCTATTCCTGAGACTAAATACTCCATTCAAAGGATAGGATGAGATAGAGATATAGGATTTTTTATGATAGATGGACTTCATCGATGTATACATATATGTGAGATGTAACTTTTGTAGAGACAAATTTGATATATATATGTATGATGATTTTTTACTATGGACTATGGACATTTACTTATTGTTTATGTGACTTGGATGGTCATATGTATGGGTTGATGACATCATTGATTCTACATCTTACATATTGTTATGCATTAGCATGTATTATATTTAGCATTTAATTTCATTTTTTATTATGGATGCATGACTAACATATGAGTGGATTATGCTTATGGATAAGACATTGTTGCATAGTATTTATTTCCACTCTTTGCATTGATATTCTAAACATTTGGAGTATTTTGAGCAACCTAATTTTTGATATAGCATAAAACATAATACCACCAATGATATTAAATAATCATGATGAATGTTGATGTTTTAAGCATGTTCAAATAAAAAAAATAATGTTTTTGATAAGGTAAGGCAACAAACCAGGGGCTGAACCCTTACAGAGCAAAAAAGACAAGAAGGCAATCAAACAAAATATGCTTTCAGAGAGACGATGGCACTAGCTGAGAACCAAAAGACATAGAAACAAAATAAAAAATAAATAGAAAGACTAGATTTAGAGGGGTATCTCCTTACATAACCATTGAATTGAGAAGATTATTTAGTTTATCAATATTCTCTGCATTGCCAGTAGTCCTAGTATTACCCACTTCTTTCAGCATAGTCATGTTCAGGAGAATTGTATTCCAAAGTCCCTTGGTGAAATTTTGCTCCAGCTTCTGAATACAATCCTTCAGGGCACTAATTTTAGATTTCCAATCAGTCTCATTCTCTATTTCCTTGCCAACTTCCTCAATATACATTTTCCCCTTATCTATTAGTTTACATAGTGTCAGTACCATGCTCCTTAGTAACCTCAAAATCCCTAGTCTCTTGCTTCCCTCCAGTGTCCTAAGAAATTTCTTGGATTTCCAGCTCCTTAGACTCTTCCTCCTGGGTTGCTTCCTCCGAAGTGCTCTTTAAATAATCAATAAGTTTGGCCTTAAGGGTGGGTTTACCATCAATCTACCCCAACCTTTGAACTCTAGATGAGAAGCCCTCCTTATTAACTTTAGAGGACTTATAAGATTTACCACCTTGGCCCCCCATGGCCCTACTTGGATTTTTGTGGGTCCCCTCAGTGGTCTCCTTGATATTCTCTTCCTCCTCATCAACCTTCCTCTTCTTACCCTTATTTCACACAAAGGAGCTAGGGGTATCAACATGGGTCTCTTCTGGGGTGGATAAAGAAACATCTTTAGTTTTGGTAGGAGTAGGGGAAAAATAGGATTCATCGATAGCATCACCTGACACCATATTGGAAGGGATGTCTCCACTATCAATTCTGGTATTCTTGGATGGCTCAAGGGTATGGTGAAAGTTGTAAAAGTAGTAAATGAGGCCTTGGTGTAGGGGAATAGGGTTCATATCTAGCTTTTTAGACATTTTTGATCTCACCCTAAAGATAGAGTGTTCTGAAGAGGAGAGCATGTAAAAAGGAAAACTAATGATAGCATTACACCTAAAGTGATTTAATAGAGGGAGATGGTAAGTATAGAACCTGGTAAATCAACCTTTGAGTGTAAATTACTTCATGAGAATGAAGCACACTCCATTCCATGGCTCCAAAAGTTTAGCATGCTTGAATCCTCCTTGGTATGGGATGAGTTCTTCTCCCTCTCCTAGGAATAGTTTATGGCTTGAAAGATCCATAATTTTTGTTTTCCTTTAAATATTTATCCCCTACATGGTCATTTCTATGGCCATAATGATCACCTTTTCAAAGATTTCAAAACTGATTCTACCAATCATGACCCGCCTATTTAACCAAGATCTCACAAATTGCTCGGACAAGTTTTTGTCAAACCCATTAAGCCTTTCCAAATATGGGCTGATTCCCCCTTCTTTACAATAATTCCAAACCAATGGATTATCTTTGAATTCATAGTAGGAGACTAGTTCTATTTGAATTTAGTCTCCTCCCATTTTGGATTTGTAGACCCAACTCATGGAGTTCCTAAATTCAACCTTTAGCTTTGAAATGGTAGCTAACCCTTGCTTTTGCCTTTGAATAATGAAGATGTGATGGCTCATTAATCAAAATACCCTACAAAGATGATGTTTTCTACTCCCATGCTTGGAAATCATTTCCCATTTATCTTCATAATTAGGCCTGCACACCTTAACCTCTTGTTACATGATTGTCAAAAGAGTAAAAAAGTTATCAAGTTCTGAAATCCATGATGGCCCCCTCCAAATGGGCTGCCTCCGAGAGTTATCCTTGTTATAACTTGGACTCATCCTTGACAAGTCATATCCCTTTCAATAATATCCCTAATGTTTAAGGGAATATGAACACCTTGTCGCCACACCCTCCAACCTAAAAATTGCTGACCAAGATTGGCACAGGCATTAGCAACACTATTTCCCTCTCTATAAATATGAGAAATCTCCACTCTGGAGAACTTATACAAAAGAAATTGGATATCTGTAATGATATCTTTTAGTTTAATTCCCACATTAGATTCTTTATTAATTGCATCTATGACCATTTTAGAGTCTCCTTGTATACTCAAGTTCCTATTCCTAGGGGTATAGCCAATTTTAACCCCCATAGGAGAGCCATTGCTTCATCATAGTTATTACTCTGGCATCCTATTCCACTAGCATAAATAGCAATCATCCATCCTTTATCATTCCTTATAATTCCTCCTCCACTAGATTTACCATTAGACTTGGATGCCCCATCAAAGTTGAGTTTCATCCAGTTAGGTTTTGGGGGAATCCATTTAGTATTTAGTCTCTGAATAATTTTGGAGTTATTATACTCAGGGATATGGTTTAAAACCTTCCATTTGGATGCAATTTGGTTTTCAATTTGAGATAGGGGTTTCTCCATAGCACAAATATGGGATATGGTGATACTTTCCATAAGGGTCTTAACAAAGGAATGAAACACCTGAGATGCATTTCTAGCAGTGTCCTTGAAGATTCTGTGGTTGTGCTCTTTCCATAAAATACAACTCAAACAAGGTAGAGTTTGCTTCCATAATTACATAAGCCAAGGATGTGTGAAGGTTGGATTCCAACTGAGGATTAGTTCTTTAAGGTCAAAATTACAGACCCATTCAATACCAAAGTTATTAATTATTGTGCCCCATAATTCTTGAGCAAAATCATAGTGGATGAAGAGGTGTGAAACTAATTCCTCTTTTGAACCACACAAAAAAATCTATTAACTAGGGTAAACCCTCTCTTTTGAAGGTTATCCCATGTTAGGATTTTGTTATGAGTAGTAGCCCACCAGAACATGTTAATTTTTGGGATAAGTTTATAATTCCAAACCTTTTTCCATACATCTTTATTCTGAGTCCTAGGAATCAGTAGATGGTAAGCAGACTTGATAGAAAATGATCAATTCTTATCTAACCAACAATATTGTTCATATTCACAGGGGAAGAGAGGGATTCTAATCCCTTGAACACACTATTGGATCTCCCACACTCTAAGGATAAGCTCAGGCCGGTGATCACATCAGTCCAATAGATTTTTATAACTCTGCATACCATTATTATTTTCCATATAATCACTAGTTCTATCTCCAAAAAACTGAGTAGCTAAGTTAGCAATCTCTCCATAGTTTCCTTGTGTGATGAGAGCCTTGTCCTTTAAATAGATATCATCCTAGAATTTAATATGCTAGCCATTTCCTAGTTTTCATCTAATTCCCTGCTTAAGAAGGCTTCTAATTTTTAGCATTTTATTCCATATCACAGATCCCTGGGGTAATCCCATATGTTGAAGAAAGTTGGAATCATCAGTGCTATGCATGTATTTGGCATACATTATTTCCCCCTAATCATTATTTTTATGGATCAAGTTCTAACTAATTTTTGAGAGAAGGGCTTTGTTCATGTTCCTGATAGACATAATATTGAGTCCACCATGAGATTTTGGAAGACATACTTTTTCCCATTTGACTAAAGACATTCTCTTTTTGTCTTCCATACCCATCCATAAAATTTTTCTTTGAATCTGTTCCAGTTTGTCAGCAAAATACGTAGGAATTTTAAAAAGAGATAAGAAACATGTAGGAATCCCTTGCGGTGAGGCTCAAAGAAGATATAGTTAACCACCACTACTGAGGAGTTTCCCTTTCCACAATTCCATTCCAAAAACCAAGAGATAATTCTTTGACCATGAGTGGTAGACCCAAGTAGGTAGCTGGTAGAGCAGCTTCAACACATTCCAATATATCAATGATTATATGTCTAAGGTCATTAGGAGTGTTGAAGAAATACACATTGATTTTTTGGAAATTTATCCTTTGCCCAGACTCTATGGCATAATTATTTAAGATATTCTTCCATCTTCTAGCTTCGATCACCGATGAGATACCAAAAAATATGGTATCATCCACAAATTGCTGCACCACCATAGGATAAAGGGATGAGGTAGGTTTGATGCCCACTTACTTTTTTGAGGCTATATCTACTTGTATGTATCTTGCCAGTGCCTCTACCATTATGATGAATAAGTACGGGGAGAGAGGGTCTCCCTGGTGAATTCCTCTTGAAGATGAGAAAAACCCTCTAGGTATACCATTTACCAGAACTAAAAATTTTGCAGAAGAGACAACGTTCCATATTAGGCAAAACATTTTATCATTGAACCCAAATTTACTGATAACTTGGAATAGAAAAGTCCATGAGACTCTATCATATTCTTTAGAAATATCTAGCTTGAGAGCCATACCAAGGATTCCGCTCTTATCCATGGAGTGAATAGTCTCATGTGTGGTGATCACAACATCTAGAATCTGCCTGCCCAGGATGAAACCTTTTTGTGTAGGAGAAATAGTTTTGTCTAGTAAAGGTTGAATCCTCATAACCAACACTTTAGTGCATAACTTATAAATAGTGTTGCATAGACTAATGGGCCTAAAATCTGAAAGGTGTGTAGGTTGTATTTTTTAGGAATAAGTACTATGAAAGTATTATTAGCTTGTTTCAAAAGTTTACTTGATCTAAAAAATCTCGAACAGCAGTCGTAAGATCCACTCCTACTATCTCCCAATATTCCTAAAAGAATATAGGAGGGAAGCCATCAGGACCTGAGGATTTGAATTCACCCATGGAAAATAAAATAGCATGGACTTCTTCCTCAGATATAGGCTTTAACATCTCCAAATTATATTCTTCAGTTATCAATCAGGGGATTTTATCAATGAATTGGTTCATAGGTCTATCATTCCCATCATCATTATTTTCTCTAGTGAGCAAATTCTGAAAGAAAGCCCTGGATTGTTCCCCTTTCTCATTATCTTTGGTTATAATGTTGCCATTATCTAGAACAAGCTTTGTTATTGAGTTGGCCTTCCTATGTTTCATGGCCGAGAGATGAAGAACGTAGTGTTCCCATCACCCTCTTTAAGCCACTGCACATGATATTTTTGTTTCCAGAAAACCTCTTCTCTTTCCATAAGATTATTCCATTCAGAAGATAGGACATTCTCTTCTTCTAAAGTATCTTTAGAATCATCCCCTTGAGCCATCTATTGTTGAATATCTTTGAGTTTTCCCACTATGTTTTTCTTCTACTGAAAGACCTACCCAAAGCTGTATTTATTCCATCCATAAACTTCTTATTTAATATGCTAGATTTTTTTGACTATTCTAAACATAGGAGTAACTTGAATAGGAATTTGCCACCATTGGGCCACCATTTGTCTAAAGTCTTTATGTTTGATCCACATTGCTTAAAAATAGAATGGGGAAGGTCTAGATTGTCCCTATTTTCTCCAACTGAGGAAGATCAGGCAATGGTCAAACATGGTTCTAAGAAAATCTTGCACATGTATATTATGATAATAATTCCAATTACTTGAGATAAGAAATTTGTCTAACTTAACATGAATCATTTGATCTCCTCTTCTTCTATTGGACCAAGTAAAATTTTGGTTTTGCAGTTCTATATCCAATAAACCTCTGTCATTAATAAATTCAGCAAAGTCAAACATGTTATCTAAGTAATCTATAATCCCACCCTATTTTTCAAAAGGGTATAGAGGAGTGTTAAAATATCTAGCTAACATCCATCTAGTGTTCTTGGAATTATTCCTAAAATTGGTCAAGTCTATCCATAAATTCTACCTCAATGCTCTGTTATTCGGTTCGTAGACATTGATCAATGACCAGTTCAAAGAGTTCAAAGAGAAATTGATAATCAAGAAGTGATTATTATAAGCCATAAGATATCCCTAAATTTTATCACTATTCCACATATTTAAAATCCCCCTGAAGCCCCTTCAGCTAGATTGATGCAAAAAATTGCCTTAGGCCATATGTAGTCAACAATTTTCCTAAAACTCTCCTCATTCATCTTGACTTTTTGGAGTAATAAAATATATAATTTATTATCTAAAATTCAATTTTTAACCTTAAACTATTTTGAAGGACTGTTAAAGCCCCTCAAGTTCCAAGATAAGATTCTCATTTAGAAGATTTGAGGGGATGGGTCTCCAGTGTTTTCTATTTACCACTGGGAATCTCCCTAACAATCTCTCTTTGTCTTGTTTCTCTTAGGGTTGGTCTCCCTTGTTTGGGATCAGTGCCAACATATACAAATTTTTTACCTTTTTGGTTCTTTTTCTTTGGGGTAACCCATTCCTCCTGTTCATTACTACCATTTTATCTTGTTTCACATGTTGCTGAATAATTTCCTGCTTGGTCTCTAACTTCCAGAGCATGGAAAATGTTTGTGTTTAACTATAAGTCTGCTTCTCCTTTAGTAGGAGATATTTTTGGAGTTAATTTTTCCTATCCATCTCTTGAAACTTTGTCTTTTGCATTGTCTTCCTCTATCAGTTGGGTACCTATTTCACCTTCCTCAAACATGTTAGTCTGTTGGTCTAAAGGGTTAGCTATGTCTAATGTAGCCTTCTGACTATCATTCGATAATTTATTTTCCTTTAGGATAGCTTTTCCCTCATTACCAAAGATATCCTCCTTGCCTATCTCCTCATCTACCTTTTCTATATTGTTAGGGTTTTTCACATTGCTCCCCATTCCCTAATTGCCAGTCTTTGTGTGATTGAGAGACTAATCCTCCCCTTCAACCGGGGAATCATCTTTCCTTCCCATTTGATTTGCTTTGAAATTTATCATTAAATGTTCCTTTATTTTACATATTTGATAGAAAGTGGTAGCATTTTCATATGTGATCAGCTGAGTCCAAATCCCATATTTAGAGTTTAGCTCTATAGACGTAGGGAGAGTCTTATTGATTTCAACATTGACACAAAATATAACATACACACATCTAGACTTTGTTCTGGTTGTGTGATCTACAGTGATGTATTATCCAATAGAATTGCTAATAGCTGTGAAGATTTTTTCATCCCAGAATTCAAATGGGAACCCTAGTAGTCTTACCCAAGCAAGAGCAGACTTACTAAGGTTTGAGTTAGGATCAAATCCTAGTTTCCATGAGCATAAGGCAAGAGAATGTGGGCCATATAGCCATGGTCCTCTAGTAAGAGGAGCTATCATGTCCTCCCTATTCATAAATTTAAAAAGGAATAGGCCTCTTGCCATGGCAGTGATCGAAACACTACCCTTAAATTTCCACCTAGACAAAACCCATTTCCTTACCATTTCAATATTAGGATGGAAGGAGAAAAACTTACCTACCAATTCAAGGTCCATGGATGCCATGATTTCCTCCACCAAATCATCTGGGATATTCAGGGCTGTGCCCTCAGTGGGAACAGGGAGGCTCGACATGCTTTTTGAGGGACATGTCTTTTCACCTATTAGTGCTTTCTTCCATCCATTGGATGGAATATCCTCTATCAGATTCTTGATCAGGTCCTTAGAGGCACTGCCATTGGTAGTAGTCTCCATTGGATCCATGATCACTCTGGTCGCACTCAGGGGCCCTACTAGGTGGGAAAAAACCAGTTTCAAAATTTTCCATGTAGATGCAAATATCACTTCATTGAGGAAGAATAAATTATGTTATTGAAAAGTACATCATGATATAGTCATAACCATACTATGTATGCATTTCAAACAATAATCTTGATAACACATATAAAATAATAAAGAAGATAAGACAAAAATATTAATAAATGTGATTTAAAATACATAAAAGATAATGAGTTATTGAAACAAATGTAAATAAATGAGTATGCTAAATGGTTAATGCAAACAAATGTATTCTAAATGATTAAAGCAAACTGATAAAGGAAAAATAAATAAAAATGAACCATTGGAAATGGATAGAGATAAAAATGAAGTAAAATAACCAACTTAATGGATAAAGAGAAATAAAAGGATAAAAATAACTAAGTAAATGGCTAGGGATAGAAAACCAAAAAGATAACAACTAAAATAAGCACTTACATAAAAATGGAAAAGCTTGAAAAAGAATTTTAAACAAGGATAAAACTAAACAAAGATAAGATGATTGTAGCCAAGAGCAAGGCTAAGAACTGAACAAGTGAGGGACAAGCCAAAGAAAAAGTGAAGGGAAAATTTGGGGGAATGGATGATGGGGAAGGCAATGGATGAGCTGACCCTAGAGACCCCATGTCTCTAAGCATTGCCTACATAATCCACTTAGACAATGTCTATGTGTGGATATCAAACCATATGTAGTTCTCCCAATGTAGGAAGTGATGAGAAAGTGGTCGAGTGATGAATCAAGTGAAGTGTTTCATGATGAAAATGTTGTGCAAGTGACCCACCAAAGAACAATAAAATGATGTGGAAGGTAGTCAATTTGAAGTTGATGGTTTGGAATACGTGGTTTTTTTTTTAATTTTTTTTTTGTTTTGTTTTGTGGATTTTTTTTATTTTTAGTATTTTTGATGTTTTTAGGTGTTTTTGGATTTTATGTTGAAATAAGATGTAAGATGTTTTTTGAAATTATGAGCAAGAATACAGGCTTACAAAAGTAGTATCAACCCTAAAATCTAGCATTATATAGGATAAAATGACTAACAATGGACAAAATAACACACTTGGAAATATGTAATGGATGACTAAAGGATGATGCCCCCAAGTAATAGGGGTAGTTATAGATAATGGTTTGCACATGGTGCTAGAAAAATAGTTTTCACCATGGTACTTATCCAAAGCATCATATAAATGGTTTTCACTTTTGGATGATCTATGTACACACTTTTTTTTCTTTTCCATTTTTTTTGAATATATATATATTTTGTTTTTTATCTTGGATATACCAATAACAAAATTTAGAACCAAATGTTAAGCATGGAATTTTTTTAGGTGAATGATGTTCATAGGTTCATCAAGCTCATCTCCATCTTCTATGACCAATTTATAAGATCTTGATACGTATTTGGTTGTAATGATGTATGGACTAACCAATTAGGCTCAAAATTTCCCTCCTTCTCTCTTTTAACATGATTTTATTTTAGAACAAGATCTATAATTTCAAATTGGCTAGCTTTAATTCATTTTTCATAGCTACAATGAATGTTATTATGGTAAACTTATAGGTGATTTAAAGCATTGAGTCATTTTTCATCCAAGAGGTCAAGTTTATTTAAGAATTACATTTGATATGATTCCTCATCTATGATTTATTGAAAATATATTCACAAAGATGGAATCTCAACCTTGATGGGTAAAATAGACTCATTAACATAAACAAGAGAATAAGGGGTTACCCCTGTGGGTGTATGGATACTAGTGTGGTACGCCCAAAGGGAAGGATATAATTGGGTATGATAGTCATGACCAACTTCATTGACAACTAGATTAAGAATGTGTGGGGTGTTTTTATTTGTTACCTTAGCTTGGCCATTACCTTATGGGTAATAGGGAATGGAGCATCTGTGCTTGATATGGTATGTCTAGAAAATATTTATTTTTAAGGGATTTCCTATTATTAGAAATGAGAGTGGAAGGGATACCAAATGGTAGATAATGTGGTTAAGGATAAACTTGGAAATTTTCTTTGTAGTTACATAGGTTAGTGGCATTGCTTTTACCCACTTGGTAAAATACTTAGTGGCAGTGATAATGTGCTTATGCCAATCATATGAACTACGGTTTATTTTCCCAATGAGGTATAACACCAATGTGGAGAATGGCTAAGGTGTTGTGATAGGTTTTAAGGCTTGTGAAGGACTATGGATGAGATCTCCATGCATTTTACAAGGTATACATTTTTTCACATAAGCACATGAATCATATTCCATTATGGGTCAATAATAACCTTCTCAAAGAATATTTTTTTCAAGGACAATACCACTTGAATGTGACCCAAAAATTCCCTAATGAAATTATTGAATAGTCAAAGTAGATTTTTCATAATTTAAACAACATAGAAGGGTTCCATCATAGCCATGATGATACATGGTATTGCCAAGGATTGTATAGTGGGATGTTCTTTGAATAAATGATTTACATTGGTTGGTGGATAAATTAAATGGAAGGGTATGGTTACTAAGGTATGTATATATATCAGATTACCATGGATAAGTGGGACCAACCACCTCACAAACCATTTCTAATTCTAGCATGTCCTAAGTAAGAATACTTAAGTACTCAACCAAGAAATTTTTATGCTTCGTGTTTAAATCAAGTAAGGATCCTATTGTTACCATAACATCTATTATCTAATTTTTGACTTGAGACACTTTTTCAAACTAAATGTATTCAAAATATGTTATCAATCTATCCTTATTGTAAGGTATTAGCTTATCATCACATGCTTGGAATTCATTAGTTACTTGATTGATGATGAGCTTGGAGTCACCAAAAATAAGAATATTTTGGATGCTCCACTAAATTTCCATTTTGAGACCTGCTATTAAACCCTCATATTTTGTTATGTTAATTGTACTTGGGAATTCGATGTCGAATGCCTTAGGAATACAATCCCCATTAGGTGTTACCAAAAAGATGCCTTCCCCTGAGCCATGATTTGTAAAGGATCCATCAAAGAAAAGTTTCCAAATTAGAGATTCATCTACTGACATAATTTCATCATCTAAGAATTCTGTAATGATCAGTTCCTTTCCATGGAGTGATGCTTCTACTAATACATTTGCCAAAACTTTCCCTTTGATTTCCTTTTGATTAACATACTCTAAATAAAACTCACTAAGTAACATAACCCACTTAGCCATCCTACCTGTTAGAGTGGTTTTGGATAGAAGATATTTAAGAGGGTCAATTTTAGTGATGATTTTTATTTGATTGTTAAGCATGTAATGCCATAGTTTTTGGGAAGCAAAAATAACTACAAGACAAGATTTTTCTATTTGAGAATAATTTAATTCATAGGATATCAATGTTATACTCAAGTAGTATACCACTCTTTCTTTTCCATTATCATCAAGTTATGATAGCAATTCTATAAGGGTATATTGAGTAGCTGAGATATACAAAAAAAGGTCTACCAAAAATTGGTGGCATCAATACTAGTGGATTAGAGAGATATTGGTTAATATTATTGAATGCCTTTTCACAATCTTCTATCTAGGTAAAAGATATATATTTTAGGTGAATGGGTGACATATATATTCAAGCTAAGAAATAAACCTTCTAATGGCTTGTATATTTTCTTGTAAGCTTATGAGATTCTTAAGATTCTTAGGTGGTGGCATGTCTATAATAGCTAAAACTTTTGAAGGATCAACTTCAATGCCACACTACAAAATAATAAATCCTAAAAAATCACCTGATGTAACACCAAACACACATTTTTAAAGATTTAACCTCATGTTATATTATTGCATTCACTCAAATATACGGTGATTCATCTGAGGATGATCTACTCTAGATTTAGATTTATCCAAAATGTCATCCACGTATTCCTCCATAATATCATTAAGCATGTCATGAAAGATAATGGTCATTGCCCTTTGATATGTTGCCCCAACATTTTTCAACTCAAAAGGCATCACCTGATAGTAGAATGTTTCCCATAGAGTTATAAAAGTTGTTTTATGTTGATATCCTTCAGTAATTTTAATCTAATTATAGCCTAAAAATCCATCCATTAAAGATATAATTTCATGGTTTGTAGTGGAATCAACAATCATATCTATGTTAGGTAATGGAAATTCATCATTTGGACATGATTTATTGATATCACTAAAATCCATGCATACTATAATCCCCATAGATTTCTTAGACATCAGTGTAATGTTTGATATCTAATTTGAATAGTCAATGGGGTGTATAAAACCTATAGCCAACAATTTTTTTATCTCTTCCTTTACTAGCAGTGTTATTTTGGGATGTATTTTTTTGAGTTTTTGCTAGACTAGTTTTGCATCTGGATGTACCATAAGGTTGTGAACCACTAATTCTAGATCTAACCCTCACATATATACATAAGACCATGTAAATACATCAAAAAAATTTAAAGTATTAGTGTAATGTATCTCTTTCCTCTAGATTTAGTGATATAACAATCTTTACAATCTTTGGATCAGCTTCAGTACTGATGTTTATAGGAATCATTCTTTAATAAGTAGATTCGATTAATTTTTATAAGCTAGGGGTGGTGTAGGAAGATGAAAATATTTTTCAACCTCTTCTTGTTTTGATGAAGATGTAGAAATGATAGATTGATGTAATGTTTGTTCCCCAAAATATGTTAAATCTTCTAGCTATATTAGGAAACCTTTTTTATGATCACATGCAGGAATTTGATACCTAATTCTTAAGAACTTAGATATTTCTTCATCATTTTGAAAAAAATGAGTTGGGTGTATATTATTAGTCCCATTATATTAGATAAGGATATACAAGTTCAAGTTTTATAATGACGTTTTTATGGAAAATATTGGTAAAGGCTAGATCTTCAAAATAATTAATGATATAACCTGTCTCATTGTCCAATGAATAGACTTGTGACTCACTAAAAGAGTCATTTTGGGAAATTATTTGATGTACCTTAAGCGAGTTAAATTCTAAACATTCTTCCCTTTGTTAGCCTTTAGTGTTATTGGTTCAATGACACCTTGCTCATAGAGACCAAGACCTTTGCCCTTGTAATCAATTATTTTTCACATGAAGGATTTTGTAATAGGGTATCTATTGGTGGAAAATCAAGTATCATATTCATCTGAGTAAAGCCAAGAGGAATTTGCATCATCAATATGTTCATAAAAAAGGATCCCTCCCTTAATAAATTTTATCTATTCGATCTTTTTAACCATGATTTGATCCTTTATATGGTTTGGTCTACCATATTCATTAGGATTGGTGTGTATCATGCTTGTATAAAAATATTGAATAATATACTCATTCATGCCTCGATCATTGATTTTAAAATGGGAAGAAGTGGAAGATGATGGATTATTAGATAATTGAGTGGATGTTTTCTCAATAAATGGATTATTGGAAGCTTGATTAATGGATAGATTATTATAATCTTGCTCAATGGATGGATTATTGGAATATTTATTAATAGATGGTGAATTGGTTAATGATTTTTCAATGGATACAAATAGAGTTTGAGTATTAATCCAACCACCAAGGAGAGATGTTTAAAATAAACTCTTAGGATTGACATAGTTTTTAAATAAAGGGTAATCCTCAATAGGGGTAAAATTATCTTTATGATTGGGAGATAGTTGGATTTTTGATATTTACCTTCCAAAATTTTGCAATATTGGAAGGGATGAGGATCCCCTTGAATAACTACTTTCATTCCTGCATGAGAAAATTTCAAGCACTGATGGAGGGTTAATGGAATGGCATTCATGGAATGGATCCATGGGTGTCCAAGGAGTATATTATATGTTAAATCAAGATGAAGAACATGAACAAGTGTTTCTTTAATGACAAACCATACCATTAAATAAAGATGAATTGTGCCAATACACTGATGCTCATTATTATCATATGGATTTATTATTATGATATTTGCCTCTAGTGTTGTTAATGGATATCTAAGATGTTTTATGAGTATTAGTGTACATAGATTAAATGATGAATCATTATCTATAAAATCCCTCTTTACCTTATGCCTAGAAATAGTAACCTCTATTTACAAGGGGAGGTTATGCTCTAAACCTAAAGGAGAAACATCAAAGTGATCAAACATTACTTGGTTATTTATTTCCAAAGAACATATTAAAGCTTGGAATTTTATGGGATTAATGTTTTGAGGAACATTGGACTCCTAAAGGACTTTATAAAAAATATCTTTATACATGGGGAAAGTCTTAAGAAGGTCTAAAATGGATATATTGGTTGGTGTTTTCTCAAGGTGATCTATAATATTGTACTTGCATTCAACATCAGATGGATATGCACTTGGTAAGGTGAGATTTTCATGTCTTATAGTGACCACACATTCATATTTTGGTAAAGTGACAATGTTAGCATGATTGTGTACCACATCAATGCTATTAATTATAGAATCAAATGGATGACTAGCTTGGTTGACATTGCTTGATTCTGGTTGCTCTTGTTTTTTTACCCTTACCTCACTCATGGTTAGGGAATTGGTCTTGGTATATCCCTAATTTATAGTTATTACATTGTTTGGATGATGATTTTTCTAATGTTATATTGCCTTTATCAATAAGATCTTGAATTTCATGTTTTAGGTACATGTATCAGTTTGTTGAATGTCCTTGTATCTAATGGTATTCATAGTATTCACTTCTTTATACCAATCAAGTTTTGGAATATTTTCTTCAAAAATTTTTGTGTTTGGCCACACAATAATGTTTATATGGGACAAATTTTAGAAAACATTTTTTGTAATTATCACCTAATTGAGTAAACTTATGTTTTGGTCTTCCTTGTTTTGGTTGCCCACCAAGAATTGTGATGTTATGGGTTGATTGGTTATATGTTTGAGTTTATGAGTTTTGAATCTATTTTACATCTATTATACCATACCAAACAAGATTATTATTTTTAGCAAAGAATTTGGGTTTTTTTTATTGGTTTGGTGGAATTTTTATTATTTGGTTTGAATATTTTAATTATACTACTATTGATCAAAGTTATTTCTACCTGAATCCCCTTTTGATAATCTTAATAAAATATCATGGGTAAATAAGTAATAAATGATGTCATAAATCTAAGTTCAAGTTATTCATGAAAATGTCCACCAACTCTATTCTTGGAAATGACCATGAAAAGTACCTTGTCATTGCCCTCCATCTTTGAAAGAAAGAAGCAAAGGTTTTGTCATTTTGTTTTTTGGTATTATGCAAGTCTAGGGTGGTCAAGTCTTCCTCAATGTTGTAAGAGAAGTAACATATATGATTTTTTAGATAGATATTCAAAAGTGAAGATAAATCCATTTGGGAGTCTTCAGAACCATTCAAGGGCTTGGCCTTCAAGGCTTCATGGGAATAGATGAAATATGAATTCATTGTTATAAGCAATGTCTGCACATGCATGATACAAACTTTTTAAATGTTCCCTGAGATCTCCTTTTCCTCTGTACTTGTCAAATTTAGGGAGATCAAAATATTTAGATAATGGTGTAGTCATTTTGATCACACAATAGGGATATGAACAAATCTCTTCAATCTTAAATTGCTTTTATCGATTGTAGGAGACATATTGTAAGCATTGGACCCTATCCTTGATATTTTAAAATTCTTTCATTAAAAAAGGGGATAGTTGATTTATTTGACTAAAATGATTAGGTGGCTGATTTGTAAATTTGTTTGTTTGTTGGGGTATGTTTTAAAAATTGTTGGGAATTTGATTTTTATAGTTAAGGTTTTGAGGTTGGGAAAAAGTGTTGGTGTTATAGCCAAGGTTTTGATTAGTACCAAAATTCATTTGACTTGAATTTGTGTTGAAGCCAAGATTGGTTTGCACTGGGTTTGGATTTTGGGTAGAACCAAGATTAGGATTTTGCATAAAATTTTAACTTGCTTGGTTTAGATTTGGGTTGTTTGACGTGTTAGTGATAAAGTTCATGGGATTGGAACTAGTTTTTTGACCAAAGCTTGTTTGGATAAACACATTGGAATTATTTTGTTGAGGAATACTAGGATTTGAACTAAATTGGTTAAAGCCTAAGTTTGGGTTGTTTGCATTTGGATTATTAAGGTTAAGGTTAGCATTGGATTGCATTTGATTTTGCATTTAATAAGTAATGGGATTTGGGGTGGATTTAAATGAAATAACTAGGTTAGATCTAGATTAGTTTTGATTTGAATTGGGATTTAGAGGAACTAATCCCAACAACAATTAATTTGGTACATTTGGATTTATACTTAGATTGTTGAATGTGCCTAAAGAAACATTCAAGCTAGGATTTGGTAATTGATTGGGTAAACTAGAATATGTATTCAAGTTTTGGTTAGGATTGGATAGGATGGGTGAGTTTTGAAAACTATGATTTGGATTGATTGGTGAGTTTGAATGAAGATATGCACTCTAATTGGTTTGATCACAACCTTGTATGTTTAGGTGCATACCAAAATTAGGTGTAATCAAATTTTGGTCATTTAGACTTGAATTAGATGGGAGACCCATATTCAAGTTGGGATAATTTTTATATACAATGGGAAAAATTGAAGTAGGATTCAAGTTTTGATTGGTGGGTTGTAATATTGATGATTTTGAAGTCATATTCAAACTTAGATTATTGGGATGTTATTTTAAAATCATATTTACATTCATGGTAGGATAACCAAATGGATTATTTGATTGGTGAGATTGTGAATTTAGAATCTCTTGGATTTCTTGATTTGCATGGATTTCCATAGGAAAACCATGACTAGCTTGGGATGAATTTTCATGTGAAATGGCTTTCCCTTTGTCTTGGGAGACTTTGGGATGATATTATGAAGAAGGAATGAGAGAATTACCAACCTCCAAAGAGTTTTATGGATAATGTTGGTTAACATTGGAATAAGAAGTCTCTTTGATTGCAATGGGATATTTCAAGTTATGCACATCAAAATCAAAAGGTAATTTGGCACCAAAATCCAAAACTTAAAGTAACACTTCATTCTTATTAGACATGATATATTCATCTAGGTATGGTTGAGGTTGGGTAGCTTTGGGGATACCTTCATCTTGATATGACCCTCCCTCCTCTTATTTATGTTCAATTATTTCATGTATTTCTAATGATGCTCTTAACCAAGAAATTGAAAGGGGTCATTACCAAAAGGCTCTTCCCTTGCAAGAGGATTCAACATGAGCATTTGATGTGTAATAGGCATGATTTGGAAAGAAAAAGGAAAAGATTTAAAATAGAAAGGATGATATAAACTAATAATATGAACCAAATATTTGACTTAAAAACTTAAAATTTGAACCAATTATTGTTTGTTGTTTCCTTGTGATTACCACATGCTGAAAATTTGAACCAAAGATTTGACTAAAAAATTTAAAATTTGAACCAATTATTTTAAGGATGTGATTTTAAAAGAATTAGTTTTCAAACACGTATTTTCATAATGTGGTAATCACAAGGAAACAAAAAATAATTTTACTCTAAATGAACAAGCCATTACATAAAAAGGGTGAAAACTAGGTAGAAAAGTCATGAACAACTTTTGGGATTTTCATTTTCACTCATTCATCCATGCTCTCAGCTATGGCCTAATGTTTCAAGGTGATAACCATGGAGGATCCTACCATTCCTATGACCCACTGAGTGTAGTTTTGAGGGTGTGTGAAAATTTACTTCTCAACATTAACCGCTAACTGATGCACCAAAGTCAAACAAAAAAAGGTTATCATAGGCTTAAGGTTTATACAAGATTATCTAGGGGAGAATAAAACCATGGAATAAATTGATACAAAGGATGCACACTATAGAGTATTGTCTCAAAGTACCCAACATAGCTATAGGGGTCTTAGTGTGTTGATAATCAACAATATTAGATCTCAAGTCAACTATTAAAACCTTAGGTATTAGAACATGAAAGCCCTTCACATCATAGTGTACTTAAAACACACAACTACTTAGGAAATTAAAATAGATGGGTCTCAATTTATATACCCCATTGGTAAATGAGGTTTGGCCTACTGCATGGTGGTGAAATCCATAGTTAATAGAGCCCCAAAAAAAATAAAAATAAAAGTAGATACCCATTTTTGATTTTCAAGTTTCATCATCAATGTAACACCGAACAAAGAGACGTTTTGGATATTACTTAGGTAACACAGATAAATTGTGAAAATATTTCTAATTTTTAGGTATCATTATCAATGTAATGCCAAATAAAGAGCATACATGGATTTCATAATGACAAACAAAGATACTAAAATAAAAGTGATGTAATTACTAGGAATTTTGAAAAATAAAAACAAGAATGTTAGCAACAAGAAAAATTGTCTTTTATATTGATTATATGTTGATCCTCTTTAGAAAGTGTCATAAAAACAAGGTGTTATAATGTTTTATTTGAATGGAAAATTAGATAACCTATAACAAACAAGTGAAAAACCATGAAAAACAAGCCAAAAAAACAAGGCTCTATTAATTTTTTTCTGTTACACAGTCAAGTCAAAAAAGTGAAATTGAAAAATGATAAAAAAGGAAAAACACAAAGAATAAAAAATAGAAAATAGGAAAAACTTATGCTAACTAAATAATTTTTCTACACATAGTAATGAATTTTCTATGATAATTGATGAATTCACTATCAATAGGAATGAATTTGCTTCTAGATATGACAAAATCATTGCACATAAAAGCGATTTCACTACGAGAAATTGTGATTTTGATACAAGGTGAAACAATTTCAATATAGACTAGAATGATTCCACTATTTACTAACAAAAATTCTATTTTTAAGCAAAAATATTATTTAACCTTAAAAAACACATAAAACATAGGATACAATCACAATTTCATTAAGTCTCATAATTTCACCGCTAAAGCCTCCAAATTCACTATTATGCATGAAAACATACATAGCCAAATAGAAAACCAGTGAAAACAACCTATATTTTATACCAACAATAAAAAACAACATTAAATGCAAAATGAAAACATAAACAACAAAAACTAGAAGAAAAATGTTAAGTGCAAAAGAAGATGATAATAATATTAAAAAGATATGGGTAGCTCCCATCGAGTGTGCCAGAAATGTATGAACTAAAATTTAGATATGCCAATAAAGTAAACTAATCCTAATATAAGCTAAAATTAAACTAATATAGAGCAATAAATAAAGAAAACAACAATAAAAACTTCATAGTTTTAATACAATATTTCTCCATTGCGATGTGTATCCAATTTGATCTTTCAAGTATGTGGTGATCACTCCTCCAATGTAAAGAGAGAATGGGAAGCATTTTTGTGCAAAAGGATGAATTTGATCTACTTTTATTCACTTGTGCTTAAGATCTCTAGATTTCTTGATTATGATTTCAATGTTTGTGATGCTTGTAAATGGATATTTGTAAGCTTATTTATATAAGCTTAGAAAAGGACCAATGGTGGAGGATCATTTAGAATTTTTAAATGCTTAAAATGATAAAATATTGAGGATGTGTCCTCATCCATGAGGATGGAGACCTTTTTAACTTGGTTGGGAAAAGAGTTGGGTTGGTTAGCTGACTCAACAAGACTTAGTCAATTTTCTTGACAACTTAAGGGAAGAGTCATAAGAGGTGGAAAACTTTGTGGATTTGGTTGGGATGATGGAGAAAAATATGGGAGAGGTTTTAATAGGTGAAGATACATATTTTATTATTTAAAATAAGAATTTAAGGGTGCACAATTGACTTATTCAATATGTTGAATTATTCAATTATTTGATTTTAGGAAGAAATGTTATTTATTAATTTAAGAATAATTATTAAATAGATTTAGGTGAATTTCAACACTAAATGAAATTTAGATGTCTACACCTACTCTAATACCAATCTAGTCCACAAAATATGTGGATATTCCATATTATGAGACTCACCAACATGGATATTTTTAACCTCATAACATAACATGATTTAAAAACTATTGTTCTAATTTATTTTTATTGTTAAAAAAATATTTGAATTTTTTTAATTGAAATTACAATGTATTTTACCAAATGGAGAGAAACATAAGAAAACACAAAGCACATAGAACACAAAATATTACTTGAAAAAACTTGATGTGGGAAAAAATCTAATGGGTGAGTCAACTTAACTCCCATTTTTACTATGTAATTATGAATAAGTACACATTTTTTCCACTTATTGGACTTCATGGATATATATTTCATTACTAAAATATTTAAAGCTTACACACAAAAAAATTACACTCTTACAACACCTCATTAAATAGTTGTAGTACTAAATAAGTACTAACAACTATGATAACAATGAGATACATGAACAAAGACCCAAACTTTTAATTCCACAATGTGGAACCAACTCCAAGACCACTCACTATTTATTTTTTATCTTATACCTTCCACAAGGTCTTATTTATTCCCCATCACTTTAGAATTTACCAAGAATATCAATCAAACTATCATTAGGCAGAAGAAACATTTGCAACCATTCTCATACTCATGTTTTATTTGGTGGTAAAATTGTTGGTCTATGTATACCAATGGTTACACAACTACCAATTTTTTTATGCAACCATCAAGGTAGTTTCATAACTACCATCTAATTATTTCATGCATATAGTAGTGGTTCCACTATCTATGATAAACCCCTCTAGTTTAAGAGCTAAAAATTATTGACTTCATCACCCTAAATATATTTGGATCATCCTCATATTGAATCTACCACTATAAATTATTTGAAATATTTTTTTAACATGAAGTCTCTTACAATAGTTTCTTATAAGCATATTTTACATAAATTGAGAATGGTGAAAATATCTAGTACATTTAGATCCATATTTGGATCAATGGTCTTATAAAATACCCAAAATATGCCTCATATATGTGTAAATTTATCAATATTTCCTAATTTAAATCATAATTTATCCCCACATATGTCACATAAATCACATAATCTAATTCAAAATTTGAATCATCTGTCAAGGCCTAAATCTCTATGACAAGCACACAATATGTCCTCTTTTGAGGTAAGGGATCAATATTTTGATTCTCTCATATAAAATAAAAGAGTTATATGAATCATGTTATATATAAAATATGTAATCATATTTTAGATACTCAATTTTGGCCACTTCCATGCCTAAACCAAGATTCAATTTAATTTTAGTAAACGACACAATCTAATCCTAGAAATCTCCTAAATTTCCCAGGTTCATCTACATAAGGGATTTAATCACTCAAAAATGTGGCGAGGGTTACTTATTTAAGGTATTACCCTATATGCACCCATAACCTAGTTTAGTTTTAACCCTACTAAAATTATGACCTAGTAATTTGGCACTTTTGGCCCATCGAGTTATTAATTCAAAACATTTAAAATAATTACCAAAAGCCAAAAATCTCTAAGCAAGATTAATTCCATTGTAAATATTAATTAACTTACCTATGTAAAAATTCTAAGTTGAATTAGTGAATTTCATTTATCAAAAAAGGAATTTTTAGCCAAGTATGAAGTCTAAGGTCAAAAGAGCTAATAAAGTGATTTATTAATTCCTAAATATTCCAAAAAGTTGAGTCACAACCTCGTAAATATATAAAGTGAGTTATCTTGGCTCATAAATATTTGAAACTAATGTGTCAAGACTTCATAAGTGCTTTGACCCAACCCAAGGTTAACCTGGTTTAACTTAGGTTATTTTAGACTCAACCAAAGTTAGAATTTAACCTAACCTCCCTAGGGTTTAACTTAATTCTTAGAGCTATAAATACAAGTTACCACACCATATAAAAATAAGATTTTGTGTGTAATTTTGTTATAAAATAATGCCTTCAAGAATAAATTGAGAGTGGTGCTATAATTCCCATTTTATTCCAAGCCAGTAGAAAAGTAAAACCACAAGTGACCATTGGAGAAGTGCTACCACCAAGGAGAAGCATTGACAAGAGTCTCTAATGTCATAGATAAAGCATGAACATCCTTATGTGAACAAGTTGACATCAAATTAGACAAAGGAGGTAAATTACTTGTGTTTTTATTATCTATATTTTTTGATCTTGTTCATTATGTTATGCTCCCCCTAGTTTTTAGGCAAGAGTGTTTAGTTATAGTGTATTATTATGCATGTATTTTTATCGTATTGAATAACAAGGAACTCATCAATTTTTGTGTGTTCTTAAAAATATTAATATACATAATGGCATGCTTAGTTTTTTAAGTCTAAATGACATCACCTAATAACAAAATGTTCCTCACATAATGGTAAACATTATCTTGTGTTGGTCTTCTTGTGCTATTATAATCTAGTTATATATTGAGAAACCATCCATAAGAGAAAGCATTTCATATCTAACCATTGAGTCAACTATCATGTTAATGTTAGTTAAATGAAAGTAATATTTTGGGTAGGATTTTTTGATATCTCTAAAATTATTACAAATTATGATACCTTCTAGTTTCTTACTCACTAGTGCAATGTTTGAAATCTACTTTGAGTAGTTAATCGACCTGATACATCTCACATCTAAGAGTTTTTCCAACTCTTTCTTGACTATCACAATAATAAAAAGATGAATATTCCATAGCTTTTACTTGATAGGTTTGGAATTATGATGTACAATGATATGGTGTACAACCAAGTCAATGTCCAAACTTGGCATATCTAAATAGGCCCATGCAAATATGTCAACAAAATCCCTCAAAAGGGTTATAATAACTCCACATTCCTCCTCAATGAAGGACACACCTAGTTTTATCTAATTTGGGTCCTCTAGAGTCAAAATATTGACCTTTAAAGTGTCCTTTTAAAGAGGTTTAGATTAATCTTATAAAATAGATGACAAGGAGGTAAACTGGTTAGTAATAGAAAAAGTCCTCTAGCTAGACTAGCTCATCTAATTCTCCCAAGTATGATGAATCAGAATCTCCTAATGTTAGTAAAGGCCATGAAATAAATATATTAGGTCACTCTTGAAAAATTTATGCAAAATATTTTCACTTCTCAATACTAATATTTGATTTATAAATAGGATTTAGACTCTAGGTCTATTTTTATTCATAGCAAGAAGGGTGAACATCCTCGTCTAATGGTGTTGAATACCAGTTTTCACTAAAAAAATTGTTTTCAAAAAAAATTTACCCTTGTAAAAAAGTGCCTCAAAGAGGTTTTCACTTTTAGACCTCAATGTTTGATTTTATTTTTGTTTTTGGCCAAGGAAGTTCACCTGCTATCAAAAATAGGTAGCAGGATCCAATATGATAAAAAAGACTTGCTTGTGATCTCCAAGAGGAATGTGATTCCTCAATCCCAAAAAGTCACATATGGACTCATAATTTTAAAACTCATCTAATGGAATTATTGACTCTTTTTCATCCTAGTATATCAACTATAGGTGATAAATTTTTAATGGTAATACAAATAGCATGGGGGTTAAACAATTATATTTTCAAGGTCATCATAGATGCTATAATCAGACCCTGCATCAATACCAACATTATCTTCATTAGTGAATGGTGTTGAAACATGAATAAGGTATGCAAGGTCACCCCATGTGGTTTAAATCCAATACCATGGGTTCCCTTGTACTTGGTAATTGATATTGGTTTAATTTTGCCTTGTTGATGTATCCCTAGGCCTCTACCTTCATGTTGTTTCCAAAATCAGCTTAGCTCATTTTGGAAGCAACCCCCTACGAAACTTGTCTGTTTCATCTTTTGTCTCTCTAAGTTTGTTTTTCGATACGAATTCTATAATTCATTTTCATCTTGGTCGGATTGGGGAGTGGTTACCATCCCGTCAAAGCCAAGTTTTCCCTTCCCCTTTTCTTTTTCTCCTCCTTCCGGAGTTGGTCTCTTTTTGTTTTTTCCCTGCAAGGGCGGCAATTTTTGCCGCCCCTGCATTTTCCTTTATTTTTCCTATAAGGGCGGCGATTTTTGCTGCCCCTACAAATTTCTTGCAAGGGCGGCAATTTTCACCACCCCTACAAAAGAGACCGACTACATGCAAGGGAGGCAAATTTTGCCGCCCTTAGACGTCTCAATTTCCATGTAAGGCATTTATGGCTACACACAGTGGGTTGTTGGGGTGAGTTTTTCACCCTATATATTCCGATTTGAGCCTCTTTCTTCTCATTACTTCCTCCTCTCCTCCTACCTCTTGCACCTGAGTGCCTCCAGAGATGTTTCGAAGCACCAGCTCACAGATCTGACCTTGTGGCGTGCACATTTTCTCAGGTAGGGTTTGTTTTTAGGTTTATTTCTTGTTGTTCTTTCTAGCTTAGTTGTTTTTAGTCATTTTTTTTTGTTTCTTTCTTCTTCCCCCCTCCTACCCATGGTTTTTTCCGCCGTGGCCTCATGCGGGTGGCATTTTTTTTCCCACCCACGTTTTTCCCTTCTTCTGTGCAAAGGCGGCGAAATACGCCTCCCTTCCATGTTTTTCCCTTGTCAAGTGCGATGGCAGCAAATTTCACTGCCTCTGCACTTTTCTGCATCCTTCCTGCAAGGGCGGCGAATTTTGCCGCCCCTGCATTCTCCTTGTAAGGGCGGCGATTTTTGCCACCCCTGCATTCTTTATGCAAGGGCAACAATTTTTGCTGCCCCTGCATATTTCTTTCAAAATATGCAAGGGTGGCAATTTTTGCCGCCCCTGCATATTTCTTCCATTTTCAACTAACTCCCAGATTTCTTTTTCTGAGTTGTCCCTTTCATGCTTTTTCTTCCTCATTCTCCACTCCTTTGCTTAACCTGGCCTATTTAAGTGAATTCCAGTAACCTATGTCACTTAAATTGCGCTCTCCCTCTCTCGCTCACTCTCCTTTCATCTATGATCATGGCTACAACACCTTCAGTGAACTCCTGTACACCTGCTTCCATCCAATCAAGATCATCCCCTATGACAGAAGCATCTCCCTCAAAGGTGAAGACCATGAAATACAAGTACCAGGGCATCTTCCAACCCACATCAATCACCTCGAATGTCAATGACATTCAAGATACTGAGATCGGCCACGTCGACATGGTTGAATTCCTAAAGCGAACCAAGGCAACAAATCCCAGCACTGGGATAAAAAGGATTGTTGAGAGCAACATCCACCTAGTGTCCACCTTTTTGGTAGCAGCGCATCATGCAGAATTTGTCCTCCAGTGTGCGCAATTTTACAACAAAGAGACCAGATCGGTCTCAAATGCCAGTGGCGGCATGATAATTCGGTTGGACCCTAATTTTATTGACAAAGTTTTATTGTGTCTGCCAGCCACCGAAGTAACTCAAATTGACTTCAAGAACGCACAAAAGGAGTATGACAAAGACCCAAAAAGGGCAAAGAAGGTCATGAATTATAAATGGCTAAAGACTCTGAGGACCAGTCTCTCTAGATGGCCGAAAAGCTTCCCCAAAAGTGATTTTGTCAAGGAAGTTGGTGACTTAATCACCCTCCTCAGTAGAGTATGGGGCCTCCCATCCTCTTCTCAATTCCATGAATGGATGTATCCATTCATTAAGATCATCCTTCAAGGTAAACATACCATCTTTTGGGGGGAACATATCAGCAACGCTATCCATGAACAACTGACCAAGGTATAAACTTCTTTCAAATTCTACATGACCTCATACCTGGTCTATATAGCTGTCGCAATGCGATCTTTCCTTGGTTTGACAATAGAGGGAGATAGAAAGACCACCCCAGTCTACTCATACTATACACAGCTGATGCTTCAAGGGTCAACACGTCATTTTAGGTGAGTAAATGACGCTTTCTTCGCCATATTCTTGTGTCTCTTCGATCCTCAGCTGGAGCAGAAGAGAATATCAGACGAGGCCTGGATGGTAGTGAACAGTTATGGCTGCATGTTCCTCCAGTTCCCTACGTTCTGCTATCTTTGGGTGGGTTTCTACCAAGGATACCCTTATATGCTCCCCAAATTCCCTTCAGATAGGTTAGTCCTAATGGAGCTTTGCCAACAACTGGTTGTCATGTACACGAAGCAGATGGAACTTAAGAGACCCAGTTTCAAGTTTCCTATTCAGATTGGTAGATTTTCAATTACTACATCAACCAAAGCCAAAGTTATGGAAATAGAAATGCAGATGCTTACCATCAAACCATTCAAGAGACGGGAGAAATTTGACTTCAGAGGAGTCATAGAGATGATTAGAAGAAAGACTCAATTCCACGAACCCATGATTGAGGATATCTGGGTGGACCTAAGGACGGCTGATGAAATAAGAAAAATGGACTATTATCGCATCACACTGGAGTAGATAGAATACCTCGAACTTGCAGAGGTCCCTTCTGGTTTAATCGATGATGGGAACATCATAAACAACAGGTATCTGATAGAAAAGGTCACTGGTTCCCCTCTCCCTCCAGTTTAGTGGTCTCAAAAGGAGTTGACCTCGCTGAGAAAAAGATTTGAACCAATATTGGCTAACACCAATGATTGGTTAGTAGCAAAAGGGATCACCCTAAAAGAATTCGTCACAAAATCAGAGGTTGAATACCAAGCAGAGTTGAAGAGGAAGGCAGAAAACCAAACAAAAAACAAAGGTGACGTTCCTTTGCCTTCTAAGCCTCACAAGCCTAGGATCATCTTTATTTCCAAAAAACCTAAGTCAACACAAGAGCCTAAATCAACAGCTGAAAGAACCAAAGATCAAAGCCCCAAGGCGCAGACGGCTCAACCTATGGAGACACAGGATCAACCTTTAGAACGACCAAGTGTTGGGTCTCTGATCTCACCAGGACAAGCACAGCCGATCCAGAGCGCCTCTCCTTCTCCCCCTCAATCTCCTATGGTGCCCGCTTCTCCTATCTCTCCAATCAGTGTTCCATCTTCAGAGCTGTTTCCCCTTCTAGGGTTGTTTTTGGTGATCCTCAGGGTCCTTCAGCAGGTTCCCCTCGCTCTTCCGGGTCCATTCCGAGTCTATCATCTCTGTCTTTCAACCTGCCACCAAGCCCTGCACTTGAGCCAGAATCAATAGTTGATACAGTTTTGCCAGTTACTCCAACTGTAACTACTGCCACCACCAGTAGTGTGGAAGCTGCTATAGTGACACCGCCAGAGGCAACCATTGTTACGACGGGTACTTCTCTCTTGCCTTGGATGTCTGCTTTCACGCCTAAAAGAAAGAAAATGGCCATCTACCCAGATGAATTTAATTTTGGCATGATAGTACCGACAAAAGTAAGGGCTCTTAAGAGGCCAAAAATCCTCTCCAGGTTGGTCGAAGAAAAGGGGCAAAATTTTCTAGAAATTGCCAAGCCTCCTCAAGATGCAGCCCTTGAGGGTTTTGAAATGAGCAGTTATTTCGTCTCTCCTGTTGAACTTGGAAAAGTTACTCATGAAGGGGTGAAGAGTGACCTTCAGTTAGCAATGGACATCATGGTCTAAAAGTTTGACAGGGAAAAGGAGATGAAGGATTTTTATAAAGCTAAAACTGAACAGTTAACAACAGTGATCAAGAGGTTCACTATTCTGACTGAAGCAGCAACTCCAGAGGCCTTTTCCATGGATGATTTAGTCATTCAGAAAGTCGAAAAGACCTATTTAAAGGGGAAAGTCATGGAAGAATATGTTGAAAGGATGCGCAATCAAGGAGTCTCTTTGCTATTAGAAGTTGCGAAAAGAATAGGTAAAATGAAGAGATTGAAAACTCAAGTAGATGATTTTGTCTCCCTTATCTCTCAATAAATTGGTGGCTTAGAGAAAGATCTCAGCAAATGGAAAGAGATGAAAGATCTCAAAAAGAGTAATCTGATATCCATCGATGTCATCCCCAACAAAGATTCCTATGTTGAGATCAAGGAATCAATGATCTTCAAGATTCAGGTACTCAAGGATCTAATTGATGATCTCAAAGCTTTCAAGGAAGCTAGTGAAAAGAGTGACCTGAGCCTACTGAACAAGTTAGAAGAGCTACCATGCAACTTGACTTTCGAAAACCATCAGTTCCTTTCAGCAGAGGAAATGATTTAGAGTTTTGAAGAGATGATCTAGAAAGATTTCAAAGGAGCGTCTTTCTCAATGACTTCGGTGGACAGTATTCTGGATGCTCAGTTAACTTTGGAGAATTTGAAATCCAGGTTAACTGGCCACTCTAAAACCATCACAGCATTGAAAGACACACTGATCAGAGCAAGGGTCATCTCCAAGAATGCAGTTGCGCCAAACAGCATAGGAATTTAGGCATCAATCGCCATGTACGATGCTCATCTCAAGAAGTCTGGCAACAAAAATTGACTCTCTCTCTCTCTCTTTCTCTCTCTTCTTCTATCCTTATGCATTTCTATTTTGTGCAGAATGCTTGCATTTTTGTAAATATGTAATTACTTGTAAATATTTTGGAAAATATCTAAAAGTCAAAGATGAGTCATCTTTGACCAGGATATTTTGTATTTTATTATTTTTAGTTATTGAGGATTTTTCTCCCTATATATAGTGGGGACCTCATTTGTAAATTAGCTTGGAAAATTCAATAGCAAACACTCTGCTGAAATTGAAGCAACTTTTGAGACTTTGTGCTCAAACTTGTAAATCATATTTTGATTAAATAAATGAGAAGCAGTTTATTTCAGAATTTGTGTTGAGATTATCTGTGTTATTTAGGAAATAGTTCTTATGTCTTTTTCCGGGTAACATCTTTTTTATCTGATTTAATAAGCAAAGTGGGTGTGTTATTATTATCTGAGGGCGCTTCTTGAGGGTAGAAAATAGACTTTGTGCTACTTTTACCTTTGAGATTCTTTTATCTTTTGTAATTTCAGGTGAAGACTTTGTGCTTCACTTTACTCTACAGTTGTACTTGTTTCGGATCTGTGGAGAAGCTACGGAAGACTTTGTGCTTGCGTGAGCATTCTTGTGACTTTGTTACTTCAGGTGATCTCTTGCTCTTCATTTGACACCATTCCTGAAAGAAGAGGAATGTTGTTAGCATTAGACCAGGATTTTCCCCCTTTTGTTTTTTATACATTACTTCTAAAAAAAGAGAAGTAGATGCTGTTATACCACCCCCATGTGTTATTTTCTGATTAATTATATATCTGGCACGTAAATATTGATAGGGAACCTCCCCTTGATGAGAGGAGAGATTTACCTCGTCTAGATCTGGTAAAGCCACACTCCTCATAGTGTAAATCTCCCTTATGCTGTGGCTGATATCTCCATTTTGTCATCAGTTAGTTGATGACAAAATATTCACCCAACACTTCATAAGATAGGTGATCCATAATCTAGCCAATAATATGATACTTTGTACTCTGGTAATAGTTAGATAATTCATCAGTGTAAATCCATGAATTGTCTTTGGATAATGGGTTATATTCTAGGTAAGAAGTTGGTTTGAAATCAATGGGTTTATTCAGATGATATTTTCCTCTAGTTTTCAACTCCATGTAAGTAGTTTTGACCTGAGGTCTCCCATAGGCTTTTGGGTTTTTCTACAATTTGGAAATATGGAAGGCATTATGGGTACTATATTCTCTAAGACCTTTTTCAATTATATAGAAGTGATTGGCAATGTCTAGTGGAGGCATGGATGAGGTTGAAGTTAGGCTATCTAGGTCAATGTAATTAGCTTCTAGTCTTGATTTAATGGCTTTTCCTTTTTTAGCTCTTCCTCTATCAAATTTAGGCATAAGATTCATGCCAATTTGATAGTTATAGGTTTTATACTTAGCCTCAAGAGGTTTACAATATTCAAATATATAGAGATTAACAAGTGTAGTCACTTCTATTCCTAAATATGGAAATTTTATATATTTATGCAACATGGAAGGTATGACATTGATTTCATGGATTTAGGGTAGGCCCAATAATATACTGTAATATAATTTTAGGTCTAAAACATGGCATAGAGTGTCATGGGTCAAAGGCCCACTAACCACTAGCAAGATAATAATATCTTAAGATTCCCATTCCTCATTATCATATGCCTTGATAATAATCATATATAGCTATAAGTCAGCTGATGTATATCCAATATGTTTGATCAACTTCAGAGACACAATGTTGAGGTATTAACCATTATCTACAAGGATGTGTTTAACTCTATGGTTTGTTATATAGACCTCAATGTATAATGGGTTATTATGTAGAGGTCACAGGGATGGCATGTCACTTCGGTCAAAGATAAGATGTTGGCCAAGAGCCAAGTGTCCTACCATGGTTTCAAATTTGTCTAGAGTGATGTCATCTACCATGAGGGATTCATTCAAAGTATTCATTTAATATTTATTTGTAGACATTAGACTACATAAAAAATCCATGATAAATATATGTACAGGTGTCTTCTTCATATGATCCATAATATCATAGGTCTTCCCCTCAATTTTTTTAGTTGGTTTATTTCTCATAGGTAAGGAAGGCTAGATGGGATCATTTAAAGTATTTGGATATGGTCCCTTGATAGTAACCATTATGAAATCTTGATTTGGTACTTGGATTTAGTAATTAGCTAGATATGTAATGGGGACTGAAATGGTAATTATAGGGTAGTGTTGAGCCTAGCTGTTAACATGGTGTGAAGAAGAATTATTGGCATAAGGGGTTGGTAGGCATTACTTGGATGGTAGCCATTGTTGGGTGAAGGTCTAGGTCTATTGATAGTTGGTTGAGGGTTTATGGTAATAGTGGAAACATGACCACTTGAGATGTGTCCTATAACATTATTGTAGGTATACATAATAACATGATGGACTCCTTGGTTAATTTTGTTAGTTTGCCTTTGGTCCAAACAATTTTGATATTGTTGTTATGTCTGATGTTATTATTGTTGATTTTTTAATATAGTTCTTTATCCTTATTGTTATTGTTGGTACTATTATTGGTTATTATTATTTTTATGTTGGGGAAATGGATTCTAGTAGATGCCCAAGTTATGATTAATCATAGGAGTATGGACATCTCTTTGTATCTCTCCATTTTCTAACATATTATCAATAAAAAACCTGAGTTGGATACACTAATTTATGGAATTCCATTTGATGCTATGATACTCACAAAATTCATGTTCTTTGTACCAATCAAAAAAAGGAATGCCTTCAAGGAATGGCTTTGGTATTGTCTAGCTAATCATATTTTCTTGAACCAATCTTTGGAACACAAATTTAGTAGGTTCACTAAGGTTATTGATTATCTAGTAGTGGGTGGTTTCCTCCTTAGAGGAGGTGATTGTAATTAGTTTTGATTCTATGTATGGAGGTGGTGGTTGTTGAATGGGTGGAGCTAAATGGACAACTAGTGTTTTCACCATCATAACATGGTGTGATTTAGTAACTCTATTACCAAAAACATACTTACTACGGTTTTAGGGTATTGGTATCTCATTATTTTTGGCCTTAGGTTGAATTGAAGCTAGTATATGAATTGGGTTATAATTATGGTTCTTGCCTTGGTTTTGGTTTTAGTTCTACTAGTTTTGATGTTGATTCTGACTCTGGTTGGAAGAATATAATTTTATTATCCTTTTTTTGACAAGGGTTTTCTCAATCTATATTCCTTTCTCTATAACTTATTCAAATGTATGAGGACATTACAACTCAAGATGGTAAGATATCTCATTGTCATAGCCAACTATTTATCTAGCAAATTATTAGTAAATTAGCTTGCTAGTGCCCTCTAATGTTTCAAATATACATTGAATATTACACTAGTCTTCTATTTATCTTGGCCCAAGTCTAGAACTATAATCTCATGCTTGAGATTATATGAAAATGTTATACAAACTTATCAAAAAGATCATCCAAGTTAGGTATATAATTCTTTGGCAATTTTAAAATCCATTCCAAGTCTTTTCCATCTAAACTCCTTGGAAATAATAGAATCAAATATATGTTGCTATATGCCATTGGTCAGTACATAATAAATAATTATTTTAGATGCTTTTTAGGGTCACCTTTGACCTTGTATTTATCAAATTTAGGTGGCTTATAACCTAGAAGAAATGGTATTTGTAGATAATCCATGTTAAATGGATAAGAACATATTTCATCTAGTTTAAATTTCTTTGTTTTCTTTCTGATCTATATAGCTTGAATTACATCCTTCATTTTCTAAAACTCTTAGGTGAAGAAGTTAGATAGAATGGCCTATTATTATTGGGGTTATGTGGTTAAAGGTGGATTACCTTGACTAGGCTAGGCATATTGTGGAATGTTGGTTGAATTGGTCAAATGATCAGGTATATATATCCATGCATTAGGGTTATACTATTGATATGGAATACACTATGATTGAAATAGATTTTGGTTCAAATTGGACACATAACCTTGACTAGAAAATTATGGATGTGTTAATGGCATTTATCTCTATGGTATGCATTGGTATTATTGGGTTTGGGAGGGAACTTGTTTTCTACTTGTTAAACCCTATTATATATAGGGAACACATTTTTGACTAGAACCCTATTGTTAGAGGTGTTGAAAGTTAGATCCCTGTTGTATGTGTGATACCCATTGGGCGAAAGGAAACTATTACCTAATGCCTAGTACATGTTTTACATAGGAACCTTGTGGTTGGCTAAACACCTATTATTGGATAGGCACTTGTTAGGGGTTTGACATTTGTTGTTGTTTACCAACTGGCACTTTCTGACCAATAGAAACTCATAGTTGATTACAAAATATTTGTGATTATTAAGGTATATTGGTATGTGCTTATTGTGTAAAAATATTTGTTACCCCCTATTAAGTTGGTGTAGTGTTTTGTACTTTTTATGGTGGTAAATTGGTCTGTTTTTGGTTCATTTCCCCCTGTTGTACACTAGAAGAAGTAACTAGTTGAGGAGTTGAGGTTGATTTTTGAAAATAAGCATATCTATTCCCTATTGTTTCAATATACTCATGAAATTAGTTGTAGGAATTTGTTGTGTATTATTTGGTGGTAAATTAGACCCACTTTGGTTCAAATTGGAATACACTTATATTCTATACATAATGTTTTGAGTGAGGTCTTCCATTTGAGTGGCAGTCTCTTCTATTGAAATGGGAACATTAAATACATCACCAACTAGTTTGATTTGGATAAATAGGTATATGTTTTATTTTACATAGTGTGAATCATCTATTTGTGTCCCTATTGATGGAGCTAACTCAATAAGTGGCATGTTATAACCATTTAATTAAGATTGTGAGCTAGATTGAGGTAGTTTTGGTATGCTTATTGTACCTATTCCATTTAATCATCTATAGGGCCTTTCCCTTTTGTGGGCATACTTTGGCTCTAATAAAAAAATTATACTAAAACTTGAATATTACTAGTTTATACATGTTTAAACTATTAGTTTTGAGGTGCATTATAAGGAGTTATAATAAAACTAATCAGACTTTCATGTGGGAAGTTTGGCAGGAATTTGGCCCCTATTTTGATGAATATGAAAAGAATTTCATATTTTTCCTCTAACATATGATGATCAAACAAATACATATCATAAATTATTTGTGTTTGTGTCATAATGTATTAGGACTCTTGATGTTGGCTTTGTTTAATGCTAGGTGTCACTTGAGTAAGGTACTATGCTATTTGCTCTTATTTTTGACCCAAATAAGATGTAGTCACTAAATAATATGCTAATGATTATAACCTTTGTTCAACATATATAAAATTATAAGATGTATATGGATCCATATCATAATCTATGTCATCACCATACAACTCTTGAATAAAAGGGTCACTAGTCATAAAGTTCTCATAATCTAGATTATACATAGTCCCCCTACATGTGTAATGAGGCATGTTCAGATCTATGGATAGGTATCATGAAAAAAAGGTATAAAGGGTAGGAAAAAACTAAGGTTTAAAAACAAATAACCTTTATCTCTATAAAAGAGGCCCAAAGGGTAAAATAACTAAACTAGGCAACGACAAAGATAAAACAAACTCAAAATTGGTCTAAAGATAGATACTTATTTTCCCAAAGGTGGTTATAATCAGTAGCAAAGCTAACACAAAATCTCAAAACTAATCTATGGATAAGCTATTGATTTTACCAAAGGTAGTTATAATTAGTGACAAAAGTATCTAGACAAGGTAGAATAATTGTGAACTATGATAAAATGATATCAACAATTTACCCAAAGGCAGTTATAATTGTTTAACATGAAAAATAAGGCTAGAATCAAAAATAATATTGAAATTTTGACCCTTTGCCTTGTTTGAACTTGTAAAAAAATTTTAAAATCTAAAATAAAAGTTTGATTAGGTTGATTTTAAGCACCAAACAAAAGTGTATGTGATATTTAGAAGTGTTTAGGCCTCTCTCTCTCTCCACCTTGGTTCCTAAAAAAAAGTTAGCGGGTTTGCTTATCTTTAGGCCAAAAATAAAATCAATAAATAACATTCCATTTTGAGTTCTCAAGTTTTTGAAAACACATAGTAAAGCCATCATTTATGCAACAAAATAAAGCTACCATTTTTAGTAAAGCCACTTTTTTTTTTAGAACACAAATACAAATAAACTAGAATTTGGTGAAGTCACTATTAAACAAGACAAAGCCACCGATTATATTTGGTGAAGTCATCGATTGCATGATGAAAATAGGCAAAGTCACCAAAACCAAATGGAAATTTATCCAGTGATGCCATTGTTTAGTAGGGTCAAAGTTGTTGTTTCTATATATCGATGTTCCCATTTAACATGTCAAATTTCAAAATTTAAATCCATTATTTCTACATAAATAAATATTACAAATAGATCATTGGAATGATAAATCCACCATTACATAGGGAAAAGCTATCGATTATAGAAAAAAATGAATGATGATATTTTCAAGCACAAAACTCTAAACTTGAAGAATTAAATGCTTTTGTTACTTGGTGTATTTTGAGACACCATTGTGATATGTATGTATAATCTATGTATTATGAAATTTGAGATACATTGACATTAAATTTTTGGTCCTTCAAGGCTGATGTACATGTATATGATACGGATTTGATATATATATGATTTCATGCTTGTTATTTTGTTTATCTCATGTTTAGCAATAATTAACATTATGGATGTGTAACATTATTTATGTTTATGCTTATTTATGATTTGTTCATTTATTACTTATGTCTTCTTTATGAGATGTTGTTATGTTGGTTATCATTTGATTATGTTGTATGAATTATATGTATACTTATTAAAAGATGAATGTCTATATACACACATAATAAATCTTTTTTTACTCTATTTATTACTCATAGATTCAGGCGTGTGCTTTTGGTACTTAGTTGGTTTTGATATATCCCACTTTAGGTATTTATTATATTTACACTTGGAATTTTTGTTGAGGCATGTTAATTAATATTTGTATTGTAAATAATCTTGCATTATGCTTTTTGGTTTTGTAAATTATTTTAAATGTTTTAAATTAATAGCTCAATAGGCCAAAAGTGTCAAATTACTAGGTCATAGTTTGACTAGGGTTAAAACTACAATAGGTTATTGGTACATATAGGGTAATGCCCTAAATAAACAATCCTTTTAATGTTTATAAGTAATTAAATCCCTTACATGGCCTAATTTGGGCATTCACGTGATATATAGGCTTTAATTATGTCATGTGCTAGAAATTGAACTAAATCCCAATTTAGGCATGAAAGTGGCCAAAAATGCTGGGGCATCTTACTAATGCACCTTGATAATGATTTTACATGATATGATGCATGAAATTTTTGAGGAATATGTTGATGACATCTTGGGTAAATCAAAGACCTATGCCGACCATCCAACCATACTCCAAAAGATCTTTGGGAGACTTCTTGAGTACAATGTTAGGCTTAATCCAAAAAAGTGTGTATTTATCATAACTTATGGAAAATTGTTAGGATTAATTATCCATAATAAGGGCATTGAAATTGATCTAGCCAAATTTTAAACTATTAAATAAATGTTGCCACCATCTAAATTGAATCAAGTATTTAGTTTGTAGAACAAGATATAGTCAATTTGACACTTCATATCATAGTTGGATAATAAATGTCATCCATTTAAAAACTTAATGAAGAAGGGTATTATGTTTTCATGGAATGAAGGGTGATAAAAATCATTTGATAATCTTAAGGAGTATCTTTCCCATACACATATTTTATTTCGAACCACACCAAATAAGCCATTAATACTTTACCTATCAGTGACTAAAAATGCCCTGGGGGAACTTTTGACATAACACAATGAATAAGGTAAATAGCATGTTTTGTATTATATAGGATGCACATTGGTCATGTATGAACACAATTATACATTGATTGAAAAATACTATCTATCTATGGTGTTCACAACCTAAAAGTTATGTCATTACATGCTGAATAATAAGAACATTGTTATTACTAAAGTAGATATGCTTAAGTATCTACTTTCCAAAATAGCTCTATAGGGACATATGTCAAAGTGGATCACATTTTTAAGAAAATTTTAAATTGAATACGCCAATTATAAATCTATTAAGGGGCAAGTACTCATAGATCATTTTGTAAAAGATCTTCTTCATGATACTCAACCTCTTGTATTTGGATTTCTAAATAAGGCCATTATGACCATCATAGAAGTAGAACCTCCTAAGGTAGAATAGTGGAAGATGTAATTTGATGGTTCATTCACAACTTATGGATCAAGTATCAGAATATTCTTTATTACACCACAAGGGGATCTTATTCCCAATTCATTTCATATTGGATTTTCTTGTACTAATAACATGGTTGAGTACGAATCACTCATTACAAAGCTTCATCAAGCACTATAATGGAACATTCAACATATATTGGTTCATGATGATTCTCATATAATTTTTATTAGGTTATATAATAGTTCCATATTAGGTCTTGGATTGGGAGGAATAAGAATAAAATATATTCAATGTACTTTTGTTTTAATTTATTTTTGTACAAATGTGAGATTTTAAAGAAGATTATGGGAGTTTTTTGAAGAAAACCAAATAATACGTATACCCAACCTATACAAACAAAGAAATAAAAAACTAAAACATAAATAAAAAATACCTTTGGATAAATAATCCAACAAACTCCCCCTTGATCTAAAGGGGTATGAAATATCAAGAGTAATGGATCTAAAATCATCAAAGAAACTCTAAAGCAATTGCAACTGAAAAACTACACATCCTAGTACTAACCCAAAACCAATGTCATTTCATAAAAAATATTTCACTACAAGTTATGAAATAAATTTTTTATGAATGCAATCAAGTCCTATTCATTCCTTATGATCATTTTACCTTACTATAAGAGAACATGATCAAGGCCTGTCCAACTATATCAATCCTCATAAGGCTCAACCTAGAAAGCCATCAAGGTGACCAACATGTACTCTATATGTCACATCTCCCTGATGTCCAAAAAATGTTGATTAAATTTTATCAACACTAAAGGTTCTATCAATCCTTGACAACATGTATTTTCACTGATTATAGATCAAATACCAACCAATATTATATCCTCTCCCCTATCAAGGGAAAGGTGAGAAGCTATGTAATAAGAGAAAAACATTAAATAATAATGTATTCTCCATGTCATGACTATCAAATAAAGAAATCCAAAAATATAACTAAAAGTAAGAACACAAACTAAAAAATTCTACTACAATAGATCTCGGTCTTGAGCCTAGTAGCTCATATAAGAAGGGTGAATCATTGATCACTCAGAAAAAGTTGTCAGTCCATCGAGACCATAGACCTCCGTCATATAAGATTCCTCTAAATTATAAGAAGTGTCAAAATAAATAGAATTTTTGGAGTAACCAAAATATATACTACTAGAATGATCCACATAATTTGCCTCAAATTTTTTTATGTGGAGAGTAGGATCATCGAGAAGGGCATACATTTACAAGATGTCCAATACCACCACATTTGATTTTTTTTAATTTTTCTTATACCCATGAGATCCAAAATAATCTAAATCACTAGAAGAACCATAGGAATGATAATAATGCCTATGGTGATGTTTTCATTTTGAATATCCTGGAGAATGCCAATGAGAATGTTGTGGAGATCATCTAGAATGGTGTGGAGAGTGTCTTGAAGATTGACTCAGTGAGTGTATCAAAGATTTTTTTAAAGAATAATCATGAAATTATCATTTTACATGGTGATGATCTCTATGATGTGACCTATTATTCGTATAGTGAGCCTCTTTAATATGCATACTCTTTTTCTTTTCAAATTGTCACTCATGTTGAGTCAATAACTCATAAATAAAGTCAAATGTGGAACCATTAAGTTTATCACTAAGATATAACATTTCAAAAAAATTGGTATATATAAAACTAAGACTATTTAGTGTGATGGAATTTAACATGTCATCATCTATTTCCACTAGCTGTGCACTATTCTTGTTTCAATGTTTTCATGTGGGGGAGATATTCAGATACATATTTGTCAATGCTAAGCTCATTATTAAGCAACTGTATTAAGAGATCAATATTTTTATAGGTAGGTTGTTTGTCATATAGATCCTTTAATGATTTTAAAGCATTCAATGCACAATATTTAACCACATTTATATATATAATAAATTATTTAGTGCATGATGATTTTAATAGTGTAAGTGCACATTTATCATGTTTCTGATATTCAACCAATTTTCTATATTTAGTTGGTAGTATGGTCTCTTTATTTATGATTTCCCATAATCCATTAAAATTGAGGGTGTTTTCCATATTCCTACTACATTATTTGTAGTTTTTAGGTGATAATTTTCCATTTTTAAATATCAAGCTTATAGTTTTTTCCATGACTTACAAATAATTAAAACAACAACAAAATGAATGTTACTCATGGTTTTTCCTTGACCGTCATAAGTAGATTTAATATACAAAAAGATTCAAATATTTATCAAAAAATAAATCACACCTTATATCTCCTATTACACCCTTATATCACCATTATAACTTTGATATAAATCTTTAAAAAAAATAATTGACCAAAATATAACCAAATGGTTTTGAACCCTTGACCCCTCTTTTGCATGCACTTTCAAAAAATTATATTTGACAACTCCACTACAAGAAACCTGAATGCAATTATTCAGGATATATCTTATAAACTATATTTTTAAGGTTTTCTAAAAAAAAATTTATGTAAAATCAAATTTATTTATCTTTTTACATGAAATTAAATAGAAACATATATATTTTTGAGTGGGGACCCACACTAATTTTTAAGTTTTAAATAATTTAAAAAAATTTAAAACCTATTTTAGCCTATTGTGCTAGTGGTAAAAAGTTTTGAAGATACGAAGCACAAAAAATTAGCTATCATACTAAGTCTAACTTATTAAGCTAATTTATTTTGTGTTCCTAATATCTAATTTTCTTCATTTTCCAACTTCTGAGCTTGTTGAGCAGAGAAAGATGGAATTTTGATCAAGGTTTCACTCAATATTTTACTGAAGATTTTCCTAATTCTATCATATGATGGACTCCTACATATAAGTGACCTTTATCACTCAATATTATTGTTGACATGTAAATGTTTCTTCAAACTAAACTCATTATTATCTCTCAAATTGATTAGAATAGGCTTCTTTACCTTGCAATGCTATTTTTAAATCCTCCTTTCTCCTACGTGGGTTTGATACCATTGTTAGGGCTTGGAATAGGAGGAATAATAATAAAATATATTAAATGTACTATTATTTTGATTTATTTTTTTAAAAACATGAGATTTTTAAGAATCTTATGGTATTTGGTTGAATAAAACCAATTAGTGGTTATAACTAACCTATACAAACAAAGTAATAACAAACTAAAACATAAATAAACAAATACCTTTGGATAAATAATCCAACATATTAGACCAAATATGATATTTTATTACCCTATAAGGATATGGTCGATGCTCTCAATAAACATATTACCAACATTAAATTTTAAAGAATATGAAGAGACAATAATAGAATAGTTGATATCATGGTCACAATTGGATCCATGATTTAGATCACATATAGAGCAAGGGATTATCAATTTCTTGTAAAACATCTCTTAGCACTAACACATGAACAATCAACCATTGAGATGGTTTGAAACATTGTTGGTCCCATGTATCCCTAGTATTTTGACATTTATGCCTTTATACATAACCAAACTATGCCTCCTAACATATCACATAAGAAACAAAAAGCCTTCATCCACAAAGCCTCTCGTTATACCCTACTTGGACCAACCTTGTATTGTAGAAGATATGATAGAATTGTAATTAATTATTTAAATTTAGAATAATATGGATTAACATTGAGGGAAGTTTAAAAAGGATTATGTGGAGCCCATGCTAGTGGGGAAATATTAGCCAAAATGTTATTGCATACTGGTTATTACTAGCCGACTATGGAAATAAACACTAATGCATATGTGAAAAGGTGTATAAAGTATTAGAAGCATGCTGATCTAATTTATACCATATCCAAGACACTCAAACCATTGATAACACTATGTCCATTATCAATGTGAAGACTCAACCTTGTAGGAAATATAAATCCTATATCCTTAGATGGCCATAAACATGTCCTAACTACTACTAAATACTTCACTAAATGGGTGAAAGCCATTTCCATTACTTACATAATTGGTAAGTATATATCCAAGTTTATATTAAACCACCTCATCTATGATTATGGTATCCCCTTCAACATTATATTTTATAATGGTGGATCATTTAAAAATAAATATGTGAAATCACTTTGTACCTAATACTATATCAAACAACATTTATCTACCGCCTATTACCCATAAGGTAACGACCAAGCTAAGGTTTCTAACAATATCACTGTTAATATTATAAATAATATTATCAATGATGTTGGTAATAATTATCTCTTTCAATAGTTTAATGCCCTTTGGGTATACTTTACCATAGTTCATCCTCCAATAGGAGCTTCACCATATTCACTAGTTTACGACACTGAGGCCATTTTTCCTATTGAGGTCAAGTTGCATTATCTCTAAATTTCAATAAAACACATCATTGATGATGAGGATTATAGATTAAATTTCATGAAATAACTAGAAAATATTGATGTAAAGTGCATTTTTACCTTGAATAAGCTTTAGGCATATTAGAACAAATTAAGAGGCCAATATAGTTAGCACATTAAGCATTATGAATTTGAGATTGATGACCTTGTGTTAAAATAAAATTAGAATAATGTTAATGCTGAGACAAAGAAAAAAATGAAATTTCCAACCAAAATGGTTAGGGCCTTATGTAGTTGTCTCTAACTATGGTTTTGGAGCATACATGCTTGCCACACCAGAAGGAGATGAACTTGATGAACCAATAAACATAATGCACCTTAAATGTTTTTACACTTGAGGGACTCGAATTATCATCTAAAAGGATCATTTAAGTTATGACACATTATACCTATCAGTTTTATTATACCCTATGTCATTATACCATGCCATTAACCCCTTTCTAGCTAGTTATTTTTACCTAACCCCACCTATCATATTTGGCCTTGGTTCTGATTCATTTGTACTTCAGGAATGTTTAGTGGTTGATGATAAATTTAGTTTCAAAAATAATTTTAAAATTAAAAATTTGAGTGGAATTATATGAAATTCATATGAAAATGATCATGGAAATTTTATCCTTCATTTTTTGTTATAGTTTATATGCTTGTTACTAAATATGATTGCCTATGGGCAAATTAGTACCACTAACCCTTTGTCATTATTTCCTAATTATAACCGCATGTGGGAAAATTAGGAACAACACCTTTACCATGAATTATTTCATCACATTTCCATTATTTTTTCCATTTACCTATTCCTAAACTTATTGGTACTTAGTCATATGCCTTTTATGTAGGTAGAACTACAGTGGCTAGAGGTCTTACTAGACTATGTAGGTAGCACTTGATTTATGTTGAGGTCAACTCAATCACCCCTTTGCATTGATTTTGAAATTTTTTAATAAATTTAAGCCACACACTTTCCATTTTATTATTCATACCATTTTTTATCTCTTGATCCTCGATTGAGTTGAGATTCCTAGAAAACCCCTAAACATTTGCAAAAGACCTAGAAAAATCCTAAAAATTACAGAATCATGAAAATTGGCTTAGAATTTTCATGTGAGATATAAATCCATAAAAAATTTATGGGATGTAATATCTTACCTATCCATATTAATTTCTATACCACCTTAGTATTTTTCCTCCCATTTTTAGGAGAACTACATTGGCTTTACGTTTGCACAGACTATGTAGGTAGCACTTGGATACATGGGATTTCTTAGATTAGCTCAGTTATCACTACTTCACCTTCCTTTATTTTTCAACCACTTTTCTGCCTTAAATATTATGTGACTCCTATATATTTAATAACCACTTATACTTTAGTTTCCCCATCCTTATTGATCTTAGTTGTACGCTCTCATCATTTTGTGAGCATTGTGTGCTCAAATTTGATACACTAATGACCACTTGGATTTTACTACACTCTCTCCATTTTATGATAATTTTTTTATATGAACCCTCTCTCCATTTTATGAGTTAATTATCATTCCAATCCATAGATGCAGTAAACACTATGAATTATAAATTTAGTTTATTAGTGGACGTTCATCTCTTATATTAGTGTGGTTTTAGCCTAAATCATGTTATCACACTTGATTGAGTTTTTTGTGTTGATGATTTCATGATTGTGAATGTCATACCCTATTTTATTATGTGCTCAATATTTTTTGAGACCATTATTATTTTCCTCTACAAGTCAATCATGTTTTCTTTATCACCATTTTCTTTTATCCCATATCCTAAGAGAACTGCATTTGACCTAAAGTTCATATATGATCTTATATCCATGGGACTATGTAGGTAGTGTCTATTTTACTAGTACATATGGAGTTATCTTAGATACCCATTCATTTTCTTATATTCCACCTATTTTTTTTATTATATCATTATTCCCTATAGCCTAAGGGAAACCATTTGTCATCACACCCTTTGTGTTATTGTTCCCTATAGCCTAAAGGCAACCATTTTCCATCACACCCCTTTGTTATTGTTCCATATAGCCCAGGGGAAACTTTGTGCCTTTTGTTCCTATGTTATTTTACTTGTTTCATTACTACCTAGTTTATGGATCACCCTATTTCCAAGAGTAATACCTCTATAACACATGCATGAATAATTTGTATTTTTTTGTACTAACATTGTGAGTGACCATTATTTGTATATGGTTATTTATTTGTTTGTTTTTTTTTTTTTTTTTTTTTAATAGTTTATTTATTTGTTCATTTTTATTTATTTATTTTTGTTTGTTTGTTTATTTATTTCTCCATTTTATTTATTTATTTCATTATTATTTGTTTGTTTGTTTGTTTTTATTTTCCTTATTTTTTTTCCTTTTTGTATTTTTTAGTTGTTCTAGGTATATTACCTTTTATTACCCTTAAGTATTGATTATACGTATCTTGTACTTAATTTTTGAATGTTTATATTTAGTCCTACACTTGGTTTATTTGTTATATTTACACTTGGGATTTGATTGTTCACATCTTATTCCTAGGTTTTTTATATTAGCATTTAAACTAAGTTTTCCATGATTAAGGTATATATTTTCATTATGGTTATTCATAACTATGATGCATAATATCAAAATCTACAACAAAACTCATGAATATAAAGACTACTAGATCAATGTAATGGTATTACTTCTATGAGATAATCAATTGGCATATCCCAAACATCACCCAAATGCAAAGTAATTAAACAATAAATGAATTATAATCCATGCTAGTTAGGATTTGCATCTCTATCTTAGTAGGTAATCCAAATTCATACTTATCCTCTATACTAGTTCATTGTCAATTTATGATTATGGTTGCATTATGTGAGTTTCCTTGGTCTAATTGTATTAAATTGGTAGTTATCCCCTACTCCTTGATCAAATCAACTCATTGACCATTCTAGTTGTATAAATGTTAATAAGGATGAACATCTCTACATTGATAAGTATAACCAAATCATTCACATTGATTAATTCTTATTCTTCTATTTTATTCTTCATTTCATTTTCACCCTCTTTTGGGTGAATTGCATTATCCTAAGCTCTATTTGGATTATGTAGGTACAACTTAGATACATGATATATCTCAAGTCAGCTCAACCACCATTATTATTTTAATTATCTCTTCCATCATTTTGTGCATCCTCATATGCTTGGTTGTTTATGGCTTTTTTAGTCTTTGAAAATTCATTAGACCATCACACCTACATTTTCACCCACTCATATTTAATCTATGTAATAGGTTATATCCTTGAGTTATACTTTCTAATATACCTTACTGGGGCACAATAAATTTATCACAAATAAATCTACATTACCAAGTCAAAATTATTATTTAATCAAGATCATCAAAATGATTGTAACTAATTTTAGGTAAATCATTCATTTAACCCATCTGCCCTATTGGGGCACATACTTGTGTTAATGATTATAACTACCATTGGGCAAATCAGTGTCTCAACCTCTACACTATTAATTATAAATACCTTTGGTAAAATAAATATCTCAATATCCACTACTGATTATAACTACCTTTGGTCAAATCAGGACTTTAATCAATGTGTGCAAGTATTATCTCAATTGGATTGATCTCATCCATGGGTTAATTTCATTCTTATTCTTGCTTCTTTTTTAGGTACCATCCATCAATAATATGTGTCAGCCACTCCCTTGAGGAGGAATCATAGGCTTTTCAAACTTTTTTTAGAGCATCATTCCTCAATCATTATCTTCTTTTTCTTCTTAATAGCTTTTCCCTTCTTTGAAAATATGTTATTATACTTGTATCTCGCAATGCCTTCTCAAACATGTAATAACATCAATCCATGTCATCATGAAATATTATTCAATGCACATATAAAAATCAAATATATTCTACATAATCAATCCATGTCATTATGAAATATAACATAGTGAAATATCTACATAATAAATCATCCTAAATATTATATGAAAAATAAAGTCATGTATAATAAATTTATGATGTAGCTTAATATGATCAATGGAATGGTCATATAAATTTTTAACTTGTAAAGTATACCAATATGAACCCAATGTAGGAAATCCTCAAATGTAGGAAGGTATCCTTTGGGTGTAAGTATTGTACCACATTTGTATGTCCATGTATCATATGTAATTGTAGACACCTAAATCTAGTCATGAATGCTTTTTTTATAAGGTTAACATAAAAGGGTTATGAAAAGATCTCATAATATTATACAATAACTAAAAATATTAAATAGGAAGTCACCAAACAAAAAAAACATAAAATAGGCCCATCAAACTATGTTCTATAAAAAAGGATTCATTCAGCTAAATATCATAAAAATTATACCAAACTATAGAAAAAACTCACCACATTGAAATCATAATTATTGTCAATCAAGAGTATGCCATTGTGATAATGTGTGATATATTTATAAATAATTTTGAAATAATTTAATATCTCCTAATTTTTTGTGACTTTGGAAGGGTGAGAATCTCCAGATAGAGGACTAGTTCCCTTGATGCACTCACTAAAATTGATTCTATTCCTACTAACTACTGATTTCTAACTATGAAAATGGTGAAGGGATACTATTTATACTAAAATTGAAATTGAAAAATTTGGAATAAGGGTGATTCAATAATAAATATGAAAACTTATGCTTGAACATGACACTCTTAGGAAGAGAATAATCTTGCACACTTTATCTTCGCTTTAGGTATGACTTCTGCAATAATGTTTCACAAAAAGGATTTGTCAAACTCACTCTTTGCATGGAATGAAAGAAAAGGAATTAAATTCACATTAAATATTAAACTAAAATTTATATTGAAACTTAATATGACCTATAAAAATTAAAATATACTTTAATAAGGTACAAAAACTAGACAATAACATAGGAAAACTAATGCTTCAGAATGCTATATCTATGGCAATCACCATACACTTCACCAAAACCTAAAAATGGAGGAAAATAGATTATTATTTCTTTAAGTGGTGCATAAAAAAATTATGAAACCTTTCAAGATATCCAAATAAAAATATTTATAATACAATTTTGGCAAAAAGAGTACAAATAGAAAAAAAAATGACGAGGAGATAAAGGAGCCCCAAAATAGGGATGCCAACTTGGTCTTCAAACCCCTCAAGTGTTACATAGTATTCCATTAAATATATATTTTTCACTTATGTCCTTAGGGTGGTGTAGAGTTATAGTATCATGTATTAATTAATTTTTAAAATTTCTTCATCATTTATTGGTCAAGCTTGACCACTTGATAGGTGAGTATATCCTTGCTTGCACACCCTATATACTAGCTCATATGTCCTTGTTAAAGAATAAGTCATCCTCATTAAAAATGGGATTTTAAGTATTCATTAATTATATACTTAAATATTATTATAATCCATTCATGATGTCTATCCACCTTACTTGGGCTTTTAGAAGACACATTGATGCATATTTGACTCTTTCAACATATTAAGCATAAGGAAGGTAGGTCTTATTAGGAGTCTTTTCAACCTTTTAAACCTTCTTCCAATAAAAATATTACTTTTTAATACTTTATTAGGTATATGATGGATATATTGACATCAATAAATCCATTTAAAGTGCTTATATGCTTCAATTTAGTACTTTGATCACTTGATTTTTTCATGAGCAAAAAGATGTAGGAGAGATAAAATTGGGTTTCCCTTTGAATAAAAAAATAACCTCCATGTATGGATTATAAAAATAAATTTAGACCTGAAAAAATTTAATTATATCCATCATATCCTCTAAAATATGCCATTTTCCTCCATTTCCTTACCTTTTCACTCATTCCTTGTAGCCCTAAAAAGTGGTAAAACTCCTTGTATTATATAAGAGTGTAAGGATAATATTGGAAAATGGATCATATTTTTGAGGACCATATATCCTATTATATATTAATACAAAATTTTATGATCCAACTCTAAGAGGAATTATCTCTTTTCTATCATTTCTCTCTCCAATTAGGCCTAATTAGGCCTCTTAGGCCTAGAAAGAGAAATTTGGCCCAAATGACCACCCACACATGTAAAACTTACCAAAAATATTTGATTCATTTTTAATAGACTAATACCATTATACATGACAAATTTCAAGTTCTAGGAGATTGTGTAGAATGGTAAACTATGAAATGGCCATTGGCAAGCCTATACGCTTTTGTGTGCTTGAGATGTTTTTCATGAAACATGTAGGTTTTGATGCTTTAAAATGAATTTATGAGAAATTTATAACCATAAAACAAATAATAATTTGATATTTATGTCCTTTATTGCATTTATTGGCCTTTAACATTAATTTTGGGCTTGCAAAATTGAGTTCTCTCACCTGTTTGAGCTAGTGGTCAACTTACAGGGATTTTATAATAAATTTAGGGACATATAAAATATATTGGATTATAATTAAACCTATTTTAATTAATAATAAACCTATTTAAATGGTTTATATTTCACTCTACTACCTATACCTGCATAAACAAGCTTAAAATTACCTATTTGGTCATGTATTGTATGATATTGTACCTACACATGTATACAAACACCTAAAAGTCAATATTAAGAGAGTTTTGAATGTAATTAGGTTAATTTTGAAGTTTAAACATATAATTTCAAGGCATAAATAAAATTATCTCTTTGATCAGGTCAATTGTAGGGTTTAAGGGGGGTTTAGAGGGGTTTTAGTTCTTAACAATGGTTCATAAATGATAGGTGTCCATTCCAAAAACCAATGCTAATAATTTGTATAAGAGAGACCCATATAAAAAATAATATGGGTTTTATTTACCATGTAGCTTTCATTCTAAGCAAATAAAATGACCTCTTTGAGCTCTTTCTCAAGAAAAATAGGGTTCTTTGCCTTCTAGCTGATTGTTCATGAAGTTGTGGAACCAAATGGCTAAAACAATATCATTTATTTAAATAATAGGACCTCGTACAACACCTCAAGAAACATAAAGATATCATACATCCTCTTCAACATGTTTTAATCTCTTCAAATCTACCTCTTAGGCTTGAGTATGTATAATATGAATAGAATTTTGGCATTTAAAATTTATACACTGACCTATTTCACTTCTTGGCATCATTTTAAAATTATGATACTTCAAATTCTCTCTCTCATATGAGTTTCTCACATGTGACCAAACACAGGCCAACTTAATTGATTGTGACTACAGAGGTCTATAATTCACTTTGATTTCCTTGGTAATAACCTATTTTTTATTCAAAGGATAATATTTAAGTCATAATTATATCCTACTCATCAATCCTCTTCATTTCATCCATAATCTTGACCTACTCACCTTTGCTCATATTGCATAATAGGACTGTTGAATATGCTAAAATACATGGTTATAGGTGTACATTTAATGTTGTACAAATTATAGGTGCAAAAATCCATTACACCTACCTCCATGATTCCAATATGACATAATATTCATTAATTTTATTTATAACTATTGATGCCAACCATTTGTCTCAATGACCTTATCATCATACGTTTTTTAAATAGCCTAATAATGGATGACTTTTGTAGGTGCTTATTTTACCCTCTATATAGACTGTAGATTAATATATACCATGGTTGGAATTTCAAAAATATGATTCAAAAACCACTTAATAATTTAATTTCACCTTTCATCCACTTGAATAAGCATTCAAGTAACTTGATAAACATGTAAACCAATACATAAACTTACCTTAAAAACTACTAACTTACCTTAATTTTTGCTAAATAGTGCTTTAAGGAGGTTTTATTTTATGTTTTTTTATGTACCTTGCATTTTATATAATTATCATCCCTTTATGATTGCTAAAGCATCCATAACTTTTCATCTAACACTTCATAACACATTTCTAAGGAGCACATAGTCTTTTAGATCTCTAAATAGTTAGTAACACAATAATACATAGTATTGATTATGTTATTTAGGTGTTTGAGGCTCCAATTAGATATTTTTATCTTATAGTGTCATTTATAATCTTGAATACTCTTATGAAAATTTTAAAAACAAACTCATTATAAAAATAAACCTTTATTTCTTGTTGACTCCTCATAACTCCTATCATTGCCATTATGTCCTTCTAGCTTGCTCATTAGGCCTACAAGTGCTCTTTTGAGCTTTGAGAGAACATAGTATTAAGACCTCATATGGAATGTCCTCCAAATTTAAGGTAAAAATTTCTCACCTCTTATAAATTCTAAAACATCATGTTGAGGTGACTAAGATACTCTCACACACTTAAAATTTTATTAGACCTGCAACTGTAATTTGTGGAAGGCTCCATCTCACTCAATCTACCTCAAGAAAGACCCTCTTAAAAATGAAGGCACATGAAAAATTTTATAGGATGAAATAGGTGTATTTTTATTAAACATGAACTTGAAAACTCTTCAAAGTGAATACACTCAGCTTCTATATCAAACATGTTTAAAAACTGCCAAATCTCAAGTTTAAAAAAAACAACTAGTTTCCTATCAAAAGACTTTTTATCAAGAAAAAGTACCTGATGAATATATAATTAAAAGGTAATATTTTCCCATATAATCATCCCATTATAACCATTTTTATCCATAGAGTTTTTAATTGAATAAATAGAGACAAACCTGGACCCTGTCTGGATAATTAGAACATAGTGACCCCCTTACACTCTTAGATATTATTCATAAAGATGGGGGGATTAATATAATAAAAAATGACACTAAATTAAATTTCATTAAGGTCCCTATCATTTCAAAATATATTTTTACCTAAATCTCTCTCTCCTACCTATACCGAGTAAAAATTGATGGCCTTCTTAGAGCTACCAAGGAGGTCAATATGATCGATAAGTTAGTTTTATATATTTTTACACTTGAAACCATTTAAAAACCATGGATTTGAATTTTTCATGAAAAAATAATATTATTAATATGATTTAATATCAATTTTACCTTGAATAATTGTATGGATAGCCTCAAAATAGGCCTTTTTGGCACTAAAACTGCTATAATCACTTGAGAAACAAGATGAAGCTAATTAAAAATGAATTTATTAAATATTTTCATGCCTAAAAAGGTACACCATGTCCTTTTTATGATATTATACTATCATTAACATGAAAAACCTACTCTAGAAGCCACGAAGTGATCCAAAATGCAATCAACTTGATCATAAAGTTAGTTAAACACATCACCAACTAGTTTGATCATTTGTAAAGCATTTAATGACCCTAAACCAATCCATGAGTCCTATTAGGATGTTATGGAATATTTTCATCTCTTAAAAAAATGGAAACATGTCAAGAAGTGGCTAGACAAGCACATGACCATGATGATCAAAACCTTAAAATCATCAAATTTACCTTAAACTCTATAAAACAAGGTTTTGGATGATAATTTGAAAGAAATTACAAGAAAAAAATAATAAACAATAGGGAAAACAACATGATAATTTTTTTTTCAAGTGGTAGGGGTGACATTTTGACTTGTGAGGACAAAATTGTCAATAATAACTTTAATAGATAGTAAGATCACTCAAAATCTTTATTGCGTTTGTTTCCTTTGACCCTATTTCAATTTAATTAACATGTAAACTTAATCAGGACCTATTTCATGACCTCACCCTATCCTATACACTTGTATGGACATATTTATTTTATAAATTAATATCTGATATCCAAAAAAGGTACTAAATGTTAAAAACATTTCTAAGAATTTATATAGACATGCTTGAAGGATTTTAACCCAATAATAATCATAAATGACATAGCATGGAAGTGTGAGAAAAATAAAGAATGTATAAAACTAAGCTACCTCTCAAGATTAAACCATAAGTGACAAGATTTTTAAAATGGAAAACTAAACATATCAGAGAAAAACCCACATGATGTTATTAGAAGGCTTGTAACCAAAATCTCCAAAAGTACAAGATTGAATCAAGAGAAAAAGATAATAATAGAGAGAGCTATGAGATTATTAGTGAGGAAAAGAGGAGAGGAAGGGATATTTTATAGAGCTAGAGGAGGAAAATGGGAGTTACATAGAATCCCATTATGACCTTTCAATCCCCTTATGTGTATGCCACTTGTGGCCTAGTCCCTTACAAAGAGAAGAAAGTGTGTGCCATGTGGGTAAGAGAGAGTTACATGCAAGTAACTCTAAATCCAACAAGTGGATTAGGGAGGTGAAAAACACCTCATAAAGGTAATAATAAAATGCATTTATAAATATATTAAATGCACACATAATTAAGACTTATGATAAGCTTATAAATTTAGAAAGGACCCAAATAAGGTTAATTATCTAAAATTATATTAATCACTAAAAGTGCATCATAGGTTTTCAATAGTGTTTAAAAAACACTTCTCATTTCTAAATTCAAATAATTCATTACATGAGTTTTTGGTTATGATATTCTTGATATCTATAGTGGAGTAGTGATAAAGCTAAATAGTTATTCATAAAATAAAATATGAATGGTTGTTGGGATTAAACATGGTGTTAAAGATTACTTATGAAGAATGAGAGAAATATGATCTAAGTAGAGTGAATTATGATCAAAACCTAAGGTCTAAAATCTAAGGTAGCATGCATATTTACAATGAAAGCTAGACTAAAGTGAGCTGATCAAAAAATGAGCAAAAGAAAGGGTAAGGTAGAGAAGAAAGTTGTTACTGATCTTCAATCTAGACATTATTACAAATCTTAAATTTCATCCAAATATGCACTTAAACTAATATATGACTTGAAATAGCTAAAGATCAAATCCTATGATATATCAAGTAAAGATCTGAGGATAGTAGAAATAATTCAAATAAGAACCATATTAAATTTAAAGGTTTACCCTATAGGTAAATTGCATTAGCACATCTGCAAGCAAAAAAAAAACATGAAATGAATCTAAGATCTTTCAATCAATATAGCATAAGCACACATTGACAACTCTGCACTCAAATGTACATGTCTAGAATCCATGAAAATAATTCAAGCCTAAACATCTAACTAGATAATTTAGAGAGCAACCATAATAGAAAACACATAAATAAATACTAGAAAATATTTGCAAAATTCATTACTTGTATTAATTGCTCCAAGTTTACACAATAGTTTTTACTCAAAAACTCCCTCTTATTTACAAATTAAAATACCCATTTTATATAAGACCAAGGAGGTATGTCGGTCAATCATGTCAAATGATAATTATACAAGTGTCATGGATATTTTTCCTTTTATAATTTTTTAGAACTAAACACTTTCTAAATGGACTGACCTATAATTAATGTGCTTTACAAGATGCACATGATTTTATAAAAATAATATTCCTTTTTAAAAATCATATACATGTTTATTTACAAAATAATATGCTAAAATCAAAAAATTTGACTTTGAGAAGCTCCTTGTTGCTTTATATTCATTGATTTATCATGTTGATAATCAATCAGCATTAAGTTGATGATGGGATCCATGAAAAGTTATTCTTGATCAGTTAGGCCTTTTAAATCCTTGTCAAACTTGTCCAAAGCTTCCTTGATGATTTTAACATCTCCAATCTTCACTTATGCAAACATGATCATATCTAAGATATTTTTGTTGTCTTACCCTATTTTACCTTAGATTTTGCTTCTTACTTCCTGCATGAAGTTAGTAGATCTATGATGGAACTCTTCATCAATGATCAAGCTAATAGTATATAGTGTATATGATCAATATACCCATATATGTGCCATATTATTTTACAACTATTTTAAATCCTTAGAAATATCCTATAAGCTCTTGGACCATTTGTTTAAACCTCTAATCTTCTCTATCAATATTTCCATAGCCATATTCAAAAGGGCTAGGATAATTGTCTTGAACACAAAAATTTGATCATTTATCACTATATTGATTAGTTCCTTCACCTTATTGCATGAACTCTAAAATAATTTTACTTGGTTTGCAGCCAAAGTATCATGTTTGTTTACCATATCTTACTTGGACCATATAGATTTTAAGGATTTGAATATGTTACACATAGCTATCTCAAATTGGTTGAACATATCCCTTAGGATAGACAAAATAGTCTGCTCCTATAGGTTATTATTATTCCATTTCAGGACCTTAATTATAGCTTGTAGCTATTCTGAATGTGCTTGAGATAATTCCAATACATCTTCTTCAAAAATTGGATCCTCTCCTAGCCTCTATATTTCATTTTGAGTCAAATTATGTAGAGGTTCTACCTTTTGATATGTCGTCTCCTCACCACCTTGTATGACTACTTTTTTAGTCACCCTTTGTAAACTAGCAGTCCCTAGGTCAAACCTAACTCTAACTAAATATTGAGTCAGCTATCGAATTGGGACCTCCATTTGTGAGTGGTCAACTTAATGGTTTAGAGTAGTCAATATTTTTGTCTCCTCTTCTTGTAAAGCAATTATCTAATGATTAATTTTTTTCTCCATAGAGATATAGTGGCTTTCACCATAGCCCATAGATGGTAAGTAGGTAGCTTCTCCAATTTAGGCTCATACAAGAACCACTTAAGAATAGGTGGACCACACAATATGTTATTTTCATTGAACAAATTTACTTTTTTTATGGAAAGAGCAATTTTCACCTTGGGATTTTTAACTTTTGGAATAAGTCCAATCTTTGCTTTCCTCTTGGGAGGGTTGATAGCTACTAAGTCCATATATTTCCATTTTTCATCCTTAGTTTCCTCAACACTTATCTTTTATTCTTCATCTAAATCTGCATATATCATAGATAACATCTTGATTTAACTTATTTGGGAATAATGGAGTTTTATTCCTATTTTAGTTAAGGATATGGATTAATAAATAAATACAAAATATAGTAATAAATATAGTCCTAATTTATGAAATTGTTTATCTTTTTCACCTTTCTAAAAATAGAAATAAATAAGAAGAAATATAACTTAGCTAGAAAACAAACTAAGATGGTTGATATAGAGGTTGAAAATTGTTATGCAAGATTAGGAAGGTGTTGTAAACCTAAATCTAGATTTCATTGGGTGAAAGGATAGAATCACAAAAAGTAGATGCTTTAGTGTTTGACGTTGTTGTCCATTATTGCTGCTATTTTCCAAACTGATCATAGAGACCTAAAACTTTTTGGGTAGTTGTATTGTGTCTGTGTGAACGTGCCTATGAAAACTTGAGTGCTAGTTATTAATAGAATCATTGTGGAGATTATTTTGTCTTCAAACCCTAACCCTCCATCATGATTAATAAAATTATAATCATATAAAATGTGAAATTGGATGACTTAGGCATGGATAATAAAACCTAACCTATAAGTCCTCTTTCTTTCTCACTCAACCCTTCTCAGCTAGACTTTCATTGATTTCCAATAACCCATAACTTCTCTAACTTAGCTTTTTGAGACCCAGGTAGCACTCTCAGACCTATATCCATCCCCCTAGCGTTCATCCTCCTAAGACAGTAGTGCCTAATTTGGATAAGAGCACTAGAATTTAGGGGTGTCTTATTTTTGATGCTATTATCCAAGTTAATTTTTACCTCTAACAGTAAGATTTTATTGAATCCTTATATTTTTCCCTATCAGCCTAATACAAGTTCATTTAACCTATAATGATTAATTTCCCTATGAAAGGTTATTTAAAGTCCATTTAGAAGGGTTAACACTCATTCAGAGGAAAGAAGCAAGGATAAAAGTAAGTACACTCAAGAACTCTTCCCTATTCTCTAAATACAACCTTATAAAACCAATTTAATCTTATTCAAGCACTCATACCAGTCCCTATTCATCCAAAGTACATTCTAGTTTCACATTATAGTTATACACATCACAAAATTACACCAAGCACTTCAAATGGGAGAACTACATTAGCTTGATCCCTTTTCAGAGTATTGGTATGTATGCAATGTGCCCACACACAAGGTATGAAGTGCATCTAACATATCCTTTACACACTAACCCCTTATCTCTTTCCCAAGTTTGATACTTGAGTTCAAGTACCAGGAGTTCTTAAGGGTTTTAAAGATTGAATCAGACACACAATCAGATCGACATAGAATAAAACTTGATATTTCATTTCTAGCATGTCACAAGCCTATCAAATAGAACCCAAAAAATCTAGACCACTAGGATAATAGTGCTGAAAGTAGATAACAACACTAGAAGTAGATAATAGTGCCAAAAAGTAGACTATAGTGCCAAGTAGTAGGGTGTCCTAATTTTGGTGTTCCTATCCAATCCAAAAATAGAGTTATGGGTCTTTTTTATGATAGTGCACCATCCCTACACAGTAATTTCTAGACCCTACATCATCTATTTTAGCCCAAAAGAAGCCAAGTTTGATTTCTTCACACTTCTTACTATTTTTATAAAAGGTAAAATACATATCTATTTACAAAAATTAGTAGGTTAATTAAGATACATTAATTAATGATTTAAATTTACTTATACCTTTACTTTCTTAGGAATTAAAAACCTAATTCCCAAAAAGAATAAAACATTTAGTGAACCTGACTTACTTTGAATTTCTACACAAAAACCCTAAAAACCCTAAGATTAATTATTTCTAATTTTTGTAATTATTTCTTGATTTTTATTGAATTTAAAAATTATAAAACTATAAATAAATTTAAATATTTTCAATCAATTCACCCAAACCATAGTTTTCATGTACTAGGTCCTATTTGCATACAAACACTTTCAAACCACTAGGAAAAATATACTATTAATTTCAAAAATATTTTCAAAAATTTCCTCAATTTTTCAAACTTAAAACTACAAATTTTTTATAAAATTTTCAAATTACTACACTGATTTTGGAAAAATTAATTCAAAACCCTAGTTGCATCAAATACATTCTTAGTTATTCTTCAGTACTTTTCACATAATTTTCTAAAAAGTTAGTTGCATATTTAACTTAGAAAAATCAATTTCAAATTGAAAAGTTCATAGTATTTTTCAAATAATATTTCAGAAAAATCCTTAGTTGCATGTACTATCTCTTTCTTTATTGTTTGAGGTTTCACCTTACATTCACACAAAAATTGCAAAAATGATGCTCAACTATTTGCATATTCTTATTACATTTCTTTCAAATAACAAAGAAACCATAATGGGCCCTATCATGTTCATGAATGATGAAGTCTATCATATGTTAGTAAAATTTTCATTCTATGCACTTCATGCCTAATGTTCATACTAAGGGATGATAAGATTCATTGCTAAAATTATACAATATTTACACATGCCTTTTGCATAATCTATATCTCTACTATGGAATAATCTTGAAGTTTCTTATGTTAAACATGTAAGCAATATTATGTTATAACTCAAATCTCTATATGTAGTTATACATAAACTCATGCTCTTTATATTTTACTCTCTATTTATCATATGGAACAGTTTCCAGACTCATTATGCTCAACAAATGAAAAATGTTATGTTGCATATCAAAAATTTATATATATTCATGTACAATGTAACATTATCTACCTTGTACTTATTATATTGCATGTGTCATACTCTTTATAAGTATATCCCTACACACATAATCACCCAAATTACATGCATTTCAATTCGCATTCATGTTTTTTGCCTCAATGCATATAAATCATTGGTTATTTTTTAGTATCTTCCTATCATTACTAGATGACAACAAACACTAGCATTTATATCCATCCCTCCCTCCTTTGAACTTGGTACATCTAGCTCTTATCTTGCACCTACTACTAGCCTTATGCCTATAGTATATCATGTGGTCCATGTTATCATCCAAGTTTATGGAGATAGGCAAGTTGATATTACCTAGGGCCATAGCTTTACTACTCGAGCTAGTTCCCCTTCAGACATAGTTTCTATTCTCAAACTCCTCTAGTGATCAAATGTTTACAAGGATGTATTATATGCAGCCCTTAGCAATACTAGAATCCCTATCTCCACTGAACTAGCCTATGTTGTATCCATCCTCAACATAATGCAATGGATTGAAGAACATATCTCTTTTGAAATAGAGGATTTACCTACACAACACATCATTGAACAACATTTGCCTTTGTATATTCAATTATGAATTAATGATGTCAGGGTCAAAAGAGTATTGGTGGATAATGGTTCAAGACTTAACATTTGCAACATCTCATTTCTTAACTATCTTAACATATAACCTCATGATCTATAACATTTCGATATGAACATCAGAGGTTTCAACAACATCCCATGAAAAGTAATGGGTCAAATAACACTTATTCTTACCCTAGGGCCCAAGACATAACCAACCACCTACCAAGTCATGCCCAATGACCTTAATTATAAATTATTATTGGGCCAAAAATAGATTCATGATATGCATGTAGTTCCTTCCACACTCCACACCTATCTAAAATTTAGTCACAAAGGTTACATATACATGTGCCCAATAGACCATGAACCTTTTAAATATTTTCAAGTGATTGAATCTCCACAAAATTATATTCTACACTTTAATCTAAGTAGTATACCTACACAATTAATTACTCTTGATGTACCCTTAAACCATACATAAAATGAAATGATTCCAAATTCTATCATAACACCCACACCAGAGAACCAATTTACTTCACCATTTGCACTCAAATATATTAATAAGATGGGCTAACAAGGAAAAGGACTCAAAAAACATGAACACGTAATAGTCAATCTAATCAAGGCATCCACATAACATAAATTATAGGTTTTAGGATATTAGTTCCTCCTTAACCATAACAAATCCTCTCCCACCCTTTTATAACACATAAAATTTTATCCACTAGTTACATGCACTGATAATATAGTCAATAATACTTATATACTATCATTAATCTACCTTGATCTTATTGACAACTTAACTTCACCCAACATGTTTTCATTAGATGAATTCTCTAATGATGAATCTCTCCTCCAATTTCTTAGTGCATATGAGGATCTCCCATCTAGTTACCATAAAAACCAATTTCCAAACCACACAAATATCCACACATACTTTGGAGAAAGTATCAACTCCTCCTCTGATATACTAGTTGACTCAGATGATACTATCCCTACAACTCTATACACACTTGATCATTCCACATTACTTAATGAAGAAATAGTGAATTTCAATTTTGGGACCAACAAGGATCCCTACATTGTCTTATTAGTCACTTCTCTAAAAAAGGAAGAATATGTTGATATTTGTCAAGCCTTAAAAAAATTACCCAAACTCTTTGCTTGGTCATATTTTGATATGACAAGAATTGATACATCTATAAAAATCTATCAGATTCCTTTATACCCTGATGCTAAACCAGTTAAACAAAAAATTCATAAAATGCATCCTAGGGTGGCTCTTTTAGTCAAAGATGAAATCCAATGCCTCTTAGATGATGGTTTCATTCACCTAATAACACATCCTAAATGGATTTCTAATATATTTCCCATCATCAAACCTAACAGATAAATTTGATGTTGTTTTGATTCCATATATTTAAATAATGCATACCCAAAAGATGATTTCCCTTTACCCAATATTGACATGATCATAGACTCCATAGCCATATATGAAATTCTATCATTTATGGATAGTTTTACTAGTTATAATCAAATCAAAATTTATAAATAAGATCAAGAAAAAACATCTTTCACAACACCATGGGGTAAATTTTGTTACATTGTTATCCCTTTCAGATTAAAGAAAACTAGAGCCACATATCAATGTACTATGATGCACATCTTTCATGACTTAATTCAGCATACTATTGAGGATTATGTTGATGATATACTAGATAAATTGAAATAATGATAACATCATGCTATTGATCTACAAAATATTTTTACATGAATCAAATAATATAATGTATGATTAAACCAAGAAATGTGTATTCAGAGTTAAGTCAATAAAACTCCTAGGTTTCATTATATTTTTATGTGGCATAGAAGTTGATCCTATGAAATTCAAATCTATTATTGATGTGTACACCCTACCAATTTAAAACAAATCCAATCCCTCCAAGGTAAGATCCAAGCAATTAGTCATTTTGTAGCTCAACTTGTTGATAAAACACAATTCTTTATGCACTTACTAAAGAAAGATACAAAGTTTATTTGGAACCAAGCCTGTCAAAATAGCTTTAAAATAATCAAGTAATATCTCCTTAATCTACCTATTTTAGTCCCACCTATCCTAGACAAACATTTCCTCCTTTATATCTCTGTAACTAATCATGCATTAGGAGCACTCTTAGCACAACATGATGATCAAAATATTAAACATGCAATTTATTACATCAGTCACACATTGGTTGATTATGAAAAAAATTATTCCCCAATAGAAAATTATGTCTAACATTAGTTTTTGCCACACAAAAACTATGACATTACATGGTTAATAATGAAACTCACATAATCATAAAAGTAGACCCTCTAAATTTCTTACTAGTAAAACCACATCTTTCTGGTCACATCATAAAATGGTTTATGTTATTGATATAATTTGACTTAAACATAGTCCTCCAAAAATTTATTAAGGGATAAATCATTGCAGACCATTTGGTAACAACTCCACTATTAGATATCAACCCTTTAAGTGACATATTTAGAGATGGTTTCACTGCATATTCTACTCATTTAGATACCTAGAACATGTTCTTTAATGGATCTTGATGCACATCTAGTGTAGGAGTAGGTATTATCTTTATCAATCCCTCTGATCATATAATTCCTATAGCATACCGATTAAGTTTTTTATGCACCAACAATACAACACAGTATGAAACACTCATCTTAAGAGTATTTACTACACAATCCCTCAAAATAAAATCTATTCAAATATTTGGGGATTCCTAATTGATGGTTAATCAAGTCAATGATGTTTATCAAACAAAAGAAGAACACCTTATCCCAGACCATAATATGGTACAGTGTCCATCCTCACAATTTGATTATTTTTCTATTGAGAGCATTCCATAAAAAGACAATAGACATGTATATATAATGGCTAACATGACATCTCTCATTCCCATTGATATCAATGATGATCAAACACTCTTTATAATTAAATGATTACAATCACCATCAATATCTAACATAGATTTGATCGCTCCCTTCATTTTAGCTACCACAAAAAGCTTCATAACCCCTGAATGGTTTACTAACATTTAAAACTTTCTCAACAAATCTATTACAACATACACTTTCTCTCAAAATGACAAATTTAAGTTACAAAATCAAGCACTCTATTATGTAATCATTGGTGGGGACCTTTTCAAATGATCCTTCGATGGACACTTATTATGATTCTTAACCTTTACAAAAGCCAAAATTACTCTAACTCAAATACATGATAGTGAATTTGGTGGTCACTTGAGTGAAAAATCTATGTCACACAAACTTCTTCAATAGGGGTACTACTGGCCTACCACAGAAGATGAATATTTACAATATGCAAAGTTATACAATAAATACAAATGACATAGTAATCTATAGTATGTACCATCACAATAATTATAACCTATTTTATCTCCATAGCCATTCATGTTATGGGGATTTGATGTGATTTTAAAAATCAACCCTGAATCTACCAATGGACATAAATTCATAATCACTACCACAAAATACTTTACTAAATGGATAGAAGTAGTTCCACTTCAATCTACCATGGGCAAAGACATTTATAGTTTTATCATGACCCATATTATTTCATGCTTTAGCCTACCTACCACTATAATTTTAGACAATGGAACATCATTCAAAAACAAAACTATTAAAAAAAATTCTACACAATACAAAATCAAACACACATTATCCACTCCATACTATCCACAAGGAAATGATAAAGTAGAAGCCACTAAAAAAATAATTAATATCATCCTAAGCAAAATAGTAACCAAGTTTGGTGATGATTGGCATAATCAGCTAGTTTTTTCACTATGGACCTATCACACAAGTATTCATATGCCCATAGGGACTACTCCATACTCACTCGTCTATGGAATAGAAGCAATTATACCATTAGAATTAGAAATTCCATCCCTTCATGTCTCCCTAAAATGTATTCTCAATAATGACTAGTATTGAGAAAAACATTTACACCAGCTCAAACAATTAGACCATAGATGTATTCAAGCTATAGAAAACCTCAGAATATACTAATAACGTATACAACAAACCTATAATAAGCATGTTCAATTAGAGAATTCAAAGTTAATGATCTTGTTCTAAAAGAAAACCTTCACAATGTTAATGCTAAGGAAGAAACTAAAGGAAAATTCAAACCAAATTGGCTAGGTCCCTACATCATTACTAAAAATATTATCCCTAAAGTGTATTCTTTATCATCACTCAAAAGAAATAAACTCAAAAACCCAATGAAAATTATGCATTTATGTAAATTCCATGTATAATAGGTTCTTTCTACACATTTATTATACATATTGTCTCTTGCACTTCCTGTACATAGTTTAAATATTTTCAAAAATACAAAAACAACATAACAGTTCAAAATACAAAAGCATTCAAAAAATTACAGAAACACCAAAACCACTTTTTGATTATATGCATCATCCATGCTTTACACTAATACTATCATGTTAGGACTTACATTTGTTGTTTCATGTTATTGTATGTCAATTTTCTACATTACCATGTTTTACTTGATTTTATTTTGAGTGTGTGCATTGACATCTAGATATTTAATTAATTCATTCTACCCATAGAGGAGGAATTCTTACTTCTACATTCAAGACATACATTGTTATACATACCCACTGGGGGCATCTTTTACATGACTACACCATCTAGGTTATGTCATTCCTAAACTACACACTCTAAGTTATCATGTTGATGTACATTAATTAATAGCTTACATAGAATATCATATCAAAATTTCATTGGTATTTAGCACTTATGTATACCTTATCATATATATAGTCTTTTACTACACATGTTTTACATACTTTCACATTTACTTTGATTAGTTAGAAGTGTTTGTATCTTTCTAGCTATTACATGCTTTCTCTGCTTGCTTAGTGTAGCTTGTGTGATTTCATTTTCTAGTTACTATTTGTCTCCTACTTATGCCTTAGGACATTTTTCAATGTCCTTTGCTTCTTTTTCATGTGTGTGCCTTAGGACATTTTCTAATGTCATCTATTTTTACTCTTTCATGTGCTTATGGCCCTTGTGCCAACTTTGCTTCTTTCACTTATATGTGTATGTGGTATTTGAAAATGCCTTCCATGCTTATTTATAGTTTGAGTGACATGTGACCATTTCCCTTATTTTCATGGCCCCTTGGCCCATCTAGTATGCTTCTTTTCTATTGCTTGTTTACTTGTTGTGTATCAAATGTGTGCAATACCATGATCTATATCATGCATTTTCTTTGCTTTTTTGGATGCCATGATGGACATCATGATCCATCCATCCAACTAAAAAATAATAATTAAAATTTCAAATTCCAATTCAATACATTATACATTCTTTCACATTATTATATCTATCTAGGTATACCCCTATTGATCTAATAATCTCTCAGTACAAACATTTCTATATCTTGAAATATATTGATAAATATCAAATGCTATATCATGTATCTTTTCAAAATTAACAAAATTATAGGACTATTTTATTCTAAAGGTAGTCATTTAAATTTCATCATTCCTACCCTCATAAGAGGGAGCATCAAATAGGGGCTTTGTCATAGAGAAAAAACCTCCTAGCAATTGAAACAACAACATTCAAAACAATCAGCATAATTTTCTTAGATATAGGGGGTTATCATGCACGACATGATGGTTCTCACTTTCATTTACGATTGGGAAGTTGGCATAACTTCTAGATTAAAATCCATGTTTCAAACATTAGTGTTTTGGGGTAATGTGTGTGGCACATTGATCTTCTTTTATTTTTGAGTTTAGTTTATTTCAGGCATTCTCAGTAGTAGTGTGTCTTACTTCATCTTTAGGTGGTTGGCATCGCATTCAAGTTAAAATTTCATATAAGTTTGCTTTTCAATAACTTATATTTCATATAAGCCTAGTACATCAATTTTGGATTGGATTTCATACTAGCCTAATCTCTATCTTTTAAAATGGCTAAGAGTGGCCTAGTTTTTAGCACACATTCAGGTATCCATGCCATAGTGTCAGATTTATAGCACATTCATGAGATCCATGATCCATATAATATGACATATATTCTATAATAGTATCACTTCATATCTTAACTTCATGGGGAAATGATGGAGCTAAAGGGCCAGCCTTTGTATTCTTGAGCCACCTATTCAGAGGGATTGGACGTGCAGTTCAAACATTGATTATCACACACATGATTCGTTAACTTCACTTAGTTGGAAATGATGGAGCCAAAGGGCCAAATTTTTCAATCTTGATCCACATTCCAAATAATTGAGCACTCAATTTCATTCATGATATTACTCTTGATTTAGCATATACTTAGCACAATCTAGCATCATAATAGGTTTTATATTGGTTCACGTACCTAACGAGGTGTATTCATTCTTCTCCCTTCCTTTTCTTAGTTTTTTAAAGTTATTATTTTAGATATAGAATATCTAGTAAGAATTGATCTACTTCATGATTTTGTTTTTAGAATCATACATCACAACATGCTCTCTTTATGCACATCCAACATCACATAGCTTCGTGAGCTTTTCATTTATAGGTAAGTTCAAGTATGCTTTCTATTTTTCCTTTATCCTAGTATTTTGATTTAATACATTACTAGAATAAAAAAGAGGGAAAATGTAATCATAGAAAATGCAAAATTGGATGACTTAGGCATGGATAATAACACTCAACCTATAGGTCCTCTTTCTTGCTCACTCAACCTTTCTCAGCTAGACTTTTACTAATTCCCATTCACCCATAGCTTCCCAAACTTAGCTTTTTGAGACCCAGGTAACACTTTTAGACCCATATCCATCCCCATAGGGCTCATATTCCTAGGAAAATAGTGACCAATTTGGATAGGATTGCCATAATTTAGGGGTGTCTTATTTCTAGCATTATTGTCCAAGTTTATTTTTACCTCTAACGATCAAATTTTCCAGAGTCCTTATCTTTTTTCATTGTCAGCCTAATACAAGTTAATTTAACCCATGATCATTAGTTTCCCTATAAAAGGCCATTTAAAGTCCATTTAGAAGGGTTCTCACTTATTCATAGGAAAGAAACAAGAATACAAGAAAGTACACTAAAGCACTCTTCCATATTTTCTACATACAACCTTCCAAAATTAATCCAAGTCTACTCAAGCACTCAGACAAGTCCCTAGTCATCCAAAGTACATTTCAATTTTTCATTATAGTTATATACATCACATAATTTCACCAAGCACTTTAAATGGGAGAACTGCATTAGTTTGATACCTCTTTGGAGTATTGGTATATAGGTGGTGTGCCCACACATAGGGTGTGAAGTTCATCTAGTGTATCCTTTACACACTAACCCCTTCTCTCTTTTCCAAGTTTTCTACTTGATTTCTAGTACCAAGAGTTCTTAAGGGTTTTAAAGACTAAATTAGATACACAGTGAGCTCCACATAGAATCAAGATTTAATATTTCACTACCAGGGTGTCACAAGCCTTCCAAACATAACCTAGAAAATCTAGACCACCAAGACAATAGTGATAGAAGTGGACAACAACACCAAAAGTGGACAATAGTGCTAGAAAGTGGACTAAAACACCAAGTATTAGGGTGTATTGAGTTTGGTGCTCTTATCTAATCCAAAAATAGAGTTATGGGTCTTATTTATGATAGTATACCATCCCTGTACAATAATTTATAGACCTCTAAATAAGCTAAGTTTGATTTATTCACACTTCTTACTATTATTAAAAAAGGTAAAATACATATCTATTTACACAAATTAGTAGGCTAATTGAGACACATTAATTACTAATTTATATTTAATCAGACCTTTATTTTCTTAGGAATTAAACACCTAATTACCAAAAAGAATAAAACAAAAATTATATTTGATTCACTTGAGAAAGAGGGGGGGGGTTAGTGTGAAAGATGTACTAAACATGAAATCCACACCCCTTGTGAGGGCACACTACCTACATACCAATATTTAAAAGAGGGATCAAGACATATGTAGTTTTCCCACCTAATATATTTTTTACAATAGTGTGATGTAGATGCAAATGCCAAATTGATAGTGTTTGAAGTGGTTAGGGATTGGTATGAAGATTTGAGTAGGTTTGCACATGTGTTGGGTGATTGTGTGTAAAGAATAGGGAAGTATATCTTAATGATTTCTTTGTATTCTTTTTTATTTTCTAAGTTTGGTCACCTCCCTTGTAAATGAGCTTTGAGTGGGCTTTTATAAGGAATAATTGGTCATGGGTTAGATGTATTCACACTAGGATGACCTAATTAAGGGTAAGGACTAGATGAAAATGATCATTGGGGATTAAAGTGAAAATGGATAAGACTACCTAAAATGGGGCACTTTTATATTGGGTGATATAGTCCAAATGGGGTGCTCCTATCTTATAGGGTTAGGACCTAGGAGAATAGGATTGGCTCTAGGAATACTATCTAGTAGAGGTGGAATGGCCATTCAAAAGGTTTTAGATGACTGGTAATGAGCAGAAATGTGTCTAGAAGGGTCGCAAGAGCATACAAAAAGGAACTATGGATGGGGTGTCACAAGCCACACTCAAACTACCAATTTAGATATTTTATATGACTACATTTATAAACCCCCCCCCACTTTATTTTAATGATACAATAAAGTGAAATACTAAGATAAAGGAAAAATAGATAGTGTACCTAAACTTACCTACAAGGCTGAAGCCCATGAAGATGTGTGATGTTGAGTGTGCATAGATAGAACATAACATGAAAAATAAATCTATAAGAGAAATCAAAGATTAGAACAATTTTTACTAGACATGTTATGTCTAAAATGAGAATGTATAAAGGTTAGGTATAAGAGAGAGGAAGAGAAAGGAATAAATACACCTCACTGAGTATGTGAACTAATAAAAAATATATTGTGATATTGAGTGATACTAGGTATGTGCTATACCAAGAGTAATATCATGAATGGAGCTGAGTGCTCAATTCCTTAAGGGTGGCTCAAAAATATAAAGGATGGACCTTTGGATTCATCATCACCCACTATGTAGTGAAGCTATATGATCATGCATGTGTTAATCTATGTTTGAACTATGTTTCCAATCCCTCTGAGTAGGTGGCTCAAGAATACAAAGGCTAGCTAATCCTTTGGATCTATTGTTTCCCACTAAGTGTGAACTATGAAATGATATCAATATGAATTTGTGTCATATGAGATGGCTCATGAATCCCATGATTTCTTTATAATCTAAAAATGTGGTGTGGATAGTTGAATGTGTATTAAGAACTAGACCAATCTTGGCCACTCTGAAAGGTGGAGATTAAGCTTGTATGAAAGCCACTCCAAAAATGAGAACTATGCTTACATGAAAGCCACTCCAAAATGATTCCAACCACCTACAGATGGAATAAGGAATGCAAATGCTAAGAATACCTAGGTACTATAATGAATTAGAAAGAAAAGAAGGCAAATGTGCCTCACACATTTCACCCAATCATTGGTGTTTATAACATGGATTCTAATCTGGAAGTTGTAACAATTGCCTAATCTAAAATTAGAAGTGAGAACCATCATGTTTTACATGATACCCCTTATATCTAGATAATCTAAGTAAAACTATACTAAAAAAACCTAATCTAAACTGGATTATATCTGATAAAACTATAGTTGACCTTACCTTTTTGTCTATTTTTGAAAATTTTGGGTTTTTAGCTATTTGGATAGTAGCACCAAAAAGTGGACACTTTGTTGTAGGGAATTATAGTACTAATGGGGTGATCTTGTCTTTTACAATTTCTAATGATTGTTCTATGTTTATCATTATTTTTTGGTCTATTATGCATGTTTTAAACTTTGATTGTTATTTTGAGTGTTTTGAAAACTAATTTTTTGACTGATAAAGGGCTTTGATCTCTATGACAAAAACCCTATTTTTTGCCCCCTCTTCTAAGGGTAAGAATGAATACCATGCAATGACTACCCTTATAAAAAAAATCCTTGTGTGTTATGCTATGAAATACATGATATAACAATGATAATCCAAAATATGTCTCAAGATGTAGCATAGTTTGTATTGGATATTATTAGATTAGTAGGGGTATGCATAGATAGATGTAAAAATGTAATAACATGTGCAATATACTAAACTAAAACTATAATTATAGTTAGTTGTCAAGGAGGGATGGAGCATGATGTCCATCATGGCATCCAAGAAGGTAATATAATATATGATATGGATCATGGCATTGAAAATAATTGAGAATAAAATAAGTAAAAAAATAGGCAAGGCAAGAACTAAGAAGCATATAAAAGAGGCCTAGGGGCCGAGCAAACAAGGGACATGGGCACATGTCACTAAAACTATGAAAACAAGCATACAAGGCATGTTCAAATGCCCACATACACATATAATTGCAAATAAGTAAGATTGGCATGAGGGCCACAAGCACATACAAGAGTAAAAGCAAAGGACATTGGTAAATGTCCTAAAACACACTTAATTAACAAAATAGGAATTGAGAAATGCAATCACATCTAACTACTCAAAATAAGAAAGGAATGAATGAAAATGCTATAAATACTATTGCATCTAACTAATCAATTTAAGAAGTGAAAGTATGTAGTACAATACTAGGTAGATGCTAAGAAATACACAAGTTCTATATACTAGTGAGTGTCGATAGAATAATCTATGTAGGCTAGTAATTAATGTATATCAACATGATAACTAGAGTGTGTGGTGTAGGAATGATATAACCTAGATAGTGTAGTCATGTATAATATGCCCCTAATGGGTAGATATGTCAATGTATGTCTTGAATGTAAAAGCAGGATGCCCCCTCAATGGGTAGAGTAAAGCAATCAAGGATATGGATGTCACTGCACATACTCAAAGAAGATCAGTGAAGCATGGTAATGTATATAAATCAATAAACAATAGCATAAAACATCAAAATGTAAGTCTAACATGGTAGTAGAAATGTAAAGTATGGATAATGCATATAATTGAAAATTTTCTAGTGTTTTGAGTTATTTGAATGTTTTTATGTTTTGACATGTTTATTTTTAGTATTTTGAAATATTTTATTGTTTTTGGTATTTTTAAATAGTCTATGTACAATTAAACATAAGGAAATTATGTATAAGAAATAAAAAAGAAACTATATACAAGTAAGTTGAGAATTTATGCATAAGTAAGTAGAAAGAAACTATGTACAAGTAAGCTAAGAAATTATGTACAAGAAAGATTGAGAAGAATAAATGACACTAACTAATGAGTCTCATAAGATACTCCTTATCATGGTGTCCTTTTTCAAGGAGAGGTATCGTGCATGATCATGAGACATGATGGAAGGGTTGAGATTGTGACTCTAAAAGCTATGTATGTTGTAAGTGATCTAAAATCTTTGTAGTGGAAACCAACTATGGGGTCTCCCTGTAACTTTGAGAAGTGGATGCAATTGTGGGGATCTTAGGGACCCATTTGGTAGTAGAGGAAGATCTCTAAAAATGTGCTCTATGTGTAGATTCATGAGACCTCAATGATACTACCCTAGGTGTGAATACTATAGCTTAAAACTATATAGAGTCCTCAAACTATCATTGATGTAGTGGTCACTCTAAGAAAGGCCTCTATGGAAGTGTATGAACTCTCTATGACAACATGGGAGGCCTTGAATGTGTTTGAATTCAACTAGAGGAAGAACTATAACTAGTGGATTTAAAACTGGTGATTATAGAGTAGGAGATGGATCTAAAGTGGGGAGTGATAACTCATAAAAAACTCCACCAATTATAATAACTTGATTAGTGTGAATGTATTTCATGCATCTATAAACTATAGAAGGTATTGCATGAAGTTTCTATATCCATGGTTGAACAAGCAACATGTTTAAGACTCTTTCACTAGGAACAATAGTAAATGGCATGGCCATATAAATTAGACCAACTTGTAGAGGAAGTACAATCTCACCCAATGAACTTTATATGTGACCAATGAATCCACTAATAATTATGTCCATTGGGGTGATATCTTTCTCTGAATTTCCTAAATGCTGAAGTAATGTCATAGTGCACATGTTCACACTAGATCCATTGTCTACGAGAACACTATGAATGGGATAGTGATCAATATAGGCTTAGATAAAGAGTGCATAGTAATTTGAATCATCCTCAACTATCTCCTACTCTGTGAAAGAGATCAAAGGTCTAGCTAGAACTCTAGAATTATACACACCAATCATGTTGCTCAAAAGATGTAACTCAATTGAAGGTGCCTAGTTTGTAACTAGTAGAGGGTGTGCATGATATGAATGGTAAATACCTGAAGTGTCTCCTATCTCATATTTAACATGTTGTGGAAAAGGATTTGAGAAAATTTTTAGAGCCTTGTCATGTGTTTTTTTAACCAAAGGAGGCTCAACTGGAGTGCCAAGATCAATAAGGTTGTCATCTATCAAGTATTGTATCTTGTGTCAAAAACTGATGCATCTATTCATTGTGTGGCTTGGTGCCCTATGAGAATCATAAAATGAATTCTATTCATATCCACATGGAATAGGATTTATTGTATCAACTTCCTAAATAAGAGGAAGATATAGGACATTTCATTATAATAACTACTATAAGAATTTGGTTGAAGATACTAGTAGATTGGTAAGGGCTCATCGAGGAAGCATTGATAAAACCACTCATTAAGAGGGCTCTAAAGCTACATTAATTGTAGGTTGATTTTGAATTTTTATATCATTAACCTTTACTTTATATAGGAATTTACTGTTACTCTTATTTTATTGCTTTTGATATACTTGTGTACTTGAGTTTGCCCATTGAAAGTAATTTGAATTCCATTTCCTTTAATGTATGACATAAATTAGTGAAGGAAGATTTTTTTTGAACATTATTGATTCATGTCAAGCTGGTAGAAGACTCTGTTTGAAGAGATCTTGTAATTCTTGATCATCCATGGGGCTAGTCATTTTAGTCAAGATAGTCTTATATCTAAGAACATAATCTATGAGATGCTCATTTGACCTTTGTTTCTTTTATGAAACTTGGGCATAAGAAACCTTGTCACATATGTTAATGCTGAAATGAGCTAGGAACATGTCAGCTAAAGGATTGAATGCTTTGACCGACTAGTTTGGTAGACTATAAAACCACTGTAGAGCATAATCCCTTAAACTCCATGGAAATATATTAGTTATTAACTAGCCATTTGGAACATAATCCAAGCATGATACATGAAAATCTCTTAAGTGTGTATCTAGGTCACCCTTTCCATCATATAGAGTTAGCTTTGGTTAAACAAAACCTAGTGGCAAGGGTGTAGAAGCAATATGGCATGCTAATGGTGATAAAGTAGATCAAAATATTCCAAAACCTATGTTGGTCTAGAGGCATCTTGATCAAGATGTATCACCTTGGATTGAATATATTTAATCGCATACACAAGGGTAGCCACATCAAGAGGTGAAGATGTACTAGCCATAACTGGTGATGCCACATAGGAAGGTTGGGTTTCTATAGGGGTTGCTGAGACATAGTTACCCCCTTAGTGTCATTTGCAATTGGTTGTTCTATGTTTTGAGAGGATTGACCATTTTTATCTTTTTTTTTGTTCTTATAGTAGTATTTTAAGTGTATCATCTTAAATTTTAGTATTTTTAGTTAAAAGGTATTGAAGTTCCCTCTTATCAGTTTTGTCAAAGCCAGTATATTGGGCTATTGTTAAAGTAGGAAAACAAAGAAAAAGTGGATTGAATTTTTTGTAATAAGTTGTAATAAGAAAAATGTGATGAAAGTAATGTAATAAATAAAGGAAATGTAAATTCCTAAAAACAACAAACTAAAATATGCATAAAAAGGATACGAAGCTCACTAACATGTAAGGTGATACCTAAAAAAGCATAGGGACCTAGTATATTATACTATGGTTTGAAAGAAATGAGTTTTTAAAATTATTATGATGAATTTTAAAAATTAAATGTGAAATTATAATTTATATATGTAGGTAAAATTATAAGAATATTGTTAAAATCAGCAAGGAATTTTCCCTAGGGTTTTTAGGGTTTTTGTGCACAAATGAAGTTAGGTTCACCAAATGATTTAACTTATTCAGAAATAATGGAGTTGTATTCCTATTTTAGTTCAGGGTCTAGATTAATAAATCAATATAGAATATAGAAATAAATACAGTCCTAATTTGTGCAACTATTTGTCTTTTTCACCTTTTATAAAAATAGCAATAAAAAAGATGAAATATAACTTAGCTAGAAAATAGACTAAGACAAATGATACAAAGGTTGAAAATGGCTATGAAAGACTATGAAGGTGCCATAAACCTAAAATTATATTTTTTTGGGTGAAAGGATAGGAGTGCTAAAAAGTGGATGCTTTGGTGTCTAGTGCTATTGTTCATTCCTACCACTATCATCCAAACTGATCATAAAGGCCTGAAACTTTTTGGGTAGTTTTGTTGTGCCTGTGTGAGCATGCATATGAAAAATTAAGCATTTACTGCTGAAAAAACTCATTATGAAGATAATTTTGTCTTCAAACCCTAACCCTCCATCATGCTTGATAAAATAATATTTGAGTCACTTGAGAAAGAGGAGGGGTTAGTGTGAAAGATATACTAAACATTCAATCCACACCTCTTGTGTGGACACACTGCCTACATACCAATACTTTGAAGAGGGATCAAGCCATATGTAGTTCTCCCACCTAATGTGAGTTGTGAAATAGTGTGATATAGATGCAAATGCCAAATTGATAGTGTTTAAGGTGGTGGTTAGGGATTGGTATGAGGATTTGAATAGGTTTGTAGTTATGTTAGGTGACTATGTGGAAAGAATAGGGAAGTTTATCTTAATTATTTGTTTGTATTCTTAATTTATTTATAAGTTTGTTTAATTCCCTTGTAAATGAGATTTGAGAGGGATTTTATAGGGAAAAATTGGTCATGGTTCAAATGTATTTGTGATAGGCCAACCTAATTAAGGATAAGGATTGGATGAAAATAATCATTGGGGCTCAAAGTGCAAATGGACAAGACTGCTAAAAATAAGACACTTCTCTATTAGGTTCTATATTCTAAATGGAGTGCTCCTATCCTATAGGGTTGGGACCTAGGAGAATATGATTGGCATTAGGAATACTATCTCACTAAGGTGGAATGACCATGTAGAATGTTCTAGATGACTAGTAATGAGAAAAAAAGGTGTTTATAAGGGTTGCAAGTGCATGAAAAAAGGACCTATGGATGGGGTGTCACAAGCCACACTCAAACTACTAATTTGGACATTTTATATAACTACACATCTTCAATACATCCTCAACAAACTCTTGAGGATCTATGGATATCATATGAACATCCTCTTGATGTAATTCATGTTTTACTACCTTGGAAGGTTTTTGAGATGATGAAGTAGAAGTAATCTCACTTGATTTTCTTTCCTCTAGATCTTCTCTTCAGGGTTATGTTATATTTGTGTCTTTGCTTGTGTACTAACTAATGGAAGTATAGAAGACTCACCACTTATTAGATGATACTTCCTAGGGCCCAATTGTCAGCTATCATCCACCTTATGATCTCTTTGTAATTTAGAGTTAGGTCTTATGTTATGTTCCTTCAATCTTCTTGTCACTTAAAAGTATGAGGATTATTTAATGTATATGAAATAAAAGGCATTGGTTTTATGATCATAGGGTACATTTAAAATACATTTTATCTTTAAATGATATTTTAAATTTTCATAAGGCTCCCATTGCCTAAGGTCATCCATCTATAGATTGAAAGATAGCCTATGCTTTGATGTTGCCTTAAATTTATCCCACTATCTAAAATTTGTCTTTCCAATTGTCATAGGGAATCTATGAAGAAGTCCCTTTATTTTGGTTTTATAAAGGCCATCTAAACCATGAAACAATTGGTAGGCCACCTCTTACTCTACTTGCTTATCATGAACATGGACTGGGAACTTGAGAGGACAGCTTTGAGTTCTCTCAATCCTTATGATAGTGTAGTTAAGGTAAAACCATATATCCCCCATTGATTTAATATATTTATTAATCAAAGAACTAATTATTGAAATAGGGATACCATTTATAGCTTTAGTTAATTCTGGATAGACACAATCATAGATAAATTAAATGTGACCCCTATATTTATAGATGTGTAACTTAGAATAGTATTGAGAAATAGTCTGGGTTATATTTGGAGACCATTCACTCTGGTTGAAAATCTTTGTAGTTACATATAGGGCATCTACGAGATAAGACATCATGAAAACTCATTATTATTATTATGCCCAATTGTATATATTTATCTACTCAAATAAATGCTAATTATCTCACCTAGTGGGGGAACTATTACCTTTTAAATAATGAGGTAAACCATTGGTACCCACATAGGATCAAAATAAGTTGTGGTTACACATCCATATAGTTTGTTTAACATTGTCATTACCGTCCTAAAACCTAGTCTAAATTAAGTGATTGGGATGTTCTTATTAAGGTATAAAAATACCTAGTTACCAAACTCTAACCACATAGCTAGGTTGTTCATCAAGTTATGTTTCTTGGCTCATGAATTGATTACAATCAAGTTGATTTAGGTTTTAGATATCTTGTAATAGGAATCAAAGGTAATTGAGGAAATGTAAAAAACTTTCCTATAATTATGTTCATTGATTAATATTCCTTTATCTATCTTAGTTTCTATAAAAATAGGAGTAATAATATCAATGCAATAGAGTGCCTCTAGTTTTGCAGCTATGTAATGTAGACTAGTCATCTGGGTTACTACAATGTCATCATATAGTCTCCTTGTAGAGAGAATATTTTATTCCTCTTTGGTGATTGTTGGTTAGTTCTCAATTATCTAGAACAATTTTTACCAATTATTATCCCCTGTGTTTAGACTAACTATTATAAACTTAATGTCCTTGAACACTCATCCCTCAATATCTGATGATAAATACATCTCAACCTCTTGCTTCAAAATGTGTTTGTGAGATGTCTTTTCTATAATTCCAATTGAATTATCCTTTACAGGAAATAATCCAACTATTTTGGTTCAATTACAGTGATTCTAGAGATAATTCAGGGCAATCCATACACTCTAGGGTTTCTCCAATTTGATGCATCTCATATGGTATTACCATGTCACACTGATCATTTATTTAAAACGTGATTTTTTATCATTTTTGGACATGTGTCAATACCTCATGCAATCTTGAAGATTGATCAATTCACATAATTGATTTGTTAAAAAGTCCTTTGAATTTGACTTCATCATGGGTTGTTGATCTTCCATTTGATCTCCTAAGAGTGTGCAACTTGGTAGCTCCGTGGACTCTCTATGCACCTTACAAACACACTCAATCACTTAATGCCTTTTTTCCACATGGTATTCTCTCATTAGATCTAGTCATATTGAATTGTTGACCTATTACGCACCATTAATCTTGATCCAAAAGCTTGAATGCTATTTGTTGATCTCCATCTAATTCATCATAGTTATGACATGTGTCATTACCACATTGAACTTGGGACCTTTGAAAAGTCCACCTTCATTCACATTGTTCATCTATGAGATGTATAACTTAATATGGATCATTGATTATTCTTACTCCCTATTCATAAGGTCTAACAAAAACCATTGATTTGTTTGATTAATTCACTGAGATCATGACACTTATCACTTTCACATTCCATCATAGGCTCTTTGATAATTTGACTCTTTGCTCACCATAAGATTTTTGAGTTGTTTCCAAGATCATGACATTTTTTAGTCTCACATCGATCTTATAACCTTTTGACATTTTGAATTGAGAAATTTTACATGGATCATTGATCTTTAACTCGAGTTCACAAGATCTTGACACTTAGTGTCCTCGAATTAAATCATTCCTACAAGTAATGAAAATAAACTAAGGTCTCAGGAAATATAAAAAGACTTCGAATAAAATTTTAGACTAAATTTTTAGTCATGTCAATAAACATAATTAAAACTTTAAGATAAAATTTAAACTAAGTTTAAAATATAATCAAGTTTTCCCACGTAAATATGGATCCCACATAAATTTGAATTCAATTCAAAATAACTTAGGCTAATATAATTAGACTAAGGCTTTTTAGATATTTAAACATGGATTCAATTAATTGATTAAAAGACCAAGGTTTCATAAAAGTAAAGGGTCAAGTTAGCATTTAATGTATAAAACCTTGATCACTGTTCACTCAAATGACACTCCATTAAACCTACAACATGGAAGTAATGATCAAACATTAACAATACTAGATAAATTCAAATGAAAATTAGATGTTGACATGCCAAATGTAAACATGATGAGAACCATGCTATTCAAATAATTCACTCTCTTTAAGTGGGATGTTTAATTTAAAGCAAAAATTTATAGAATTTGAATAAGGGTCCTCATTTTTAAAAATGGGGTTATGTTGACCTCAACAAATGGTGACTTCTAGGGGAAACATTGCAAAATGTTAGAATTTAGATACTCTTGGTTTGAATTAATAACTAGACTACTCATTCACATGATCAAGTACCACCATTGAGATGTATTCATGATTAAAACAAGTCTTATAGATGAATAATTAGGCTCAAACATAAAAACTTAGTCATGTTATGTGTGTGCTTTGATTCCTTAACTGATTGCCATGGGATTTAGAGAAAAACTTCCAAACTTCATGACCTTAATCATTAACATTGACTTATAGCATATTTAGATATTCATTAAGAATCATGGTTTTATAATAGTGAAGGCTTGGGCATTTCTCTACTACTAGTTAGGTGTTTAAATCCCTGATAGAGATACCTTTGGCTCCACTCAAGGCCTTGCTCCACTACCATCTAGGAATCTATAGTCCCGGTGGAGGTTACCATAATCACCTTTACTTAAAAAACTTTTGAATTTTCAATAAAGTTCTTATTTTTTGTATTTTTCAAGTATATTTAGCTCTTAGAAAAGGTTAGGAACCAAAATTAGCTTGGTTTTAGGATTTTGTCAAATGTTTGATCTTTAGACAATCATCCTTGGTCATAAACTTCATCTTAGGCAATAATGTTCTTTAAGTGCTAACATGACTTTTTGCTAATAATTCAAAATTTCATTCAAATATGTGCAATCATTATTATAAAAAAAATTAGATAAAAACAAGGTTTAGGATTTTCAAGGAACAATTAGCCTAGACATCAAAATTTACCAATTTCTCAAAGTCATAACATCAAGCTCAAACCTCCAAATTCCATAATCAACCAATGTTTAAGAGTCATACCTACATTCTTGATTTGATGGGTTCTCTTTAATAATTAGGATGGATTGGAGTGGGAAAATGTCTTGAAAAAGACTTATTGAAAGTAGGGACCAAAACAAAGAAAATAAACAAACAATAAGAAAAAGAGAAAGTAAGCAAACAAACAACAAGTAAACAAATATTTACAAGCACTATTTACAAACAAGGAATAGAAAAGAAACTAATCTAATCCTACCTACACTAACTCTAACTAATATTACAAGTTACTCCATGACTATTTGGGTGGTATAGTATAGAAGTAGTACTTGAGGTATTACCCATTAGTTGGCAAAGTGAACTATGCTCCCTGCAAGTCTTTGAACTTGAAGGTGTTGACTCCCAATATCTTATCAATTTGATATGGACCAATCTACAAAGGAGTGAATTTCCCATGTTTTCATTTTAATTTTGAGGATTTTTCCCATAAGAAAACCAAGTCTCCCTACCTAAAAACCTTGACCTTTGAACACTTGTCAAACCATATTTTGACTATGGTCTGATGTCTACTAAATTTGGAAAATGTTTCTTCCCTTACATCTTCCATTTGAATGATATCCAACAAACTTGAATTAGCATATTCTTAGTCTTATTCCATGTATTATTACATGAACTTGTAGATTGGTATATTGAGAGTAATGGGTAATACTATTTCTTGACCATATATTAGCATAAATGATGATGTTTTTAGAGCTTGCTTCACTCTAACTCTATCTACCCATAAAGGATATTAAGTAATTTATGCCATGTCCTTGTTTTTTTAGCTGCAAAATTTTTAATAGCTTTCATCAAGTTCTTATTTGTTGATTTTGAAACTCCATTACCTTGAGGGTAATGGTTTGATGAAAACTTAAGAATTACATTTTTATCATAAGCCCAAATAGTCATTTCAATAGACATGAATTCTGATCCATTATCACAAACTAGAGATACTGGTGTCCCAAATCTTGTACAAATTCTCTCTTCTAAGAACTTGATTACATATTCAGTTCTACATTACTTAGTTTCCACTACCTTTGTCCATCTTGTGCAATAATCCATAGTAAAAAGAACATATTTGTGTCTATCTAAAGAATTGGGGTTAGTAACCCCCACAAAGTCCAATCCCCATTAAGAAAAAGGTTTATCAATTATAACTAGCTTCAATGGCATGGCTGATTTTGGTTCCTTGGTGTTGAAAATCTAACATTGATGACACTCTCTAATATGTTTATGAGCATCTTTGAAGATTTTAGGCCAATAATAACCTACCCTCAGGATCTTATGAGTTGTTGTCTTTTTAAAGGGGTGTCCACTTCCAAGCTTTTCATGAAAAGTACTCAAGATCTTAGTTGCTTCTTTTTTTCAGACTCATCTCAAGTAAATGCCTTCATAATTATTCCTAAAGAGTATCCCATATTTGTTCAAGAAAAATGCTACCTTGAGCCTTAAAGCTCTTCTTTACTCACTACTCAATCCTACAAGATAAGAATAATTGATTAGAAGATCAATAATTGCTTCATACCAATCATTTGGTTGAAAACATTGTTGGTCCACCTGCATGACATTAACTTTAGGATTAGTATTGGCAATCATTTGAATCAATCCTTGAAATATTACACACTTGTCAATTTTTATTTGAAGATTATACTCTTGGAGTATAAACATCCATTTACCTATTCTCTCTCCTATTTCACATTGACTAAGCATAAGTTTAGTGGTAGGGTCTGGTAATATTGCATGCACTTTCTTCCTAAGAATATAGTGTCTAAAATTCTTAACTACCTTAACTAAATTACGTGATTATTTATCAATCAGAGAATAGTTTAACTCAACATTCTTAAAATTAGTGCTCATAAATTCAATTTGATGATCACACTTATCTATTTTTTGAGTTAAAATAGTAGTAATTATATGATCATAAGCAAAAGAATAAAGATATAAATATTTTGTGAAATCAAGACTTATCAACACTAGTGCCTATACTATTACTTATTTAATGTTCTTGAAGGTTTTATTTGTTTCTTCATTCCATATGAATTTGGCATTATTATTCAACATGTCATTAGGTGGATTCACAATTTATACAAAACCATAAATGAAATTTCTCACAAAATTGATTTTCCCAAAGAAAGATTAATTCTTTTCTACTATTAGGGGGCTCTATTTTGGATATAGCATCAACTTTATCAGGATATTTAGAAATCTCATTCTTGGTTATGACATGTCCTAGTAACTTCCCTTCTATAACACATAAATTTTCTTCCTAATATTGAGGGAAATCCCATACCTTCTACAACATTTGAATACCTATTGTAAATGCATGATGTGATCTTCCCTATTTTTAGAAAACATAGTTAGATCATCCATATATATAATAATTCACTTACCTATGAGGCCTTAGAAATCATGTTCTATATCTCTTTGAAATGTATCTCCTGCATTTATTAGCCTAAAAGGCATTATTTTGTAGGCAAAAGTGCCCCACGTAGTTGTGAATGCAATTTTCATCATGTCTTCCTTGTTCAAAAGTACTTGATTATAACTTGGAAAACCATCAAAAAAATACATCATATAAGAACCACTAACAATTTGAATGACTTGGTCAAGTGATGGTAAAATATAATTATCCTTCTAAAAATCTCTATTCAAATTTCTAAAGTCTATGCATAATATAAGTTTTGCATTTTTATTTCTAACTGGTACTAAGTTAGCTACCTAGGTAGAACATTTAATGGAAAAAACTATTTTTATATTTAATAAATTATTGAATTCTTTGTAGATCAATGTATCTAGAAAAGGGTTGACTGGCCTTTGCTTCTACCTAAAAATTTTACATCCCTCTTTTAATGGAATGGCATGGGTAATGAATCTAGGATCAAAGATATTTAAGTCTTCATAGGACCATGATTTAACATCTTTATACTTGGTCAGAAAATATTTAGCCTTTATCAATTCTTCATTTATATAAATTGTACCAATATTTACCAGCTAAGGTTGACCTTGAGTACCTAGATCAACAACATTATAATCTTCCCCATTTACTTTGGGAACTTTGATAGATTCAACTAGTTTGTCCTAGTCAAATAGTCTTTCTAAGGAAATCATGCCTTTGGTAATTTTGTTGTCATTCAATTTAATCACTTTGTCATCAATTTTGTCTTCATTAAGAGAATTTTCATTTACCTCATTAGTGATGTGAGACTCAAATACTCCTGAATTATTCATTAAGTATATCATTTATTAATCATCATTGAATACTTGTAAATGGTTGACATTTTTAGGAACTGAGGGACATGGAACCAATTTAATGCTAAGGTTTTCTAATTTAGAATATTGATCTGGCATAAGATTGGCTATAGTTAAGGTTAGCTCATCAATAGCTTGGTTCTCTTCTTTAGGAATTGAGACAACATTAAAATCATCAAAGAAATCTATCAAGTCCCACACTTTAAAATTGTATTTATTAAGATATGATAATTTGCATTGGTATTTAATTCTAATCTAATTAACCACTAGTTCGTAATCACCATATACTAGTAGTTATTTGACCTTGTGTTTGATATCAAATTACAATCCTAGGATTAAAGTTTCATACTATACCAAATTATTAGTGCAAGGAAACTAAAGTTTGTAAGAAACATTAAATTCATTCCTAATGGGATTGATTAGAAAAATTCCTACTCTAGATCTAGATTTACATCTAGCACCATCATAATATAATTTTCACGTTCCAGGCATAACATGAGAATTTTTAGAGTTACATACCTTAGGAGTGTCAATAGTGTAAACTCCTAACTTAGAATTGACCATGTTGACCTTTTCATTGGTAGCATTGTAATCAATGATCATGTGTTTCATCTTTAGCTCTATTTCAATTTGAATTTGATTAGGAACTCCCTTCCATGGAAGCCACTTATGAAAATAGTTAGTGGACATGTATCCATTTAAAGATTTGGTCTAATCTCTACTTAGGAACATTCTATAAGCATCTAGAATATACATAGCTTGAATGTCTATGAACTATTGTATCATAGGCTCTCATGCAAGCTGCATATGAACATTTAATAATTCATCAATTATTACTTTAACTCTTGATTTTTCTAAGTAACTACTCTATCAGACTTGATTAGATTTAAACCAAGTTTTTCACAAATACCTTTTGGCATGATATTGGCAAAAGCACCTGAATCTAACAAAAAATTATGCAAGTTTTTACCAAAGACTCTAATTGTTAGCAAGAAAGGTAAAACCTCTACTTTGTTCTTATACATAACTATATTTGCATTTGTAACCTTTTGTGATTTACTAGGCTTCTTGGATAAAGATTCAATCAACAAGTCTCTTTGCTCAGTAATTTGAGTCATCTCATGTAAATTGATATTATCTTTAATATTTTTCATGTCCTCAACTATATTATCTCTACTCATAGTAGAATAGCTAGATTCATCTACATTATTTCTAGAGGCAGTTCCCTTTGGAGGTTCTAAATTGTTATATATTGTAGGATTAGGAGGAGTATCAAAGTTATTTGGTGGAGTTGAAGTTGTAAATGGTTTATTATGATCTCTATTCCTCAAAGGATAAGTCTTCTTCAGATACTATTCAAAATCATGAATCTATTCTAGAGTATCCTCATGCTCATTCTCATCTTCTAATGGAAAATCAAATGTCTCCACCATCAGAGTTATATCAATAGAGTTAGATGACTTTGAAGAACCATACGTACCTAAAGTATTATATTTGTTAAGTCCACCTTTAAATGTATCTAACTCATCTTGCAATAATTCAAAAGCATTTCAAAATTCAATACAATCCAATTCACCATGCTTTGAAGTGTTATGAACTCTATAATATTCAGTTAAAGTTACATCACATATGTTTATTTTAGGATTGTTCTTATTTTTAGATGACTCATTATTATTATTTTTATTACCATTGTTTCCATTGTGAAATTTTTTGTAGGTCTATTGAACCTTTGGTAAGAGTAATTTTTAATTTTTATTAGAAGTTTCCCCAATATTACCTACTTGTTTTTTCAATTGAAGGAAATTAGTGCTTAGTTTTTGAACCATTTTGAGTATGGAGTCATTCTCATTCTTAGGTGATGATAAGTTGTGAAATTGAGTACTATTATTATATGTTGACATCAAATATAATTGATCTTGTGGATGAAATCCATTTGCAATGTTATTCAAGAATCATAGGTTTTGGCTAGAATGAGCATGAATCAAAGGTAATTGATTCAACACTGGTGTTTATTTTAAAGCAAACATGTTTTGATTAGCATTAGGGATGATATTTAATATAGGTATATTTGGATTGGATTAACATTGGGAATGACATATGCTAGTTAAACCTGAGGTTGTATTTTATCATTGATTATCACAACTTCATCATAAGCCATGGCTAATGTGTTTATAACTCCAATAGACCTTTTTAAAAATATAAAAGTCATAGGATCTAAAGCATCCTTATAAATATCTAAATCTAAGGCTTCAATAGGTTTATAGGGAGTTATTGTTATGCTAAAAATATTTTGGAATCTAGCATTAATGGCTCTAATGGTTTCACTCAAATCTCTCTTCAAAGTAGTGAATTATTGATAAATGATAGAAGGACTGATTATTTTTCCAAATTAGTCAATGAAAATACTATTAAAATCATTCCAATTGATAATGTAATTCTCAAGAAGGTTGAGAAACTAATCATAGGCAACATCTTTGAAATTAAAAGGAAATAATCTACATGCAACATATTCATGGACCACATTTAACAATCTTAAAGCAGTTTTGAAGCTCTTAATATGTTCTTCAATAGTAACCATACCATTTGGACTAAAAGAAGGTAAATATTTATCGAGATTTATATGTAAGTCATGTACCTAACTAGACACATTGATGGAAGATCCACCTAACTAAGCCATACCTTGATAAGGATTGAACATAGGAACACCATGAATAGGTGAAGTAGGTTGAGATTTAGAAACCCTTCACTTACCTTTATCTACTCTTGATTTCCTATGAACTTCTAATGAAAGGAGAGGTAATATTATATTTAAATGTGACCTAGACCTGATTCTTGGTAGTTCTAGCTTGTAAAATCTAAATCCTATTCAAAATATAATGTGTAAACCTTATTTTGCAGAGAATAATGATCAGATTTGTAGGTTAAGCAAATTTTACACAAATTTATACAAATATCAACTATCTTTAACTGAATTAACTTGAATATATATCTAAAGTAATTATTTTGAATGATATTTACACTTATAAGTTTAAATAAACCTAAATTTGTAAATAATCTACCAATCTTTGAATAAAATTTCTATCACTAACTTTAAACATAGCAAATTTACAAAGCTTAAACTACCTTTGCAATAATTTATCACGAATCTTCAAAGAATATAGATAAATACACCTAAATACTAGTTTGAAACCATGTATATCAATGATCTTTACATAATTAAGCTAATAAAAATACAAATATGCAAAGAATCAACTGATCCTTGAACAAAATTCACTAAAATTAGCAAAGACACTTCAAATTCAAAAAGATTTAGCTAATGCCCTCCTTCTAGTGCCAATTTTCATTCCTACTAATCACTGAAAGTGCATCATAGGATTTCAATAGTGTTTAAAAACCACTTCTCATTTCTAAATTTAAATAATTCATTACATGAGGTACTAGTTTTGATATTTTTGATATCTATGGTAGAGTAGAGGTAAAGCTAAATAGTTCACAAAATGAAATATGAATGGTTGTTGGGAGCAATCATGGTGTTATAGCTTGCTTATGAAAAATGAGAGTAATTTGAACTAAGTAGAGTTAATTATGATCAAAACATAAGGTTTAAAAGCTAACATGTATATTTACAATGAAAGCTAAACTAAAGTGAACTAATCAAAAAATGAGCAAAAGGAAGGGTAAGGTAGAGAAGAAAGTTGTTGTTGATCTTTAATCTAGACATTATGACAAAGAGTAAATTTCATCTAAACATACAATTAAACCAATATATGACCTAAAATAGATAAAGTTCAAATCCTATCATATATCAAGCAAACATATGAGGATAGTAGAAATAATGAAAATAAAAACCAGATTCAATTTAAAGGTTTACCCTACAAGTAAATTGCATTAACACATCTGCAAGAAAAGCAAATAAAATGAAATGAATCTAATATCTTTAAATCAATATAGCATAAGTAAAAATTGACAAATCTTCAATCAAATATACACATCTAGAATCCATGAAAATAATTCAAGCCTAAACATCCAAATAGATAATTCAGAGAGTAGCCATAATAGCAAACACAAAAAAATACTCGACAATCTTTGTATAATTCCTTGTATTAATTTCTCAAAGTTTACACAATAGTTTTTACTCAAAAATCCCTCCTCTTTACAAATGACAATACCCCTTTTATAGAAGACTAAGGAGGTATGTCGATCAATCATGTCAAATTATAATTGTACAAGTGTCTTGGATAGATATCCTTTTACAACCTTCTATAACTAAACACTTTCTAAATGGACTAACCTATAAGCATTGCACTTTACAAGATGCACATGCTTTTATAAAAATAATATTCCTTTTTAAAAATAATATACATGTTTAGTTACAAAATAATATGCTAAAGTCAACAAATTTGACTTTGTAAAGCTCCTTGGTGTTTTATCTTCATTGCTTTATCATGTTGTTCATAAATAAGTTTGAATTTGATGATGGGATCCATAAAAAATTCTTCTTGATCAGTCAAGCCTTTGAGATTCTTATTAAACCTATCTAAATCTTCCTTGTGCTTCTAAAATCTCCAATATTATCCTCTATAGATAGGATCATGTTTAAGATCCTTTTGTTATCTTCCCTTATTTTACCTTGGCTTTTTATTTTTACCTCCTACATGAATTGAGCATCTCTATGATTGAACTCCTCATCAATGATCAAGCCAATAGGATTGAGTTTAGTTGGGTCTATGATCCAGCTACCCAATATATGTGCCATCCTATTTTCCAACTATTTTTAATCCTTAGAAAGATCCTCCAAGCTCTTGGACCATTTTCTTAAACCTTTGATCTTCTATATTACTATTTCCATATCCATATTCAAATGGGCTAGGATAACTATCTTGAACCCAAGAATTTGATCATCTATTACTATATTGATCATATCCTTCACCCTATTGCATGAACTCTATCATAAATTTAATTGGTTCATAGCCAAAGTATCATTTTTTTCACCATATCCTACTTAGATCATATATCTTTTAAGGAGTTGAATATGTTATGCATGGTTGCCTGAAACTAGTTGACCATATCCCTTAGGACAGATAGAATAGATTGCTCCTATAAGTTCTTATTATTTTGTTTTAGGCCCTTAATTATAGCTTATAGTTGTTATGAATGTTCTTGAGCTAATTCCAAGACATCTTCTTCAAAAAATTTATCCTCTCCTAGCCTCTATCTTTCCTTTTTAGTCAAATTAGTTAAAGGTTCTACCTTTTGATATGTCATCTCCTCACCACCTTTTATGACTACTTTCATAGTCACCCTTTGTAAACTAATAGTCCTTGGGTTAAACCTAACTCCAACTGAATATTGAGTCATCTATGGGATTGGGACCTCCATTTGTGATTGGTTGGCTGAATGTCTTAGAGTAGCCAATATTTTTGCCTCCTCTTCCTATAAATAAACCATCCAAGGTTTCATTTATTACTCCATAGAGATATTAATGGCTTTCACCATAGTCTATTGATGGTAAGTAGGCAGCTTCTCTAATTTAGGATCATACAAGAACCACTCAGGAATAGGTGGATCATACAATATGTTCTCTTCACTGAACAAATTAACTTCTTTTAGGTAAGGAGTTATGGTCATCTTGGGCTTCTTAGCTTTTGGAACAAAGGTAGTCTCCACTTTCCTCTTGGGAGGGTTAACATATACTAAGTCCAAAGATTTCCCTTTGACATCCTTAGTTTTCTCAACACTTGTCTTTTCTTCTTCATCTAAATCTATATATGTCATAGATAGAATCTTCAATACATCCTCAATAGACTCTTTAGGATCTATGGATATCATATAAACCTCCTCTTGATGTAATTCATGTTGTAATACCTTGAAAGGTTTTAGATCTAATGAAGCAGAAGTAATCTCACTTGACTTTCTTTCCTCTAGCCTCTTTTTTTCAAGATTATGTTATATTTGTGTCTCTGCTTGTGTACTGACTGATGAAAGTTTAGAATATTCACCACTTATTAAATGATACTACCTGGGGCCCAATTAACACCTATCATCCACATTTTGATCTCTTTATAATCTAGATTCAGGGCTTACGTTATGTTTTTTCAATCTTCTTGTCACTTCAAAGTATGAGGATGCTTTAATGTATATGAAATAAAAGGCACTAGTTTCATGCTCATAAGGTACATTTAAAATGGCTTTGATCCTTAAATTTGCTTTCACCTTCTGATAAGGGTCCCATTGCCTAAGGTCATTCATATGTAGGTTGAAAGATAACCTATGCTTTGATGTTGCCTTAATATTATACCAATGTTTGAAATTTGTCTTGCCAATTGTGATAGGTAAGCTATGAAAAGTCCCTTTATTTTAGTTTTGAAAAGGCCATCTACACTATGGAATCATTGGTAGGCCACCTCTTTCTCTGCTATCTTATCATGAACATTGACTAGGAACTTGAAAGGATAGTTTTGAGTTCCTTCAATCCTTATGATAGTGAAATCAGGGTAAAACCATATATCTCCCATTGATTTAATAGATTTCTTTATCAAAGGACTAATTATTGACATAGGGATACCATTTATAGCTTTAGTTAATGCTGGATAGACACAATAATAGATAAATTGAATGTGATCCCTATATTTATAGATGTGTAACTTAGAATAGTATTGAGAAATAGTATGGGTTCCATTTGGAGACCATTCCATCTGGTTGGGAATATTTATAGTTATACATAGGGCATATAAGAGATAAAACATCATGAAAAACTCATTATTCTTCTTATACTTGATTTCTTATATTTATTTACTCAAAGAGATGGTAATTATCTCACCTAGTGGGGGAACTATTACCTTTTAAACAATGAATTAAACCATTGATACCCACATAGGATCAAAATAAGTTATGGTTATTATTAGTGTAGGTTTTTATTTTTCCCTATTATTTAATTAGGGAAATTATATTTGTGCATACTTAGAGTTTTCCTACATTCGTGGGATAGGCTAGCTTATGTGGAGATGTGTGTCATAGATGTGTCATAGGTGTCATAAGAATGTCATAAGTAACTCCTTTAACTGGCTATTCCGGGTATGGGAGTTACTTCTCTATTCTTAGCACCTTGTCACCACCTTTCATGGAGGAGTTACAATCTATTCTTGGGGTGCCTTGACCACCTTTTATGGAGGAGTTACTTACGTGCTCTCCTATATGTATTCTTCACTTTGGTCATCTCATGTTAATCAGATATTGGGTTTTCTCCTATTTGTATTGTGCAATTTATCTTCTTGTATAATTTCAAATTGCTTTAGCATCTATGTGATGTGCACTAGTTTCATCTCGTGTGATCACGTCTCTATTGCATTCACATTATCTGGATTTTAGAAACAACTTTGATATGGTGTCAGAGCCACCCTGGTAATCATGTGACTGGTTATGCTATTAGTTTGTTCTAAAATTCTTACTTTTCTTTCTTAGTAGTTTTTTTAACTCCGTTGCATTTGAGAGTTTTGGTAGAGTTTCTTGAAAACTCATGCAAATCCATATGGAAACTTGTTAAAAAAAATTACTTCTATTCAGATCTACCCTTTAGATCTTTGAGTTAAAATTTTCCATGATATCTTGTATAGATCTGTTGTGGCTTCAACAAAGGTAGTGGAATTCTTTTTTTTGGTCATTTTGTAGGAAAAGATAGATCTTTGCTCATCTAGAACTTGAAAGTTTTGCACCTCAGATGTTGAACCCCTCCATTGGAAATAAGGTACTCAAGGCGGTGGTGGCACAGTTCAATGCTGACCAACTGCTCACTGAGCGCCCTCGTGTCTCAATGCTTGTCAGAAAAAGCCTCGTTCGTAGGGCTGGAGACTTCAACATCATGTTGGATGATGTGGCCATCACCCACATCTCCTACATCATAGAGTTTTCCAAGGTGGTGGAGCATAAGTAGGTGGCATAGCAGGAGGCCGAATGCTCCAAGTTTGTTGTGGCCAAAGCGGAGCAAGAGTGCAGGGCTGACATCATCCACGCTGAGGGCGAGAGCAACATTGCCAAGCTCATTTCAAATGCCCCATTTAGTGGGCCCACCCTCTCTCATTATTAAATTGGTAAATCTACTTTGGATAATTATTCTGATCTTAAATTAGTCATTTGATTTTTTGAATTAAATTCAAATTGGAAATTAGCATTCAAAAAAAGTAGTTTAAAGGTTTTCAAAACTTGTATCTTCGACCTACGAAGATGAAGGGTGAAGCCTATGTTGGTAGGAGGCCAATTCCCCCTCACAAAGACCTCCTTTAGATTCCTCACTCTGTGTTGAGTCAAATGAGTGGTTGGAAGGCCACTTTCTCTCTCAAAATAGGTATTTTTTTAATGTTTTAGTGTTTTTTTGCAAAAACACTAGTTTACGGGAAATTGAATCTTTAATATCTTGCAAACGGTAGCTCGAATGCAGGTGGTATTTTTTTAAAAAGTGTTTGTATTTCAATTATCCATAGTGTAGGATTGTTATTTATTAAAAATAAACTAATTTATAAAGTGCCTAAAATTTGGGTCTCCCAGGACACATTTTCGACTGAGTTCGATGTCCTATTTGCTTAAAGTCTTGCACTAATTGATCTAAGATGCATTCTCAACTGAGCCTGATGTCTTTTGATCATGCACTTGCATATTTGGGAGGGGGGCTCAATATTTTTTGGGGGTGTGATTACTTTTCAGCACTTGTAGTCTTTTCTTTCATTTTCCTTTTTGCATAAATTCATAACTTGCAATCAATGCAACTTCATCTAAATTTATCTTAAAATGGATGATTTTCAACTTAAACCCCTAACACCTTCAACTATCATGAATGGAAGGTTAAAATCTCAATCATTCTTAGAAGCAAAGGGTTGTATAGGATCACCATGGGTACTGAAGTAGAATCGAGCACTGATGTTAAAAATGTCAAGTGGTACAACCGCATTGATGAAGCCTATGGATTACTGAGCTTGTCTGTGTCTCCAAAACTTCTCTTCCATTTAGAAATTTCCAAGACTCCCAAAGACATATGGGACACCTTAGAACTCTTATTTGGGAAGCTTGATGAGATGAGAGGTCATGAGCTCAAAAATGAACTCATAAGTCTAAGTCCTAGCAACTTTGACACCCTATAGGACTTATTCACTAAGTTTAAGGCCCTTATATTACAACTAAAAGAATACAAGATAGAGAAGAAAGATGACTAACTCATCTTTTCTATTCTCGCAAAGTTAGGTCTAAGCTATTCAGTCTTTGTCTCCACTTTCCATGCCATAAAAAGTGTCCTTGGTGCTACACGGAAAATGCCTTCTTTGGATTCATTCATTGCCGACTTGACTAAGGAGCAAGATAAGCTAATTCAAATAGGCATAATGAAGTCTACTCAACCCCAAGTTTTGATAGCTATAAATGGTAAGGATAAGACTTCAACAAAGGAGAAGAAGAAAAAGAACAAGGACCAGAAGAAGAAGAAAGAAAACAACAAACCTGCCAAGAACAACACTGAGTCTTCCTCCTCCAATTCTAAACCTAAGATGGAGAAGGTTAAGTGTGCCTATTTTAAAAAGATAGGGCATGATGAACACAAATGCATGAATAAACAAATAGATCACCTAACTCATCTTCTAGAGAATCACAACATAGGTGTTCCTGAGTCCATCAAGCAGAATTCATCTACCCAAGATTATACCAAGGCAAAAGGCAAGGGTAAGGAGAAAGAAAAGGGAAAGACCCTTGTAGTAACTACAACTTCTACAACATCATGGGTCATTGATTTGGGTCCTTCTCACCACATGAGCTCTTCACTAGTTGAGTTTTCATCTTTAGAGCCTTATAGCATGACTTCAATTAGTTTGGGTGATGACACATCAGTTTCTATTGTAGGGAGAGGGTCAATTGAAATAGAAGGAGGAACATTCAATAATGTTCTAAGTGTTCCCTCTCTTTTAACCAATCTCTTATCAGTGTACCAAATCACTCACATTGGTCAGGGCATAAGAGTTGAGTTTTCACCAAATTTAGTGGCTATCAGGGAGTTGCACAGTGATACTATAGTGGCAGTGGGTAGGGCAGATCACCAAGCAAGGTTATACACCTTCTCACATTTTGCACCTGATTCTTCTCCAACAACATTGTTGACTCATTCAGATGGAGTTAGCAAATTATGGCATGAGTGGTTTGGCCACCTTAACTACTGCTACCTTGAGCAACTTTTCAAACATGACATGGTCATTGGTTTTCCTCGCATCCAATTCTCAAAAGGACTTTACAAGGGGTGCTCTTTTGGGAAGCATCCCGAAGCAAAATTTGACAAAGGCAAAGCTTGGAGGGCTTTAAAACCTTTAGAGTTAGTCCACAGTGATGTATCAGGACCCTTTCCCAAACCATCTTTCACAAGGGCCAAGTACATCCTCACTTTCATTGATGATTTCTCTAGGCACACTTGGATATATTTTCTCAAACAAAAGTCTGAAGTGTTTGAAAATTTTCTAGACTTCAAGGCTCTTGTTGAGAAATAGAGTGAGAAATATATCAAGGTTCTTCGAATTGATAATGGAAGGAAGTATGTCAGCAACAGGTTTGAGCAATTTTGCACCACAGAGGGGATTGATTTGCAGTGCACAGTCACTTATAATCCTTCACAAAATGGGGTTGTAGAATGTAAAAATAGGTTCTTAAAAGAGATGGGTAGCTATATGATTCACTCCAAATCCTTAGCACCACAGTACTGGGCTGAAGCCATCAATTGTGCTTGCTACATTCAAAACAAGGTTCCTCACAAAGATTTAAAAGGGATAACACCCTTTAAAGCTTGGCATAAAAGGAAACCTGATGTTGAGTACCTTAGAGTTTTTAGATCTCTAGCCATGACTCACATACTAAAGAAGAAATGCAAAGCTATGGAATGTCAGTCCAAGCCTTGCATCTTTGTAGGATATCCAAATGGTATTAAGGGGTATCACCTTCTATATCTGACCACTCATGAGTTGTTCATTGAGAGAAGTGTCCAATTTTAGGAGAGTCCTAGAGACTCAACACTTGGCACTTCTTCTCCCTCATCGGATCTACTTCTTCATGATGATTCCTCATCAGATTCAGATCAGCCACAATAGGTTCTTGAGCCAGAGACATCTTCTTCTTCTTCAAGTTTAGATAGTGAGGACAGTGATGCAGATTCATCCACCTCTAGTCAGTCAGAGGATGAGGAGTTAGCATGTGACTCACCCACTTTCAGGCCACTTTGGGCCAGACAGACACTTGAGAGTGCTAGCACTTGGGCAAGAGATCTCGTAGATGATAGACATATTATTGGAGATTTTTAGAGAGATCCACATGCTTTCTTTGCTTCAGTTTCATATCCATAAAAATTTTAAGAGGCATCGGGGGTACTTGAGTGGGATAGTGATATGGAGGAAGAATATTCTTCCTTAATCAAAAATCACACTTGGGATTTGACTTCACTTCCTAAGGGAAGAAAGATGGTTCGATGTAGGTGGATATATCAAACCAAGTTTGTAGTAGATGGGTTAGTTGATAAGTACAAGGTGTGACTGGTCACCAAGGGTTTCTCATAGGTGGCATGCATTGACTACTCAGAGACCTTTACACCCATTGTAAAGATGACTTCTATCTTACTCACCTTGGCTATTGCCACAACACATGGCTGGGATGTGCACCAAATGGATGTGAAGAGTGGCTTTCTTCATGGACACCTAGAGGAGGAGATCTACATGGAGCAGCCACCAAGATTTGTTCAATGTTATTCCTTAGTATGTATACTTATAAAAATCTATCTATGGCCTTAAACAGGCCCCTTAGGCATGGTACACCAAGATGGATTCCTTCCTTCTCACAATGGGTTTCACTAGGTGCCATTCTGACCCCAATGTCTACTTCTTGTGGCAAGATGATTTGCTCCTAATTTTGGTTCTATATGTTGATGACCTTTTGATCACTAGGAGTTCTTCATTAGCTATTGCAGAAGTGAAGGCATCTCTCCAGGATAGATTTGACATGACAAACTTGGGTTTATTGCACTACTTCCTTGACATCGAGATCTCACAGTCAGATTTAGGGATTTATCTTACATATCCTAAGTATGCTCTTGACTTATTGGCTCAATTTCACATGGCTGATTACATGCCATCTCTGACTCCCTTTCTATCAGGAGTCAAGCTTGAGGCTGACTATTCTTCACCATTGGTTGATGCCACTTAGTATCGACAACTTGTTGGTAGTCTCATCTACTTGACTCACACCAACCCTAACATATCATATACAGTGGGACTTGTCTCTAGATTTATGTAGGAACCTCATGAACTGCATTGGAAAGTAGCTAAGAGGATCTTGCATTATATACAGGGTTCATAGAGATACGGGATTCATTACAGATTTGGCATAGAGGTTGACTTGGTTGGATATACAGATTCAAACTGGGCTAGTGATTCACAGACTCACAAGTCCACTTCTAGTTACATTTTTTCTCTAGGTTTTGGTCCTATCAGTTGGTCTAACAAGAAGCAAAATGATATTGCTATATCATCCACAAAGGCAAAGTATAGGGGAGTTGTTAATGCATCTACTAAGGCTATTTGGATTTAGGGGATTCTTTCTAAGTTTGGCATTCTTATCAGGTAGCCCACCATCATTTATTGTGATAACCAGAGTACCATTTAGATTTGTAAGAATATGATTCAACACCAGTGGACCAAGCACATAGAGATTCACATGCATTTCATTCAAGAGCTTATTCATAGTCAAGTCATTGACTTGATATTTTGCTAGTATTTGGAGCAGGTTGCAGACATCTTCACCAAACCTTTCATCAAGAGCAAGTTCATTCATCTATGAGCTCTTCTTGGGGTGCGGTCTACATCTACAACAACATCATCTTTAGGGGGGCCTTCTAGCCTCTTCATTTCTTTTATGTCTCTCTTTTTGGGGGGCATTTTTTTCCTACGGGTTTTCTCCTTTTCTCTATCTTATGAGAGATTTCATTTGTACATGGGTACCGCATTAGGCCTAGTTGTCAGGACCCATTTTATATTTCCACACTGCCCACCTAAGCTAAACTTATGGGGAGGTATTATTGTAGGTTTTTATTTTTCCCTATTATTTAATTAGGGAAATTATATTTGTGCATACTTGGAGTTTTCCTACATTAGTGGGATAGGCTAGCTTATGTGGAGATGTGTGTCATAGATGTGTCATAGGTGTTATAAGAATGTCATAAGTAACTCTTTTAACTAGCTATTTCAGGTATGGGAGTTACTTCTCTATTCTTAGCACCTTGTCACCACCTTTCATGGAGGAGTTACAATCTATTCTTGGGGTGCCTTGACCACCTTTTGTGGAGGAGTTACTTACGTGTTCTCCTATATGTATTATTCACTTTGGTCATCTCATGTTAATCAGATATTGGGTTTTCTCCTATTTTTCTTGTGCAATTTATCTTCATATATAATTTCAAATTGCTTTAGCATCTATGTGATGTGCACTAGCTTCATCTCGTGTGATCACGTCTCCATTACATTCACATTATCCAGATTTTGGCAATAACTCTGATAGTTACACATCCATATAGTTTGTTTAAAATTATAATTACCATCCTAACCCCTAGTCTAAATTGACTTATTAGGATGTTCTTATTAAGGTTTGAAAAGCCCTGACTAACAAACTCTAACCACATAGCTAGGGTGTTCATCAAGTTATGTTGCTTGGCCCATGAATTGATTGTGGTGAAGTCAATTTGGGGTTTAGGGAGATTTTAATAGGACTTAAAGGAAATTGGATAAATGTAATTAAATTTTATTTGATTATGCTCATTGATTAACATGCGTTTATCTATCTTATCTTCCTTAAAAATAGGAGTAAGAATATCAATGTAATGGAGTACCTCTAGTTTCACAGTTCCATAATGTAGACCAGTCATTTGGGTTACTAAAATGTCATCATATAGTCTCCTTATAGAGATAATATTTTCATCTTCTTTGGTGATTTTTGGGTGGTTCTGAAGTCCAAAATAATTTTTACCAATTGTTATCCCTTATGTTTAGAGCAGCCACTACAAACTTGGTATCCTTAAACACTCATCCTTCAGCATTTGATGATAAATACATCTTAACCTCTTACTTAGAAACATGTTTATGAGATGCCATTACTATAATTCTAATTGAATTATCCTTTGAAAACAATAATCTAACTATTTTGGTTCAATTATAGTGATTCTATAGATAATTCATGGTAATCCATACACTCTAGGGTTTCTCAGAGGTTTATATAGAGTTTTAATGGTGAAAAAGTAATTCAAATGTGAGATTTAATGCCTTATATTGCATATTTATACCTTCCACGTGTTGGGTTCCATAATATCTCCAATTTGATGTGTTTCACTTATGTGGCATTATCATGTCATGTTACTCATTTATTTAAAAATTGATCATTTGTCATTTTTAGACATATGTCAATAACTCATGCAATATTGAAGCTTGATCAATTCACACCATTGATCTATTAAAAATTTCTCTATCTTTAACTTCATCACAGGCCATTGATCTTCTATTTGATCTTTTGAGAGTATGCCACTTAGCAGCTCTGTAGACTCTCTATGTACTTTACAAACACACTCCATTGCTTAACGCCTTTTCACCACATGGTAACCTCTTTTTAGATCTAGGCCCATTGAATTTTTAACCCATTCCACATCATTGATCTTGATCTAAAATATTGAATGCTATTCACTAATCTCCATCTAATTCATCATGGTTGTGGCATGTATTACTACTGCATTGGGCCTGGGCCCTTTGAAAAGTCCACCTTCATTCACACCATCAATCTATAAGAAGTATGAAAAATGTAGATAACTGAATTTTTTTAATCCCTTTTCACAAGGCCTAACATGAACCATTGATTTATTTGATTAATTCACTAAGATAGTGAGACTTGTCATTTTGCATTCCCTTACAGGTTCTTTGACAATTTAACTCTTCACTCACTGTTAGATCTTTGAGTTGTATCTAAGATCATGACATCTATTAGTCTCGCTTCAATATTAGAACCATTTGACATTTTTACTTAGTAAATTGCACATGGCTCATTGGTCTTCAACTTGATTTTGTGAGATCTTGACACTTGGTATCCTCACATTAATTCATTCTTGTGGGCAATGAAAATAAACTAAGGGCTCAGGAAATATAAAGATACTTAGGATAAAATTTTATACTAAGGTTTTAGTTGTGTTAATAAAGATGATTAAAAATTTAGGATAAAATTTAAACTAAGTTTAAAATATAATCAACTGCTCCTACGCAAATATGGATCCTACATAAATTTGAATTCAATTCAAAAGAACTTAGGCTAAAATAAGTAGACTAAGGGTTTTTGGATATTCAAACTTGTATTTAATTAATTGATTAAAATACTGACGTTTAATCAAAGCAAAGGGTCAAGTTATCATTTAATGTATAAAACACTGAGAATTATTCACTCAAATGACACTTCATTAAACTTGCAACATGGAAACAAAGATCAAACATTAACAATAATAGATAAAGTCAAATGAAAATTAAATGTTGACATGCTAAATGTAAACGTGATGAGAACCATGATATTCAAATAATGCACTTTGGTTAATTGGGATGTTTAATTTAAAGAAAAAAATTGTATAATTTGAAGAAGGGTCCTCATTTTCAAAAATGGGGGTATGTTGACCTCAATAAACGATGACTTTTAGGGAAACATTTCAAAATGTTAGAACTCAAATACTCTTGGTTTGAATTAATAACTAAACTACTCATTCACATGATCAAGTACCATCATTAAGATCCATTCATGATTAAAATAAGTCTTACAAATGCAAAATTAGGCTCAAACATAAAAACTTAGTCATGTTATGCGTGTGCTTTGATTATTTAACTGATTGTAGACTAGTTTAGGTTAATAGTGGTAGTCAATCCTCACCTAGTTGTATGACTATGACCTTATTCACTTTCAGTCCTAGCTTTTGGGAACTTACAAATTTATTTCTTATTTATTATTTTTAGTATTTTATTAGTTTCATATAGTCCTATCTTAGATAGAAATAACTATGTTTTAAATTTAATTTCATATTTAGTCTTCTTTTAATTGATTACACTTTATAAAATTTAGTCTTTTGATTTCATTCTACTTGTTGAAAGCCAATTTATAGAATTATGATTTATTCATTTAAATTTGTTTGAATTAGGGTTAATTACCATATTAATTTGAATTTTGATAAAACATTAACTTTTATGTCCTACATCCCCCCATGAAAATCATTTTCATATGAAATGGATATGTAATTTACCATGTATATATTCAATATAACATTAATTAATCATGTAACTAATAAAGCATGTCATGCACAGGTCTTGATTTATTTATTTTTGTAATTTTTAAATTGAAATATGTTCATGATAACCAATGATGCCATCAATGGGATATGTGCATACAAGTTTTAGATTAATTTTTGTGAATCTCATATATTGTGGGTGAGGATCAACAACTATATAAATGTTTAATTTTTAAAAATGATCATGCGATGTATAACATCCATCATTGTTATCATATCCAACAAAACCATGTATATGCCACATAACTATAGTATCCATATTAACCTATAAATTTTGTTCAATGTTTGGATAATGTGTCAATACTCATTTTATAATAGGAAAAATAGTTGTCTAAAATTGGCCTACATATAAAATTTTTACCTAGATGGATCAAGAAACTCTCCTATAACTTTCAATAACCTTCTACCCCTATGACTAGTCCCTTTGTGGTCCTCAATTGATGATGTAATGCAGTAGTTTGGGAGTTCCTGGTGTGGGGTGAAAAGCTAAGTAGAGTTCTGGTTGAGTGAGCATCCAGGGGCATGAATGAGATTTGACACATTTATAATATTTATTGAGGTTTTTGGAATTGAATAATAGCATGAAAAACTTTTTTGAATCATTAGACTAGTTGGTAACCTTAAGAAACCACTTCAAAGTTGAGAATTTGAATTTCATGGACAAAGTCCCAAAGTTCAAAAATTGATCCCAGACATTTTTGTTAATGTCATAAGATAATATTTTAAGGAGAATCTATGCATACAAATGTTATCATATTTTATCCCTATCATATGGGAATATCTTTGCAAAAGGAACAGGGTGTGTGAATAGAGGAGATTATTGTTTGAGGGCCTCCAAGTTTGACTTTTATTTATTGTGATCATTCAGTGACTTCTACAGGATTTGAGTGTTAAATGATATTTACACCCCAAGATATAAATTAAAGGTCTAAAATTTGGAATTGGAAATCATGGAATCTTCTCCAAGGTTAATAAAACTTGTCCCAATATTTTTTATACATACAAAGGACAAAAAATCTATTTTTTAGTTTTCTAGGCCTAGAGAGCTAAGAGAAGCCTAGAATGCCAAAAGAGAAAGGGGTAACATAATTAATTTAATTTGTATTTATAAACTTAATTTTTTATTAAATTTTTGGGAATTTATGATTCACAGAAACCTCTCTCAATTTCCTTATTTCACCCCTATAATTCAAGAACCATCATCAAAGCAAAAATAGGGCAACAAGCTTGCACTTTTTTTTTGAGAGAGATTGGTAAATTTTTTATGATTATTTACAAATTTTAAAATACTTAACCATTAATACCTATACAATTAATCCAAAAATATGTCTAGGTGAGGCCTATAACTCATTTTAAGCCCCCAAATCCAAAACAGGGTCTCAAAAAGAGCATGAGAGAAGCCCTAAATCAAGGTTTTATTGTTTTCAAGAGTTTTAATCCTCAAAATTTGACAAAATTTTGTAATATGATGGTTTTAAAATTTTAATAAGTTTTTCAAGATGTCTTGGGTTGATTGGACGCTTTATGGTATAGTTTCTAGACCTGGGGTGTGCTTAAAGGCTAATTAGGCCTAATTGAGGGGAGCCTAATGAAGGGAGTGTGATCTTGGAGTGGAATCATGTAATGAAACTTTTAAAACACATGTAATTAGATGGATAATATATATAAATGGTCTCATTTTTTTATTATATATTATATAATGTTCAAACCAAAAATAATTTGAACAAAAAAGGGGCTACGAGCCTAGAGAAGCCATGGTGAGTATGTTGTGTGGAAAGAAGTGTTTCAAGGGGATTTGGAAGTTAAAAGGGGTTATTTAAGGTGTAATAATATCACCTAAAACTTTCCATGATAAAATATTTATCTATTGAATCCTATACCAAGTTTTGGTCTTTTGAAACCCTTGAGATTGGTTACCTAGTGGAAGCTAGTGAAAGCATAAGAAGAAGTTGAGAAAGGGCACGACTATTGAGAAGTTTTGATGATCACACAAGAGTGTGATGAATTTATAAAATAATTTAGGTAACCATTACCATTCCCCCCCCCCCAAAATATCACCTACATATAAAGTATCACATTGGAGTATTCAAGCTTATACACCTTGGGGATGGAATCTTGTTCAGGAGGCTCTCAAGAAGTCAAATAGCATGTCATGTGGAAAACCAATATGGAATTAGTTTTCAAAATATCCTATTGTTAAATATATCAAGCTTAATTTTAATGAGTCTCAAGGATATTAACACAATCATTTCCTCTCAAATCTCTACCTACAACCTCAAGAACCCAATCTTCCCTTTGGATTGGAAGGTTGAATGAGAGCACTATGGTCTCTAAGGAGGTTACATGTTCAAGGGAAGGTAATAAAGGTAAAAATTATGATATATATCATTAGGAGAGATAAATATGTATATTAAAGGACAAATAAGTCAGTCATATACCTTAGAAACAAGGAACTATAGTCATGGGAAATCCAAACCTATCTATCAAGCTCTTGGTGATTGATGACATAGTGGTCAATGGTTGGAATTCATGTTTAATAGAGATGATTAAAATGTGAATAATGAGTGAGGTGATTTAAATTCCATGATTAATTTCTCTCAAGCAGGTTTATGATCAAGTTCAAGCCTCATAAACACACACCTACATATTATTCATACAAACAAGTAGGGTTCATAAGGAAGCATGGGAGGTTGAAGGTAAAGAAATGAAGTTTGAAATGATGAAAGGATAATATACATGATTTTTTAAAATAAAAATAACCATGTTATATAAAAAAATAAAATCAAGGAGTAAGAAAACTTAGTTGTGATTTTTGACCAAGCAAACACTTGTCACTAGCTTTTGCCAAAATGGGCCTACAAGCTAAAGTATGTAGGATCTAATCATGAAATTTGGTATAGAGGATAATTAAAAACTAATATACCCATTAAAAATATTTTTTATGATTTTTTATAATGTTAATTATTCACTATTTATTATAGTCAACCCTATGTCAAATCACAATCAACAATGGAACATGCCTTGGAGAAATTGGCCATTTTGGGACATCTACAGGTTGAGTCAAAGCATGAATTTTAGTAAGTATGATATAAATAAACTAAAAAATAATTAAATAACACCATAAATTTCATAAAAATAGTAAAATTTCCCTCTATTTTGACCCAATCCATTACCAATCAAGAAGGTAGCCATTGGAGACCAAATGAAGTTTTGTCAGTTTTAGATGCCAAGAAGTAGTTTAAACCTTGGAGAAGTATTATAATGGTATAATATGATTTTTTAAACCTATATTTTCATATGGGAGTGATCAAATTTAGGTTTTTAATGTAAAAGTTTGAATAAAGACAAGTTTTGGCACAAAGGAAACATGCAAGCAACTCAAGGTAAACTATGGTAAAAAGGGTCTACAAGACAAAGTACACATCAAAATGACTTTATATTAATTAATTTTTGTCATAATGACCTATTATATCCATAAAAAATATTTTAAATTTCATATTATAAGTGTAATTTCTCACTATTTTGTCATAGTCCCCCTATGTCTCACAATGGTCGCTATTCATGCAAGCATAATGCTTGGAGTTTTAAGGCATTTTTTAGTTTTATAAGTTTAGGAAAGTGTTTTAAAAGAATTTAAATATTTTTTTAATCATATTAAACACATTTTTATGGTTTTCACACTTCAAACTCCATGTAAACACATTGACAAGCTCAAATCCCCATAGGCATCCTCAAGGCATAAAAGGCAAAGTTGAGTTTTGATCATTTGGAGAGGTGTAATGAGGTGTTTCATGTTTAATTAATATGTTTCCAAGAAAATGAGATCATTTTAATGGTTAAATTGGTCATTTAGAGAAATTTAATCTTTTTTAGGCTTAAGACACCCAGTTTTAGCCCATCTTCAGATGCTTGTTTCTTTCATACCATGAAGAGTTGGGACAAGTGCTTATAGTACATTTTGATTACCCATATTTAATTTAATTTAATTATGTATTGATCTTGGTTAAGTTATTTATTTGTATGAACAATCACTAAGAGTGTAAGCATGCCCAAAATGCTTGTAAACCTTACAGGTAATCATGTTTATGTGTATCTTTTCACACATTCTGCATGGTAGCCCGATATTTTTAGGGGTGTTTAAAGGGCCTATAAAATATATTCATGGAAATAATTGGTTTACTAGGTGTCTTAATTGTATGAACAATCATCTTGAAAGTGAGCATGCTTGAGCTTGCAAAGGAGCTTTTCGCCCAGTTTTGAGTTAAGCATAAAGTGTTAAGTCAACTAACTTTTGCATAATATCTTATAAAATTTCAAGTTGAGGAGTTTTTTAAAGTTTTAAAGATTTTAAATCAAGTAAGTGGAGCATTAAATACATTTTCAAAGTCTTTGAAGACTTTTCCTTTTTAGTGGATCATGACATCATCATCCTCAACAAGTTCTTGTCTTCTAGTGTGTTTCTCAACCAATGAGAGGGTTTGAAGACTATTAAAGATAATGGAGGTTAATTTTTTGAATAATTATTAGTTATAATTAACCCAAATATGAGTGAGAATCCATGGAGGGTGGTTGGATCTCATTTATTGAATTCTATTTGCTTGCATCTTCTCTTTCTCTTCCCCTTTTCTCCTATATCTCCCATTTCTCCTCCATTTTTAAAGATATTCTCACCTACCTTTTTAAGCAATAAAAATAAATTTTTACATATCTCTTGCCTCTAAATTATGCTTAGCAAGCTTGTGCATGATGGCCTTGTGAAGAAGTGTTCTACCATGTCCCTTGTCCTTCTTTTATGCCTATTTTAAGGTGTTTTCAAGTTAGTTTAAGGTTTTAAATTGATATATTTCCAGCATTAATGGTTTCCTTGTGTTAATTTTGAAATTCCTCTTTGCTTCGTGTATTGTTTGGTGAGCCTAGTTTATAAAACACTTACACAAAATAACTAGTTTGTGAGGTTGTGTGAGCAAGAATTATATTATGCTAAATTAGTGTTTATTTCATGCTTATGTGAGTGTAAATAAATTTGGTGTATCACCCATTTATCTCTCTTAGTTACCCTCTACCCCATCTCTACCTCTTTTCCAAGTAGAAACATTAGTTTGGGTGATCTACCAAGAAGAAGCCGATCTTCTCTAAAGGTTAAACCTCACTACAAGATACCCACAGCCTGAGGTTACTCCAATATTTTAGTTGGGAGTGAGAGAGCATAAAAAACACTCCCACAAGGGTGAAATTCTATGCTACAATAGTATCTTTTAAAATAATCTGAGGACATGATGAACTATGTCATTCCTCAAGCTATGAGTCATCGTATTAATATTATTGAGCTCAATGGCATTTTTATCCATTAAATCTTGTGTCTTGTGTCTCTAAGCATATCATATATTATTATAATTTAGTTAACATTTATGTCAATAAAAATATGAATAGATATTGATCCATTTAGATTTTTTGTTCATAATACCAACCAAAAATGGTAGAGTATCAGATATAGAATTACACTCAAGTAGCATCTATAATATCTTATAAGTAGGTTCCAATAATCATGTAAACTCCTTTTTTGACATATTTCATTAAAATTAATTATTAAAAAAATATTTTTTAAGTATATTAATGTAATCATGCCTTGAAGTTTAAGCTTCTTAATGTTTTTTGTAGTGATCAACTATTATCTATTTCATGTCTAATTATTTTATGATAATAATAATAATAATAATAATAATAATAATAATAATAATAATAATAATAATAATAATAATAATAATAATAATAATAATAATATGATCTCCATTTTTGATATGGTAATTACTCCTCATCTATTTGTTATGTGGAATTTAGAGCAATCAATTATTGCCAAGTAACATTTCTAATATAAAGTTTATTTTATCTTATACATTAGATACCAATAATATGATTTATATATCCATGAGCCCCACATTATTCATTGAATCTATCCTAAACACTATACATTCACCTTTGATACATTATGATTTTTTTTAAATTTATGATGGTCTAATCATACTAGATCTAACAAAGTATTGTCTCAAGGGAGTATTAATTATTGAAGTACCATGTCTTTAATAAATATTACAACAAACATTTACATTTGTATCCTCATTATTGATTGGAAGTGGTGTGTTCCTTTTAATTAATTTAATAGTGCTCATCATATTTGAATCATCACAATACTCTCACAAATAAATGGGTCTCAAATTTATATCAGATAAATATTCATTTGTCTTTGTTGGTGTTTAATCTATTTTTAATTGAAACTAATAAAATAAATAGATATTAAATGATTGAAATACAAAATCTAGAATATACATATATGATATTAAAATAAAATATGCTATAGAATCTTAAAATTTTTGAAGTTTTTTAAAAATATTAAATGAGCCTAACAGTATACAAACCTCTATAAAATAGATTTAACATTGACTTTGTAAGTTGACTATGGTTGAAAATTGCTTAAAAATACTTGTAAAGAGTGTTGCATCTAGAAATAGAATTGAAAATTATGCTAGAACAAGGTCATAAAGGGGGATAAGGGAATAGTGAAACCTTTTCTATTGACCACAACCACATATTAGTTGATTGTGTGACTAACTTTTTGATTTGGGAATGTGCACCTATAGATGAGGGTTTATTGATTCTATGTGAGAGCCAAATAGATGTGTAAAAGACTTGTAAAATATAAAACCTTATTATTACACAATAAATAAGATAAAAATCAAAATAAAATGGGGGAAATGAGTAAGGTCAATAGTTGAGCTATCCTAAAAAAACTTCATACAATCTGAGTTTTGCCTACATATCCAAATTGGCTTTAGGTTGATGTAGTTCTCCCTCTTAGATTGATTATGTGATTTTTAATTATGTAACTATATGAATATATCTAGAATATTTATTGAAATATTTGATAATGGATTCCCTTGACCTATAATAAATAATATTTAGACTTAGCCAATGATTGTTGAAAAGTATTAGAGTTGAGATTGAAAGAAATAGTGCTCTTTTTCTCATTATGTATGAAATTGACATGTTAAGGGGTTTCAAATAAATGCCTTGATGTGATTTTATAGGGGAATATTTATAATTTTTTTTAACCATATTTATAAAATGTGTGGGAGATCCATTATGAAACATACAAATTTTAAAAAGTGACTGTTAGAACTCAAGGGATAAGGTTGCACTAGGAGATAATGTCACAACTAGGTCATGTCCAACTTAGCACAAACTTGTCCTAGAAGACTAAAGACTATATTGAAAGGTCTAACAAGATCATATAGATTGAATATGGATAAAATTGGCTAAAATATGGATGTTTTATGATATTATTAGTATTTACAAGACAATGAAGGATATCTTATAGATTATGAGTTAGAGAAATGGTCAATAGACCAAGGTAACAATTTCAAGAATAAACATTGATAATAAATTAATGATTAAATTTATGTGTCTATATTTTTTTCCATGTTATTATAATTTTTTAACAAAGTGTAATTACTAGAGTAAAGTAGATGTGAATGTAAATGTGAATACACACTTTATATTTAGATGTGTAAATTGATTATGTAAGAAGCATTAATGCAAAACCTACAACAATGCCACTAAAATTAATTATTGTCCATATTTTAAGATTGAATACCTAAAATTTGAAATTTGGAAAGAGAGAAAGGAAAATATAAACCTAAAATAGTATGCAATCTAATTTCCCTATAGCTTTAAATTAGATAAGTGTTTTCCCCCTATTGAGGCATTTGTATAAATTTTGAACATGTGGGAAATTGAGATCAATCAAGTCTCAATTTGAAAACCTTTGAATGCTTGTGAGTTGGAAAGATTATATGCTCCAACTCTCATTTGACTGTGGAGAGTACTCTATGAAATAATTAAAGGGGTGGAACCACCAATTATGGATCACTACATCTTGAAAGAGTGAAAACATAGAAAATTAGTTTCAAGAGACTCTAATATGGCTCACTTGCAACATGAAGATGAATCACACCACTTTAGATGCATCGAGATTCTATTTGAAACTTTGTAACTTTTGAACTTTTGAGAAAATTTTAAACTTTTTAAACTTTGTAAGTATTTAAAAAAAGGAATTTTTGACCTTTGAAATTTCCATGTAATAACTTGAACATGAATAAGTATCATTCCAAATGTACTATACTAAATTTTTATTAAATGACAGCTTGAATTTTACAACTATTTAAACCTATAACTATTCTTCAAACTTGTAGCTATAGGAATGAGTGCACATTCATGCCACATGCCTCATTATTCTTAAAATTTTGAATCATGAATTAATTTTTTAAACTATATATTTTCATAAATCTAAAAAAAATATCATGAAGAATTTAATTCTCAAGACAATCCCATAATGATGCCCCCTTTTGAGATGAGGGGCATATACTGCAAGTCACTTAGATCAAAATAAGAATTATGTAATATGTGAAATATGTGATCATGTAGTGGCATTGAAAATTTTAAGTATTTGCATCATATTTTTGAATATACCATTTAATTTTACATGTAATCATGTATTATAAATATGTATCATTAAACCACATAAGTAGGATGTGTATGATATACATCATGGAACTAAAATTATAGAATGTATAAGTAATGCATGATATTAATCATGCAATTATAGTAACATATGAGTATATATAATAAATGTCATATAATTTCAAACAATTTGCATATTATGTCACTCATAAAGGCCCAAAGGCCACATAAAAGGTACATGTGAATGTTGCATAAGCACACAAGGGCAAGGGCCACATAGAAATGGTATAGTGGTTCCATAAAAGTGAGAATTTAAACATACAATTCTAAAGGCTACATAAAATAATCAAGAAAGTTATAACATATCATAAAGTAAATTAAGAAAGAAGCATAATGAAAATGAAACTAATCTACATCCACCATATGGATTCATGTCACTATTAACAAATAATTTTTTTGTGTATAACATGTATCATATGAGTGATTAATAAAAAAATTAAAAATATATAGCTCAACATAATGGAAATATTTTGGATAAATACAAGCTATTAAATAGTTCATGGAGAACAAAGAGATGCCCCCAATATAGCAAGGTTCTTGGGTGATGAGGGAAGCCAAATATTTAAACCATGTACAATCATGTCATGTATCAAACTCAAACAAATAGGCTAGAAGCTATTGAAGAATGCTACTTAGGTCTTTATTTTGATTTTTTTAAATTTTTCATTTATTTGCATGTTTTTTGAATTTTTTTCCATATTTGAATTTTTTAAATATTTTAAATTTTCTTAAGAGTTAAGGTTTAGAAAATATAGTAAGAATGAGGGACTCTATAAATCCTCAACAAGGTTAAAAATCATTATATGATAAGGAAGAAGGCATGTGACCCCAATGTATGTGTAAATGAGTCATAGAAATGTAGATCGAATGATTAGGATATATAATATTGTACATGATCCTTAAGGAAAAGAGAAAGAGATGATAATTTAAGTTCAATGAAAGGTGTGGTATGATAATTATGAAATAATGAGCATTAAAAACTATTTGTAATGCATTTACTTGGATTATTTGAATTGGTTTTAAAATTAAGAGGGAAAGAGCCCAAAGTGAAAATAAAGCCAATGGTTAGAAGAAAGTTTGGATAAGGTATATAATAAGTAGGAAGAAATTAAAATCAAAATAAGTTATGTACAAAGATAAGTTATAGTAGTTAACCAATGATGTCAATGATGGTCATGTATGCACAACCCATGGCATGATATGAAGGAATTGTTTCCTATGAAGAATAAATGCCAACTATAGATGCCTCTGAATCTTAACTATGATCACGTGTTATAATATAACCCACTAAATTAATAGTTATATACCCATGTAAACTTGTATCCTTGTGTTCCATAGAAAAATGTGCAATAGCATATACCTATGATGAAACTTTATGAATAACTTGTGGTGCATTAGGAGATGAATACCATTTTTATGTGACACTTTCTACTTAGGATAATGTACCATGCTCTTTGAGACTAACTAAATATGCTCATACATAATTTTATTATGCTCATAATTAAATGGAGAAATTAGTTATGTAATATTCTCATGCTCATGAATAGATGCATAAACTACTCTTGTAGTATGTTTTGGAATATGTAAATCATGCTCTTGAATAGTTATGTAAACTATTTCATTACCATGTTGATTTATGATTGTGTCATAAAGTTATTCATTAAAATAATTAATCATTATTTAATCCAAATGATATTCATATTAGATTCATATAATTTTGACCACTTTATTATCACGAATATATTTGAGATAATTATGTACTATAGAAGGTACCACTCTAGTATTTTGTATCCAATGACATATTAATAGCATATCAAATACCCATGTCCTTAGTATAAATAATAATGGGGTGGGGACTATGAGAGGGTCCACTTGTAAATGTATCACTATATTCCCAAGTGTATCTTGTGTATGACCATAAAAAATATTGACAACTCTAGAAGTATCTTACAAATCTTGTTCTATATAACCAAGAGAGTAAAGGAGTGTTATGGTGCACACATTTTCACTTTATCCTTTATATATAATAACACTATGTATGGATTTATTATCAAAATATGATTGAATAAGGAGTGATTGAATATCTTAATTGTCATCAATAATTTCACTATCATCATAGAATGTGATGCTTGTTTAATTTTAATTGTACCAATGATGTTATCAAGTGTATGTACATATATAGAAGGATGATGCTGAGAATTATATGCCTAATGTACTCTATAATTTTTATTTTTATTTACTTAAAAAATTTGAAAATTATATTTTTAAATTTTAAGCTTTGCATTATCAATTTTTATTGTTTATCCTCTTCAATAGGTTTTCCAATATCAATAATGGTCTCATCAATGAGATCTTAGATCTTATGTTTAAGCTTGAAACACATATATGTATAATGCCCTATACATATATGGTAGTCAAAATGTGCATTTACATCAAAAATTTAGATTGAGGTCTAGATAAGTCCACCTATATTGGTGGAAGAACAGTTACTATATTGCATTCTAGTATCCTTTTCATAATACACGAAGAGGTGAAGGTAACCTTTAAAATTTCCTCCTTGGTGGAGCTTGTATTTTACGATTTTGTGTTGGTTTTGAAATAACATTTACTATAACCTTAGCTTAATTTTTTATTTTAATTGGTTTTCTCTTATATTTTTCTTTCTTTGAAACTTGAAATTTGAAGTAGAAGGAACACTTGAATGTTACATAAGTTTGTTCAAAGTAAGCAACTTAACTCACTAAGTTCCCCAAAAGTTTTAAATTATAAAACATAATTGAATCTTGAAGTGGAGATAGAAAAAATTGAGTAAAGATATATTGAAGCTCATTATCAGCCATTTCGTGTCATTTTCTATAGTATAGTCTTGTACCTTAGCACATATTCATTTATTATTTCATTAGACCCTTGTTTGAGATTCTCAATTTGAGCATATGATAATCTTTCACTAATGTTGATATAAAAATGTATTATAAACTATTTTAAAAATGATTGAAATCCTTTACTGATTGAATAGGAAGAGAATATGAACATATAATATAATATTCATTTAGACTTCTTGGAAAGAACTTTGCCAACATTTTGTCATTTTTTGCATAGTCTAGCAATTTTCATGGAATGCACACAAATGATATTTAGGATCAAATTTTACATCTTATATAGGAATATTAGGATCTAAAAATACAATTGGTAATGGATAGGATTAAATTTTGGGTTTCAAAGGGTTATACAACAAAGAACATGAGTCCATAAATGGGCTATCATGAAAAATAATTTGCTCAATGTTAGCTAGACTCACTTTTAAAGCAAGAAGTGAATGCTCAAGAGGATAATTTGGAGAGCTAATAGGAGGATTATAGGTATCTTGAGTATGCATAGGCATGAATATATTTTGAATGCCAAGTGATGCTCCCCAAACTAAGGGATAAAGCTATGGGTGTATAAATAGGAATATATGCAATAATATAAGAAACAAAATTGGGAGTAATATCATGGGATCTTTACTTTGTTAATATATAGTAACATATAAGAATAAATTTTAAAAAAATAGAATGATAATGAAAGTATTACATAAATTTGTCCTCATAAGTTGGACCATATTTTTCCTAAGTAGTGGGTTCATAAATGATGGCATGATATACCCTTCAATAGGGTTAGAATAAGGAAGCACAAAAATTTGTGCACACACTCTTTAGACTATATTTATGATATTAATTAATTCATATTGGATATTATAATAATATGAAGTAGCATAAAATGGATATTACTCTAAGGTAAGTTTTTGAACAAATTTAATCTTAAACATGTACCAATGAAATAAATATCAGTTTGAAAAGTAAAATAATATTTTAAAAGAAATTAAATAATTATATGTAACCTAAGAAATCAATATTAGTTTACTAATTCCATTATGAATATAATAAAATATTAATTAAGTAATTTTAATGACTTATGGATACAATATAAGAAAAAATTAAGGTATAATGGTAATCAAGGCAAGATTTTGAATTATTGTTTAGGCTCTCAAATATACTCACTTGTTCATTGATTATTTTTGACCTGATATTTTAGAGTAATAACTATAAAGGTATAATCATGATTCTATCCCACTAACTCCATTTCTAAGGGTATGATAAAATTAACTTCTCTATGTGATATGTTCCTCTCAGGTGTACCACAAATCAAATGATTAAAAGAAGATTCCTATGGAATAAACAAGGGATTCTATGTGTTTTTGATATGACATGAGGTACATAGAATCAAAAATCCAGTTTTAGTGTTGTAAAATTACTATGAGTATTGTAGTAAACCCCTCACACCATGATGTATGTAAATAGAACACTGCATAACACTTTATGATAGTCACTTAATATTTTTAAAATTACTAGAACATGGCTTCTAAAACAAGCAAAACTAATATAAAAGTAAAGAGAAAATAAAATAAAAATATTCTATGTATAGATATAAAAAAAATTCAACCCAAAGTCAAAATAAAGAGCTTTAGTGTTATATTTATCCAAGGCGATGAGATCTAAAGTTTTTCAGTGTCAGATTAAATCTAAGGTTAAATAATTATGTATCATATTTTAGCCAAGGTTAAATGGTTTTTTTTTTAGTGTTATGAATTCACATAAATTTTATGAATCTTAGGGAAAAATTCAATCAAATAACAAGCAAGCAATGTTTTGAAAATAGTGGGTTCACTGGAATGTTTAATATATTTTAAACTAAAACTATTCAAATTAATAGATATTCAACTATTAAAATAGAAATGTTGGAATATACAAATCTAATATTAACATACAATATGTTATAGAATTTTACAAAATTTAGAATTCTCTAAAAATATAAAATGAGACTAAGAATATGTAGACCTCCCTAAATAGATTTAATTTTTATTATGTAAGTTGATCATGACTGGAAACTAAAAAATACTTATAAATAGTGTTGCATCTAAAAAATAAATTATCAATTATGTTGGGACAAGCCACACAATCTAGATAAGGGCATAATCCATCCATATTTTTTTACCATGGCCATGTCTTGGTTAACTGTATGACTAAAATTTTTATCTGGGAATGTGTGCCTATAAATGAGGGGTTTTTAATTCTTTGTAGGAGTTGAATAAATGGATGAAATGCCCATAAAGCATAAACCCTTATTCTTGTGCAATAAACAAGATATATATCAAATAGACAGGTGGGAATACATAAGTGAAATATTCAATTTATCCTCTAAGAACACCTTTTAATCTTAATGTTACCTTCATAAACCAAATGGGCCTTAGGTTGATGTAGTCCTCCCTCCTATGGTGATTGTGTGATCCATGACTATGCAACTATATGACTATAGTTATAAAATCGATTGAAACTATTGACAATGGATTCCCTTAATCCATAATAATCAATATTCATACTTGGCCTATGATTTTTATAAAGCATCAGAGTTGAAATATGAATAAATAACTCTCTTTTACTCAATGTGTAGTAATTTAAAATCATCCCATGAAGCGGGTTTCAAGTGAATGCCTTGATGAGCTTTTTTAAGGGAATATTTAGAATATTTTACTAACTAAATTTACAAAATATGGGGTAGACAAATTATAAAATATCTTCATTTAAAAAGTGTCAATTGGAGTGTGAGGGTTAAGGGTGTACTATGGGGACAAGGCAATGGTGTGGTCATAGCTAACCTAGCACAGACTTGTTCATAAAGACCAAAGACTATAGGGACAAGTCTAACAAGATCCTATAGCTTGAATAGAAAAAATTGGTTAAAATAGGGATGAATATATGATATTTGTCATGTATAGAATACATTGAAATCTCTTCTATAGATTTTTCATTATAAAAATAATGAATAGACCAAGTAAGGTAAGCATGTCAAGAATAAAAATTATCAATCACTTAATGTCTTAAATCATGTGTCTAAAGTTAAAATTTGGTTCTCATCATAATTACTATTCTATTTTATAATATCTAATCTAAATCCTCTAATTTATCCAATAAAATAAGATATTTTATCTTTTCCTCTTGTGCTTTAAATGTTTGCAAATGCTATCTTACTGACTCTTGATTGGGTGATAAATTTTGAGTTTATTCTTGTTTATTAGATTTTATTGACTCCCTAAATGCATATGTATGTATTATTTATGTTGGTATAGTCTATGACAGAGGTATCATGGAGGAATGAACAATATCATATTGTGATATGCATCCCTCATTTTGTTCCACTAGTTTTAAATATTTGAAAGGTTTATTATTCATAGGATATGTATGCAAACATCCCTCATGGAAAAACTTTAGGCATCTATGTAGGGTAGATGATACAACTTTCATTTCATGAATATATGGTCTACTGAAAGTAGATTATAATGTAAACTATATGTCATCACTGAAACATATTAGTTAAAATTTTAGGGCCTCATATCATATTTTAAGTAATTTATCCTAGCACTTGTTTAGGAACATTATCAAATCCTCTGATATTTTTATCTGATTTATGAATAGAGTCCATATTAACACATAATGTTTACATAAATGTGATGTTAAAAATACTTTATATTGATCCATTATTTAATAACATGATTTATTCCCTTATTTAATAATTTCACTTGAATGAAAAAATGGATAATCTAATTTTTTTAATTTATAATATGCAAATAATTTTTCTCAAAACAAACAATGCCTTTGTTGTTCTTTAATGTATTAACAATATATGCAAAATAAGTAGGTTTTACATCATTTGGTAAGGTTTTATCACATAATGTTGTATATATAATATCCTTTTAGATATTGTACCTCTTGATTAAATATATTATGGATATATTAGTAAGATTATTCTTAATTTGATCGATGATATCATATTCTTTTGTTGCACTAGCTAGTACTCTAAAAGATGGAGGGGGTTTAGGAGGAACATTTTGACTATGTCCATTTTATCACATATGATTGGGAATCCTACCTCTTTTTATTGTGATAGCATGGACCATAGAATCCAATACAATCCTAGGTCAAATAATAAGTGTGGGATGGTGACTATCACTACCTTAATGTCTAGGGGGAGGAGAAACAAAAGGAGTCACACATGCCCTCTAAAATCTAATGGTAATTAGAATCATCTTATATTATATATTTATATTGTATGTGTTAAAAATTAGAACCAAATATTATTCATTATTAATTTTATCCTTAGTTTTATTACACATAAATTTGCCCTTTTCATTACATGATTTTGAAACAAATTGCATATTTTAGGAAAAGTCTATGTAATTATGATAATCATATCTTGAATCCAAAAAAGCTATGTATATGCATTATAGTGATAATTTATTTATGTGAATAAGATCAAATAAAAAATTAGATATGAAACCCCAAACACAAAAAAATGAAACCCTAATAAATAAGGATAAAACACTAAGTGATAAATTCTTAGGGTTTGTTGCAATCAAAGTAAAGATTAGGTTCACCATAAATTTTAACTTATTTTTTATTTTTTGATATAAAAAAGTATAAAAGTATTGAAATTCATATTTCATAAAATAATTCATTAACCATAATAGTCCTAATGCTAACAAATAACTTATTACACTCACTAAATATAGAAATGATTAAAGGAAAAGACACTTAGCTGATATATTATTATATTTTTATCATTGCATATCCATTTTTTTTTAAATTACTTGAAATGGTTTTGTGATAACTCTTCTTATGAAGCTAATTATCAAAATATAATAGGACATTATAAATAAACTCTTAAACATATACAATAACTAGATATATCCATTGCCTACCATAACTATCCATATGTAATTGGTCATCCTATCCTTCCATAGATAATTGCACCTCATTATCAACATAAATTTTGGGTAATTTTTTTTATCATTTATCCTATGCACAAAAAAAAAAAGACATCAAATTTATATAGATACAAATAAATCTAAAATAAAAATAATATTAGAAAAGAAACTCATTGATAAGAATATCTAAAGTAGAAAAATAAAATATAAGTCTAAAAAAAGACAAAGGAAAATAAAATGTAAGTAAATGAAAAATAATTTAAAACAAATAAAATATGTCAAAACATGATAAAATATCCAAATCAAAGTAGACTAAAGAACAATTTAAATAAAATAAAGGACTTATAATCATGGAAAAGTTGAAAATTGATTGTAAAGCATTAAATGACATAAGATAATGGAAATATAAGAAAAATTAAGAATGTAAAAAATAATAAATGATCATAAAACATCAAATTTAATTAGATTAAAAAATATATAGGTCAAACATAAGATGTAAAAAACTAGAAGCAGGGATTAACCACCAAGTTTATGCTTGCACTAGAAAGTCTCATAGAAAGGCATGACCATCTCAATCCAGATCTAAATGATGGAAATGATGTGGATATGAAGATGATATAAATTTATGGGGAGATCCTATTTGTATTACCTAAGGTCTTATCATGTCACGTATAAATTGAAAATATGAGAGGTGTAATAATGAGAGGTATGAGAGTAAAATTTTAAGAAAAGGGATATAAAAATGGATAATCAAGGAGAATGAGGTGATAAGATATAATAAATATGAATCAAGGGGATATTTTAGATGATAAAATAAATATATAGGGAGAGAATACACCACAAAGGTGAAGTAAAAATACTTAGCAAAGACAAGAAACTCTAATCAAGTGGGTAAGGTTAAGATTTTTTAACACCAAGGATATAGAATACCACACATATCAATAATAGAGTTTGGGATAACAAGTGAAGTATAAAAATCATCCCATTAAATATATATGCATGTAAAATAAATGAATCCTACCTTCCCATAATGTTTTCCCCATTCCTTAGGACCCCAATAGAGTCATCGGTCACTATGAGTATTATGTACTTATGTGATAAATTAGGTGGAACTAATGATATATATATATATGTAAAACCTGCTACCCTAGCCTATTTGAATAACATAATAAGATATACCTTGACTCTATCATGGGTCAAAATTTATATTTTTATCTTTAAATAGGATAAGGGTCATGCCAACGATATGATCATGTCTTTTGGTGTAATTTTGACTTTGAAATATATTTTGCCTTTTTCATTTTATTCACTATTGATTTTACTTTTATATCATGGATTATAAATTTTATGATTTTTTTTTTCATCATCTACACATATTTTTAAAACCAACATTGAGTCTTAAAGATGACTAACATAAGAGATCTTACACCTAGCTACTAAAGAAAAGAATCTCGGGACCAAGAAGCTTAGACACTCCTATACTTACAATTTATAAGAGAGTACAATCTCATCTTCAATTCAAGTGTGCCTCAAGTGAAATAAGGAAAATAAAATATGTGTATCTCTAGATATCCCTAATATATAATGTGTTATAATGAAGACATATTAGTAGCTGATAAAAAGAAGGGAAACTTTTATTTCAAAAAAACTAAGTAAAGAATGATATGTAATTATATGAGAATATCAGTAAAATTTAATAACAAGTGTATGAAGGATAGGATAATATTGTGATGGGAGATGATGTGAATAAATATATTAGTGTCATTATATAATGAAATTAAACATATGATAGGTATATCATAATTAAGGATAGCAGTAAAAATTGAGAGGGGAAAGGATAAACCTAAAAGTGGAAGATATAAAAATTAAGCTACCAAAGAGTCCAAAAGGGAGACAATGGATGAATAAACCTAAGAGGGAGAGAATGATAAAAATACACTAATAAGGAATCTAAAAAAATTAAATCACCAAATAAAACCAAGAGGTGGAGAATAATACTAAAAATTAAAGAGATGAAACACACACACACACACACACACACACACACACACACACACACACACACACACACACACACACACACACACACACACACACACACACACACACACACACACACACACACACACACACACACACACACACACACACACACACACACACACACACACACACACACACACACACACAAAAACACACATACACACACACCCCACACACACATGAAAGAATCTAAAAGGACATAATGGCTGAATAAACCTAATAGGGAAAGAATGATAAAAAATAATCTATCAAGGAGTCTAAAAATATTCAATGGCCAAAAAATCCCAAGAGGGAGATAATGATATTAAAAATTTAACTGCATGAAATTAAATACTATGAAAGTAAAACATGATAAAATTAAATAGTAATAAATAATCAATTATCAACATCAAATGAATTATAATTTAAGAAGTGATAAATTTTAAGTATACAATAAATATATGACTACTCATAAATTTCTCTAAATATCATTTCATGTATCACCAATGACATAATAAATCTCATAATTAAGTTGATATTATGTTTTACCCATGGTCTCTTATATTCTCTCTAAAATACATGTAATAATAACCTTGTAAATAGCCTTGACATAGAAATTAGGTGTGTTATTATTGGGAGTAGGATGATCCTAAAACTATGAATAAGGTAAAATGGGAAGAATATATTTTAGAATAAGAGGTGGTTTTGGATAAATAAGATGTGTTTCCTCCATCCTATGAACATTATTTTATGATCATGGATGATATTAATGCCCATTCCACTAAAAATTATAAATATGTTGTTAATAATCCTTACACTCATTGATGGAGTGGGAAGGTGAATCATGCCAAAGATAATAATTTTCCTCTTTTTTGGGTATGTATCTTGAATTCATCCTTAGTGGCAGCACATATGATTGAGGAGAAGAAGGTGGAACCTTTATATGATGCATCTCTAAATACTTCTAGGGAACTTATTTTTCTATTTTAAGAAAATTGGGAAAATGTTGTTGAAGTGTTATACACTTATCCATAGAATGTGTACAAGACTCATGCCAAAGATAATAATTATCCCTAATATTGGGCATGTATGTAGGAAGTGTCTTTAGAGGGGTCATATCTATCTGAAGATTAAAATTTAGTGCCATTAATAAATACATCCAAATATTGTTTAATATCTCAAAAATTAGTCATAGAATGATTACTAGTCCCATGAAAATCACAAAACTACCTAAGTGGGAAAAACACATGTGGTGGTGGGCTATCCATAGGGGAAGCTTGTCCTTATGAATTTTTCTACTCTAAATGTAACTTATATGTTATAATTATTGATCATATGCCTAGGGGAATTGTGAAATGAAAAAAAAAGGTATTGAATGATGACATTCTAACTCTTCCATTTAAATCTTTAGTGTTAGTGGATTTGGAGCCAAAACCAACATCTAGGTAGGGAAAATGTCTTACATATTGGGATGCATAACAATAGGAATTGAATAAGTATTATCATCTTAAAATATTTCATTAATAATAGCATTGAAATCAAAAAAAAAAATCATCCAAGTTGGAGAAATAAAAAATGATAATGTTAATGCTAGATTTGAAGGATATTGGTTAAAATATATTTGAAGGGATGATTTTTAATGAAATATTTTACACCTTTTTATTGATTGTATCAAAATAAATAATGTTCATCTATCTCAAAAACATCATCATAACTAAAATTTTTGAATCCATGTTGATGGATTTAACTCCAATGTCACTATAAGGTGTAATAATAGGAGATTTCTTTGGAATAATGATTGTCATAGGTATCTCATCAATTGTCTTCTTGTGAGAATGGGTTCATAAGATAAGGGAAACTAAACTATCACATTAAGAGTAATATTAGAGGTTTAATTTTAATATTAATCTCATTAGGTTCATCATCATTTGAATCAAGGAGGTTGGGTGGGATGTTTCCATCAATCTCAAGGTGACCACTATAACCTCTAATTGAATCAATGTGAAATTTTAAATGTTGATACTCACTAAAATATACTTGTAAGTCATTCAAGGGTAGGTATTTTATAGACACCACATTTTTGAAATTATTTATTATTCCAAGTGTTTATTTCACCTTGAATTTTGTAAATAGCTTGTAAGCATGTTTTTTTGCATTGAAATGAAAAATAAACTAAGGATCTTATGTGATGGGTCCAAGGGTAGACAAAAAATATATTATAGGATTATGTAAATTTTAAAACCATAACTTTCACCCTAATCATAATAGGAGGAACTAGTATAGGAATCCAAATACACCCAATTGGAGGCATTTTTCTTTATTCATATCACTGACATATACTACAAATGGGCTTAAGGTTGTTTGTATAATACCCAAAGGATTTAATTAATTTTAAATAGGTGGAATAAGTAACTAAACATACTTATACAAGATATAAATTGACTTGGACATCACCCATTTGAATGTTAATGAATATAGGATATTAACCTACATGAATAAGGATTTCATCATAGTTCATTTCTAGATAGGGAATTTAAAATACAAGGCTTGGTCCATAATCCTATCAAGTTATATAGATATATATTCACATTTTTGCATGATACTTTCCTCAAAACCAATAAAATCTAGTTTTTTCCCCATAAGTGGTGGTTGAGGAATGTTTATTGTAAATAGATTTTTCATTAAGTGAGTTAGGTGTTCATGAGAGGTACATATAAGCTAAAGTAATTTTACTAGGATCACTATAGATTTAATCAATGGAATCCCATCATTCAAAGTTATGGTATACTAAACATAGCTATAACTAATAAACATATGTCTGAATAGTATCAAGTTTGACAATTGTAGACACTAAAATTTGATATTAGACACTTGGAAATTTTATTCTTTACTTATATTCACCTTACATACTTTTGTATACACGTATGAATCTTACATTAAATTATTTTACATCTAATTTTTTCCATGGGTCTAACCTTCCTTATGTTTTATCAATCACCTATATGAATTCCCTAACCTATGTATAACATGTTAAAAATCATACTCATACTATCTCCAAATCATCAAATCAATTCTCTAGTGTTATGAAAATTTATTAGACTTGGATACATACATAATTTTATAGGATTCAAATTTAAAATCATATATATGGGTTACCTCATATGTTTCACATGTTGATGGAAGATAAAGTACCCAAAGAGTCCCATTTAAATATATAATATGTCTAAACATATTCATCTATATAGAAAGAATCTATCACTTATAGGAAATCAATTTCACATTCAAATAGACTACCCTATTATTTTTAGTTTATCAAATCAAGGAGAATGTCCTAGCCAAGCCTAAAATGCCTCAACCCAAGTCAAAATTTTCCATTTTATAAGTGTCAAAAGCTAGATCACATTTTTTATTCATTAAATGAGCACTATTGCACACATACAACTAACTAGAAGAACTAAATTTAATTTTAATTCACTCTTAAAACTATTGGATATTTATACAACACTCAGCCATTCATTATGGAGTGGTTTGGGTTAGGTCAAACTAAAACTCTTCCCATTTTTCAATCCAATTCTTTATGTAGATAGTGGACCTAGTATAGGATACTTTAGGTCAAAATTAACATTTACAATAGTAAAATATTATATTTTAGTGTCTAAAATTCCCCATTTTATTTTAGTATTACAGTGTATTGAAAAAATTAGATTAAAATGATAAATATATACCTGAGTGTGTACAACACACTTCATCTTTGTGATAAGGCTCCAAATGTGCAGGCTGCTCTAAGAAAAACCAAAAATGAAAATGTAGTAGTCAATGTCTATATAATGAAACTTTAAATATGAAATATTCATGTAACTTGAAACTTGAAAGATCAAGGAATGAGTACACCTAATTATGAGTAAACTATGTTACATGTAGCTTTTTGGAGATAATTTTTCCTTACTGAATCATTGGATAATTGTGGTTCCTTGATAAAACACATGGAAAACATGGTGGAATTGATGTTAATAAATAAATAATTTTAAATTCAATCAAGTCAAGGGCCTTGTATTGGAGGATAAACTCCCCAACTGATATGTAACTAATCCAACATGTATCTTATATCCCGAAGATGATAACATGAGAACCACACAATGGGTTCTCTATGGGTAATTCCATAATCATTGAGATTTATTTAGCATTAAAGTAAATTAAATAAAAATCATGAGTCAACCAATGTATATGGACTTATAAATTTTATTTTTTTCCAAACTTGCAAATATTTAATAAATAAATTCAAAATTGTAAATGTGTAAATGTACATGAACTAGTAAATGTGTAAATGTGCATGAAATAACATCATTCCCAACTAAATTTTCCCTTTTAAATGTGGTTTATATGCCCTAAACATTCCCTAAAATGTATTTTAATCTATAAAATTATAAAATGTGTTACTCATGAAATGAAAAAATGATTACATATGTCATACATATGCCCCCAAAATCTATTTGAAAAATACAAATAATTGTCCCAATCTGATATATAAGTCACATATGAACTTTGAAATATGTATATTTTACTCAAATATACTCATGGAGGATTTAGTATCTATGTAAAATCCCACTAATATTCCCCACTTTTGAGGTGAGGGATGGATCTTACAAGTCACTCATCTCAAAAGAGAAGAGAACTATACCATGTCATATATGAAGATACATGTAAAATCATGTCAATGTGTGGATATTATACCATTATAGTAATTTATATAGTATCAAGGCAAGTATGTAACATATTAAATGCAATGTCATATAAGTGGTATGTCAAGATATATTTATTTATGAAGTATGAAGTGGTAACTATCAATTAATAAGACTAGATAGTAAATAAGTGCATGTTATAAATCATGGCATAACACACAAAGGTAAGGTGCATGATATGGATAATAACACATTTAAACATATAAATAGCACAATATTGGAAAGATCAATGTGAAATACCACATAATATTAGAAAATGTCACACATAATGCCAAAGGGCCACATACAAGGGACATAAATATGTTACTAACAAATAATATTAATTCTAAGTGGCGAGACATAATAGATAATAAAATTAGCCTATCATGCAAAATTAATAACATTAATGAAACATATAACAAGTTAAAATTATTATACACTATCCATATATGCCAGTGTCATAACATATTAAATAACATATCCAATGTAGCATTGTGTAAGAAATGAAAAATCAACAAGGCATATGTAAGTAATCTATGTATCTCAACATGGTAAAATGTCATAGAAATATATAACATGTAATAATTTAACTTTTGAAAGTATATGACCTAAGAATCAACATGGCCCCTAGGTATAGGAATGGTCCAACATCTACAAGTGCATGTATGATTTACATGCCATTCATAACATTCATATACCTCTTGAAATTCATGTGTGTATAAAATTATATGCCATCTACAAAACATGTGATAAATAACATATGAAAATAATCTAATCTAGAAACTCATGTCATGCTCACATCCTAATTTTGATTTTTTTGTATTTTCTTGAAAAAAATTACATATTTTTGAAATTATTTGATATAGTCAAGTAAGGCCAAGTGAAAATGGTTTCAATAATAAAATAATATTATGAATTTGAATAATTTTCAGTATGTGTCAAGTTTAGAGTATGCTAGATATGATAGCATGGAAATGTGAAAGAAGTGAAATCAAGAAATATGCCCCCACATTTTATGTGTATCACAATAATGTATCTCAATAGCATATTTGAATATAAAGACATGTATTCCCCTAGTGGGAAAGAATCAATGTGTGTTCATGTGATATATAGATATATGTATATGATCATGTAAGCTCAACAAAAGCCACAAAGGATGTATAAGTAGTAAATATGTAAGAGTGCACAAGTATAATACCAAAAATTATGTTCACTATAACCACTATTGGATAAATGTCATATATGTCCAAATTGGGATGAACAATTAAAAGTCAAGTGTTGAGTGAAAATAAATCCAAAGGCTAGAATAATGGTTTATGCAAGCACATGTGTGTGTGTCAAAATAAAATAATAAAGATAATAAGCAAGAAAACATGATGAATATATCATTCAACTAATTGGGGTATTTACATATGGGTCCAAGATCAATTATTATGAGATTCCTTTGTTGTGAAATTATTTTACCTTATTTTTATCATGGTTGGTTGGTGATTGGCTTACTACAATCATGCCTTAATTTTGAATCTATTTTTGTATACCCAATAATTATATGTATGATTTCCTTAAAATCTTTAATAAAAATTATAGTAAAAGTATTCTTGGTGGGTACATTGGAGGAAAATTGATTGGCGTGTTTCAAAACACATCTCGTAGAATGTTACTTGCATTATTATTAACACTATGTAAATTATTTGAACCATTAGTTGTAGGTGTATTTTTTTGTGGATTTCATGACTAGGAGGAAATATTTTGATGCCCAAAATTATGTAGTGGGGAATAAAAGTGAAATTAATAGTAACATGTTTAGGGTTGCAAAAATGTGCAATATTTTCCTCAAATGATGTAACCCTTATACATAAATCTTAAATTTTATTTCATTATTGTTGTGAACTAATACTACAATAATTGTCTATACTCTGATTATGTTGATTGTCTTAAACTATAGCCTTTCCTTTATTTTATTTAATTTTTATTTAGTATTAACCTTAATGAATTATCTTGATACTCTCCTAAATTAGTAGGTGTGAATAAGTTATGAGACTAGTACTTATTTAGATCGATAATAATTAATATCAGCTTAATAAAATTTTCATCTATTTGATCTTGCAAATCTAACGGTGCATAGCCAAGGTTGAAAAGTTAGGGATCTTATAGGAAAATTTAGATATACAAAGTGGCACAAATACATGCCAAAAGTTAAAAATTGAGAATTTCACATAAGATCTATGGATTGCATTTGCTCAAGCAAAGATGATCCAAAGATGGAGCCAAGGTGGACTTTTCAAAGGGGTTAGATTACATGAGGAAGTGACAAGTGCCTAGATTGGAGCTAATCAATTGATTTAGTCACTCTTAGGCCCCATAAATGCCTTTTTAGATTCAATGTGGCATGTCAAATATTAGTATATGAAAAGCTTTGGTCTAAAAGGTAATTTTTATGGCTCTTTCCTATTTGGGAAATGAGTCAAAGCATAGAAGAAGGCCCATGAGCCATTTCAGATTGAATATTTCCAATCATGATCATGGATAATTTTCTATTTTATGTCACAATTGGATCATTCTCAATCCATCATTATAATAATAGGTTATTCCATGGCATCCACACAAAAAAAGGTAGTTATCTAATAGGTTCCAACTATGTAGGTAACCCATTCACTAGCATCTCCAGGTAGTTTCACATAGTAACAAAGTTTGTTTAAAATTTGCCATGAAATTAACTTTCTAGGTAGGTGTAAAGGGGAATATTTATGTGGTTCAACATGAAGACAAAGTCTATTTGGCTCATCAAATGATTTTTTCCCTCCATTGGTGAAAGTGAGTGGTTAAGAGCATCTCCAGGAATTTGCAAGTCTTCATCATTCCTTGTAGAGGTAGTTGTAACAATGATTTCTTGTAAATGGATGAAAATATCAGGCATGGCTAAGAGAATTTTTTTATTGGGAGAATCTTGATGGGACTAGAGAAGTTTATTATGTATTTTTTTAAAATTATAGCCCATAGTCCAAGATTCGATAAGGATTGAAAAATGTATAAATAGAAGGCTTGTCTTCTAATTCAAGGTTGTTTTTGGTTGTTGGTTGTTACAATTCACTATTTTAGGCATCTATTTCCTTTAAGTCTAGGTTCTATAAAAAAAAATTGGGATCAATTATTGTGTGTATATCTTATCTCCCTTGCTAAGGTGGTTGCATATGTACAACCATTATCAAGATTTAAGATCATTTTTATGTCTCCTTTTCCAAAAAAGAAATCTCACCATGCTTGTCCCCATGGAAGTATTTTTAAGTGTTAATGTTTGTAATATTTATTTTTAAGTCACTGGAAAATATTTTTGGTTCTGTATTGTATCCTATCAGTGAAATGTAATAATATGCTTTACAAGTTGTATTGATTAGATATTTGGGTCTATGTTCATTATTGGTTGTCATTCTAAGCATGTACCTAAGTTACAAAATCCCTTTCTATAGTTATATTTGGAAATGCATTATTGAATACCTTCTAAGGGTACATTGGGTTCATGAATTTATCAGAAGAAAGTATTTGAGATTCTAATTTTAGTGCATGTCCTAGAGTTTCAGGGATCATTTAGTGTTTACCATTATCTTACATTTAAATTTTTCCTACATCTTTGCTAAGGAATATTGTCATGAAATATTACTAAATACCCTACTATTAGGAAACCACCAACATGCCACCCTCCTTTTTAAATCACCTAACTTGTCCTACCCTACCCTACCTTACAAATAACACACCTTATTATTTACTATAAGTGTTAATTTCCTTGCAAATGCATAAGATATTGCATATTTAAAAATGTGTTGGTAGTTTGTGCTTTAAATTCTAGTGTTTCAATTTTCCATTTGGCCCCTGTTGTTGAATAATTTATAGAGTGAAGATTACAATCATAATTTTATCTATCTTTAGTAGCTTGTGTATGACTTAAATAATTTGTGCATTTTATGTGACAACACTTTATAGGTGAAGTGTGAAAACTTGGTTATGTTTTGGTCATATTTTTCCCTTGTGCCAAGAATTACCATGGAGATTAAATTGAAAAGTCCCTGCATGTGAGCAAGATACCCCACAAGTCTTCTCACCTTGGTTTAAGTAGAGCCAAAATTAGCAGGCAGCTAATCATACCTTCTGTAGGTGCCTCTCAATCCTTTTTTTCATTTAGTCTGATCTTAATGCCAAACCCTTCCCTGGTTATAATGACATACTAGTGGGTTTTCCATCATTTCTTACCATTTTCCTTCAAGTGTGCAAGGCTGAGTGTATGAGGTGTACAACTAGGAACCAACACCTTTTTGGCACTATTATTAGGGATTAAACTAAACTTGTGATCACTTATGTTTTTCAGAATTCTTGTAAAGATCCATGAGTATTTTATCTTATGAAGTTCTCTGTTGTTACTACATTGATCTGACTATCTTGGTTGTCAACATATCAACACTCCTTTAGGTACATGCTAGGAAGTTTTTAAGGCTTGAAAATTTTACTTCTATTAAGTATATAGAAAAGAACTTAAAAAATCACATGTTGAAAGGTGTTTTATCCCTTTTGAACATTATTTTAAAAATTTTAGTGTCTTTGTTCTTTATCTCATTAAGCTTCAACAAGTTTAATTCTAGTATATATCACAATAGTTTGACAATTGTTATATTTTATAAGTTTGATTCTAGTGGTGACTCTGAATTTATTTTTTGGTTTCAAGAAAGATTTGTGCCTATTCTCAATATTATGCTAACTCTCAGTTTTGAGTATCTTATTTTTTGTAAACCTGGAAGGACTGAGATCATCTTCAAAAGGTGACCCATCTGAGAGACTTGTTCCACCCATAAGTATTCCTCAAAGAATAAGGGGACAAGTCTAGAAGCCTATTGAAGGGTAGGTCTCAGCTATTAGAGGTTGTCTAGTTTCTAGTAATCTTGAGATCTTTTTTAATCCCCCATTATTGAGGACTATCACATCTCTTCTACTGAGTCTAAAACATATTCCTATTTATTTTCTAGCTCCTTCTCAACCATCTAAATCCCCTCTAAAGTCTCATCCACCAAGTACACCTCATTCACCCCTTATATCCCTTTACCATTTATTCTTGAACCTCTTATTAAACCAATCATGAGGCATGGGGACCAAGATGATAATTCACATCCTATATTTTGCATTCCTAGATTCAGACCTATTAATTTTGATGAAATGGAAAGATATCATAATGAAGTCCCAAATGAAGTTAGGAAATGCCTCCCAAAATTCTAAGGGAACAATGCAGTGAGGAGTGATCAACATCTGAGGGCCTTTAAATATATTATTGAATATTATGAGGTTGAGTATGAGGATGTGTGAATTAAGTTATTTATGCACATGTTGGAGGAATACACTCATGAATGGTCTAATTTCCTTCCTATTGGATGCATTGATTCATGGGAAGAGATGCAAAATGTTTTTAGAATTTAGTATGGTGCTAAGATTAATCCAAGGTTTCTCTTGACCAAATTTGAAAATATAAAGAAGAATACTAATGAGTGTGTACAAGACTTTAAGACAAATTTTAATAAGACCATGGTGTACTAGCTAAAAACATCAAGCCCAACAATATAGCATACTTAATAAATTATTGGGATGCCTTTGATAAGAAGGCTACATATTTATTGAGGGGCAAGGCTCCCACTAACCTACGATTGGTGTTCAATATGGCCATCTAGATTGAGAACAACATCAAGGCTATGGAAGTGGTTTGACATGAAGCTAGTTAATTTGGAAAAGACACGTCCCATAAAGATAGCCAACTTGAAGGAAAATATCAACACTTTGGCCTCTATTGTCAAAGAAATGTCATAAAAGTTGGATAGACCTAAAAAGGGGGTCCCTCAGGTGTCTACTAGCTAAGAACAGGCTCTAAATTTGAATCAAACACAAACAGGGATTGATTTCCACCATCAAGATAATGATAAAGGGAAGAGGCCTTCATGTGAAGAAATGATAGATAGAAACTAGAATAGGGGGTTTAGAAAGGAGGTGCCTAATCCTTTAAATACCAAGGTAAATGTTATGAATTATGATTTAGACATTGATTGGTGTGAAAAGTGTTTCCTTTCACACTCTCCATGTGATATTGCTAAACAAGTTAATGAATATCTAGATGAACCTAAATATGTGTCATCTAACTATGAGATTTTTATATTTTATTGTCAAAATACTCAAAATGAATTGATTTCCACCACATAATTATTGTATGATACTACTGTTAATTAGCTTTTGAGTGTTATTGAATTGGAGAGTGTTCCAAATTTTGACTTTGCTTGTGATGTTAATATGACACAAGCATATGAATTACCCATCTATGATTTTGATCAATTACACTCTATTATGATTAAGAAATATCTTATGAGAATTCCATCAGTTGAGAAAAAGTAATTGTTAATTAATGCATTAGCTAGCTAAAATAAGGAATACAACTTGAGAAGTAGGCAACTAAGTAATTATCCTCAAAACACTACCCCTACAAATCTAAAGGTAGGGAATGCAAGTAAAGAAATCTATAGTAATCTAATAAGCTTCCAAGATATCGCTTGTGTCCTAAGATTATAAGCCTAGAGCTGATCCTATTAAGAGCAACCTAATGCCTATATTATCTAGCATCCCTGAGGGTGCTAATGAGCTTAAATAAAATACAACTTTGAAGGCAACTATCAAAGTTTAAAATCCACCCCAACCTACTTCACTTCAAACCTTGAGTGACTATATTCCAACTGAAGGTGTTATTACCCTTCCACCAAATACACATCTCCCATATTATAGTGTGTGTGATATGGCTCAAGTCTTCATTCAAATAAAAATCACCATGTCACTTATTGAGTTATTAATAATACCTAAACATAGGAAGATGGCCTTTGAATATTTTGAATTTAGTGAAAGGTTAGTTGCAAATGAAGTTGAGTTACCCCAAGCACCCCTAAAAGAAGATGAAGAACTAGAATAGGTTGTTGAGCCTACTTCAGAGGTCTATTTGGGGACTAAATTAGTAGAGACTCAGTTGAATGTGGATCCATTTTATACAACCCTACTAATCAATGGTCTAATTGTTCACAACTACACGTTTGATTCTAGAGCTTCTTGTAATGTGATGCCCTTAGGTGTCCTCAATGATCTTGGAGTGAATACCACATCAGCCTTTGGAAAGTGTTATGTCATAGAATCATGAGAGGTTGAAGTTGTTGGACAAGTTAAGGGACTAGTGGTATAGCTGGTAGTTCATCTTGGTAAATATATGAATATGGATGTGGTAGTTGTAGACTACCTACCTAAGTGGGGGATGTTATTATCACAAAATGGGATGCTAGCATGGGTGGAAGTATACATATGGACCTTTCCTACACCACCATTCCTTTGGAGGGTAAGATGGTCAAAATTTATAGAGATTCAAATACTCTACATGTGATTGAATATCTAAAACATGCTCTTAATGAAGTGTTGTACACAGATATTGATTTGGGCAACTTTATTAGGAATGTTGATACTAGTGAATAGTACATTGTTCTTAATGTTTAACCTGACAAAGGTGTAGTTTGGAAGATGTGATTACATGGGGCTTGCTTCGGTCTTGAAAGTAGAGCTAGGGTTATTTTCTATGCCCCCAATGTTAAATTGTTTATGTTTTCTTTTCAGTTATCCTTTGAGTGTACAAATAATATTGCTAGGTATGAAGCACTCTTGCTTGGTTTATAGATTGCCCATGAATATGGAATCAAATGTTTGATTGTCAAGGGTGATTTCAAGCTAGTGGTAAATCAAGTTTGTAATTTTTTTCCATAAAAAATAAAAGGTTGAAACAATATCATATTGATGTTTGGGATTTACTATAATTTTTTGATGCATTTAATTTATGTTATCATGATAGAAGTTTCAATCAAGAAGCTGATAGACTTGGAGGGTTAGGTACTTAATTTGATATCATAAATATGAGCCCTCACTATTAATATCAAGTAGAAGTGCTTGTTAGACCTTAAATCCTAGATAATTTTCATCATTAGTAGGTCTTTGATGATGATGAATAGATTAAGAGGTTTTTGAACTATAAGACTGAGTTCCATGATCAGCTCATAAACTTGGAATTTATGGTTCAAGTCAGTAATGGGAAAGAGACCTTGTTTGATAAGGACATTATTTAGCTAAAGACAAACACTATCCAAAGAGGACTAGTTATTTAGAGGCATATTTTGATGGATTGGATGGAATAAATTTGATAGAATCATTTATTTCAAAAGACATGACTAAGTACAACTTAGGTTATCATGAGAATCCAAGAAAGGTTTGGCTAGGTTCTCACTTAAGTTCAACTAGGAAGAAAGCTTATATGTAGCTACTAAGAAAGTACCAAGATTTCCTATCATGGTCTTATTCTGAGCTGAAAGCATCTAGGGAAGACTTGTTCTAACACAACATCCCATTATAACCTAGTAGAAATCCTTTTAGGCAAAAATATATACCCATTAACCCCATCTTGGCCATAAGATGAGGGATGAATTAAAGAAGATAAGGGATGGTGGAATCATTTAACCCATTATTTATTCATCATAAGTGGTGAACCTAGTCCTTATGTGGAATAAAAATGGTGACATCTATTTGTGTGTAGATTTTATAAATCCAAACAAAGCTTCTTTAATAGATAATTATCCCCTAGCCAATATGGAAAACCTGATACAAAGTGCCACTAGATCAAAAATGTTGTCCACATTGGATGGATTCTTAAGTTACAACTAGGTTATGGTTAAGGAGCTCAAGAGGTCCAAGACCATGTTCATAATGCCTTAGATCACATATGTATATATGAGGATGCCTTTCAGGTTGATGATACTGGTGTAATGTTCCAACGAGCTATGGATGTCACTTTTTTAGGGATAATTAACCAATTCATTATTTTATATTAAGATGACATTACTATGTACTCCAAAACTAGACAAAATCATTTGGAACATCTAGAAAAGGTGTTGATTAGATGCAAGAAGTTTGGCATTTCACTTAACCTAAAGAAGTACCACTTTAGAGTATAAAAGGCCATGTTGCTAGGACATATAGTGTCTAAGTATGGTGTCATGATCAACCCCAAAAGGGTTGAAGCCATTGACAAATTGCCTCTCCCATAGTCTAATAAAAGAATTCAATCTTTCTTTAGACAAATTAAATTTTTAAAGAGGTTTGTGTCCAATTATGCAGAGATTACTCTACCTATTACTTCCATGCTAAAGAAGGACTAGACCATCAAATGGGAGGAGAAGTATATACAAGTGTTTAGTGATATCAATGGATTTTTAAATTCTACCCCTATCTTGGCCAGTCCTGATTACACAAAGCCATTCTAGATATTCTCTTTTACATCATATAATACTATTGTTATTGTTATGTTGTAAAAGAATGAGCATGGTCAAGAGAAACCCATAAATTTATTTAGAAAATATATTAAAGGTCCTGAACTAAACTATACTATCATGAAAAAATAATCTTTCACTCTTTTAAAAGCTATTAAAATGTTTAGGCCATATATTTTGAGTTCAAAGATTATTGGTTACATCTTGCACACCATGGTGAGGGACATTCTAACTCAAACTAAAGTATCTAGCAAGAGGTGTAGGCAGGTCAACAAGCTACAATATTATGACATGGATATATAGACCACCAAGTTAGTAAGGGGGATGGATCTAGCCAAGATTATGGCTATGACCAATTTTCAAGCTATTGAGGTAAACACTATTGTTTTTAATGTTGATGATTCTTTGAGTCAATTTAACAAATCTCCATGGTATAGGGATATTGTTTAATAATTTCAAAATCTGATATGTCCTCTTGACTTAGACAAGAATCAAAGAAGAAATCTTAAGCTTGTGTCCCAAAAATACCTTTTGACTGAGGATGGACTAACATGGAATAATATAGATGGGGTCCTCCTAAGATGTGTACTGGAAGAATAAACTATTATCCTCATTAAAGACTTCCATAGTGGAGTTTGTGGTGGTCATTTTGCACCTAAATTTATAGCTCATAAAATTCTAAGAGCTAGTTATTGGTGGTCATAATTATTCAAATATGTTGCTCAGATAGTCAAAAGGTGTGAGAAATGTCAGTACTTTGTTGGGAAGATGAAATCTTCAATTTTTCTTCCCTTGTAGCTTATGATGATTGAAGGCCCATTCAGATAATGGGGAATGGATTTCATTGGAGAAATTATTGATTTGTCCAGTTCTTGACATAAATGGATACTAGTTATAATTGACTACTTCATAAAATGGGTCAAAGCAATCCCTAAAAAGAAAGTAACACACCAGGTAGTTATGGATTTTTTGTTAAATCAAATTATTTGTAGATTTAGTGTGTCTGTCAAGATAATTGTTGATAATGCCATGAGATTAAAAGCCAAACCTTTGGTGGAATTTCATAAATACTATGGGATTTAATTAACCTATTCTTCTAATTACAATCCTCAAGGGAATGCACAAGTAAAATCAAGTAACAATAAATTTCTCAAGATCATCAGATGAACATTGGAAGAAAATAAGAAGTGAGGTGAAAAACTAAAGTTTGATTTATGGGATGGCAAGATCACACCTAAGAGAGATATAGGTAGAATCCCTTTTGAGCTTGTTTATGGAGCTCAATTAGTTCATATGAATTTATATTTTCCCACCTATTAGTTCATGCAACAACTAGGGGATGATGAGCACATCCACCACTATTAAATTAGGATGAAATAGATTATTGAGTTTGATGAAACTTGAAGGCAAGCTAATGAAAGACACCTTAGGTTTGAGGAGAATCTGAAGAAAATATTTGATAGAGAGGTCACTCCAAGAACCTTCTAATTAGGTGATTTGGTTCTGCTTTAGGACATCATGCATGAGGAGAAAAGGAAACATGATCAGTTTGATGCCTTGTGAATGGGTCCCTATTCTATTGACTACCAGACTAGGGAGCATACTTTCTTCTTGAGAAATCTATATGGTGAAATACTAGAGATACTACTCAATGGCAGACATCTAAAACACTTCTTTGACTGAGTCCTTAACATGTGTACCATATTATATAGTGTTTTTTTTCTTTATCCTTTTGTTTCTTTGTTACCCCTCTATTTAAAGCCTTGTTTGTATAGTTTCCTTTTGTTTTTCTATCATGTGTTTATTTCTAGATCCTCCTAGTCTATTTTTGTTAATTCTGCCATGTTTTTTTGAGTCTTCATAGATGTTTGCTGAAAATTGTTTATTCTTGACTCTGTAGCCTAATACATTGGCACCTGGTCTTGTGTTCTATGGTTCTTTTCACACCTATAGGGGTTATGCATCCCCATGTCAGAACTAGTCTTAGTGCCCAAAACTGCACTAAAGTAATTGGGCCCTTATCAAGTGTAAATGACTATGTCCTTAGCCCAAGTTTTGCTTCAAAGTGTTCTTTTGAAAAGGTCAAGTTCATGTTTAAAAGGCTAGGTGATTTAGTTGGGTCTTTACTTAGTGTATTTCCTTAGGGAACTTTGAATTAGGTATTTCCTTGTGTTAATTTGGTCTATTTTGGTACAATGTCCTTAGATCCTTTTATAAAAGGTGTTCACACAAATCATCTAAAGGCCATATTCTATTAGGCTTTTTATCTACACAAAAAGCTCGAAGGACCATTTCCTTCAGGAAATTTTTATGCAAAAAAAGCTCAAAGGGATATTTCTATTATTCAAGGTCATTTGTTTCAAACTTTTTATCTATGAAAAAAATTATAAAGGGCACTTGCCCTACGAGCATTTTGCCTACATAAAAAGTCCAAAATAATTGTAAGGACTTATTTATTTCAGCCAATGTGTCTACAGAAAGTTCAAAAGATTATTTCTTTGAGCATTTTGTTTATTAAAAAGGCCTTAAGGTTTATTCCTTCAGACATTTTGTCTACACAAAAGGCTCGGAGGGTCATTTTTCCTTTGTAAAATTTGTGAAGGGTCATTTACTTTGGGTATTTTGCCTTTACAACATTTCTAAAGGATACTTGCAGAAGGATTTTGTCTTTGCAAAAATTTTGAAGGATCATTTCATTCGGGCATTTTTCCCTTGAAAATTTCTTCAAGGGAACTTTCAGTAAGTCCAAATGGCACTTCCAAGAGATCTAAGGGGCCATTCTAAAAGGCCAAAAGGCAATTTTGTAGGTCAAGTACCCTTGACAAAACTTCCAAAAGGTACTTTAAAAAATCATGAAGGGTATGCTCAAATGGTCGAAGGATTCTTTTAGAAAAGTTGCTATGATGTAAAAAATTTATTTCTTTCAAAAAAAATTCCCATGTAAAAAGTTTGAAAGAATTGTATTTCTTCAGGAGAAGTACCAAGCTCAATTTCTATGGAGAAATTGTTTCAAGCAAAATGTTTGAAACAATCATTTTGATGAAGATAAAAGGCTGAAGACTCAATTTTTGTGGGAAAAGTGTGAAGTCAAAATCCTTTAGGTAAGTTATCTTAGACATTTTATACAAAATAATTGTCTTGATAAAATTCCCAAAATAATTATTATAGGATAATTATGCCAAGGAAAATCCCAAAAGTAGAAGTGTAAGAGAAAATAAAAGTGTTGAAGGCAAAGAACCCGTTGATAAAATTGCCATAGAACAAAGTCCCTAAAGAAATATTTCTAAGTTGTAGGTATGATGGTCTCATGGACATATTTTGATGAGTACACAAACATCAATTTTAAGCTGCATGGACTAGCCATTGGGATTCAAATGTTCAAATATGGTCATGTGAACATCAATTTTAGACCCCATGAAGTATCCATTTTTTTCAAATAGAGGTAGATATAATGGAATGAATTTAAATAGAATAGGATGATCAAATAGTGTATGATAAAAGCTAAATAGTCAAAGGAACCTAAGATAAGTGCAAATGTGATAAGTGTCAAGCTTATGGGGCATGATTTAAATTTTGAGCATGTTCTAAAGATTTGATGGTGTGAGCTAGAAGTTGAAAATTCAATGGGACCTGAGATCAAGTGAAATACTTCCATGTAGCGTAAGGGTACTCAAAGTAGTAGAGACTATATTAAAGGTACACAAGAAGCCCATGGGGTTGCCAAATGGCATATCCTTAGAGCTAAGTAAAATGCAGTATTCAATAATTCTCCACCCCTCAGATCTTGATATGATAGAGCATGTTTGCTCACCCTATCTAGATTTGATGGTACGTATCCAAGGTTGAAAATTTATGAATCCCATGGTAAAATGTAGAAATTCCAAGTGGCACAACTACATGCCACAAATTAGAAATTGAGCATTTCATGCAATATCTATGGCTCCCATTTACTTGGGCAAGGATGATTTAATGATATAAACCAAGGTGAATTTTCAAAGGGGTTATATTACATGAGGAAGTGACAAGTGTCCATATTGGAGCCAATTAATCAAATCCATCATTATTAGGCCCCATAAATGCTTAGTTGGATTTGATGTGGCATGGCATGCCAAATTTTAATATGTGGCAAGCTTTGGTCTAAAAGTTAAAATTGATAGCTCTTTCCTGGTTGGAAAATGAGTCTAAGCACAAAAGAAATCCCATGAGCCATTTCAAAGTGAATATTTACAATCATGATCATGGATCATTTTTTGTTTTATGTCATAACTATATCATTCTTTATCAATCATTATAAGAATAAGCTTTTCCATGGTGTGCACAAAAATGAAGGTAGTTATCTAGTAGGTTTCAGTTATGTAGGTAACTTTTCACCAACATCTCTAGGTAGTTGTACATAGTAACAAAGTTTGTTTGGCCTTTTCCATGAAATTCACTTTAAAATTAGGTGTAAAGGGACATCTTTAGGTGGTTCAACATGAGGACAAGGTTTGTTTGTTCCTTCAAATGATTTTCTCCCTCCAGCTATGCAAGTGATTGGTCAATAACATCTCTAGGTGGTTACAAGTCCTCATCATTCCTTGTAGAGGTAGTTGTAATAATGATTTATTTCAAATAGATTAAAATTTTAGGTGTCGCCAAGAGAATTTTTTGGTTGGGAGCATATTGATGGGATTGGAAAAGTTTGTTATGCAATTTTTATAAATTGTAGCCCATAGTCCCAAATTCGATAAGGATTGAAAAATGTATAAATAGAAATCTTATCTTATATTTCAAGGTTGTTGTTTGTTGTTTTAGGTCACTATTTTAGGCATCTATTTCCTCTAAGTCTATGATATACATAATTTTTTTGGGGTCAATTATTATGTGTAGATCTTGTCTCCCTTGCTAAGGTGGTTGCATCTATACAATCTTTGAGAGCATGTTTATGTCTCCCTTGCCAAAATAGAAACCTCACCATTCTTTTCCCCATGGAAATTTTTTTAAGTGTTGATGTTTGTAATATTTCTTTTCAAGTCACTAGAACATATTTTTAGTTCTTTATTGTATCTTGTTAATGAAATCCAATAATATGCTTTACAAATTTTACTAATTGGATATTTGGGTCTATGTTCATTATTGGTTATCATTTTGAGCATGTAGTTAAGTTATAAAGTCCTTTTCTATAGTTATATTTAGAAATTCATTGTTGAATACCTTCCAAGGGCCAACTGGGTTCATGAATTTATCAAGAGAAATTATTTGAGATTTTAGTTTCAATGTATGTTCTAGAGTTTTAGGGATTATTTAGTGTTTACCATTATCTTATATTTGAATTTTTTTGCATCTTTGCTAATGAATATTGTCATTAAATACTACTAGATACCCTACTATTAGGAAACCACCACCATGCCACCCTCCTTTTTAAATCACCTAACTTATCCTACCCTATCCTACCTTATAAATAACACACCATTTTGCATACAATAAGTGTTGCTTTTATTTCAAATGCATAAGATCTTGCATATTTAAAAATGTGTATGTAGTTTTTGATTTAAATTCTAGTGCTAATGTTTTCCATTTGGCCCCTATTGTTAAATATTTTCTAGAGTGAATATTGCATTCATAATTTCATCTATCTTTAGTAGCTTGTGTATGACGTACAGCATTTATGAATTTTGTGTGACAACCCTTAGTGGGTGAAGTGTGCAAAATTAGTTATGATCTAGTCATATTTGTCCCTTACACCAAGAATCCCCATGGAGATTGAATTTTAAAATATCTCCATGTGAGCAAATTACCCCATAGGTCCTCTCACCTCGGTTTAGGTAGAGCCAAATGTAGCAGGGAGATAACCATACCTTCTGTAGGTGTCTCTCATTCATTTTTTTGCATTTGGTCTAATCTTGATGCCAAACCCTTCCATAGCTACAATGACATACTATCAAGTTTTCCATCATTGCTTGCCATTTTACTTCAAGTGTGCAAGGCTGAGTGTACAAGATGTACAATTGAGAACCATCACAATACATATGAACACAAAATTTTCAATTATACTACATATGTGAGTATTTGATATGTTATTAGGATGACCTTGGATTCATAATCTCCATGTAGTACCCTTCATAATGAATGTATTTCTCAATTCATGCCAAAAAGGTAATCATAGTTTCAGGGATTGAATATGAACGTCCATTACACTAAGATAATTTTATCCAAGACATATAATTAGAAAACCTACTAATGTTCTTTATGAGTTACAGGGTAAGAAAAAAATAATCCCATTTCTTAGGCAACCAATACTAGAGAGTTTGTTGCATTATAGACATATAATGGACTCCATTGAGACATCATCTACACCTGCATGAACTAGATATTTGTTGAAAGTAGATCACCATGTTTTAGAGATGGAAAAAAGACCCAAAGTTACAATTACACCAAAAATCAACAAATCACTAAACAATGGGTTCCAAAAATAACTATGGCTTCTACTACTACTTCACAACCATAAATTCCTATGAAACATCAGTAGGATATGATATATTTAGATTGGACAAATATACATGATCCTTGTTAGTATTACCAATATGTAATATCTCGTCATAATACTATAAAATTATATGATAATCCATTATATGGGATCATTTGATATCCTTCTCATTCAAAAAATCAAATAACTCAAAAAAACAAAAATATTTAGCATTCACATGTTTACTATCTATTGCATATGTTATTTACTTTATGTTAGTAGATATCATACCATCTCTTTAAATACATAAGTTTCACTAGTACTTGAGTTTGATATAAGTATCCATTATATCTATGATACATGCACATATATATGTTGGACCTTTCCTCTACCCACATGACACACTACATTGGGGGCATATACTTATGTTTATCATGATTGATACAATTTATATTATTTTATGATCACTTTGAATCATCATTTTAATCTTATATATTAATACTTACACATGTCTATACTCATGTTTACATCTTACACAGTGTGTTGGATATGTTATGCTATAGGAAATTTTGCTAACACATGTATGCATGAGCTAGTATGATATGTTTATGCTAGTTTATTATATTTCACTTATCCATATTACCATTTATCTTACTTCAGTGTACTTCTTGTTATTTTATTTTTGGCCCTAGTGTCATGAGTGTTATTTATTTTTATGTGGACACATGTCCTCTCCTTTGAGTTTGTGGAATTTGAACTTGCCCCTTATTTGTGGTCTCTTTAGACCCCTTTTATGTGACATTGAGTTCTCTTATGTGTGATTAATTTCTTGATAAAATTTTACTTTTTTATGTAGACTTTTCCATTATATATATCATGCATCTTATGCCTTCTTATGTTTGGATACTAGGAGCTTCATTGATGCATCTATTTTTACATGATTCCACTATATACTTTGTTATTATATGATTGATACCAAAATAACATGGCCTTATTATCCTTTTGAGATAAGGTGACTATCAGACAAAATTCCCCTGACCTTCAAATTGGGGCCATATCAATGAGGGTATGTCATAGAGACATGAGTCCATATACACACATTTGAAAGAATTGGTAAAAATTGACATAACTTACATGATTCAAATATACATTTAGGACATCTTATACATTTATCACTAATTTTCACATATTTGAGACATGGTTATTCAAATTTATGAAAAAAATTATACATATTTGTAGAGAATAGGTTACATTTTGACAGATACTTCAATTTGAGACACATTAAAGGTGTATATGCCATGAAAATGCACCAAATTAAAGATACAAATCAATATTATATATGCAATAACCTTACCAAAATGCACCATTTAATCCTTTATTTTTATATATTATTTGGCTCCTTCAAGTAGTGTGATTGATATTTAGTGCCCTTGATATCCTTGGCACTACTTATTTTTTCTAGGTTGATATGGTTATACCATTATACTAGAGTGATATTGGCTAGATTGGATAGATTATGTATAATCTTGAGTTGTGTGATTTTGATTTAATATTCTTAATGACCTTGGTAGAAATCACCCTTATACCAAATTAGTGGCATGATCACCCTCCAATTATCCTCTTCACTTCCCCAAGGTTGAATTGTGAACCTCTCTCCAATGCTTTAGCTAGGAATCATAATTCAAAAAATCAAAGTACCAAAGGGAAACAAGTTGCATCGACACATAGGTGTGTTACTTCCTTTCTCTATTTCCTTTTAATCATTTAAATTATTCTAAGTTTTAGATTATATACACTAATTACACTATAACATGTTCTTTATTTTATGTAATACATACATACATCAAATTCAAATAGGGATTAAGTCAAAGTAAGGTGTGTTGTACACACCATGGTATGCATTTATTTCTTTTAACCTATTATTTTCATCCTTATGCATTACTAGATTAAATGGGTGTCAAATGCATATGCTACATCTAGATTTTACATGATAAACTAGTCTTTTAGACTTGGAAAATATCACTCATGGCTCAAATTTTTAGTTTAGGACCTTTCTAATTCTACAAGGCTTGCATTCACCATATCACTATTCCTACATGCTTATCTTATAGTATAACCTTGATATTGTGATTATCTAAATCACCTATAACCCATAGAATGCTTAAAAACTTATAAACATCTTACACTATCAGTTATAGATCTTTAGTAATTCTCTATACTCCATGACACTATCATCTAAACTAGGACACCAGTGTTGTGCTAATGTCCCAGGTCTAAAACTATAATTTTTACCTTATAAACACTCATTTTTAAAAATAATTCAATATATATGGGTCAACCTATTTGCATTTATTAACCATCCCATGAGATATTTTCAACATATGTAGTATAAATATGAAACAAATCCACTCATTTATACATCTAGAAACTACCAAGTAATAACCTATCAAGCTCACTAAATATTTCATACAATTGAGTTATGCTTCCTTGTTATTCCTTATTTAAATATTATTTATAGCAACAATCTTTTTATAGGTCTGATGCATTCAAAGAATAACCCATGAGAAGTATTTTTTAATTTTAAATCTAGATCATTACATGCACTCATATATATCATATAACATAATTATTCACACACAAGCCCACATAAGGGGGAGAACTACATCAATTTGAGTCCTTCTTTAGAGTATATGCCTATGTCAATATCACTCATTAACATAGGGGTATTTCAAGTTAGCTTGAATTCACTTGAGCCCATTAACCCTTGTTTTTCAAGATCGCATACCCTGATTAGAGGATCTAGGGTTTTGAGCTACACACCAATATCTAAAACCAATAAACATGATCCAAACATAGAATGTATAAGGAAATATTAAGACCTAACAGATATAATTTTAATTTATAAAAAAGGACTTATACTTCACTATAGATAGATGCATCAAAATTGGGATATAATCAATTATGTTAGTGTCAAGATTCCAACAATAATGTCTGGGCTAACAAAGAACTAATTTATAAAATATGACGAATCATAACTAAACAACATCCTAACTATTTATACACATGTATTTCCCATATATACCTATGCATCAGTGAATAAGCTAAGTATTATATCCTCCTAATGTTTAAGCAATCAAATTACTATTTGGCATTATAATTTCTATATTTAACACATTTCCTTTAACACTATAATCAAATAATATGAATCTTGATTATTTAAAAGGCCTACTTATCTAATAGTCTAGTGGATTAGGTTATTATCCTTACCCTTATTTATAAAAATGGTTAAACATTAACCTAGAGTTCATAAATGTTCAACAAATATAAGGGTTCACCAATACATTTACTTTATTTTTGGATTAATAATAATCACATTGGGATAAACTTGTATAATTAATTTAGATTATAGTATAAAGCATTCAAGTATAAATTTGAATGTAATTGATTGAAATAAATATCACAATGAATATTTTATTTATGGGAATTATTAAGAAGATCAAGACATTTATATTTATTACTTGACTAATTAACTAAAAGTGTGTTCTAATAGTAGAAATAGACTAGAAGTAGGCCTATGATTTGTCTATATATATAAATGATTATTTGTGCATGTAAGCTTGGTACTATCAATCTTGGGTAGGAACATCAATGATAGTAACTAAGAACTGACTTTACCATCTTCGATAGAATTTTCTCTTCGTGACCCTATAATTATGTGAGCCTATCTAATATCTCTTTTTTATCACCTATGACCCTTGACTACATTATATTCCTTACCATTTAAACCCTAATCCAACTTGTGAAGGATGAAAACCTATAAACATTTAATAATTTGAATTTTATTGAGCTAACTTTAATCACCCCCATTGATGATTGATCATTGTCTACATATAAAATGCTCCAAATATGGAATTCAAGCCATACATAACTCTTCTCATTAGTGTGAATGTGTAATTATGTTATTTTGATATATGAATTTACCTAGAAATTTAGTTTTGATCTTACCAATGTTGGTACTTGACCTAGCTTGTTTTGTTTCAAACTTTTTTGATGACTACTCATATTGATTGATGTTAGGTTGTGGAGCTAAAAGCTTCACCCAGATGCAAACATGGATGTTGTTGAGTGTCACAATCACCGACGTCAGTCAAGCCAACCAATGTCAGTCAGAGGTGGATAGGAAGTAGCCAACATTAGTCAAGAGTCAGCCGACGTCGGTCACTCCAGACAAACAAGGACCGACGTCAGTCGCCTGTGCATTCCAAAACTATTTGTTGCATGAATAGTTAGTTTGTTAAACAACCAGTTTGCATGTAAAGACTAATTATAGTTTTGGAGCTGCATTTATAATTATTGTAATTAGAAGTCTAATTATTATTTGCATGAGATCTATATAATAGACTCATGGGGCTATATTTTAAAGTGTGCTAGATAGAGAGAGCAAGGATAGCTCCTTCAGAGGGAAGAGAACAAGGTTAGCTCCTCATAGTGCCATAGTGCCAAGTGTGTATGATCAGGTAGATCTATGGGAGAGCAAGATCTGGTAGAAGATCCACATGGGTGCTGGTGTGGAGAATCATAAGGACTTGGTGAGGCAAGGACAAGGGTTCTTCATGTGTGTATGATCTAAGTCAGCAGGTGTGCAAGGCCAGGTTGATCTATGGTATAGCAAGATCAGGTGAGATCTACATGGTAAGTAAGATCGATTGATCTGCAGGTGTGTCTGTGTGAGAGAGATCTAGGTTTGTAGGTGTGTAAAACTAGGTTGATCTGTAGGTGGTAGCAAGATCAGAGAGATGCTAAAAGCTTCACTTGGATGCAAACATGGAGATTGTTGAGTGTCACAGTCACTGCCATCAGTCAGGCCAATCGATGTCAGTTAGAGGTGGACAGGAAGCAACTGACATCAGTCAAGAGTTAGCTGACATTGGTCACCTCCAGACAGATAGAGATCAACGTCAGTCACCTATGCATTCCAAAATTGTTTGTTGCACGAACAGTTAGTTTGTTGAACGACTAGTTTGCATGTAAAGACTAATTTTAGTCTTGGAGCTACATTTCTAATTATTGTAATTAGAAGTCTAATTATTATTTGCATGAGATCTATACAATAGACTCATGGGATGTATTTTAAGGTGTGCTAGATAGAGAGAGCAAGGTTAGCTCCTCATAGTGCCACAGTGCCAAGTGTGTATGATCAGGTAGATCTATGAGAGAGCAAGATCTAGTAGAAGATCCATAGGGGTGCTGGTATGGAGAATCAGAAGGTTTCTTCATGTGTGTATGATCTTAGTCGGTAGGTGTGTAAGGCCAGGTTGATATGTGGTATAGCAAGATCAGGTGAGATCTACATGTGTAAGTAAGATCGGTTTGATTTGTAGGTTGTTACAAGTTCATGGGAGATCTACTTGGAGTGCATTGTGTACTCAAACTTGAGTATGTGTGTATACTCAGTGGTACTGGTAGTAGTGTTATTGACTAGTGGAGGTGAACAAAAGCTCTATGTTTGAGTTGTTTTTTGTGAACATGATTGAGAGAGAGAACTCTTAAATAGATTTACTAATTATGCCCTAGAGGTGTGGGAGCCCTAGAGGTGTGGAAGAAGATTGTGGCATCTTCTTTGTTGTATTTCCTTCTGGAAGAGTATTAATACAATTGGGTATTGTCTCTCATATTCTGTGTTATTTTTGATTTCTTGTTACTTGTTACTTCTGGTTAAATTCCATGTTTAGTTGCTTATACAAAGGTAATCAACTATGCTCTTATAAGCTGAGAGTCATGGCAATTGGCATTAGAGCTAGGATCAACTAATAGGTGGTCAGAGCTTGTTAAGTGTTTGTTGATTACAAGTCACTCTCAGGGGTTTCTGATTGAGTGGGAGTATAGCAATGGTAGAAGAAAGTATGGAGGAATTCAAAAGCAAGAATGATCAATTATGGTATTATGGAAAGAAAGAGTAGGTAAAGAAAGATTGTTGGTCAGTAGAAGATCAGCATGAAGGAAATAAAGAAGCATGTGTTGTAGGTATTATTGCACTGGTTGTTCTTTTATGTTCCTTAGATAAAGTAGAATCTTGGTTTATAGATTCTGTTGCCTCTTTCCATGCAGCCCCAAATAGAGTATTTTTCCATGTTAAGGTCCATGGAGACTTTGGAAAGATTTATTTAGGGGTTGGTGAGCCTTGTTAAAGTATTGGCAAAGGGGAAGTGTGGCTGAAATTGCAGACGGCCAACACATGGGTGTTGAAGAAGGTCATGCAAGTCCCAGTCTTGAAGATGAGGCTAATTTCTTTAGGAAAGTTGGGTGATGAGAGATGCATAGTAACTCTCATAATGGATGCACTTGAATTAGCATGTGGTAAGAAATTAGGTACTCTTTATCTACCTACTTGTATTACTAATTCTCTTTCTGTTGCAAAGACGTGGCTTTGTAGGCTTGGTCACATGAGTAAGAAGGAGATGCATGTTCTTAAGAGGAAGTTAGATGTCTTTGACAAACTTAAGAATTAGAAAGCCTTGGTTTTCTTAGAGGAGATGATGGATAGAGATCAGTGGAAAAGGATGAATAACTCTAAGCAGGGCAGTTTGGATAGGGTTTTGATCCAAAGAGAGCTCATGGGTAAAAAGTCATCACTCACAAGAGAACACAGTTACCAGCATCAATCAGGTGTAATCAATGTCAAATAGGCAGGTACCAACATCGGTCATGTGCAGACTAAAGAAGTTGGTGGTGTCAGGTAGGTGGATACTAGTGTCAGTCATGGAACTGACATCAGCGACCAGGTGGACACTGATGTCGGTTAGGGAACTGGCGTCAGTGATTAGGTGGATTTGACATCGGTCGAGTGCAGACTAGGGTCAACTAGGGAATGGATTTTGGGTAGATAGCAAGCTTTCAAGGAGTCTCAAATGCCTATGTGGAGGACTAAAAGTGTAAGTAAGCCTCAAATTTGTTATTCCCCTTCTTTAGACTACTTGTTGCTCATTGATGGTCAAGAACTAGGAAGTTTTAAAGAAGTAGAGTAGGTAGAATCTAAGAAATAGTGGAAGCATGGCATGAATGAGGAATTTGATTCCTTGGATGAGAACCAAATGGGAGATTTGGTAGAGTTGCCAGTCGGAGAGAAAGCACTGAGAGACGAATGGATTCCCAGGTCAAAGAAGAGAGAGAATTGACATGTGAGATGGAAGGCCAGGGTATATGGTCTTGAGTATGCTCTAGGATAGTGAAACATGTTTGATGGGTTTATGACAAAGCATGGCTTTATTCAATGTCATTGTAATCACTGTGTTTATTTTTACCAGGTGGATAATGGTCGTGACATTATCTTGTTACTGTATGTGGATGATGTGCTTGTTGTAGGTTCATACATGCAGGGATTTGTTAAGCTAAGGGTAAAATTAGTTTAGTGGTATGCCATGAAGGATTTAGGAGTGAAAATCTTTGGCATGAGTTCTTTGGCATGAGTATTCCTAGAGACAGGGAAGATCACAGGTTGATGTTGTCTCAGGATGATTATGTGAATAAGGTAGTGACATGGTTCAAGATGCAGGATGTAAAACTGGTTAGCACACCGATGGTTGGACAATTCACAGAATAGTGTCCCAATTCACATGATGAGGTTAAGTACATGTGTATTAGACCTATTTTTGCCCCAGTAGTGGGTGTTGTCAGCAAGTTTGTGGCTAATTCAGGAAAGAAGCACTGGAAAGCAGTTCAGTGGGTTCTCAAGTATCTGAGAGGGACCAGCAGTAGGGATTCATGCTATGCAGGGTCAGGCACTTCTCTACATGGGTATGTAGATTTGGATGTGGTAGGTTACTTGGATGACAGGAGGAGCACCATAGGTTTTGTGGTGGTTGGTCTTCAAGATTGATCTTGAAGAGGGATACAAGCTAGGAAACAAATTAGATGATGTATAGGTACAAGTACAGGTGTAGCTATTTATCTCCAAGTGGGAGATTGTTAGGTTATGGAGCTAAAATATTCACCTGGATGCAAACATGGAGGTTGCTGAGTGTCACAGTCACTAGCATTGGTCAGGCCAATCGATTTCAGTCAGAGGTGGACAGGAAGAAGCCAACATCGGTCAGGAGTTGGCCAACATCAGTCACCTCCAGACAGATAGGGACTAACGTCAGTCACCTGTGCATTCTAGAACTATTTGTTGCATGAACAGTTAGTTTGTTGAATGGCCAGTTTGCATGTAAAGACTAATTTTAGTCTTGGAGCTGTGTTTCTAATTATTGTAATTAAAAGTCTAATAATTATTTGCATGAGATCTATATAATAGACTCATGGGATATATTATAAGGTGTGCTAGATAGAGAGAGTAAGGTTAATTCCTTTAGAGGGAAGAGAGAAAGGTTAGCTCCTCATAGTGCCATAGTGCCAAGTGTGTATGATCAGGTAGATCTGTGGGAGAGGAAGATCTGGTAGAAGATCCACAGGGGTGCTGGTGTGGAGAATCAAAAGGGTTCTTCATTTGTGTATGATCTTGGTCAGTAGGTGTGCAAGGCTAGGTTGATCTATAGTATAGCAAGATCAGGTGAGATCTACATGTGTAAGTAAGATCATTTTGATTTGTAGGTTGTTTCAAGTTCATGGGAGATCTGCTTGGAGTGCGTTGTGTACTTGGACTTGAGTATGTGTGTATACTTGGTGGTAGTGGCAGTAGTGTTACTGACTGGTGGAGGTGAACAATAGCTCTATGTTTGAGTTGTTTTTTGTGACTATGATTGAGAGAGAGAACTCTTGAAGAGATTTACTGTTTATGCCCTAGAGGTGTGGAAGAAGATTGTGGCATCTTCTTTGTTGTATTTCCTTTTGGAAGAGTATTAATACAATTGGGTATTATCTCTCATATTTTGTGTTATTTTTGATTTCTTGTTACTTGTTACTTCTAGTTAAATTATGTGTTTAGTTGCTTATACAAAGGTAATCAACTATGCTCTTTAAGAGCTGGGGGTCCTAACAATTGATTTAAAATTTGGGAAGAATAAGGTAGATTTTTTCAATGTGTCATAGTGTTGTTTTATCAAATTTTGGTAAATAGGAGAATTTTATACCCTTTTTAGGAAAACTATTGTGAAAAATCATAATTCTAAAAATATGCAATAAATGATATAAACTAATTTGGAATTAATAAATATGGAAAGTGTAAGAGAGAAATATAAACTTAGCTAGAAAATTGAAATGTAGAATATTTTTGTTTCTAAGATTTAAAGGTTCACTATATTAACTGTGTCAATTGAGAATAGGATCTAGAAAGGTTCTCAATCAAGAGCATTGTGATTGAATAGTAGTGGAAGCATTGTTATCCCTAAGGTTCTCTAGTGTCTAATAGAGATTAAGGTTCTATGATTTATAGGTTTTGTGCATCTTTGCCTATTTTTATGTAGAGTGTGTAGGATATTCTGATTTGATTTGGTGACCATTGTGTAAATGTTTTTTCCACTTAAAAACCTTAAGTTAATAGATAAGAATACTAATGAAAATAAGGATGAAAAAGGAGTTAATGTTTGAATTTGTGTTTGACCTCAACACCCTTTATGTTGAGTGTTGCCTACATGCTGATACTCCAAATAGAGATCAAATTTCATGTAGCTATCCCATGATATGGTGGCGTGTATAAACCTAGTGAAAAATTATAGATGTTAGTGTAATCTTGATGTGATTAAGTGATTCGATATTGACTTGTGACCTTGGAGGTGTATTAAAAATTTAGCTCTGGGTTACAAGGGTTTTATGTTATCAGAATTGGGAGAAATATGGAATTTTCTTTAATGTACAATTATAATTCTGGGGATTTTCTATGTGGAAACCTCTCTTGTGTGAATTTTTTTTCAAATGTACTTATATAGTAGTATTTTTGGAAATAAATTAGATGGGGCTTCCTAAAATTTTAGGATGAACCTTACACAACTTTTGAATTTTTTAAATAATTAATTAATATATGGGAGGACACTATTAGTAAGAGCAGATAATAATGAGGGGTGTTATTCTCTAAGTAGGGCACACCTATACTAAGGTAAATAAATGATAATTTGGGGGTATAAATAAATCTAAGAATGATCTTAGGCTACTAAAAAAACTAGATAGAGGCATTATGGGTCATATACTTTCTTGGAATAATGAGTCATCCATGTAGAATGTGAAGGAAAGTGGCCAAAAGGTCCTAGAATAGATCATGAGATATGTGTATCAAAAGGGTGATCACAAGTGAAAAAAATTGTCTTAAATTTTAATTTATATGTCTATATTTTACCTCCATTTTATTCTAGTAATGCATAAAAATTAAATTTTTAGAGTAAAAGGAAAAATTGCATACCTAAACTTACCTGTGAAGTGTAGTCTTGAATGTAGACCACAATGTTGAATTGTGTTTCACACAAACTTACAATGAAAAATGTATAAAATTAGTATTTATTTAAGTTTAAAATCAATAAGAAAATATAATAAACTTTTACATATAATAACAAGTAAATAATACACCTAATTAGGCATGTGAACTATTGTGTTTCTAGTGCAAACTTAGTGCAAAATTGGTGACTGTAGAGGGTAAGCCCCTTGGATGTTTCATTTACATTGAAAATTTTGGATTTGAATATGCATTCCCAACCCTCATTTATTAAAATAGTGTGATTAAAAACTCAAGGTATGATTTAATCCATCATTGCATACCCATGGCAATGAAGTAACTTGGAATACCTATATGGATCCCAATAAAATGTTTTGGTGCAAAACTAGTGATTATAGAGGGTAGGCCCTTTGGATATTTCACTGGCATTAAAAATATTAGATTGGAATCTACATTCCCCAATCCTCATTAATTAAGAGAGTTTACTTAATAAATCAAGGTATGATTGACTCCATCATTGCATACCCATGGTAATGAATTATCTTGGAATCCTTATACATATCCCAATAGAAAGTTTTGGTGAAAAACTAGTGCAAAAAGGATGAACCAACCATTGAAAATAGAATAAGGCTCTAATATAGTGAAAAATTGGCTCAAAACTACTGTAAATAGTTTTTATAAACTAATTTTTTCATATAAAACATGGATAATGACAAGTGTTGTTATTCTATTTGTGGAACTAGTGCAAAAATGAGCTAGGAAGAAGCCATGTGTCATACACATGCCCTCAATCCTATATCTAGTGTATGTATATTTTTGAGATAGGATGATAACAAATAAAAGTTTTATAAAAACCCTATGTATTAACCTGGAACACATGTTATGAAAGATGACCCCAAACTAAGTAAATTTGAGACAAAATATGAGTAAATTCTAAGAAGTGAGACTGTAAACCTATTGCAAACTGATCTAGACTGTTTGAGATTTTGATAAATTATAGAATAGACTATTTTATAATTTATAAGACAATAGTTCCCTATTTGGACAATAGTGGGGAACATTCCTATCCATTTGAGCATTATTGTCCAAACTCCTTCTCTAAGTGTTTTCTGAGTATGTTCTATGATCCACTATATGAGGATTATAAAGTTTTTTTATGTGACTATCTATGCACTATATTGAGTGGGATTAAGTCTCTAATAAAAACCAATATGTATTCCCACTCTTTTGAGGTGATATTTTGAGCATCCACAATAAATTAACTCAAAATAAAAAGTTATGTGATAGATATTATGTAAAATATGTAAATTTGAGTAGTAATTATAACATGGAGAACATGGCATTATCATATAAATTAATTAAGTATAATAGTAATGTGAGATGCATGTTATATCATGCATACCTGGTGTAAATTTCAAGATAGATGTTATAAAATAGGAATGTACATAAGTGATCAAAACTGAGTATCAAAATATTAATAGAACTACTTATGAATGGATGCATGATATCCATCAAGGCATCCAAACTAAGAAAACAAGAATGTAAATGTCATGACCATGAAACACATAAACATAGAGTACATGAAAAGCACAAAAGGCAAAAAAAATATATGGCTAAGGTGCCACAAACAAGGGACATGTTCAAATTTCACTCATGCACATAAAGCTAGATAATGAAGGCTTAGAGCCACACGTAAAGACATATTTATAAATACCCATATTTGGTACAAGATTATTTATATGATGTATTTTTGCATATATTTTTGGATTTATAGATATCTTGATAGAGAATTAAGTATTTAGTGGTGTGGTCTTCATGGACCTACTAGGATCCATGTCTCTTTCATTGTAATATTTGATAATATGTATCTTTTTCTTCATTACTCTATATTTTAACCATCATGTTAAATGAATCCTTGAATTTTTATGGTATTTTTTATCTTCTTACTCTCTAGACACTACCATTAATCTTAGGACACTACTATCCACACAAGTGTCCTAAATCTAATAGTAGTGTCTTGGCTAATCCTATTCCCTATTTCCCTATTTTTTACTTTGATTGTTTTTAAGGGCCTGAATGTTTTTTATATGGTTAAATTTTGCATACTATGAGGCCTTAATTCAAATTAAAATGTTCCTTATATATACAAGGTTGGGGAATAGTATTTGATTATTAAACAAGCCTCTCAATTAGCATATACATTATCTATTCAAAAGATATTGAATCACACTATATACTATATTTCTAGAACTCAAGTTTGAAGTATGAAAAAGATAAATTTACACTTATATTGATTGTACCAAGTGTTTTAATCAGATAAAGAGAATATAATTGCATAATCATAATTACACACATACACCTAGGAGGGAGAACTACATGTGAGTCTGAGGCCCTCTTCATAGTTTTATGTCTATGTAGGTAGCACTTAGAAATAGTAGGGTTGCTAGGGTTAGTTTGACCAATGTGCTAACCCCTTTTTGTTGATCCATAGGTGTTTAATAGGCAAGATGTTAAGTTTTTACTATCATAGATTGATTGTGCATAATATAATCACAACTTCAAACATAAATAGGGAACACTAGTTTAGGTATAGATCTAGGAAGAATTTGAATTGGATATAATACATGGATAGAAACATTTAAATCAATACACTAACATCAATAGTAGTGTCCCAAATCTGGTGCTAATGTATAGGCTATAAAAAGAGGCAAAACCTAGAATTAATGGAACATAGGGATGGAACTAAGGTAAAAATTGGGTGAGTGTGATGATCTATAACTATGGGAAAAAAGAAGATATGCTCTCTCCTAACCTTTAGTCACATAGTTTATTGATTTAATTTTTTTCACATGATTAAATTAATTTGTTACCAATACTGCATTATATTGCCTAGATCTAAATATTACATTGGTGCATTAAAAAATTTATTTCTATAGGGTCTTTATGTGAAATACCATTTGATATAAAACATTTTGGTGAACCTAAATTCTGAGTCTAATCAAACCAAATCCTATCTTGCCATAGCATTTCAACCTTCTAGCATTTTTTTAGTTATTGCATTTACTATTACAGATCTGTTTTTTATATGGGCATAGTATAGATCATGTGTTTCTCCTTTTTTCCATAGCCTTTGTAATTGTTCTTTTGGGTGTTTTTGGATTCATAACCCTTAAAATTTTCCCCCATGGTGAAGATACTAAGAATCCCCAACCTTTGGATGTTATCTTTAATCTTCTCAATGATCAATACATTGATTATGAGGATTTAATGGCTAAAAGAAATGTGATAAAAATCCTTATTTTTTAGATACCCCTTATAGTTATGTTAATGAATGTACCAATGATCTAGTTAATTAAAATGGAAATATTTATGATTACATATAATCTCATAGCACCACTTATGATTAATAATATGATATTTATTCTACATATTTATAAAGTGATCATGAGAAGCCTAGCTCTCCTCTTCCACCCATATTACATGATTTACAATCTAATGATGTATTTATTGAAAAAACACATAATTTTATTTACCATTTTATAGTGCATTACATGAAATTCAATCTTTAAAAATGGACATGCATGTAAACAAAAGGAATCATATTGTTCAAAGTGTCGATCATAGTCATCTTCCATGCATAGAACATTATCATGATGCACATGTACAAAAAGTTGAATATATATATCCCCTTTAATAAATAATGCACATGTTGAGTGTTTTCCTTCTATAAGAAATTTTAGTAATGTTACAAAAATTGAATATTATTTTCCATTATTATAAAATGCAAAAAGTGAAGATATTTCTCTCTCTAGATCTCAATGATATTAATGCATGTAATTATTCTCTACCTCTCCTTATAGAATGGAAACATGAAAGAGATAAAATTAATTAAAATATTATACATGATGCATGTGAAAATGAATCAAATGATTGTGATAAATTTTATTAAAATGACAATGATTAAAATTTTCATAGTGATGAAGAGTAATAATTTCATACAATGTAATCTACTAGTAATTCTTCGATGCATAATAAACAAAAAAGATAAATTTCATTTCTTTCACGTATTCATGATTCACATATTCAAAACCCTTTGCCACATAGTATGCATGTTATGTCAATTTAAATTAGTTTTAATGATTCATTACAAAATAGACATACAAATTCTCATGATTTTACAAATTATATAGTAGTGTCTTTAGATGCATCATGTAATATTAATTCTCTAGGAATGTTCCTTTATGAAATACATCTACATCATGTAATGGTGCCAATTTAGACTAAAATGATAGTTTTAATGATTCCATTACCCCTATATTTCAAATAAATTGTAAATTAAAACCCATATGTGCATCTTCCCACACTTCCCATATTCCTATAAGTCACATTGTATCACTAATGAATTTTTAGGTAATATTCAAAATAGGTTTCAATTCTAAATTTATAAATATTCTCATTGAATGCAAATATTAATGATAATATTCTATATGGTCAACCTCTTACAAGAAATTTTATTAGTATCCTTACCCATCCAAATTTGTCATTCCTACACTACCTTTATTTTATGTTCAAGATGACCCTTCTACCCATTTGACTTAATGTGTACATCTATTTGGTCATTGGGATAAATATGGATGAATATTGATAAAATCCTTTCATATAAGTCTAACATGAGGAGATACTGATTTAGTTTATAGTCTCCCAAATGATTCCTTACCCACTTTAGAAATCGAGAGAATGTATTCCTATCATATTTTCACAAGCATGATGTGACCAAATTCACATTAAAATATTTTCAAGGATTAAAGCAACAAGTTGATGAGTCTATTTGGGATTATAATATATGGTTTAATAATGCACTCTATTATTTGACATATCAACCCTTAGATTTGGAATTAAAATTCATATTCACTAGAAGTATATTTTATCCACCTAAGGAGATAACATTACATAAATATTATAATTAATTTATCACTTATATATGGATGTGCACAAGTATGCATGCAAGTTAGTGAACAAAAACATAGAATTAAATAAAGATTCATTACAAGGAAAAAAATTGTAAAATATTCTCATAAAATTACAAGAACAAACTTAATAGGTTCAAAAATCATCTCCAACACCTTATCCTAAACCGATAGTTCATATCAAGGAACTAATCGTATAAGTACTCCATAAAATAAAATAATCAACATATAGATTGGTTAACCCTAAAATTAATCTAGATTGGGTTTATCTATAGTTTAAAGGGATATATAAATGATAGTGTATGAGGATGATAATCAAATATATATTAGGCCAATTAGATTATAAAATCAGATATAAAATATGTTAAATTTTATTAAATTAAGATAGGTTAAATATAGAAAGTATAACTATGTTAGATATTGAAATGATAAAGAAGTAATAGACTTAGATCATTATAATGCTAACATAGTTTTGTATCTAGAACATGCATAAATTAGACTAGACAATTATTCTATAATAGTTTCCAAATTATAGATTGAGGCTTTTTGTAGCTACAAATACTTGTATTGGTCTGGGATAGTTGTATTAATTCTAGTTTCTAGGTTTGACATAGGTGTCCTATATAGGATACCTACTAGAAAAAGATGCAACCACATAGATGCTTATGGGTTTGTCTTCACCTTTGGCTTTTTGAATTCAAATTTGGGTCATGGACTATCACTCATCATAAAATTATAAAACCCTAGTTCTTCATCTTCATGGTGACCTTGGTGGAAAATCGATTAATGGGCTCATAGTGTCAAGGTAACCCTAAATACCCCTATATTAATGAGTTTTGACTATATATACAATACTCTAAAGAGGGACTCATATTGATATAGTCCTCTATTATGTGTTGGCTTGTGTGTGAATCATGTAATATATGGAAAGCAAATATAATAATGACCTAGCTTGTAACTTGGAAAATATAGATATTGGGCTATTCCTTCAGTACTTTAGACATGTGTATATGTTTTCCCTATGACTGATATGTAAATATAATAAAATAGGGAAGTTTTACTCATTTTATGCTTGATTGAATGCCTTTTATAAGTTTCCTAGTGAGTAGGTAAGAAGTTTCTAAATTAGGAATGAATTAAAGTTGATCTTGTATTTATATCAATCCCTTTAAAGAAATAAATTTCATTAAAGTACTTAATATAACCATTAAAATATGTTTTATTTGAAAATTAGATGACTTTAGAGCACTTGGATACTTGTATTAGAGTAGGACACCTAGATACAAGTGTCTATATTGGATGCAAGTTATTTATGGAGTAAGAAAATAGGTATTAGTTTTAGAACTTGTAGAGGTGGAAGATAAATAGGTTTTAATAATTATAGGTAAGATATAAGGCCTAGGTCATCAACACAAGATTGGTCTGACTAAGAGATAAGTTAAGGGGCAAAAGATAGAGTAGATGTGAGACTTGAAGAAGTGTAAAAGGTCTACAATTGAGATTAACAACCAAGGTCTAAGTTTTCCAAGAGTAAAAGATTGAGGTGTTATATAATCCACAAATATCATCTACATTCCCCATAATTTAATCTAGTAATGAAATTTATAGTTTAAAGAAAAGGAATACATACTTAGGTGTGTATAACACACCTTGTCTTTTCATGAACCTAACTTGAGTGTTTTACTAGTGACTGGCCTATAACCAAGAGCATGTTATAATGTATATTCAGCACATATAATCTAAAATTAAAATTATTAAAGATTTAAATTGAAAGAGCAAGGTTTATAAGTACACATGTGTATAGATGTAACCACCCTGCCTATTGGCAAGTTGATTTGAAAATGTATATCACTATAAGGATCTAAAATTAATATTAGGATAAATATGTATAAATATGGAAAGTGCATATATATAAGGAGATAGATAAATATATATTAGAAGGCACATGCTCAATAATGTAACCCAATGATACTTATAACCTAGTGAGGTTGGATGATATAACAATTCCAACCTAAAAACTTGTTAAGATTGAGTGATTTAATCACCTCAACCATACAAAATGTGAACCAACTATTGTATTAGATTGGCTTAATAAAGTCCATAAAAGTCCATCCTAGGTATTAGTGTGTAAATTCTCATGATATGGTAATAGTCCATATAATATGTATGAAATCTAAAAATAATTTGTATTTTTTAATATTAGGCATACACTATATATTATATGCACCTTGGATATGTCTCATGCTAAAATTGTGCATAACAATGGTACCAATGTATATAATTCTACCACAACTATGAATCTAAATCATATAATTGTGTGATTTCACCAATTCAAAAATTGTGTAAGTGTGCATAACATGATTCCAAATCATGCCCCCATTGTATATGGATAAATCTAAAATTTGATATAAGTATCAATGTGGATAAATATAAAAACTAATCTAAGTGTTAATGTGGAGAACATGTTTCCAAAACATGTCCCCACTATAATATAGAGATACTAAATACCAAATAAGTATGGAGAACATGATATCAAAGCATTCCCCCATTGAGTCAAAAACTATGCCAGGTGTGGATAATATGCTTTCAAATCATGCCCCAAATATATCTGAATAATGTGAATGTGTGGAAGCCACGTCTCTATAGCATGACCCCATTTAGTCTATAATTATAATGTGTGTGGAATCCATGCCTTTATAAGATGACCCTACTAATATCCACCCCATTTTGAGGTTATGGAATAATATAAATCATTATTTACCTCACCTTAACTATATAAATTTGAATGAACCATGTAGCATATAGAACAACATGTCTAGGTAAATGTATCATTGAAGTGAATAGAATAATGTGATCACATGAACGCCTAATTTTCATGATAAATATCATGACAACATCTAGGTTTTAATTAAGGCAAGCTCAACAATCAAATAATCACATACACAAGGGCACTAAAAATTAAGTCAAAATACAATGGTCCAAGGAGATTGCAAATAAGGGCCATGTTCAAAATCTACACAATCGAATGGACATGACTTAGTCAAACATCCACAAATGCAATAATGCCATATTTAAATGTATATAAAATAAGAAATGACATTTTCAAATGTCAAATAAATCACACATAGGCATGGGGGATAAAATTAAAGGATTGTATTCAAATGCTCAAACAAGAAAGATAATAGCAAGGCAAGACACTCAAGGAAACACATAAAAGAAATTATAATCAACTAGCATAAACATGTCATATTAGCCCATGGATCAAATGTGTTACAAAAAAAATGTCAAGTGCATATCATATAAATTACCATGTGCAATTATATGATCATGGATAAAGGCATGTATAATTACATATGAGGTCAAACATGACAATAAAAAGTGATCATCTAGCCATATACCCTATGAGTATCAAGATCAAAGAAGTGGATGTCCTAATGTCCACATGACATGAGTAGGGGGAAGGCCTAACATTTGGAATAAGAATATATCATGTATTTTTCTATGCCTAGGTTACACTCAAATATAAGGGTGGCACACATGCATACATAAAATTTATTGAATATACCATCCATTGACATGGTACTAACACATAGATGCCAAGGAACCAATATAATATGTAAGTGCTAAAAATATTTTTGAATTTTTGAATATATATATATATATTTTTTGGTATTTTTAAAATGTGAAAGGGAAAAAATATCTATTATCCCATCCAAAATGTGATCATATATGTATCTCCCCAATATGAATCTAGTGTAATAATTTTGTGGCATTTTCAAGGAGCATGTATAGATGTAATATATGTCACAATAGTATTTTTAATGCTCTACATATAGAAAATATTTTTTTTTGGTCATGGAGAAAGAGTAAGAGTAATAAGAGTAGGGTTAATTGAACCCATCATTGAGTGTTATATGGTTTATTTAGAATATCTATAATAGTAACATGTGTAGGTTCTTTGAATATCTAAACATGGTGTGTAGTATATGAGGATTTTATGGAATCCACTATATGTATCTGATGTAGTGGTCTCTCAAGTCTTTGTTGCCTAGTAAAGGGGATTGCCTATTTCTTACCCTTTTATAGTGGATTATCCTTGGTATGATTGGTAATTAACTATCTAGGTATAGGTTTCTCTTTTTTAAGAGGATTTTCATATGGAATTTTGGAAACTACAATTACCTAATTCACATGAATGTATTTAACATACCCATTCACTATAGAAGGTAACTCTTAAAGTGAATAGATCCAAGGTCTTCCCAATAACATATCAAAGATGCACATGGAAGGTATAACTAAAAATTTAGTAACCATATTTTTGGTACTAACCTATAAATGTAGGTCAAACTTGACAAGAAACTTTTGAGAGATCCCATCGAATGCTCTAATTGATCTAGTAGAAGGATGTAAATCATGATGAGTATAAGCCTAGCGCATAAGTAATGTCATGTTATAAACATTATAACTTGCACCATTATCAATCATAACACTATGTATAGGGTGTTTATCAAGGTATGATCAAATGAATAAATAATAAAGATCATTATCATCATTCATAATCTCACTATCATCTAAATAAATAGGTCTCTTAACCATAGAAGGTGTATGTCATATGTAAGTAAAAATAATACCATATAATGGGTTCCAATTATTTTATGGAAGAGGATGTGGGTTATATGCCATTTTTACTTTTGGTTATTTATTATAATGGTCTTGCAAAGGATTATTAAATATTTTCTATTTCTAGTGATCACTAGGTTGTGAACATGATTCCTTTATAGGATCATCAAATTTAATAGTTTGGAATCAATAAAGTCTTGGATATTATTATTCAAGATAAATAATCTATTCATATAATTCCCTAGTCCCTAATGATAATTACAATAATCATTTACATCATATCCTTTTGGTAGAGGTTGAATCATATCAACCTCTATAAATGAGGGAGAGATATAAACTGACACTCCATTAACCATGAGAGTAATGAAGTTGGGGACTTACGTAAATGTGAGAAATGTCTCATTGGTGCATTGTATAATAAAAGATGATTATTTTTTGTGATATTTTTCTAATTATAGTGATTTTTTCCTTTTTAGTCTCAGGAGGTTTTACCTTATAACTTAGTTTGGTTGTAAACATATTAGTGGATGTAGATGCAGCTAGTGTGTTTGCTACATACTTGAGATTATTCAATGAAATAAGCTTCATTTTATGGTCCTATAAAATATGGCATAACTAATAAATATATTTTATCTTCTTGAAAATAATAGACTCATGTAAAGGAGAAAGAATAGTTTTCTTGAATATGTCTTGTAACTCTTTATCTACCATAGGATTGTTAATTTTAGCTAATATTGTCTTATATCTCAAGACATTCAATTATAATTTCATTGGTTCCTTGTTTGATTTTTTTAATTTTTATAAATATTAATGTAAAAGTGTGCCAAAAAATAATCTACAAGATTTTTAAATGCTTTCACAGATTGGAGAGGTAAATCATAGAACCACAACAAAACATAGTCCTTGAAACTTCTTGAGAATATTTTGGTCAAAAGTTTATCATTAGATACATATTCAAGGTATGCCACATAAAATTATCAAATATGTTGTTTATGATAACCCTTAACATCATAAAATTTGAAATTAGGTTTAATAAAACAAGTTAGAAAAGGGTGCAATGATATCTAAATTGTAATAGGGTTATGGAACACATCTTGTGAATCAATGGCATGAGGAGATTTTAAAGAATTTTGTTCAATGTTTGTAACCTTGTCCTCCAAGTTATTTATAACCTAAAGGAGTGTTTTAATTGGACCCATTATAATTTATATTATCAATTCAAGTATTCACCAAAGGGAATGTAAACATGGTTTGATTAGTAATAGGTATTAAAACTAGTATTTGAGTTGAAGCAATTGATAATTCCCTAGTAGTTTTAGGAAGGTCTATAGGTATGGAAATAATTGTAGTACCTTCTAATTATTCACCATCACTATGTGAGGAGGCCTTAGCCTTATCATATTTACTAATTTCATCTTGTGTAACATATAAAAATGCATCTATTAAGCTTTTATTATTATTGAGATGAGTGATCAAGGATTTTTTATCCTCCCTTTGAAAATGATTTTTTTAATTAACATTTTCCATTGATTAATAAATTAAATATTTATAAATTACAAAAAAGTATAATATTCAGGGATCGATAATGGAAAAATCATAAAAACTTAATTTATCTAGGGTTTTGATGTTCAACAATCAGGTTCACCAAATGTTTAACCCTAAAAATATAGATTGGGGTTACCTAGAGTTTAAAAGGGAAATATAATGTCAATGCACAAGGGTGATAATTAGATATACAACATGCCAATTACATTCTAAACATAGATATAAATCATATTGAATTTATTAAATTTAGATAGGCTAAATATATAAATTATAATTATGCTAGATATTACAATGATAAATAAATAAGATACTTAGTTGGTTATGATGCTAACACAATTCTAGATCTAGAATAGGTAGTAAGTATCTTGGAAGATGATTATGGAATAATCACCAAATTTTGGATCAAGTGCCTCTATATCCACATAAACTTGCATCAGCCTAGAATGTTTACATTGATGTTAGTGTCTTGGATCAACATAGGTGTCCTATATGGAATACCTATTGGAGTAGGATGCAACCACTTACATTCTTATGTGTTTATCTTTTCCTTTTATTTAGTGCATTTAGATTTGGGTCATGGGCTATTTCTCCTCATGAAATTGTAAAACCCTAGTTCTTCATCTTCATAATGACCTTGCGGAAAAAATTTAGCGGGCACATAGTTTTAAAATGAACCCAAAGATCCCTCTATCAATGAGAAATGCCTACATATCCAATACTCTAAATAGGGTGTTAGAATGATGTAGTTCTCCCATACATGTTGGCTTGTGTGTGAATCATAAAATATGTGAAAATTAAGTACAATAGTGACTTAGCTTGTAACTTGGAAAATATAGCTTTTGGGTTACTCTTTCAGTACTTTAGACTTGTGTATGTTTTATCCCTATAACTTATACTCAAATAGGTGAAAATAAGGAAGCTTTTCTCATTTAAATGTTTTATTGAATGACTTTTTAAAGTTTCTTAGTGAGTAGGTAAGAAGTTTTTAGGTGAGGAATGAATGATGGTTGATATATAAATATGGTTGATATTTTATTTATATCAATTTCTTTGGATAAATAACTCACATTAAATCACTTATGCCAAACATTAGGATATGTTTCATTTGTAAATTATATGACTTTAGGGTACTAGATACTTGTGTCAGATTAGGACACCTATGTTGATGTAGGCATCTATCTAAGACACAAGTGTCTAGGGAGTAATAAAATAGGTATGGGATCAAAACTTACAATGGTGGAATATAAATAGGTTTTAACAATTTTAGGTAAGATAGAAGGCTTGGATCATAAACATAAGACTAGTCAGACTAAGAGATAGATTAAGGGGAATAAAATAGAGTAGATGAAAAACTTACAAAAGTGTAAAAGGTCCAAAACTAAGAGGAATAACTAAGGTCTAAGTTTTTCAAGAGTAAAATATTGAGGTTATATATAATCCATAAATATCATCTACATAGAGTACCTCCTATAGTTATATCATCTACTTCTACTAAGAGATGTCCACTTCAATTTGATCCCACTAAATATCACCCACATGAAATACTAATTGTATTATTATATAATAAGTTAATTACTCTTCTTAAGAATTACCATCATCCACCACACATATTATTAAAGGTGAACCTTTTTCACTTTTCATGGTATTAACTAACATTGTAACAATAATTGTTATGTTTTACAACACAAACTTGCACAACTAGTAGATATAGGAGTTATTACATTTAAAAGTGAGATAACAAGGTCTCCTTATCCTACTTATTCCTTAGTTCATTCTTATATGAAAATATATCACATGACACTCCTACTAAATAATGAATGGTTTATCTACATTTAAAAAAATAGACCATTATAAGAAGTCCTTCTAGTGCCCACTCTACATTGACCGATCTTTCCCACATTGGTCCTACCAAGGAACCATTATTGGATTAAAATATTGATATAAATATACTTGGGTAAATATAAATATAAATATTATAGAACCCACACTCATGCATTGACACCTATTTTTTCCATGCAACAAGAATGGGTATCGAAAGTAAATTAAAAAATAGATATTCAGTTGTATCATAATCATTATAGTCAAACATTTTTATTTCCAGCTAGATTCTATTATATACAATGATTATAATAAAATTTAAATAAAATAATATAAACCAAAATAATTACATCACTAAGTAGAAAACATTAAATTCCAAACACAGCACATGAGTTAAAATTAAAAACACTTAAAACAATATAATAAAATCATACAATTGCAATCAAATGTTAAGATAATACTATCATATATATACATGTCAAAATAATAAAATGTTCATAAAAAAATATCAATTATATATTGGGGGAATATCCCTAGGATTATATGAATCATCATTGTCTACACCCATGGGCCTCACACCCCTTGATGTGGAGGATCTAACTTCTCACCTCGGAACATGAGAGTGAGACCACTCATGCAATCTCTCCTCTACGGCTCCTAGTTGACATAGTGTTTTCTCATGCTCATGTTGTAATTCATCATATATCAATCAATGACTACATGATATGTATAGAGATACTCGTAACAGTAGCTCACATGTCCATCTCTACATAGAAGTCATCTCTCTCAGTCACTACTATATAAAAGATAACCACAATCATGGTAATAAGATCGAAAGGGTTACATGCACACTAGCAATATCGATGTATCTCTCCATGACACTATATAAATTAATGTACATCATCACATTGTATGCTAAAGTGCATATGGAAATATCAACCATCATGGGCCACTCCTAATTTCCTACAAACATAAAATCCACCAAGTTACAATATATATATATATATAATCTAAAAATTATTTCTCCTCTTGGGGCGATATTGGCAACATAGGTTGGTGTAGGAGAGGTAGAGGTGAAATTTATCCTATAGGTCCATAGCCTCTAGATGAGGTATATATTCATGCCATAAGTGAGTATATTATTTTTTTTTTAAACCTTTTATATGTGTGTGTGTGTGTGTATACACACACACACACACACACACACACACACACACAAAAGGTTTAAAATAAATTACATAGTATAATCACTTATGGCATGAATATCTACCTCATCTAGAGGTTATGGACCTCAAAAAAACTTGCACCTCTACCTCTCCTACACCAACCTATGTTGTCAGTGTCACCCCAGGAGGAGAAATAAAAATAGGAAGAAAAAGTGGCCATCATGCACTAGTCCATCGATGTGTGTACTTAGTTGTACACCCATCATCATCTTTATCCACCAATGGTAACATAGGATATGTCTCCCTAACTAGGAGTAGTGTTATATTAGTAGTAGTAGGAGCAGCCATATCATTTGGACTATGGTTGGTTCTCATTATATGATGTAATGGGTATGGGTTAAAGGGGACTCCCTATTGAAGCCTAAAATTATGAAACACATGATCAAAATAAAAATGCTCATATATCCTATAGAACTGATCCACTAACCACATACTCACCTAAAATCATTTTAACTCTACCCCATCTTTAAGCCAAGCACTAAATTTCTTGTATAGATGCCACACTATTTTATTAGTAGTGATTTGATCAAGTATTATATGATACTCTTTGATCATGTAACACTTATATTTGGTAACATCCATCAAGATTCCAAAATATGTGGATGGGTCTACCCTAGAAGTGGTCCACCAATTGGTCACATAACATAAATATGCTCATAAGCACACACATTCATAAGTGTGGCCATTTTTGAGCTTCCACCATGAGTCTCCCAACAAAATATGTGTAAATCCCTATATAAATGGGCCACCATAGTTCACCCCTAATAATATCATGCACCTCTTCTTCAATGTTGTGAACAATGTGATAAATGTGATATTATATCATAACTCCAACATAATCTATGTAATGAATGAAGCAAGTAAACAAAAAATAAATTTATGTAGTCATAGAACATTAGATTTGAAAATTTCCTCCAAATAGACTATGCCTAATGGCTCTTCCTCAACTCATATTTCTCTTATGAAATATACATGAGAATTCTAATTGTATCCAACATTGTGTCACCTAATATTTATACCCTCTCTCTTATAATTGATAAGCATAAAATTTAATACACATACTCAAATTTAAGGGTCATGTCTCCTATGCAGATCCAAAAAGTGAAAGTATCAGCATTCCACCTCTCATCTAATGTCATAATAAGGTGAACATCATAAATAATTTATCCTAGTTAGCTAGTAAGACCAAGCCTTTCATGATCTAATATTGCCTAGTTAGTTATATCCAGACCTAGCTTGGTGAAAGTAGATAGGTGTCTACCATGTATCAACTCATATATGTGGACTTATTTATACAAAAATATAAGGCCAATAAATAATGTTGGTCATCAATCCAATCTCCATTAGTAAAAAAAGATAATAAATTCATTGATCTTAAATTTTTACACTAACATTGAATGATATCATTGAATCAGACATTAATGTAAGATACAATTGTCCAACCAAGGACACTAATGTCAAAAAAATATGTAAGTGTCCACATATATAATGATAGTGTTCAGTAGTGTACTTTAAGGCCAAAATGATGCCCAAAATACAAAAAAATGGTAAAATTCTAAATTTCTCACTTACCAGCTCGTCAAGATCATGGCCCTCTAGGGAACTCTACAAGAGCTCAAATCATGTCAACTGTGCATCTCACCCTTGAGGAATTTTCAAAAACTAGAACAATAATATTAATAATTTGAAAATGAAAATAAACTTTCAAGATTACTATATATAGCAATTGACTTTTGCCTTTGTAGCATGTGCTTATGAATTTCAAACTAAAATATCTTGAACCTCATATATTAAAATTATAAATCACAAGTTTCATTGAAGCCCAAACAAAGAGATATTTCATGTTATTCACTTTTCATAGACACTACTTAAAATTTAAAAAATAACATATTCTAATATATAAGTAAAGATATGATAATTTTTACAAGATAAATCAATAATTTCCAAACATTGCTCTTACATGAACAATACTACTATAAAATTGATTTATATATGGTTAACAGACATAAAATATGTCATCTTATACTTTTTTTGATGAGGTGACTACTTGGATACATTCCCCTCATACCAAAATGGGGGCATTTCAATTGAGGCATGCCAAAATTACATAAGTCTACACATATACAATTGGAAAAAAATTATACAGTTAATATGATTCAGATATACACTTGGGTAAAAATATCATGCATGCACTTGGAATAAATTTTAAAAATCTAAGATAGATTTTTAGATTTGTGACATACATCATACACAAATTTCACAAGTTTGGGACAAATTTTTCATATTTGTGGTAAATATTATTCATAATAACATAATCTAGGGGCATATGATATGTACATACACTTTAGTTGGCATGTGTACAATATATAATATTTATAGAATTAAGGTTACATTTTGATATATACTTCATATTGAGACACATTAGAGGTACATATGAAATGTAAATACACCAAATAACATATCCACATTATACATTGATTATAGTAGGAATGATGGGGGTATGAACAGAGTTTGTTCCTTCTCTCATTTACACATTTATATGTTGACCTTACCAAGATAAACCAATTGATATTTTATTTATCTACATTAGATGGATCTTTTTTGTATTATGATCAATATTTATCACACTCAATGGCCTTGTCACTAATACCCTTTTGTAGGATGAGATGGTTACACCATTTAACCTAAGTAATATTAGATAGATCAGATAGATTATATATTCACATTTGAGTTGTGCAGTTGAGAATATTCACCCTCGAAGGCCTTAGCACTATTCCCCTTATACTAATCTAGGTGCATGATCACCCATAATTATCATTTTTCATAAAATCATCTCCAGGATGAAACACACATGACCATTTTTTGACTCATTCATTTTCCGATCTAGAATATGGTTGGGGTTGTAATTACCCTTCTATCTCTCTATCTTCCACAACAAAGATATTATTACAAATGAATCACTATGTGGCATGCATAAAGGTGTATTATTTCCATTTTATTTATTTTTTATATAATTTTATTATTTATCATTTTTATATTAAATGCACTAATTAAATTATAGTGTGCTTTTAGTTGTAGGACAATAGCTATAAAGTCAATTTGAAACCATCATGAGGCGAAGGTGTGTTTACACACCCACATATAGACTTCTTTTAATTCCAGTAATTTTATTTCATGAACTTACTAAATTGAAGGGAGGGAGGGGAGCTATAGATATCCAAATTTTGTACAAGTTTCTTTCCATTATGTCTTTTTTTTCATAGTTTTTGGATGTATATACCTTTTGATAGAGAATTGAGTATTTAGTAGAATAGTCTTATATGGACCTCTTTGGCTCCATGTATCTTTTGTTATAAAGTCTGATCTTCTACATATTTTTATCCATTACTCAATATTTTATCCATCATATTATAAATATCCCTAAGTGCTTGTGGTATTTTTTGTCTTTTGAGTCTCTAGACACTACCATTTAACTTAAGACACTATCATCCATACTAGTGTCCTAAATCTAATGGTAGTGTTTGTATACACATAATATTTTCAAATTTTTATCAATTATTGATGCTTTCTATCTTGTAAGAACCCATTGAGTCTCTATCTCTCTAAGTGCATGCCCTAAAGGGTGCACTAGGAAAGGGGTGGGTAGATCATTGGTGATTCATAGTATTGTTATCCTTTTTCCACTTTCTATCTACATACTTATCTCCTAAAAATCATTCCCCTAAGCTTGGCCTCATCTTTTTAAAACTACTCTACTCTTTTATGACCTTCATTATCTCTTTTCCTAACCTAAAACCATTTTTTGATAGTTTACATCACTATGTTAGCTATGTTGACCATGTACTCTTATTGATAAAACTTATTAAGGGTTTAGGTTGGTCCCTGACTAACCTAGTCCATGACCTAGTGATTTTTTGTCAATTAAAATATTAGGTTGACTAGGTCAACCTTGTTGGCCAAACCTTTTGGAAGGGTTTAGGGGTAAATCTACCTATATAAAAAAATCCATTTTTTTATTCTTAGAAATTAAAAAAGAGATATTATTCACTTTCACTTCTTTACAATCTTGTCTTCCACCATTATAATTGAGGAGTCTTAGCTTAGGGTTTATACTTAGAGAGAATGTAGTCTTATGGAGAAGTCTTAGATGATTTGGCCTTTCTTAGTGATCCTTACAAACCAAAACAACCTTTTACAAATCATCATTAGCTAAGGGAGAGATAGAGTCTTGATGTGTCTATCTTCTAGGTAAGTATCTCTAATTTTTTTCCTCTCTTTAGTAGGTAGATCTAACATAATTAATGGTTTTTGAATAATACTCTCTTTCTCTCCATGCATTAGGGTTTTACCTATACATAGCTTAATTATAATTCTCTTATGCACATTTTCATTTATACTAACCCCCACTTTGTTCTTAAGCTTTGGTGAACACTAGATTAGACTTTTGATTTATTTGTTATTAGTTTAGTGAATATGAAAACATAGGACTTAGCTAGGCTTATTTCATAGTTTTACTTGAATTGAGGCTTTGGAACCATCCCTAGTGATATGATTATGGTAAGAGATCCCTTGATTAGGTATAGTGGATTTATATTGGTCATGACCCCAATTATATAATGTATCCCCAATCTAAAGTTTAATTAAGATCTATCTTCTCTGAGCTAGGATTGATTTGTAGATATGTCCCATTTCCCATTGCATACATTCTAGTGAACCCAATGTGAATCTAACCCTTGTAGGTTTTCTTTCACACTTTTTATTTCTACAATTTTGTTATTATTTTATATTTACAATACTAGGTTGACCAAGTTAGTAAATTTATAACTTTTGCACATAGGTTTAGCACATAGTCATATCAAAATGAATCTATTCTTTATATGCAGGTCATCATTAGATATAAGTTACTGGATTAAATAGGTTGACATAGTAATCTTATTCAATTTTAGATAAAAGACTATGTTGAATATGTTGACTTAGTCTCTTATTCAATCCCAAAATAACAAAATAATTCATTAAGGTCAACTTAGTATTATAGTCAACATCTAGATAACAAACTAGGTCGACTCATTCATGTTAAAAAGCTTCAACAAATAGGGTTTTATATAACTAGGTCAACCCAATCAACACAATTGGTAGAACTTTCAAGAAGCATTCAATTCACTTCAATAGAATATTTACAATCTTTATCATCTTCTAACCCACTAAGGTTCATTTCTTTCTCTCTCTCTTTTAACTTAGTAATTCATTATAATTTTGTTTTGCACAAGTTTGGAATCTTTAAAACTATGATCCTACATCAAACTAGGTCAACTTGGTCAACTTAATTCTATAGTTTATCTTTTATTTAACAAACTAAGTTGACCTGGTCAAATTTGTTCTTAAGGACTCTTAGTTTTATAGTACAGTAGTGATGTTGTCAACTCTGTTATGTAATGCTTGCATACAATGTCATCTAAACTGACTCTGTATCATGTTTAAATTGGTAATTAACAACTATATACTAGTAATTAATTCACACTTTCATTTTCAGTTATTTATATGCTTAGAGTATCTCACATAGTCTAATTATGTGATTTTTCAATATACCATACATAGTCTAATTATTTTGTTTTTCAATATACCATTTATTTCACTATTTTTTACTTTTGCACACACTACCAAATCACATAATTTCAAAATAGATTTAAACCTTTGCCTATCTAAGGCCTACCTACTTGGATTTTATCACCAAGGGGTAAGTTAACTTGGTTTTTTGGGCCAATTATAAACATGTGGTTAATGGTATATATATTCAAATCACCCAATGCCCTTATCACTATAGGATTGTGAAGTGAGGGGGTGGGCACCAATACCAAGCCAATACCATTACCAACATAGATCCCTTTCATCCTAAACATCCTAAAACTATCCATAGATTTATTTTTATTTCCCTATTTTCAACCAACTTCCCTATCACACTTGAAATAACACTTTACAATAATATAACAACATTTAGGATGACCACTTATTTAACATTTACTTTTTAGTTGACTACTTGCTCTTTGGTCATTGTATATTGTATTACAAAAAAAATGCATTGGCCAACATTGGTGCAAGGTTTTATGATGTGTGCCCCAATTAGATCATTCTAATTGATCCAATGGTTTTTCTATTTACTTGCACTTCTTTATTCAATTACATTAAAAAATCTCTCCCTATTTTTAGCACGAGGTCATTATGTTTGACATAGTTTCCTATAAACTATTATATTTTTTCTTACATATAGTACTAAGTTGACTTGGATGACTCTATATCCATTTTTCCAATTAAGTTATAGTACTAATTTGACTTGGTCAACTCTGTATCCTTATCATCTTATGTTTTTCCTAGTTTTAAGTACTCAATTGACCTGGTTGACTTTGTACTCTTATTTCTACCTCTGCTCTCTTATCTAGACAACTTAGTTCTCTATTTCTCTTTCCTTAGTATCTTATTCATTTCTTCAAATAATCATGAAGTCCACTATTATAATCTTCTTGGACAACTCAAATAAATTTAAACACTGTATGATATATTCATTTCTCCCTCTCTTTTCCTCCAAAGAGAATCCTCACTCTTAGAGCACCTCTTCCCCTCTTTTGTCTATGGATTGTAATATGGTGAAAATCATATCTCAAGATGAAGTAGGTGGATCCAATCCTTTTTGTACCTAAAAATACAATTCTCATCTTCAATATTTTAAACATAATGTGGGAGCAATTGACACAAATATATCTAATAATTCCACTAGTAATCGACCCTCCAATAATTATCCCCCTATACCAATTAAGGGATTTCTCCTACAAAAACCAACCTGCCAATTTATATGAATCAACTTCTTTCACAAGTCATATAACAAATAAACATAATAAAAACTTCTAACACATCTAAAATGATGAAATTACAATGTCATTGATCAACATGGCTAATTAACCTTTGGTTCTTAATCCTCAAGCCAATCCAAATTTTATTCCTCTACCTCTTAAATATGCCTCCAAAAATGTTATTCCTATACCTATAATGAATAAAATAATGCTTCAAAATATCCAAAATGAGCCTTTATGTCCTTTCATCATATCCATTGATATTGGTAATATATTTCCAACTATCAAGTATGATGGGATTAAAGACCCTACATCCTTTCTCAAAGCCTTTGGTAATCTTTATAAAGAGTGGATCCAAACTAATACTTTCACCACAACTAAAATTCTAGTTAAAACCTTTATTGGTGATGTACGGGAATGGTACAACCAACTTCTCCAACATTATATTTGGAAACATGAGGATTTATTCAATCCTCTAGTTAAAGAGTTTAAACATAATGATCTTTTCAAAAATTGCCTTAGCCATTTCATCAATACTAAGTAATCTTAAACTGAATCAACTCATGATTTTATCAAATGATCAAAATCTCTATCCCATAACCAACCATAACATGACTAATGATAATTTGTTTAAACTATTTATAATAGATTTAACTCCTTCACTTAAATATAAGGTTAAAACTTTTACTCCTCAAATGCTTAATGAATCTCTTGACCAAGCTAAATGTCAAGACTTCCTTATGAAACAATTCAAACCTAATACCAAATTCCTTAAAGGATATTTTAAAACTTATAATAATTCCATCACTAGAAATACTCCTCAAACCAAATCACTAATTTCCAAACCTGATACTCCCCCATCTTCATACATACCACTAACTATGTGGCAAATGAAATAATTTTTACCACCCTCTAAACCCTTTACTTATCCTAATAATCATCCTAAATGGTATGATTCTAACAAATTTTTTTGGTTCCATGCCAAAATTGGTCATTCCCATGAAACTTGTTGAGGGTTTACTAAAATTTTTTGTCTCCTACATACTTGGTGATTTTTTCAATCACGAAGCTGTACTACAACTTCATCATCAAGAATACAACACCATTTCTCAAAAATGAAAAGCTTCCAAAGCTTCTTCTTAGAATAAACAAAAATATTTTTCCACCTATAATCCTCAATAAAATACCAAGGATTTTTGTGATATGAATTTTGAGTATGACCAATATTACAATAATTTTCAATATTTTAACATAGCTAAGGCCAATTATCATCACAAACTAGCTCACAAAGATCCTATCATAAAACCTAAGAAACCATCTTTGGAGGAGTAAATTCTCAAATATACTATAACCACTAATTTAAATTTGGAAGCCCCTGATTAACTACCTCCTTCCAAACCCCCAACAAATTTCATTCCTTCAAAATCTACCTTACCTTCTAAACCTTGCACTAGTTCTTCTAAATCTCATTAGAACTTTCTTGAAGAACTTAACTCCATGCATTCCAAGATTCCACATATGGAGTTAGTTCATACTTCCCCTTATCATCATAATTTCATTATGAAATAATTAAAAGACATCAAATATCCATCTCCTATATATGAATAACCTCCCTCTATTGAACCTCAACCTACCAATGTGCATATCATTAACACTATGTGTCCTTCCAAACCATCTATTAAATTTATTGAAGAAGTCATGATTAACAATGAGATCCTTTTTCATGTTAATGATCCACCACTATTCATTAAAATAGCCATTAATACTACCCTTATTCATAAATTTTTAGTTGATGAAGGGTCTAGTATTAATGTGACATCTTTATGGCTTATCCAATAACTTGGATATAATGAGGATCATCTCAAACAAACCCACATTACCTATTTTGGATTTGATAAAACTAATAAAAATCTACTTGGTGATTATTGGCTTCCCCTAACAATAAAACCTAAGACCATTCAAACTAAACCTATGGTCCTTGATTTTACCTTATATTACAACATACTCTTTGGTCACCCTTGGACTCATATAATGAGGGCCATCACCTCTTTTGATATCCAATGCATAAAATTCCTACATAATGGTAAAAGGTATAAGTATGAGGCTAATCCCAACCCTTGGAGGATTCAACTTCCTAATCCAAAATCTCAATATTACATTCCTACCATTAGTAGTTCTCCCTTGAGTTTATTAACATCAATTGAGACTTACAGTTTACTCTCATTGATTCAGATGATGATGAACCTAATGACTTAAAACATACTTGTAACACTACTAAGTTACCCTTACATATTGGAATGGATTCCTCCCTTTTTATTACCTCGTGATCATATTATTCCTCTCATTGATGAGATCACTAATTTTCCCCCTCCATGTAATATTCAAGAACCTTCTTACCCAGAAGATGCCTTCACATGCAATGATTATAGAGTGGCCAAATTATTCCAAGATCCTCTAATCATGTCTCCATTAAAGTTTAGTGACATTATAATTTCACCTTATAAAACTCCACCTAAATCTCAAACATGTACCATTTCTCCAACCTATGATGATAGCTACATCATGGCCCACATTATCAAAAAATCTTATCTCAAATACATGCTTTTAATTAGGATGTTCACACTATTTCCAAGGATTTTGATTTATCTCCTGAAGTTCATGTACCTCCTATTAATTCTCTACTTCTTGATATTACTTGGGTGGTAAAACAAATCTTACCTTTCAAACCTCCAAATATTCTTGCATCTTATATGCCACCTATAGATCCCATCATTACATCTAATTCTTCCCCCATACAAGAAACTAACCACACACAAATCCCATCTAATCAATCTACTTATCCTGCTCTTGAGATTACATTAGATTCTAAGGCCATAGATGTTCATTAGATACATTTTGAATATGATAGCCATGGTAATCAAATTATCCATCACAAAGTAGATGTTGATTATTATGGTCCTCTTCCCACTCTACCTAGTGATGAAGCTATTCTTGAATTACTTCATGCCTAAGAACCTCAACTCATTCAACAACATCACAAACTTGGGAATTTAAAAAATAAAGCCCCTTGTTTCAATAACTTCATTGCTAGCATCGATCTTAAATCTAATCCAATTTCTTCTTTACCTAATGCACCATACCACTTATAATATGGAAATGATATGCTTATCAAAGAAACTACTCACATTGAATATGGTACTCTATCATGCCCTTGACCTATTATAGTTTATCACAAATTTTCACCCAATAAACATGATAACTTTAGCTTATTTTTTGATAAATATCATGAGATCTTTACCTGGTCCTATGAGAACATGCCTAGTTTTAACCCTAGAATTGTGGTGCATAATATCATCACTTATCCCGATGCCAAACCTATGCATCAAAATCAATGAAAATTTCCACACAAAGTTTCCACCTTATGTCACAAAAAAATTATCAAACTTTTTATTGCTAAGTTTATCAAACCAGTGGATTATTCTGAATGGGTTTCTATCATAGTCCCTATTCATAAAAAAGTCACCATGGTCATTCTTATTTGCATCTATTTTCATAATCTTAATCTTGCTTGTCCCAAGGATAATTTACCTCTACCTTAAAAATATTCCATTATCAATTCCATAGATGGATATGAAATTTTATATCTTATGGATGGTTTTTTAGGCTATAACCAAATTCACTTTGCCCTTAAAGACAAGCATAAGACAACTTTCACCATATAATGAGGCACCTATTTCTATGTTAAAATGCCTTCAAACTCAAAAATTTTGGAGCTACTTATTAATGAAAAATCACTCATATCTTTCATAATATTATTCATAAAATTGAAGAAACCTATAAGGATGACCTCATTGCTAAGTCTAAATGTCGTAAGACTCATCTTTCTAATATTACCATCATCTTTGACTATCTTCTTAAATACAAAGTTAGACTAAATCTTTACAAATGTGTTTTCAATATCACATCTAGAAAACTACTAGTATTCTTAGTTTCTCTTCATGGAATTTATGTTGACTCTACCAAGATTAATGTTATTATCAACATGCCCATCCCTTGATCAATTTCATACATTCGCACTTATCTCGATAAACATGGGTAAATTAGATTATTCATCCTCAAAATGGCTTACCATATCCAATTTATCAAATCTCTTCTTAATAAAGGTATTCTCTAGAATGGGCAACTCCCTATCAAAAAGCATTTGATCATATGAAAGAATCATTGTTTCACCCACCTACTCTTCGTCTCCTATCAAATGATTGACCTTTGATCCTATATACCTATTCCACATCCATATCAATTGGGGAAATTATTACCCAACAAGATGATAACGGAAGAGAATATGCCATATACTATATCATCCAAGGCCTTATTGATTAGGAAAAATGTTATAAAAAAGTCAAATGTGATTGCCTTGCCATATATTTTGTCATTGAAAAACTTTGACATTATATGATTTATCATACCACATATGTTATCATCCATTCCAATCCCCTTCATCACTTCTTCTCCAAAGCCTTTCTTCTTAGAGATGGAATTGGCAAGTGGATGGTCCTCCTCATGGAATTTTATCTTTGAATTATTATTTAAAAATTTATCAAAGAATAAATCATTCCTGATCAACTTGTTGTAGCTCTTATGCCTACTACCAACCACCTTAAAGATAGTCTTCCCAATGATAATATTCTCTACATTAAAGGTCTCAACCAAGCCATATCTCTCAAATATTACTTTCAAAAATTCACTATTGATCTTAAAGAAAGTAATCTCAATTAATACACTATTCTCCTTAATAATATTAAACCAAAAGTAGTTATCAAAGAATTTCCTTAAATTAATGTCAATTTACATGAGGATACTTGGACCCTTCACTTTAATGGTGTTAAATACCTTCAAAGAGTTTGGGTAGGTTGTATTCTTACAATCCCACTTGAAAAATCATCCCTTTAGCATTTTTCTTAACATTTGATGTCACTTATAACATGGTAGAGTACGAAGATTTAATCTAGGCATGAGAGCTGCCCTTGATTTATATATCCAATACACGCATGTTTTAGGTGATTCCCAACTTATTTTCTACAAATTAAATGGTGATTACCAATGTAAAAGTGAGAATCTCATTTATTATCATCAAATTACAACTAGTCTCACTAAATATTTCATTTCTTTCACCATCGAACCTATGCCTCAAGATCAAAATTTAATTATTGATTTCCTTGTTTTTTTAGCCTCTCTTTTCCATCCACACCAAGTTCTTACCGATCCCACTTTTCTTATCCAACTAATAAAATATCCATATTCTATTCAAAAATAATATTCACTTATCTACCACATTTAGGTCATCACCATTTAATAAAGTTTATGATATAAAGACATCATTTAATTTCTAGAAAACCAAACTTATCCTTCTAATCTTGATTCTTGAAAAGATTCGTATTCATAAATAAGCTTTCAAGTGTGTATTTTAATATAACATCCTATATTATCATAATACTAAAGGTACCTTACTCCCTTGTGTTATGCAAGATGAGGTTCCTCCTCTTCTTGAATAAACACATGGGGGCATTTGTGGTGGCCACTATAATGGACATGATACAACCCATAAATGTTTATGTATGGGATACTATTGGCCCATTATGAAAAAGGACACCATCAAATTTTCTAGAAATATACTCTTACCAGCTTAAGATGATTTAATTCATTCACCTCAAGATAAGATTCAAACTATAGAATATCCCTAGCTATTCTCCATGTGGGGATTAGATCTCATAAGTAAATTACCTCGCTCTTAAGATGGGCATGTCTATATAATCATAGCTACATAATATTTCACCAAATGGGTCAAATTTATGCCCCTTGTCAATGTCACCAATACCACCATCTCCAAATTTATCCTTAATCAAATAATTTTCCACTTTGGTATCCCTCATACTATCATTTTAGACAATGGTGGTAATTTCAAAATTAAAGATGTTAAATAACTCCATGCTAAATTCAAAATCCATCACAAATTCTCCACACCCTATCACCCATAATTTAATGGCCAATCTAAAGCCACCAATAAAATTATTAATAAAATTCTCCAAAAGTTAATTCATGAAACATGCATGGATTTACACCTTCATCTCTATCCTACTCTTTTGGCCTATTGCACTAGTATATGTACTACCACTAGGGCTATGTTGTTCTATCAAGTTTATGGTTTTGAATCAGTCCTTCCACTAGAATTTGAGATTTCTTATCTTCATATATATCTTCATAGTATCATAACCAATATATAATTATGTGAATCTCACCTTTATACCCTTGATCTCCTTAATGAACATCATCTTTCTAATTTACAACATAATCACTAATACAAGGCTTATATTTCCAAACAACATAACAAACAAGTTAAAGTTTGCACATTTAACATTGGTGATCTTATCCTTAAATTATACCATGCTCATGAAAAAGAAGGTAAATACACCCAAAAATGGTGGGGCCTTATTTAGTACTTACCACCTTCGAACTAATGAAGGTCATATTTTTAAAGAACCCCAATACGCAATTCCTCAAGAAGTATTTTTCCTAATCCTTCCCTTCTTTTCATGATTTTTATATGCTATCTATCTAAGACTTTTTTTTAGATACTTGTTCAAGTCGCACCCTCTCCAATAGTTCTCTATTTTCACAAACCTTAGTCCTTCTTTTCGGTCTTTTGGTTTCCCTTTCTTCTCATGAGTTGCATTGTAAAACCATAGATAGGACCCGGTCTTCCTCATAATGTACGTTTTCCTCTTTGTTTTCATACTCTTTACACATTTCCTTTTGGCACCACTTGGGTTTCTTTTTTGTGAGTTGTAGTGTAAGACCATGGATAAGACCTAGTCTTCCTCATAAATACCATATTTTTCTTATCCCATTTATTTTCCCAATCCTTTTTGGCACCCTTGTGGGTTTCTCCTTTATGAGTTGTAGTGTAAGACCATGGATAAGACTTGGCCTTCCTCATAAAATCACCATCTTGTCATTACTTTTCTAGAATATGTTTAACAATAGTTACAAGTTCTAGTTCTTTGTTCTCATCTTTAGCTTTATCTTGTTTTGTTGATAAAATTTTCATAACAACCTATGCTAGTATGTTTTCCTACATTTACCTAATTCCTATAATAAGGAATCACACTTTTTATATCATTGAATCCCTTTTTCACCCTTAATCACATTTTTTTATTTGAAGTAATTTGAATTGTTTCATGTTTCATTCCTCTTTATTTCCTTTCCTTTCACTCCACATTAGATAAAATAAGGTCGAAGTCAAGATAACACTTTTATTTCACCAAAATTTATGAGACTCTTAGACACCATGCTCTCTAAGTTTTCTCTCTTAGAAATCAAGTTCAAGGTATTCAAATGAAAGTCATATTTAGCACCCATGTTTGGTTTTACAAATCCATATGAAAGAAGAATAGAAAAATACATCAAGAAATTTAAAATATAAATCATTTGAAATAAAATGCAATGATATACAAAAGCCAACAAACAATTTTCAAAAATCAAAATCACACTAAAAGATGTGATTACAAGCACATATCCTATCTCCAATCTAAGCTCAAAATCCATAGTTGGTCTCACAATAGAGTCAAGGTTCATTATGGTGTGATAGGCCAGTAGTTTAGAATAGGAGAATTTAAAAAACTCTACGGTTCTACCTACTTTCTCATGTAAGTACCTAATATTTGTAGTAGACCAATGGCTCTATAATGGGTCCTAAGGAATGGGGAACACATTATGGGAAGGTAGGTCCATTTTATTTTTCATGCATAAAACCTTCATGGTATGATCTAAATATTTCATTTGTTGACCTAAGAATTGTATGGCTAGGAGAAGTTCTTCAGAGTCCTTAAGGTTGAAAGCCCTCTTGTTTTGAAAAACCTAGTTTGAGCTTATTGACTTCGATAAAGAGTTCCTCTACCTTGGTTTTTCCTTCATTCTCCTCTCCACCCATTTAATTTCCCCCCTTGACAATCACATGTGATTTTAAATGTGTTTTCCCCCCTTCTATACTTTTCTCTTCTTCATATCTTAAAAACATGATAGCATTACTTTGTTTCAGTTTTATCTATCTTTAGAACAAAATAATATGCTTGAGTAACTATAGATTACTTTCTTTACACCATGTCTATACATTTATAGACTTAATTTTCTTATTTTTACCATTTTTCATTATTATACCACCCTTTTTTGTGGACACCTAAGTTCATTTATACTTTCATTTACTTTTTCCATTGTTGAGTGAGGTTGGCTTGTTACTTCTCACTCATCAATGTTGTTTTCCATTTTATGCACATTTTTTCCATTGATGATTGAGTAAGGATTGTTACCACTCATCAATGTTATTTTACCATTTTCACTTTCCCATCTTTGTTTAAATAGGGATTGTTACTACTTTTACATTGATATTTGTTACCATATTTTTGACATGTATCTTTGGTTTGATTTGTTAAATTTTCCTTTCTTATTTAAGGTTTACTTGTTTTATTTTTTTGGTTTCTAGTAGCCTTGGATTTTTGGTTACCCAAATTACTCTAAATTTTGACTTGGTCATTTGGTCTAACATAGCACTTTTCACCCTAGCTTGCCAAATTTCCAAGTACATTCCATCCACCTAGCACCAATTATCTTTAGCTTTCATATGTTTGTTTATTTTTAATCTTTAGTTTCATATTCTTGGGTTTGTTGAAAGTAGTCTTTGTGCCCTCCAAAATGAAAAATAAAAACATAATATACAACCATGCAGTAATAAAGGTAATTCAAGGTACACATACATTTAATTTTTTATTTATTTCCCTTTCAATCATTTAAAATTTTAGTCATTTTTTGATTTTAAAAACTACAAGCTTTTTTAGCCTCAGTGTTGTGTGTTACTATGTTCTTTCTCAAAGCACCATCCCCTATTTTACCTACATGACACATGATGATATTTGAGTGGGGAATATATACACATAATATTTTCAAACTTTTATCAATTATTGATGCTTTTTATCTTGCAGGAACCCATCGAGTCTCAATATCTCTAAGTGCATTCCCTAAGGGGTGCACCAGGAAAGGGGTGGGCAGACCATTGGTGCTTCATAGTATTTTTTTCCCTTTTTCCACTTTCTATCTACACACTTATCTCTTAAAAACCATTCCCCTAAGCTTGGCCTCCTATTTTCCACACTCTTCTAGCCTTTTACCACATTCATTAGCCCTTTTCCTAACCTAAAACCATTTTTGAAAATTTATATGACAATGCCAATTGTGTCAACCTTGTACTCTTATTGATAAAACTTATTAAGGTTCTAGGTCATCCCCTGGCTGACCCAATCTATGACCTAGTGATTTTTTTATAAATTATGATACTAGGTCGACTGGGTCAACCTTGTCAGTCAAAACTTTTGGAAGGGTTTAGGGGTAGATCCACCTATATAAATATATCCATTTTACCATTCTTAGAAAGTAGATAAGATTTATTATTCATTTGTACTTCTTTATAATATGCTCTTCCACCATTTTACTTTAAGAGTCTTAGCTTAGGGTTTCTACTTGGAGGATAATCTAGTCTTGTGGAGAAGTCTTAGATGCTTTGGTCTTTATTAGTGATCTTTACAAATCACAAAAACCTCTTGTGAATCACCTTTGGCCAAGGGAGAGATTAAATATTTATGGGTTCATCTTTCAGGTAAGTATCTCTAACTTTGTTCCTTTATTTAATAGATAAAAGTAGCATAAGTAATGGATTTTGAATAATGCTCTCTCTCTCTCCATGAATTAAGGTTTTACCTATGCATAACTTAATTAAGATTCTCTTATGCATGTTTTCTTTTATACTAACCCCCACTTTGTGCCACAAGCTGTGGTGAACACTAGATTAGACTTTTTATTTACTTGTTATTAGTTTAGTAAATATGAAAACATAGGACTTAGTTAGGGTCATTGCATAGTTTTGCTTGAATATAGGCTTTGAAACCCTCCCTAGTGATATTATTGTGGTAATATATCCCTTGTTTAGGTATAGTAGATCTATATTGATCGTGACCTCAATTATCTAATGTATCCCCAATTGAAAGTGTAATTAGGACCTATCTTCTCTGATCTAGGATTGATTTGTAGATATAATGAATTTCCCATTGCAAATAGTGTCCAAGATAATCATCTTCAATATTTCCTTACTTTCTACTTTGTGATGTAGGAGCATCAACTCATCTATATAAATTTTGTATATAAGGGTTAATTTGGGTCAAATAAGTCCTCCCATGAAGGATAATAAGTAGTAAAATTGTAAGGGTAAGACCTATATAATGACCTTAAAATGTCAATACTATGTTTTAAAAGTCTATTTACCTATGAAAAGTTGAAAACACCTAATCACCCTTTATAAATATATAAAAATGTTATGTTGGGGAATGTTAAATTAACATATGATAAGATTGTTAGACAGATAAAAACTAGTGAGGGAATATTGGTCTATTATTAGACCAATCCAAACATGTAAATATATAAGTATTATATATAATTAGATAGGACACAAATAAATTATATCAACAAGAATAAATGAAAAAGGAGTCATTTGGTTGGGTAAAGTAGAAGAGGGATAAGAAAAATACAAGGAGGTTTGTAGTAGAGAGAGTTTAGAAGATAGAGAAGAGAGGGTTTACCATGGAGTGGAAAAGTTATATGTATGAATATATTTTAATGAAAAGTAACTTTATTATGATCTTGTTTTTCTTATTGTACTCTAAAATATGTAAGTGTATGTGCTTGCCTACTTTTGATCTTGATTAGTATTGTTGTGGTTGTCCATAAGATATATGGTCTACAATTTTGCCTTAAGAAACATAGTCTAATTTATTAGTTCAATATCACATACTTTTGATATAATGGGATTATAAAATTATTTTAAGAATTAAGGACATTGAATAGGTCCTAATACAAATGAAATTAACCTTTGATGATAATGAAAAGATAATATTTTGCTAAATTCTTACTCTCGGGTCTATAGTCTTCAAGGTTCTCACATAGAAACTAAAGTTGAATTTTGAATGACTTTGTAATATTTTATACACCAAAAGTGCATTTATAAATAGATATAACGGATTGGTAAGTGTCTTTGAAGCTTGTGAGAATATCTAGTGGTTTCTAAGTTTCATGTTGTCCTTCTTATCAGATCACTGTCAAAATACAATATTTCTATATACTTGAAGTCTGAAATGGTAGAAAATGGAGTGTTCTTTTATGCATGGGACCAAACTAATCATTGGATAGTGGTTTCTAAGTTTCATATTTTCCTTCTTATCAAATCACTATCAAAATACAATATTTCTATATACTTAAAGTCTAAAAAGGTAGAAAATGGAGTGTTCTTTTATGTATGGGACCAAACTAATCATTGGATAAGTAATATAAATGTGTGTACAATATAAAATAATCAAATCACCCTTTTCTAAACCATTAAATGAAAAATAACTCCATTTATCATGCCTCAGGTCTGTGACTTCATAATTATGTAACAGTCAATGAGAAAATGATTCTTTCATTCATAGATAAAGGATAGGTTATCAATATATTAAGATTAATTAATGAAACATTGTATAAATTTGAAGGGATAAACATTACTCTACATACTCCTTTTGAAGTCATATTGGTGCAAGAGTATAACATTTCTTCATGTTGTAGAGTTGTGTCTAAAGATTGTGTCATGAAAGTCATGTAATAAGGAGTCTTCCATGTGTCTTGAGCCTTAAAAAGTATTTAAATTGGTTTATATAGAATTTAATTCATGTGAATAATTTTTCCCAATCATTATAACTCCTTTTAATTTCATAAAAATTGATTTTTATATTTAATGATGTTCTCAATATATGTATAAATTTACTCATAACTCAACTTTGAACCAATAGATAATTCTGAAACTTTGTGAGTAGGGGATCCTTAGAGTTAATAAACCAATGAAATATGTTTTAATTTTATTTATCATGTATTGAGGAGGTTATGATTAAAATAAGGACCTACAGTTTTGAGACAACCCATAAAAACATATTTTCAGTAAGTAAAATCATCATAAAATGAAGAGTAATAAGTCAAATTTTCTACAAACTGGACAAAATGGATGTTTTGGTGAGAGGAAATAAATTAATTTTGTTTTAGATAAATCGGTTTAGTATTTATAGAGATATCATCAAAACATAGTCAGATCTATGAGGAAAAACATAGTCCAAACTATGCAAGGAAATTATTAATGAATTGTCAATACAAATCAAATATAGATTATTGATTTTATGAATAGGTGGAATGTTTCTCTCATACAGAATGTTTTTTTAGTATCTTATTGTGATTATAAAATAGAAAACTCAAGAAATAATTGATTTCATGGTTGATATATTGGAGGTTGTCAAATAAGTTGAAGATAATTGTTCAAATTGGTATGAAAACTTTATTCTTAGGTCATAAAACATGAGACTTAAGTTTTATAATGTGTAATTAGATTTATCAAACAAGAGTAGAGAAATATGTTTGAGATTATATTCTTGTGCAAATTTCAATATTTTGAAATAAGTAAAAGAAGAGTTTTTTTAGATGAGTTTTGTACTTGCATACAAATTGAAGTAATCTGAGACAAGATTGTTATAAGGTGTTTAGGATTAGTAAACACCATATTTTGCATCACTTTTTGACTATTATTAAGGGCCTAAATGTTTTTTATATCGTTGGATATTTTGCACTACTAGGTCTTAATTCAAATTAAAAGGTTTGATATATTTAGAAGACTAAGGCATAGTATTTATTATCAAATTAGCCTCTCAATTATAATATGCATTGTTTGTTCAAAAGATATTAAATCATACTATAGACTATATTGATATAACTGAGTTTTGAAGTATTAAAAATATTAATTTTCACTTGCATCACTTGTACCATGGATTGCAATAGGAGAAATAGAATGTAGTTTCATAATAAAAACTACACACATACACCTAGGAGGGAGAACTACATGTGAGTTTGAGGCCATCTTTAGATTTTTGTGGCTATGTAGTCAAAACTTAACAAAAAAAGGGTTTTTATTATTATCTTTACTCATGTGTTAAGCCATTTTAATTGAGTCATAGGTGTGTAATAGGCAAGAGACTAGGTTTTTTCTATCATTAATTGATCATGTGCAATCTGATAATAAATTCAAATAGAAATAAGGAACATTGGTACAAGAATAGATCTAGGACTAATTTTATTTGGTACATTACAAGTAAAAAACTATTGAAATATAGACATTAGCATTGATGCTAGTGTCTAGCATAAAAAAGAGGCAAACCTAGAATAAATGGAACATAGGTCCAGAATGTATGACTGATACAAAATTGGGTGACTATGATGATGCAAAACTATGTCTAAAAAAAGATATTTTATCTTCTAACCATTAATCACATGTTTTATTGATTTAATTTATTTCACATGCTTAAATAGATTTATTTCTAATATTGTATTATATTACCTAGATCTGAATATTACATTGGTGCACTCAAAGTTTTATTTATATAGGGTATTTGTGTAAAATCATATTTTTAGATAAAACAATATTCAAATTTACTCAAACATAAACACATATAAGGACATGTTCAGATGTCCTCACATGCATATATTTAGATAATGAAGACTTAGAACCACACAAAAATATATTCAAATGTCTTCAAGCATAGAAACACAAAAAAGGACATGTTCAAATTTCCTCACATGCATAGAATCATATAATGAAGGCTTAGAGCCACACACAAAGACATATTCAAATTTCCTCAAGTATAGAAACACACACAAGGACATGTTCAAATGTCCTCACATGCATATAATTATAGAATGAGGGCTTGGAGCCACACATAAAGACATATTCAAATGTCCTAAAGTGAAATAGATAAATACACACAAGACATGAAGAAGAAAATAAAACATGAAAATCATGCATGGATATTTGTAATTTATCAGCATGATCAATTTAGAACATGAGTAAATTTAGTAACTTAGACAACTAATAGTATATCAATGTGTTAGTATATGAGCAATACCAATAGATGTAATACAATGAAATAATTAAGTTGTGAGCAATAAGGGAAAGCCATAGAAGGAGAAAACATGTGTATTATATGCCCCAAATAATATTATTAATGTATATACAAGTTTTAGAATTTTTGTGTGTGGTTTAGATCTAAGAAATTATAGCCTGAGCTCACTAGGACAATAGCAGGGCAATATGTCAGTAGTGGGGTGTGATACTATCCATATAGGGCATTGTTGTCTAAATATATTTTTTGCATATGAGTCTATAAATAAAATACAACATAATTTTTAGTTGTAAACTTATATTCTTTGTAATCACTCATGTTCACTTGTGAATCATATATGATATGAAAACTAGATAGAAGTATTGAATACTATGCACAAATTAACTATTGTAAATCAACTAAACATAAAAATGCATATGACCTAATTTTTGAATTTTTTTATAATATCTAATTTTTTTGTATTTTTCATATATATATATATATATATATATATATATATGTGAAATAATAGGATAATATTCAAATCAAGTAACACATCTAATGGATGTGGATAATTAAAATGTGGATCTAGTGGAAGGCCATTAAGGGTTGGGTATTTTAATTTGTTAAATTACCATAGATCATCATCATCATGGTAATCATACCATTCATTATCTATGAATTTATCTTTCTTTTTGGCATTGTGTTGAATTATTTTCAAGTGCATAGGATGTTACTCTAGTATGTAAGAGGCATCATGTGCAGTTTGTGGATAAAACAACATTGGGTCTTATCTCTCATTTATGAATCTATAATTATCATCTATAACATCATGAATAATTTTAATTATGTTATCCTAAAATTTTAATGTGAGGCATAACTATAACCTATCAACTTTAGCTTCCATATATTTTAACATGTTTGAAAAAATGTAATAGTTTGTTGATTTCATGTTTGCATGATGAAAATAATATGTCCACCACTTTGGGAACAAATAATATTAGAAGTGTAATGTGAATGTTATCATGTTGTATTTTCACCCCTTGAAGGAGTGGTTCCAAACTCTCCTCCCTCCAAATAATAAATTGGGATCACTCTGAGGTTCTGGATTACCTATGATTAGAGTGAAACTCCAAAGAGGGTTGGTTCCCCTGATGGATTGCCTATACTAACACTAACACTATTGAATTTGTAAGGAAAAGGGATAGATAATTTTTTTTTAACTAAGCCTAAGACCTAAAAAAGGAGGTGAAACACCATATTATTAATATGTCCTCTACTCTCTTAAGCATACACAATGAAGGTAAAAGAGATAATAAGATACACAACTCATAATCTTACAAATCTTATACATAAGTATTTTGTTGGGAGGCAAGGATTTTGTGATATCACTTATAAGGGTTATAAAATGGCCTTATAGGGGTTCAAATGGTGATATTCCATAGCTAAACATTGTACTAACTTAAAATCACACAAGCTACAACTTGAAATTGAGTATTCTATTGTATAAAAGTGTGGGAATTGGATATCAAATCAAGGATAAATAAGCTTCTTCACATTATAATATTGATAATGCCATGAATTCACAAAAGATACATGCATATGAGAAGGAAAAATAAAGTATGTTATTCATTCAAAGGCATAAGAGTTAGCATTACAAGTCTCAACAAAGGCAAAGTTTTATTACAATCATTAAAGAGATCATGGATGGACAAATTTCTACATCATATATGTCCTTAAAATAATCCCCCCTTGTGATTACAATTTTCTTACTTAAATAGGTAGAGTCTAGAGCTCAGGCCCCTTGCTCAGTCTTACCCACTAACTTGGGTAGTTATAAAGCTTAATCATGATTAGGGAGGTGGCTCAAGATAGTGGGTATATCCTCAAGATTATTATGATCACCTTGCATAAGTATCTGGCATGTTTATTTAGGATTTTAGTTTGTACTATGATGACTTGGCCAAATTCCACCATCTTTCCCCTCATTTTATGAGTTATAGATGAGCTACATCATGATTTTCATGTTAGGCCACTCTATGATTAATTCTTTGAAACAATGTAGTTGCACATTCTTCTCATGAATTCAATATTTAAATGGTAAAAATAGGCCATCTAATTAGTCTTAGTCATTGCCATCATAGATTCCAACAAAGTCCTGAGTGGTAAGTTCTAGTAATGTGTTGACATCAAGCTCATTCTATGTTTTCTTGCTTTGATGAATATATTCCCCTTGGTCCCCACAAATGGTCATATTTCTATTTATGGGTTCAATTCCCCTATAATTACTACCACATGGCACCACTTCATTGGCTTAGAAACCCTATTGTGTCAGTCTACATTTGTCAATCTAGGAAAATATTAGGTTGACAAGTGCTCATGTGTCTTCCTTTGATTGGGTTATAAATCCCATAGTCTTATTGGGTCCATGTGGTTTGTTGTGGTTGGTTCCTAACCCTTACCACATGTCTCCTTATTTCTATTTCATTACTTGGCTAAGGCATTAAATGGATGATGATTGTTCTCTCTATGATGAAGTGATATTTTGACATGTGGCATCATCCCATTCACCACTACTCTAACACACTTTTAGGCTTACACAGAACACCCAAAGGCCATGGAATAATAGTATTTCACCACATGGTGTCATTCCACTCACCTAATACTCTGACACACTAGTGGGATTACATATACCACCCTAGGGTTGTGAAGTAGTAGAATTTCACCATGTGGTGTTATCCTACTAACCTACTAGCCTAGAGGGTTTTGAACATATACAAATAATTATAGGTCATTAGGATTGTGTTACATAGAATCATTTCACTAACCTACTTTCCCATTACTTTTTTGATGTGGATATCTATCAAGAAACTTTGAATAAATTTAACTAAGTGTCAAAAATAATTTTGAAAGGGTTTGGGACCATCGAGAGATTGACAGATGGAACCAAGAAAAGATAAAAACCTTCCTAACTTTTTCTCACTAAGCCTTTGTGTAAAAAGTGACATAATTCTTGGTTTTCAAAACTTTTTAAAACTCTCAATTATGAAAAATTTATGACTACCTTTTTGCCAAAAAGTGAGAAAGCTGACCTCTTTGAAAATATGTTGTATTTTCTCCTTTAAATCATTCACATCAAAACATGAGAAGACCAAAACCTTGAATCATGAAGGCTTGATTCCTTTACTTACTTATCTTTTTATATCAATCCTAAAACCCCAAACTTAATTAGACACTACTCTTATATGGTGACCAAAAATGGTCAACATTATGGTGACTTCTTGGGGTTACTTGCCTGCTAAGTAAGAATCCATTAGCCTATGAAGTAATTCATTGGTCATGGAGTCATAGAAGCATCCAAAACTTCTCACATTCTGAAAGTGAAACTTGGATGTAACCTACTTGGCCCACTATTAAATAAATTGAACTAAGATTCACCTTCAACAAAAGGGAAAGAAATGAACAAGAACAAAAGTGAAAAATCACTTAGGGAAAAGAAAATGACTAAACTAATGTACAACGGCACTTGGAGGAAAAAAATCAGCTAAACTAGTATGTACATAACTCTAAAACCCTTCAAGAGTAGAACTTGAGATGGATGCCATTAACTGGGATAGGTAGTTCTTCTCCACCTAGATTTAAGAGTTGAAAGGCATTAGCTTATCTTCAAATAGTTGTGATATAAGGGCTGCTCTATAAGGCATCAAATTTTTTTTGCCTCCTAGGTTTGGCTTTATCTTCATCCCATTTGATAATAATATCTCCTTCATGGAATTTCCTTAAGACTACCCTTTTGTCAAAATAACTCTTCACTTGAGCTTGATGAAGATCTATTTTATGCATAACTTAGTCTCTAACCTCTTACAATTCCATCAACTCTATAAATATTATTTCTATGGCACTTTATTCCATCATTTTTAGTTGGTTGAGGAGTTCTAGATCTAATAGTTCAAGAGATATAGGAAACCTTGCCTCTCTATCAACATCCCTATAAACAATCATGTAAGGGGAATTATCAACATCCCTTTTAGGAGTGATTCTATTAACCCATAAGGATATTATTAGTTTTGTATGCCATGCTCTTTGGTTCTCCTCCATGGTTATCTTTATAATCCTAATAAGATTCTTGTTAGTGGTTTATGTTAATCCATTCCCTTTTGGGTATTATTTAGAAGATGTATTCAAATTTATACCATGTTTGAATTCCCACTCACTTATCCTAGGTACAAAAAATGCCATTACATTGTTAGAGATGATTGTAGAAGGGACTCCAAACCTCATGACTATACCCCGTAAAAGTCCAATACATTCATTTCATTTTCTTCTATTAGATCCACTAATTATGTCCATATTTTAAAGTAATAATTGGTTATTAATATCCAATTATTCCCTATAATGGAAGGTGGGGTAATCATCCTTATGAAATCTAAACCCCACTGCATGAAGGGTTGCTCTACCTGGATAGGGTGGAGGATAAAAACCACTAACCTTTATTTACCTATGAATAAGGCACATTTTTTTAAATTCTTAAGCCATGAATACCGTATTTAAATAAGTTAGGCCAATATTAGCATGACCTCATTATCTTCATATTTGTGGCTCATGGAGAAAAATGTCCACCTGATGGCCCATCATGAAATTCTTCTAGAATCTTAACAATCTAATTTGTTTCAACACATCTCAAAAGAACACCATTGATATCCTTCTTAAATAAGATGTTATACATAAGAACATAAGTAATATATTCAATTCTAAAGCACCTCCTCTTATCTTTGTCCAAACCTAGAGGGCACTCACTTGTTTGAAGGAATTTGACCATATATTGGGTCCAGCTAGTAGGCAATGAAGGTGCAATTGAATATTGGCCATCTTGGAGTGATATAACATCATTATTATCATCTTTAAAATATTAATGTAATTTCTCACATAAACCTCTACCTCTTACCAGCATTGTGACCTTGGTGTCTACATCATACTCCATTACTTTTGTAATCCACCCTGCCCTTTTCTCATTCAAATATTTGCTTAAGAGTAAATCCTTAACACTTGGATGTGAAACCATTAAATGTAACTTATTGTTTGAAACCAAATTCCAAAACTTATTGAGACTTATTATAATATCCATTAATTTCTTCTCTATAAAGGAATATTTTACTTTATAACCTTCCAATCCCTAGCTAAATAAGGTTATCAGTTATTACATACCTTCATAATTTTTTTTTACTAACATAGCTGAGATAGTGTCAATACCTCCAAATGCATATAGATTGAATTACTTGGTGAAAATATGATTTATGAGGGTAGGATATAGATAGTGTCCATACCTCCAAATGCATATAGATTGAATTACTTGGTGAAAATATGATTTATGAGGGTAGGATATTTTGATATGTCTTGTTTAATTCCCTTAAAGCTACCCTTCCCTTCTTTACACCAATGAAAGATCTAATTTTTTTTAACATAGTAGTTAGAGAATTTTCAAGACTTAAAATTTTGGGAATAAACCTCCTAACAAAATTGATCCTTCCTAAGAAGCTTTGTATCCCCTTCTTGTGACTATTCAAGGACAATGATATAATTACACTTACCCTCTCAAGACCAATTGTAAGCCCTCTTTTAGAGACAATATGGCCTAGAAGCTTACCTTCATAGACTAAAAATATGCATTTCCTAGGATTAAGAGAGACTCCTAACTATTTATATCTATCAAAGACTTATTTTAGATGAGAAATATGATCATAAACATTCTTAAAAAATATTTTAATATCATTAAGATAGATAAGTACAATATCATTGATTAGTTCTTGAAATGCTATGTCCATAGATCTCTAAAAAATTTCCCTTGTATTAGATAAACCAAAAGGAATTTTGATGTATAAGTTCCCCATTTGGTAGTGAAAATTATCATAAATTGATCCTCTTCTTGAACCAATATCTTATTGTAACTATAATGACCATCAAGGAGTGAAAACCATTTTGAACTTGTCACCATTTATAATATTTGTCCCATGGATGGAAATGGGTAGTGGTATTTCAAATAAGCCTTGTTTAGATCCCTAAAATATACACACGTCCTTATATATACATTCATATTTATAATACAGAATAAGTTTGATATTAAAGTTGAGTGTTTGATAGGAATGATTATGCTAGCCTCTATTAGCTTGTTCAATTCTTTTTTCATGAGAGGCTCTATCTTTAGGTTTATAAGCCTGTGTTTCTACCTAATAGGTTTGGTGTTTGGGTCTAATTCAATTTTGTGTTAGTTTGAATAAATATTAAATCCCTTAATATTATCACATCCCCAAGCAAAAACATCATCAAACTCTTGAAAAATACTAATAAATATACACTTTTCTTCTAGAGTACGTACCTTACCAAGTCTGAGAAATGTATCTTTGTCAATAGCAGTTTATTCATAGTCTTCAATCTTAACTAATATGTTTAATTTATCTCCTCTAATATAATCATAAATATCAAAGATAGACTCAAGAGTAACTAAACCCTTTGGCATCTTGTTTGACCTTAACTGGATAATTTTCTCTTCACATCATTGTTGTAATTTGTCTTGATTTTTAGCTAAGAATTTAACTTCTTATTATAGGAAATTAATTATTTGTTGGTCATTTTTAAAAAAAAAATCCAATTGGTGTTATTTTTAGTTATATAAAACCTCAAAAAAATATTGATATGTATTTTTAATTTATCACTTTTGATATCATTAGGAACATCAAATTGTGCCCCAATGGCAGCTAGCCTATCAGCATGTTTATTCATATCTCTTGGGATGGATTGGATGTTGAATGCTTAAAATTCATATATGAGGTCTCATACTCTATTGTTTTAAGATTTAAATAAGTTATTTTTGGTTACATTCATCCCTCTTACCTAATTTTCCACCAACTCATTGTCACCAAAAACTTGTAACTATTTTATACCTCTCTTTCTAGCCCATTGGAAACCCTATGTGAAAGATTCATATGTAGATGAATTATTGGTGCAACTGAACTAAAATATTAGAGTATAATAATACTTATCCTTTAAATGAGACACCAACATGACACCTCCTCCTAATCCATCCTAATTTTGGATCCATCAAAGTACATTTTCCATACTCCATAATCATGCTCATTAGTCTTCATAAGATTTAGAATGAAATAATATTATTAATGTAAGAAATATGTACCTAAACTAGATTTTTCAATGAGACTATAAATATTAAACTCATGATAATCATCCCCCCATTCACCAAGTAATAAATTAGGTGTGCCTTCAAGGTGTGTACTTGGCTCTTATTCAATAAGATGGTCTTCTTGGTCAAATATTTTACAATTGGCATTTACTATGTTTGACACATAATGTCAATATGGTTATTATTAATTGGATTAGACTTAATGGTGACCTTAGTGCCATACCTATTTCTAAAGATAATATGAGACCAATTATATGATAAGTATCCTCCAATCTTTCCAATAAAGTCTCTAGAAAAACACAAAGCAAAATATGAAGGGTGATCAATTATGAAAACATATTGGGGAATTAAAAAATTAGGACAAACATGAAAAGTTAGTTATAAACTCTATATGACACCAAGAGTTTTAATGACTATTGCATCTAGTTGTACTATTCTTGTAGAGTGTGGTTCATATTCTAAACCTAACCTATTTGCATCTACTTGGGCATTATTAAGCTACTAACCCCTGAATCTATCATGAAATTATGAGCTAAATGATTGTAAATTATCAAATAAACATATAATAGTTGAGGCTTCACACACTTATTTGATTTATCTTACTTTGGTTGAGGTATATTAGTAAGTACTACTTTTGGTCATTCTTTTGATGACCCTTATAGAAGACTAAGGTTAGACAAAGTTATTTGCAATAGGTTATTTTATCATGGAATAAATAAAAAATCCCACATGGATATATTCAAAAAAAATCTTCATATGCTCAATAATATTAAATGGAGGAGTACCAATCTTTTGTTGAAATTTTATAGTGATAGTAACTTTGTGTGCTTGTGTTGATTGAGAATGGATTTTGGGCTACTCTCAACTCCCTAAAGTTTGATATTAATGAATTTAATACACATTTGGAGCTAAAGTATGACCAAAAACCTCTTTTAATATTGGAAGAGATGATGTAGGTTACTTACCAACTGCTAGTTCAATTTTTATAACCTTTTTCTTGGATCTAGTATTGGCTACCACACTTGAAGAAGAAGCCCAGTTATTCCCCTAAAGTTGATTCGCTCCATAATAATCATCTCCTTGCCAATTTAAAATAATAGTATCACATTTAAATGGCTCTTTAGAAGTCCTTAGTTGTGGTGATACTTCTATTTGTATCTCTTATTATGGTGTTATGTTTTGCACCATTAATGCTTGGTTAAGGACATCATTAGGATAAGTGGTTTGGTTTTGGGGAATATTATAGAGAAAACACCACTCATAGTATTATACCTAGTTATTTTTCATGAGATAAAGGGCCTTAGATGTGTTGGTAGTATTAGGATTAAAAATGTAATAAGATTTGTAAGAGTAATTTTTCCTTAACCTTAAGGATTTCCCTGATATGGTGTCTTATTTGGATGATAAGGAGGCCTATTAGGCTGATAAGGTTCTTTAAAGGGTCTATAATTATGATCATGCTACTTTTTGAGGCTAACCAACTCATTTCAAAAAGTTTTAAGAAGGCTACTAACCTCTTTTAAATCATTTGATGGACTAGGGGTAGTTTTTTCTTAGCTTGGTGGTTGGATCATTGGCACAAGAAGAGGTGTTAGTTAAGGTTATTTGGGAGGTGGTAACTCTATGAATATTGTAATAAGAGGTCTTGGAGTAATCTTTCCAACTTGCATAAGGAAATTTTCAAACTTAATTACAATCTCATATGTAATGGGAAGAGTTGTAACCCCCATAGATTGGATTACAATAGCTATATCACTATTTAGGGCTCTTAGATAATATAAAAAGCATTGTTTGGCATGGGATTAACTAGATCTAGGATTAGATCCCAAGTTATTTAGAACCTAAAATTAATATCACTCATGAATTCTTGTTGATCTCTCTTAATAGTAATCAGTGGTTTCACTAAGGATAGATGGTCACTTTTGTCTCCAAATTACTTTTATAAGCCTTCCCCTAATTCATCCCATGAGTCAATAGAATTAGGTTTTAAGCTTATATACCATTAAAGGTCCTTGCCTTTGAATGACAAAGTTAAAATTCTAATATCAACATTCTCATCAAAAATATTATGTACTGAATAGATATTAGTGATATCTTTGATGTGCTCTATAGGTGTGGTTATATTCTCTCCAACAAAATAGGGAATACTATTGAGGGATGAAATAGGAATATCATTATATTGGGTGAGTTTTAGTGGGATTTCTCCATTGAAATGAATAAATACCTAATTTCTAGGGATAACCATGTAAGGTATTAGAAGAAACCTTACCCTTAGTTGGGGAAATCTACCAAAAGGAGGCATATATTAAGCTCTTGAGGAAGGTTGTATAAGATATTTATATCTTATTCTAGGAGGCAAGGATGTTTTAGTTATTCTAATTTTGGAGGGAGTAGACAATTCAAAAAACTAGAAATTACCTTTTGAAGAAGATCGTGTCTCTCTTGGCATGAAAATATTCTACATTTCTACTAGAGATTATAAATTTTTGGAGTTATTAGGTGCTTATTTGATGTCTTCAACTCTATAATGCTAAGAGTAGAACCAAATTCTTAGTTGAAACTCTTTTGAATAAATTGAATTGCATAGGTCCCATCGATCATGCTATACAATATTATTATGTTGGGGTTGCACCCCTTAAAGGATTGGTTTCAAGGCTCATCCCTAAAACTAATATAATGGGATCACTCTGAGGTTGTGGGTCACCTACTATTAGAGTGAACCTCTAGAGAGGGATAGTTACCCTGATGAGTCACCTAGGCTAACAATAACATTATTACACTTGGAAAGAAAAAGGAAAGAGACAAAAAAAATGTTTAAACTAAACCTAAGACCTAAAAAATGAGGTGATACACCAAAATATTATGATATCTTTTACTCACTTAAGCATACACAATGAAGGTAAAAGAGCTAATAACATGCACAACTCACAATCTTATAACTCTTCTACATAAGTGTTTTTTAGGGAGGTATGGAACTTGTGATAGAACTTAGAAGGGTTAGAAAATGGCCTTATAGGGGCTCAAATGGTGAAACTCCATAGCTAAACATTGCATGAACATAATATCAAATAACCTAAAACCTATAAATGAGTATTCTCTTATATAAAGGTGAGGGAATTAGAAAAAAATCAAGGATAAATTATTTTATTCACATGATAAGATCAATAATCCCATGAATTCACACAATAAATACGCATATGAGAAGGAAAAATCAACTCTATTATTCATTCAAAGGAATAAAATCTGGCAATACAAGTCTCTATAGGGGTAGAGTTTTTTTACAATTAGAAGAGAGATCATAGATGGACAAGTTTATGTAGCATTTATGTCCTTAAAATATTCCCCGCTTATGGTTACAAATTGCATGCTTAAATAGGTAGAGTCTAATATTTAGGGGCCTCACTCCATCTTACCCATTACCTTGGGTAGTTGTATCATTTAATCATGATTGGGGAGGTGGCTTGAGATAGTGGAGATCTCCTAATGATTGTTATGTCCACCTTGTGTAAATTCCTACCATGCCCATTTAGGACTATAGCTTGTCCTATGATGACTAGGTCTAAATTCCACTATCTTTCCACTCATTTTGTGAGATGGAGTTAAGAACCATGATTTACACATTGGGTCACTCTATAATTGATTCTAAAAATCAATATAGTTACATAATATACTCATGTATTAAATATTTAAATGGGTGAAATAGGCCATTGAATTAGTCTCAGCCAGTGCCAACATAGATGCCAACAAACTCCTTAGTGGTAGGTTCTAGCTATGTGTCAACATTGAGATCAATCTAGGTTTTCTTACTTCTATGAGTATATTCTACCTTGGGTCCCATAAAATATCCTCTTTCTATTTGTGGGGATAATTCCCCTATGATTACTACCACATGTCACCACTTCATTAGCTTAGAAACCCTATTGTGTCAGTGTATGTTTGTTATTCTAGGAAAAACCTATCCTGACAAGTACCCTTGTGTCCTCCTTTATTGGGTTATAAATCACTAGGATATGTCAAGCATACACAACTACTTGTGGTTTCTAATTTGCCCCTACCACATGGTTCTTTTTTGCTCTTTTATTGCTCAACTAAGGCTTCAAATGGATGCTGACTATTCTCTCTATGATGAAGTGATATTTCACCATGTGGTGTCATCTTACTCACCCACTACTCTGACACACTTTTGGGATATCACAGACCATCTTCGTACCATAGATTATTAGTATTTCACCATGAGGCATCATATCACTCACTCTCTACTCTAAAAAACTATTGGGTTTGTATGGACCACCCTAGGGCCATAGAATAATGGGATTTTACCACATGGCATCATCCTAATAACTCACTAGCCTAGACGGTTTTGAACCTATACAAATGGTTTTAGGTTGATAGGATTGTGACACATGGAAACATATCATTAACCTACTTACCCAATACTTTTTTTACATGGAGATTTATTGGGTAACTTTGAAGAAATTTGATGCGTTGAAAAGTATTTTGAAAGGCCTTAGGACCATCGAGAGATTGACATATGGCATTGGATGAAGATAGAAAACCTTTAAAAAAATTTGTTTCTAATCCTTTATGTAAAAAATAAGACATAATTCTTATTATTTGTAAATTTTTTAAACATTTAATAATTCAATATCACTAAATTAGTTCACTTATATGCCTAACAGGCCTATATAGAGTCCTTTGGTGAGTCACAAGAACATGACTCCTTATTTTGCCTCTTTAGGTCCTCAAAATGTCCTAAATGGATTTTATATACACTTGAAATTTATAAAAAAATTCATAACAATAACCTATCATCATTTTGGGACCTCATATCATCACACAAATTGTTTTCTTATGGTGATTGGTACACTAGAAAGTATGTAGGTTATCTTCATGTTAAGAAATTATGGATGTTATATGATCATGGAGAATAATATAATTGATTTTTATATCATTAAATAAATTTAAACATGATATAAAACATTTATCAATCCTCATGTAATTTTTAATAACCTAAAACACAAATAAACTATGGTAGTCACTTTGCCAACTATGCAAAAATGGAGGTTTCTTGACTAATTAGGCTCACACATGAGAAATTAGTTTTTATAAGCTTATTATATGATTTAATAGACCTTATAAATCTCTTTAAATTTCTCTCATGCATTAAAAGTATCAATTCAAAGAATAAAATTAGCTTGTGGGGTTTCTAGGTAGTTTTAGACCACCCTGGGGTCTTAACAATTATTCAAAAAGGATAGGGGATTAATATGATGAAAAATGCCAAATATATTAATATTATTATGATCCCATATTTTGTAAAAAAATCATTACCCAACTCTCTCTCTCCTTTGTTCATACCAAGAACTTGAAAACTACCCTTATGAGCTTGTGAAGAGGGTGATTAAGGAGAAGAAGCAAGTTATTACATTTTAAGGAAATTTGATAGATTGAAACTAATTTATATGATATATATAATAAAAAAATACACATATAATTCATTTTCACCTAGAATTGGACTCTTCAAGTCTATACAAACCTATAAACTACCTTTTTTGAGCAAAAATTAAGGTGTTTTCACATGTAGACCATTATTATGACTTAATTCTGACAATTTTACATTTAAAAATCATTTTAAATATTTTAAAAGTGAAATTTAATGTTTATTCCATCTTTATCATCTTTAAATCCCTTAAAAACATCTCTAAGTGTAAAGAAAGCTAGTGTAAAAGAGATGATCTCATATAGAGTAACTATATCAATCCAAGACCTCCTAGGAATTTAGATGACATATTAAACATCTGATTTAATGTTCCATGAAATAAATTAACCTTGATAATGCTTATATTGGTCACAATGAAACCTTATGTTTCTCTAAAAACCTTAAACTTTGATAAAAAACCTTAATTTCATCAAAAAAGACTAATGAGCCTTAAACCAAGTGACCAAGTGAAATAAATTAACCTAACAAAAATTTACCTTCTTGACACAATATGACATACCCATAGGACCCACAATACTATATCTAAAATTATTTAAAATCTTTCCCAAGACATTACCTTAAACAATGCTAACAAGGTTAACAAATCATCGCTTGAAGATTACTAAAGGCATGAAAAAGCTGTGAATAGGGTTGTAAAAACATGACAAGAAAAGTTTAAAATGATATGGGTGTTGTCAATATTTTGGTGACTCGACAAGGATGCATGATTGCTTGCTTATGAACTAGTAAATTAACATTTATTCTAGACCTATAGACTCACTCACACACTCTAAAAAACACATGATCAAACCTTAAAAACTAATTACAACTCATGACCAAGACAAGATGACTGGCATGACCTAAAACAAAACACACAACAAGACAACTAGACTAAAAATAAAGGAAAGGAAACTATTATTAAAAAGACACCTTATGTGTAAAAAGAACTTATAAAATCAAAGCAATAAACTACTAAAACTAACTAACAAGGACAAAGAATGATCCACTTGGATCAAAAAGAAAATTCTTGACCTTATTTCATCCAAGAAATGGTACAAGTTACAAATCAAGGTGCTTGTTGAATATGATATTTTATGGTCCACTCTTCTTGCATGATAACTCTCTTAAAATATCTTTAATTGAATAATCAATAGTAAACTAATCACCTATGAAGACATATTCATCTTGTACTTCATGATCTTTCTCATACTACTTGTAGGCTACAACCTCAACAAGTGATAACTCTTGTAAGCATTATCCTTGAGACTCTATAGCATCTTGAGTGACCTCATTCTTCTTATCATCTACTATAAGTTCATTAATCTCTTCAAGGATATTTTTATATTTAACCTAAAATACATCATCTTCAATGGATGTGTAATGATCTAACTCCTCATAGCATGCTCAATAGGAGATGTATCCTTACAAAGGCCTTTAATCTCTTGTAAAGACTCAATGTATAGATTACAATAATCTTTTAGTTCCTCACTTTGATCAATCTTGGATGAAATCATCATGAATGTCATCTTTACCTTTCTCAATTGGTGTTATAAGGATATCAAAAATGTCAAACATGCAATCATGATGTGACTGGGAATCAACTTGCTCAAGGTTAATTTCTTTCTCATGTGAAACTATCTCAAATTCATTCATGACTTTAGTTTATACCATTTCCTCAAGCTCACAACCTTGATCATTTGGAGTTATTTCACATATGTCCAAGATCTTCTCTTGTCCAACTAAGATGTCTTTTTTAAAATTAGATGCAACCTAATTCTCAACTTGTACCCCAAATGAAGTATCAATGAAAATATCTTCTTCATACACAATTGAAACATATTATTCACACTTTCCAAGAATATGACCTCTTCAAGAAGGAAGATGGTGGGATGGTGATGGGATTCATTTATTTGAGAGGGATTATGAGGCATGGGAGGTTGATCATGATCAAATTTTAGAGGTTTGAGAGAAATGGGATCATATAGGGAGTCTTCAAGAGGAAGGAAAGAGAAATTATTGAAGATTTCTAATTTTTTCTCCTTTCACTTGACCATCACCTTATCAAAATATAAAACATCCTTATCCTCATGGATATCTTGAGCTTGAGGGATGAGTAAAGGAGAAGTGGAGCTATAAGAAGGTGTAGTCTCTTGAATAGGTATATGAGTCTTCTCTTGATTCCAACTAGGGAACTCCCTTATCTCAATTTGAGGATGTTCAAGGACTTCATAAGGATAAGGAACATAAGAAGACTAGTAAGGAATATAAGAGGAATCTTGAAATAACTAATTCAACTCACCTTGATAACTCTCCCACGCCTCCATTTTCTCTAATATAATATTACACAACTCACTCCTCTCTAATAGATCATTAGACACATTTGGAAATAGCCCACTCACTTCCTCATATTGAGAAGTTAAATAAACTCTTGTTGTACATGTTAGAATCTTTCTCTCCATTTCATCTATTCTATCTTGAAAATAAGTTTATTCATATGCATCATCATAGCCATATGGGAAAGGTGGAGGCTGGTCATAAGACTGATATGGCTCACCAAGAGGGTAAGAATCATAATCTTGATAGTAAGGATCATGATGAAATAGATAAGGATATTGAGGCATATAGTTAGGGTCATAGTGAGGCTAATATGAATCAAGATACTATTGGTAAGGATCATCTTAGGATTGATAAGGATTATCATAGACTTGAAATGTCTCATCAACTTTCATAAAATTGTCATTTTCCTCAAATTCAACCATAAAAACAATATTAGGATGGCGCAAAGAAGATACACTTAATTTGAAACTATGTTTGGACTGTTAAAAGTATTTAATTGAGCTTGGAATCATTATATACTTCATGAAGAATGCTGCTACAAATACAATTTCACCAAGACCAGCACCAATTTGATCCCATTAGGCATGCCAAAAACTATTATCTACTATACTAACACCCTTGTGAAGGTAGTTTAAAGCCTTCACAATTTGAAGTAACATGAAGATAATCTTACGATATGGATGGCCTAATAGATGTATTTAATATTTAGATTATAACGGCTATCTCCCCTTGATGTATCAGTTGCTGGAATCTCTACTCTACACTACCATCTTGCAAGGAAAAAGAAAAGAAGGTAAACTAAAAGAAAATTCTATCTAACTAAGGTGATACACCAAAATGTATCTTCCACTTGTCTAATATGCACTAATAAGGATGAATAAATACATGGACCTGATTACATTTCTCAAATGAAGGTCTCTAAACATCAATATTTCACATATAAGATCAGCTTGATGTATGATCTAAGGTTGTTGATTAATAGGTCTCTCAAAAACATTAAGGAAAGCTTACACTTGCCATAAATACAAGATTGTTCAAGCATACTATCCATCCTATAAGTATGAACTAAAACCTACAAATAGATAAATAGGAGAGGGCAAAATTAAAAGGAACATGCACTATCACTATAATTCATCAACTAACCATGAGCGTACACTAATCACAAGTATTGAGGAGGCATGAATTCAGTCCTATTCATTCTAAAGAGGAAATTACAAGTGTTTCTTTAAGCATGGCCTTACCACAACTTAAGTTGAGGATTATTTTCAATGCCAAAAATAGGCTTACATATAGAAAAAATGAGAAAGGAGAGAGAGACAAAGTAAAAGCCTAAAAATTAGGAAATATCACATCTACTAGGTCCTTCTCCAACTCCAACATAGTGCTTCCTTGATTATCTCATTTATCCTTTCAAAAAATTGGCATAGAGGTTGAGGGAGACTTGATTTCAAGGTTTAAGGAGTCATTAATATTCATTTTTGGTCTTTAACCCATACAATCTCCTAGATCTTTGATTACATATACCTATATTCTTGGTGAAGAAGTCACCTCCTTGAAACTAGGTCATCATGTCTTGATCAAGTCTTCATTTTAAACCTATCCTCATCCATTTATGAGGTCTTTCCACTTTGATAGGGTTGTTATAAGACTCCTTGAGCTTGTTTGACTTTGTCGCCTTGACTAGGCTTTTGGAGGGAAAGATGTAACATCCCCACTAAGATTTACTAGAATAACACAATATTTTTTTTAAATTAATTTCCACATATTCTTGCATTATATTTCACCATGAGAATATAATTAGTGACCCTAGTATAACACACTAAGTATGTTAACCATAAAATAAACATATAACATCTAATAGTTACTGATCACTAACATCATATGAAACAAAACATAACTGTGTATAGAAAGTAATTACATATTTCTAGCCATGGTTGGTATAATAATAAAACCATTAATGTCAATGTAAAAATGATTAGATAATTACATTTCCATAAGGAATAATTTTTTAATAATAAATACAATATAATATACAAGGCTCCACAAAGCATGAGTCTCATGATCTCTAGTATGTATGGTAATATCAAGTGTAGTCTATAATGAAGTACTAATATGGGGAGTAAGAGCATCATTCGATAATTTTTCCATAGCAACCATGGGACATTGATCCCCCACACAATCCCCCAACTATGGAATGTCCCTCCCTTCACCAATGGGTAGATAGTGGCGGTGCAAGAATCCATGGAGACAAGCTAGTACCCATGTGTCATAATATTTATAAAACATGGTGTGTACTATAAAAAAATAAGTTCTAACATGATATCTCAAAAATATGTAAATCATACATATGAAATTACAATATTTAACTAAAAATTACTTTGGACAAAGTTTTCAAATAGTTAATGATCTTTATGATCAGTCAAATTCATACACACCACTTGATCATATTACCTTCATCTGGCATTGGTGATGTTAAGTAAGCTAGTGAAGTTTATCTCATTTCTTATTTAGTACTAGAAATGCTAGATTTGGTTAATATAAAATATAACCAATGGATTCAAATAGATTACTTCCTATCAATAGGCATAAAACATGTTAGGTGTAGGAATAATCAAAATTACATACATTTAGTCCATTAAAAATATGCAATGAATCTCAAATATATTATTTATCACATAAATAATAAACATAAACAAGTATATTATATACCAATTAGATCTAATTTATTCTTAGATTGCATATTTATAATTTCCATTAGTAATTCAAATTTAGTACTATCTATTAATAACAATATCATAGTTTATTTTCCATGTACACATTTACCAATGACAACCAGTGAGTCATAATAATTTCAAAGATAAAATACCTCATAATTAATGTCTTATCTCATATTAATCATAAATCTTCATTGATATAACTTGTTAAAATTTTAATGGGTTGTATGCATATAATCAAGGTGCCCTATCCCTTAGGATTTTATCACTTAATCTAACAGTCAACAAATTCCATGATTATATATACACATCTCCTATGTACAAATATATGTTAGATATGTGTATGGGTTCCTAATTTCCTCATACATATATATTTCATGTATATATGCACCTTTATAAAATGCATACATAATATGTACTACATAAATATAATTTTTCACATACATAAATATTTTTCTATCATATTAACAGTAATTTCTACTTTTTTAATAAAAATTTCATATGATTCTAATAAACCATTTATAATTTACCTATTCACAAAAATAGCATTCAAGATCAATCATAGAATTTCAACATTCCCAAAACCCTTGTTCTTATTCACTTATTTCAATTTAAAAGTCATAATCTATTTAATAATGGAAAACTATTCAAATTATTTTACCCTATTTTCCATAAATAACATTTAAATTCAAGTTGATATCCAACTTAGAATCATTGTGAAACATATACCCCTTTCCCAATTTATAAAAGCATTTAAACTTATTATAGACTATGTTCAATTCAAATACATTAACTTATGTATCATTCTAAGTTTGACTTTGTTAACTTTTCTAAATATATAAAAACTCATACGATTAAAGATATGTTATAGTTTTCTATATAGGGTTAGAACTAGATACCTAATACACATAAAAAAAATAAAAATAAAATGATTTGTATATTTATGTATGTGATATCCCAGTAATATACATATCCAATTCGATGCTAATATCAACTACTTGTATAGACTTTTGAATATCTAAATGGTTATAATAGTCACCTCAACATAATTCTCTAAGATATGAAACTTGGAATTTGAGATAGGATTTAAACACTCCCTATACCCCCTCAAGGATAGCTTTACCATATCCTCAAACTAATTTACATAGACTTAGATTTTCATAATAGGATTTATAATAATATGCACATGTTCCTTATATATATATATATATATATATATATATATATATATATATATGAATGAGATGTGTGCATTTATCTCCCAAAACTATGAACATGTGTGTGTGTGTGTGTGTGTGTGTGTGTGTGTGTGTGTGTGTGTGTGTGTGTGTGTGTGTGTGTGTGTGTGTGTGTGTGTGTGTGTGTTCACATTTTTGAGAGAAAAAAAAGAAAACAATTCATTTATATAACTAAAAACCCATTATGAATTTTATAACGTGCATACATAGAATTTCAATGCTGACCCATTCATTTAATAAACCTTACTTGGACTTATTATTTTACCTCAATAAAGTTCATAACATAGCTCAAGCTTGTATATTATATACATACTTAGGATTTTGACATACTCCTATTCACATATGAATAATAAGGGTTTTCAAAATAATAAAACATAGTCACCTATTTATAGAAACTCGACTGTTAAAATTCTATATTTTTTCAGCTTGAGCATATTATAATAAAACTAAATCCATTCAACCCTAACAGTTATACACATGATCATAGTATGCATTCTATAAGTTTTAAGGGATATAGGTTTAGTTCTATGGTATCATTTTTATAATGTAAGACATTTTCATGGAACCTAATAAGATATATTCACACACAAAATTTCCCATCTTTAAACAATATAAAATAACTTCACCTACCTCACAATTGCTTCCAAATTGATACTTCTTGAACTAGAATGATTATTTTCTTCTTCATTCCATTCCCTCTTCTTCTCTTCTCTTGTCTGTGTCATGTGCCTTCTCCATATCCCTTATCATTATATTTTTTTTTCTACTTCCCTCTTACATTATTTGCATGCAACTCTTATCATGAATCTCATAGCTTTCCATAATTCCATCATGCAAAAAACCCATTAGCCACAAATCTCTTTGCTTAACTAGGTTAACCCTATTTTGACACAAACAAGAATCCCTAAATTTCTTGAATGTTCCCCAAAGAATTATTAATCATTATTTTAATATTTTATTTCCTACATGGTATTTTGATGTTACATGCATGTGTATCAACTTCACAAAATTCTACTATTAATATCATTAACAATGATGAATAACACTTCACAAGTCGCCATTGTTTATGTATTCATACATTTAATAGGGTTAGTTCATAGGATTGTTTAGTATAGTAATGTAATTTTGGTAATAACTTAGAAAAGATAATCAGCATCATGACTTTAAATAGCAATGTGACTAATATAAAGTCAATGATATTCTTTTAATTGTAATGGTAAATCAAACAACTACTATACCAAAACATGATGGTATTATATCAATGTAGTCATTTTATTACTACTCTATATAGACTATACAATGTCTTTAGTTAATTGTTATATATTAAGGCATTAATCCAAATAATGATATTTCTTGACTATCATAATAATAACCATCTAATGTTTTAAAACATTAAAAAACATTTCCAAGTATTCTATAGATAATAGTGATAAATAATAAACAAATAGATTTACCAAATCATTAAAATAATATTACCTGCAATCATGGATCCATTAACATGACATGATCAAAAGAAACATCATGCACTCAGTCAATGTACTACAATAATAATGAAATTGCTCATAATTATATCCTCATATTCATTAAACTGAACTAAAACAAAACTAACACACATAATCAACTATCTAAATGCAGATAACGTCAAAGACATACTAAAGATAATCAATTCAAAAAATGCATATAAAGAGTGTTATATATCATGGTGTGTGCATGGGTTCTATTTGTTCCTCTATCATCCCCCAACACCTCCATCTATGCCATTTTCTTTGATGATGCTCTCCCTCTATCATGCTCTAAGGGATGAATCTTTCCTGCATCAAACTCATGATAAGAAGGTAGTTAGCCCATAATATATATATATATATATATAAAGTAATACTAAAAACATGATCATAATGAAAATTATATACAAATACAACTAACTCATAGCAATGTAATCATGAAATAAAAGTAGCATATAATTATCCCATAACAGCATATGACTTACAGCTTAATAAATAATATTTAATCAATCTACCAACTATAATAATCTATAGATAATTAGGTAAATTATCTTAATAAGAAATTAGGATATGACATCCTTCCCCCTAAAGTTGGGCATCATCTTAATGACACTTATTCAAACCCCAATTATGAATTAAGAACATTATTTAGTAGAAAAATAACATAGTATAAAGCATCAAATCAAGTAAACAAATGTGAAAACAGCCTATAGAACTCATCATAGTCCCCCCAAGTGGCACTATCCTTAGAGTATTGGTCCCATAAGATATTTTAATATGACCCTTATCTATTACACAAATGAAGTTTTTGAGTGTTAATTACTTTGATTGGTTCTACCATCACCATCCTAGGATCCAAAACCTGTAAAGCATTCTAATCTAACACATGTGAAGGATTAGCTATATACTTTTTAAGATAAGACACATAGAATATATTATATAATATAGCTAGGGCTAGTGACAATCTAATCCTATATGTTATAGGGTTGACCACTTACAAAACCTTGAAGTATCCCACATATCTCAATGAAAGTTTCATTGACTTACTAAATTTAATCAATGTTTTCTATTGCTTAACCCACAAAAACACTTTATCACATAATGAAAACTTATATCTATTTTATTTAGATCAACATAATTCTTATATCTATCATTGGTCTTAGCCAACCTCTACCTAATTGATCTGAATTTATCTTTCATTTCTAAAAGCATCTCAGGTCCAAAGACTACTTTGTCTTCCAACCTATCCCAATGGATTGGTATCCTGCACCTTATTCCATATAATGATTCGAATGGTGAAATATTCAAAGTTGATTTATATGAGTTATTTTAATAAAAATCAACCAATGGAAGTTATTCCTCCCACTTGTATTGTTTATCTATGCAATACATATGAAGTAGATCCTCTAACACCTAATTAATTTGCTCAATTTGACCATCAATCTATGGGTGATATGTAGTGATAAATTTTAATTACATACCAAAATATAAATTCATAATTAAAAAAAATATAGAATTATTCTTTAGATCATGATCCAAAATGATCTTCTCTATAAATCCATGTAACTAATACACTTATTTTATGAATCTCTTCATAATATTAGGTACATCATTAGTCAAATTTCCTGGTATAAAATGATCTAACTTGGTTAGTTTATAAACTACAACCAAGATCATGTCATGCTTATTTCATGAAAATAGTAAACCTTGGATAAATTCCATGTTGATCACCTACCACTTTCATTATGGTATGTCATCTAGATACAACAATCCAGCTGGATGCACATGTTCAGCTTTCACAGGCTGACATTCCAGACAATGTGACACAAAGTTTGTTGCATCTTTCTTGATACCCTTATAGAAATAAATTGTTACAAGCTCAACCATGAGCTTGGTTACTCATAAATGTCCTAAATATGGGGAATTATGTGGTTCTTTTATCACTATGCTCCTCAATTTCTATCTATTTGGTACATACATCCTTCTGTTGTATCATAAAAGACCATCATTCTCTATTCTAAATATTTTTTACTTAGGATTTTAAGCATTTCCTAGATAACACTTTCCTAATTTGATCATATATTTCATCTCTTAGTAATAATTTGATCACTTAATCCTTGAAAGTGTTCCTAATAGTAGCCACAAATTTTATTTACCTCTTATGGTTTAGGGTATTAGCTACTCTATTTTCCTTGCCTTTGATATATTTGATATTGAAATCATAATTAGATAAGAACTCTAACCAATTCCTTTGATGATAATTTAGATTAAATTGGGTGAAGATGTACTTGAGTCCCAATTTGTTATTATTGATCTCGAATGGTTTTCCTAACAAATAATGCCTCTAAACTTACAAAGCATGCATAATTGCTATAAGTTCTAGGTCATGAGGGGAATAGTTCACCTCATAAGGTTTTAGTTTCCTTGATTCATACGCTACCACTACTCCATTCTGTATAAGGAATTCTCCAATTCTATCCCCATATAAATTTTTCATCACTAATAATTAACCATTGGGATCATGAACTCTTAGCACTGGTGCTGAAGTAATCCTCCTTTTTAGTTCCTAAAAAGCTACTTCACACTTATTTAATTAGATAAAAATTTGATTCTTACATTTCAGAGAGGTAATCAAAATAGCTATTTTAGAAAAAAATTGGAACAAATTTCTTCTTGTAATAAACCTATTAATCCCATGAAACTTCTTACCTCATAGACATTCTTTGGTGTTGATCACTCCATAATGGCTCTTATCTTTGTTGGATCTACTAAAATACCATCCGTAGAGATAATATGTCTCAAATATTTCACTTTCTTTTGGAAAAATGCACACTTGGACAACTTTCCATACAACTTATGCTTTCTCAAACATTACAAAACTAGTTCTACATGTTAAAGATGATCTTACTCATATTTATAATATATAATAATGTCATCTAGAAATACCAAAACAAAAAGATCTAGATGATCTCTAAACACATTGTTTATGATATTCATAAACATTGTAGGAGAATTTGTAAATATAAATGGTAACATTGTAAACTCATAGTGCCCATATTGAGTTCCAAATGTTATTTTTAGAATATTCTCATCTTTAATCCTCAATTGATGATATCCTTCTCTAAGATCAATCTTAGAAAAGACCATTTCCTCTCACATTTGATCAAAAAAATCATCTATCTGAGGTAGCAGATATCTATTCTTTAAAGTTTCCCTATTCAACATTTAATAATGACTAAAAGTGTCATCTTTCTTCTTGACAAAGATAACTGGTGCACCCAATGGTGGCACACTTGCCTTAATTAACCATTTTAACAATAATTCTTAGAGTTGAGCCTTTAATTTAACAAATTCGATGGTTTTAATTTTATATGGTGTTGTAAATTGAGGTTCTAATCTAGGTATGATATCAATAGAGAAATCAATCTCATGTTTAGGAGGAAATCCTAAAATTCTAAAACACATCATGAAAATTCCTAAGGAAAAGATAATATTCAATTGATGGATCCTTAAATTCCTCCATTTAGTTTATCTTGATGACATATGCTTAGCACCCTTTTCTTTCATCCTTTCTGAGTTGTATTTTAGAAATTTGCCTAAGCCTTAACTCCATTTTCTCACCCTAAATTTGTGTCTGATTTCCAAAATCATCTTGACACTCAACCTTATTTAAGTAGTAGTCAACATTGGATTTATTCTTCACAATCCAATTGACTCTTAGGATCACATCATATGACCTTGGTGGTACTACATAAAGATCTACTATTATTGTGAATTTGGGTAACCTAATCTCAGCTTCAACTAAACACTTGTCAACTTTGACCTTTGACTCATTCCCATATTATACCAACCATGCATTTTCCATTACTATAGATCTTATAAATAGCTTATTTAATATTATAGAAGCTATAAAATATTATGTAGCCCCTATATCTATAAAAATGGAAACTAGATCTTCAAACAAAATACCTAACAGTTCTATGGGTGAAGCTTGAAATTTGGCTTGTCGATCATCAACTATTACCTAAATCTATTTTTTGAAAAATTCCTTGATAAGGAGAAAAACCTATATTCCTTGAATTATCCTAGGTAGACTCATGATCAAAATAGTCACCTTAATAAATAAATCAACCTCTAGTGGTCATTTCCTATCAAACTATTGGTTTCCCTTAAAACCACCTTTGAAACCATTACCTAGTTTCCTATTAGCTAAACCACTATTGAATTTAGTATTTTGACTCCTGAATTGTATATTAGAGTCTCTAATACTCTAATTTATTGACCTTATATTAGTTTTGAATCTCCAAATACTTCTCCATCTCAGTCAACCATGCTTCAATTTTGTCTCCCATAATGGTTCCATCAAACTTAGGTGGATTCACCTTTTTCATATCTCTAGCTAATTTTGAAACTACACATGCTCTAATGTCCTAAGACACTTCCACATGCCTTTGATCTTGAATTATTTTATCTATTAATAGGATGATCTTTAGGCACATCCTTATGGGCTTCCTCTTCATGTCCATGAATTTCCTTTTCTAGGGCTATAATTTGGTCCCTAGTTTCATTCATTGCTATAAGAATCTGATCCAACTTTGTTGCTTGCTCAGTAGCAAATTGGCTAGGATCAAATGGAGGGTTATTGTCATTAATATTTGAAATACCTCACTATATTATATAGCTTACACCATTATCCTTTATGGTAAATATAATGATAATAAAATTTTAGTAGACTCATTAAGTCCTAGAGTTTGAGCCACAACTCTGATACCACAATGTAACAACCCCACTAAGATTTATTAGAATAATGTAATATTTTTTTTTAAATTAATTTTCACATAGTATTTCATTATATTTCACCACAATAATATAATTAGTGACCCTAATATAGCACACTAAGTATGTTAACCATAAAATAAACATGTAACATCTATTAGTTACTGATCACTAGCATCATATGAAATAAAACATAACTATATATAGAAAGTAATTAGATATTTCAAACCATGAATGGTAAAATAATATATCCACTATTTTAAATGTAAAAATGAGTAAATAATTACATTTCCATTATAAATAATGTTTCAATAATAAATACAATACAAGATACAAGGCTCCATGGAGTATGAGTCTCATGAACTCCAATATCCATGGTAATCTCAAGTGTAGTCTCCAATGAAGTACTATTGTAGGGAGGGAGAACATCATCTGAGTGCTTTTCCACACCAACCATAGACCATCAATCTCTGGCACAATCCCCCAACTAGATAATGACCCTCCCTTCATGGATGGGTAGATAGTGATGGTGCAGGAATCTAGAGATACAAGTAGTACCCGTGTGTTGTAATATTTATAAAACATGATGTGTACCATAAATAAAATAAGTTCTAACATGATATCTCACAAACATGCAAATCATACATATGAAATGACAATGTTTAACTAAATAGTACTTTGGCCAAAGTTTTCAAATAGTTAATGATCTCTAGGATCAATCAAACTCATACACACCACTTGATAGGATTACCTTCATCTAGCATTGGTGATGCTATATAAGCTAGTAAAGTTTGTCTCACTTCTTCTTTAGTACCAAAAATGTGATATTTTGTTAATATAAAATATAACCAATTTTTTCAAATAGATTACTTGTTATCAACAGGTATAAAATTGTTAGGTGTAGTAATAATAAAAATACATACATTTAGTCTGTCAAACATATGCAATGAATCTCAACTATATTTTTTATCACATAAATAATAAACATAAAAAAGTATAGTATATACCTACTGGGTATAATTTATACTTAGACTACATGTTTCTAATTTCCATTAGTAATTCAAATGTAGTACCATCTATAAATAGAAATATCATAGTTTATTTCCCATGTACACATTTATCAATTATAACCATCCAGTCATAATAATTTCAAAGATAAAATACATTGTAATTAATGTCTTATCTCATATTAAACATAAATCTTCATTGATATAACTTGTTAAAATTTTAAGGGGATGTATGCATATAATCAATGTGCCCTATCCCTTAGGATTTTATGACTTAGTTTAGTAGTCAAAAAATTCCATAATTATATGCACACATCTCCTATGTACAAATATATCTATACATGTGTATGGTTACCTATGTATCATTCCAAGTTCAAATCTATCAACTTTATAAATATATAAAAACACATATGCTTACAGATACATTATAATTTTATATATAGGGTTAGAAATAGATACCTAATCCACATAAACAAAATTCAAATCGAATGATCTATATATTTATGTACATGAGATCCCAGTAATATAGATATCTAATTTGATCCTAATATCAACTACTTGTATACACTTTTAAAAATATAAATGGTTATAATAGTCTCCTGGACATAATTCTTTAAGATATGAAACTCATAATTTGAGATAGGATTTAAACACTCCATGTACCCCCTCTAGGATAGATCTATCATATCCTCATATTGATTTACATAGACTTAGATTTTCATAATAGGATTTACAATAATATGCACATGGTCATTATATATATATATATATATATATATATATATATATATATATATATATATATATATATATATATATATATATATATATATATATATATATATATATATATATCTGTGTGTGTGTTCACAGTTTTGAGAAATAAATGAAAACAATTCATTTAATTTCATAGCTAAAAACCCATTATGAATTTCATAATGTGCATACACAGAATTTCAATGCCAACCTATTCATTTTATAAACCTTACTCAAACCTAGTATTTTACCTCAAGAAATTTCATAACATAGCTCAATCTTATATATTATAAACATACTCAGGATTTCAACATACTCCTATTCACATATGAATAATAAGGGTTTTCAAAATAACAAAACACATTCACCTATTTATAAAAACCTGAATGTTAAAATTCTATAATTTCTTAGCTTGAGCATATTATAATAAAACTAAATCAATTCAACCCTAACAATTTACACACATAGTCCTAGTGTCCATTCCATAAGTTTTAAGGGATATAGATTTCGTTTTGAGGATGGTTGAGCCATCCACAGGGATAAACCTATATCATTTTTATAATGCAAGACATTTTCATGAACCTCAATAAGATATATTCACACACAAAATTTCTTGTGTTTATTTAATATAAAATAACTTCACATAGCTCATAATTGCGTTTGAATTTATACTTCTCAAACCATTATGATTATTTTCTCATTCACTCTGCTCCCTCTTATCATCTCTTGCATGTGTCATGTGCCTTCTCCATCTCCCTTCTTCTCATTATATTTTTTCATCTACTTACATCATATATGATTTTTTTACAACTATTAACATGAAGTTCAAAGTTCTCCATAATTACATCATGCATAAAACCATTAGTTACAAATCTCTCTGGTTAACTAGGTTAACCCTAGTTTGACACAAACAAGAAGCCCTAAGTTTATTGAATGTTCGCTAAAGCATTATTAATCATTATTTTAATATTTTATTTTTTACATGGTCTTTTGACATTACATGCCCACGTATCAACTTCACAAAATTCCACTATTAATATCATTACCAATGATAACTAACACTTCACAAGTCACCATTATTTAACCATTCATACATTCACTAGAGTTAGTTCATAGGATAGTTTAGTATAGTAATGTAATTTTGATAATAACTTAGAAAATATAATCAACATCATGAATTTAAATAATAATGTGACTAATATAAAGTCAATGATATTATTTTAAATATAATGGTAAATCAATCAATTGGTATACCAAAACATAATGGTATTATATCAATATAGTTTTTGTTATTACTACTCTATATATACTATTCAATGTCTTTAATTATTTGTTATATATTAAGGCATTAATCCAAATAATTATATTTCCCAAATATCATACTAATAACTAGCTAATGTTTTAAAACATTACAAGACATTTTCAATTAGTCTATAGAAAGTAGTAATAAATATTAAACAAATAGATTTACCAAATCATTAAAATAATATTATCCATAATCATGGATCCATTAACACGACATGACCAAAATCAACATCATACACTCAGTCAATGTACTATAGTTGTAATGCAATCATACAAAATTAGATCCTCATATTTATTAAACTAAAATAAAACACAACTAAAACACATAATCAATTATCTAAATTTAGATAACATCAAAGACATACTAAATCTAATCAATTCAAATAATGCATATAAAGAGTGTTATCTATCATGGTGTGTACATGGGTTCTAGTTGTTCCTCTATCATCCCACCATAACTCTATATACACCAACCTCTCTGATGATGCTCCCCCTCAGTCATGATCTAAGGGATGAATCTCTCTTGAATCAAACTCATGACAAGAAGGTAGTTATCCCATAATATCATGATATATATCCATAAAATACTGCTAACAACATGATCATAACATAAAGTATATATAAATATAGCTAACTCGTAGCAATGTAAACATGAACTCAAAACAACATAAAAAAGTACCATAATAGAATATGACTTATAGATTAATAAATATTAATTAATCAATTTACCAACCATAATAATCCATAGATAATTAGGGAAATTAGCTTAGTGAGAAATCAAGATAGGACAAAAGAAGGTCTTATTAGGAGCGTTTGAGAATTTTTAAAATTTTGAAAAATTATTCCAACTGATATTTGAGTTTTTATTGTCCTTAAAGTAGTGTGAAAATAAGGATCAACCTCAATAAAGCCTTTTGAAAAGCTTTTATGCATCAATTTGGGTGTTTTGACTACTTGACTCCTTCATGAGCAAAGAGGCATAAGAGAGATAAAATTGGATTTTACATTAGACCAGGGAAATTTCCTCCATGGAAGGATTATAAACATAAATTTGGACATTAAAAAAGCAATTGGATCCATCAGACCCTCCAAAAGATGCCATTTTACTCCATTTGTTTACTTTTTCACTCATTCCTTATAGCCTTAAAAACTTGTAAATCTCCTTGTCCAGAAGAATGTACAGACCACCTTGGAAAATTAATCACATTATTTATACCATATATCCCCTTACATATTCATGCAAATTTTCATGATCCAACTCCAAGATTAAGTATCCCTTTTCCGTCATTTCTCTCTCTAATTAAGCTTAATTAGGCCTCATAGGCCTAAAAAGATAAAATTGATCCAAATGACCACTCGCACATGTGAAAATGGAAAAAAAGTGTTTTATTCACTTTAAATATCATAATACCATCTTCCATGCCAAATTTTGGATTATTTAACCTTGTGCAAGTAGTTAAACCATGCAATGGCCAAAAAACTAGCCCTTTTTTAAGCCTATTTTGGACTGTCCTAAAAAATCAAATTTTTTTATAAATTATAGGTTATATTGTATGGTTTTTTATACTTTTAAAATTTAAATACATCCCAATTCACCTCTTTTAATGTTTTTAATTCATCTACACACTTCAACACCCCTTTTTTGCCTTAAAACCTTATAAAAGTACAATTTTCTTTAAATCTATACAAGTGTAGGTACAAGAAAGTAACATGGTGAGAATATATTTACATTATATAATAATTTTTAGGAGATTCCATAATCATTTTATTTAATTTTATGTGCTTTAGAGTTCAATTTCTATAAACTGGTCAAAACTAGTCTTTTTATCAGCCTGTGAGTGACTCAACTTCTTAATGATAGTTCATAAAGGATAGGGCCTTAATCAAAAAAAGTTCCACAATTTTTAATTTAAAAATGTACCCTAACACTTTCAAATATACTAGGCTCCCATGAAATTTTTTTGTATTCTTATGATCATAAGAAGGTACCTCCTTGGCTAGGCAAACTACATTATGTGAGGCTGAAGAGAGAAATGAATTCTAAAGGTGATGTTTTTGAATTTGATTCTGAGTGTTAATACCTTAATAAGGTAATAAATATATATTTTCCATCTATAATCATCATCATCATCATCAATTATTCCCTCAAGATCCCCTGTAACCTCTTTCCATCATGTTTAAGGTTTATAGACATACTCGTGTTCTTGACCCTAGGGCTATATTTTCTCCTTTCCATCATTGTTTCAAAATTAAAGACCTCATATAAAACTTATTTTAAGTTATCATAACCTTGAAATAGTATCTATGTCCTTATCTCATCCACAACCAATCCTCCTTTTCACATTTTACACACACATCTTGTGTGTTTCATTTAGGGTTGTCCAACATAATCAGCCTTTAGGCTTATATGGGGTTTATAGTTCTTCCTTTGCTCATTTTTAGTAGTCTCATATCATATATAAATTATATTTAAGTCCTCATCATCCTTTTATGACTTTTTCACCTCCATAGTGCCTTCAAGAAACTATTATCTTCACTATTTAACCCACAAGACTGACTGTGTGTCTTAGACTATATGTTTTCAAAGTTCAAAGTAGATGATCTCTCATCCTTCAAGTTATTATATAAAATTATTCTTATCCTATGATCTCTCACAAGCTTTTCTAACCTATTAGGCCATTTATGACCTCTCTTGCAAATATTTTCCTTTTAAACAGGGCTAAAACCCTGAACTTCACCACTAAGGATTTTACTACAAGTTGGGCTTATTGACCCTAGAGCTCAGTTATTCAAATTTATCTCTTCCTATACTAAATTAAAACTTTATGGATGTCTTAATAATGTTATCACACCTATTTCCTACTATTATACACACTCCTTTCAATGATAAACATGTTATTCTTGCCTTTGCTTGTGAGTGAGACTATGTTTCCTTGGGTTGAGCCCTATTCTTTATGAGTTTGATCTTCTTATACATTATAATGTAAAATGGATTCAATAAAAACTCTCAAATATAATTCAAATTCATCCCTAATACTCATTTACCATACATACCAAATGTAACCTATGTCAAACTGCTCATACTTTACAAAGGTTGAATGTAGGTGTAAGTTGATTGTTTGATTGTATCTTCTAATCTTAGCTTATATGAGGAACTATATGACTATATCAAGACCTTGAGTAGGTATTATTACATGTATTTAATATTCCTTAGTACCTTTAAAATGTATCTAAACCTCCAATCTTATTTCCCTCACACAAGTCTCCTCATGCATTTAGTACATAGTTGATTGTGTTATTACCTTATTGATTGTAGGTGGTTGAGATATGAGTGTTATTTTAGATAAATACTTATGATATTATGTTTAACCTTACTATTTTATATGCATTTATTATCCATTCAAACCTCTCTATAAACCTTATCATTGCATTCTTTCATCTTTTTGTCCTTTACTTGGTTAAGCTCAGTTTTAGGTGGTCTTTTAAATCTCAAAACCTCTTGAACTAATAAGGTAAATAACATATGTATTTTAATATGTATAATCAAACATATTTAATCTCATCACATATTTTTGAAAATGTGACACCTCATCTTCTTCTTGTCCACCCATGTCCTTACATGATCACACACAGGTGACCTTAATTGGATATTGATTAAACATGGCTTTAAAAGTCATTGTGTTTTATATTAATGATTCCATTTGATATTAAATTATGAACATTCAAATAATTGTATTCATCCATCACAACCATATATTCCATACTTCCTTGACCTTCACAAAAAGATCATTTTGTCCAAGAAGATTGCTAACTAAGCAAAAAGGTCATGGCTATAAGTACACATTTTGTATGTGTTTCTTAATGTGTACAGTGATTTTTACATATTAATAAAGGTGTTTAAAATCCTCATAGATTATTATATGAATCCATCTTCACTTTTGAGCTCTTTTTGGCTTCTTTTCACCTTAAACATCATTCTTCCTTTCAAACTCATACATACAAGCCTATAGACAGTTATATCTTAAGGTGATTAATTACCTCAAAAATATTATCTTTAGATATTCTTAGACTTTTATGAATTCAAATGGTTATTTAAACCTTAAAATTTCTCTCTAATTTCCAAATCTATTATTATACATTGCTCCTTCTTAAGATTGAAACTGACCTAATTGGGTTTCATAGTTGAGTGACTATGAGTATGTAACACAAGATGAATGTGTTATGCCTATGAACATTAAATTTGATTATTATTTAGGTATTTCAGACCCTAAATATTTTTTCTAGTCATCTACTCACCTAAACCCTCAAAATCAATTCACACACTCACTCCCAAACTCCTAATCAGGATTGATTGAGTCATAATTGCTCATAGTACAACTGTAGGTGATAATAATATGGTTGTAGGTTTTAAGGTTGAATTTTGGATTTTTAGTGCCTCTTTATCTCAAATTAATCCATCAACCTATGTATTCATCCAAACCATTACTTCCACATACCTGTTATGCCTTCTCCTTCAAACATGAGAGTTAAAAGACACTTTAAGTAGGCTTGACTATATTTTGAGGTTTTCATGATAATATTAGGTCTAAAGAACTTATCTTTCAAAGATATAGTATCCTAATTAATTAATTAAACACCTCCATGTTTTTTTCATATTATATTATCTTGTTACTTAACCTTTGGACCTCATTTTCAAGCAATCTTTCTTGTATTTTACACACAAAGAGACCTACAAGTCTACCTTTTCTTCATTTGAGCCTCCTTGATCAAGCATTTTGGAAAAATATCGGTCTTGAAGAAAAAAACACTGTCTCATGTATTGAATCATTATTTTGAGACCACCCAAAACATTTTACAATTCAAGATCATTACCTTAGTTCACTTATATGCCTAGCAAGCCTGTATAGTGTCCTATAGTGAATCACAAGAACATGACTCCTTATTTTGCCTCTTTAGGTCCTCACAATGTCTTTAAGGGATTTAATATGCACTTGATAGGGATAAAAAATGTCATAAAAACAACCTATCATAATCTTAGGACCTCATTTCATCACATAACTTATTTTTTATGGTTATTGGTACACTAGAAAGTATGCAGGTTGTCTTCATGTTAAGAACTTGTGGTTGTTAATTAATCATAGAGAACCATATGATTTATTTTTATATCATTATATAAATTTAAACATTATATAAAACCTTTATCTATCCTCCTTTATTGTTGAATAACCTAAAACACAAAGAAACTATGGTAATCACCTTGACAACTATGCAAAAATGGAGGTTTCTTGAAAAATTTGGATCACACATGCCAAATGGGTTTGTATAAACGTTTTATATTCTTTAATATACCTTATAAATCTATTTAAATTTTAATCATGCATTCAAACTATTTCAAACTGCCAATTCAAAGAAGAAAATAAGCTTGAGGGGTTTCTAAGTAGTTTTAGATCACCTAAGGGTCTTAACAAATGTGCATAAAGGAGATGGTATGAATCTAAAAACAAATATAAAAAATATTAATATTACTAGTACCACCTCTACTATAAAAAAAATTATGACCCAACTCTCTCTCTCTCCTTTATCCATACCAAGCACTTGAAAACTACCCTTGTGAGCTTGTGAAGAGAGTGATGAAAAAAAGAAGCAAGTTTTGCACGTTTAGGACCTATGAGAGATTAAAAATATTGTATAGGACCTTTATAATACCAAAATAAAACTTGGTGGGCTCTTTAATTCTGTACAAACCTATAAAATTATGTTTTTTAACAAAAAATTGAGGGGTTTTCACATGTAAACTATTATTATGAATTCAATATAACATTATTACATTGAAAACTCATTTTAAATCTTTTAAAATTTCAATGGAATGTGTATTCCATCTTGACTATCTTTAAATCCCTTAAAAAGCATCTCCAAGTGCAAATAAAGATAATGTAAAAGAAGTGATCTCATATAGAGTAACTATATCAATCCAAGACCTCATAGGAATTTAGATGACCTCTTCACCATTTGATTTAATTGTCCATGAAATAAATTCACATTGAAAAGGCTTATATTGGTCAAATTCAAATCTAGGTTTCTCTAAAAACCTTAGACTTTGCTAAAATACCTTAATTTCATCAAATAAGACTAATATGACTTAAACCAAGTGACCAAGTGAAATAACTTAACCTGATAGACCATGTACCTTCTTCACACAATATGGCATACCCCTAGGACCCAAAATATTTATCTAAAATCATTAGAAATCTTACCCAATACATTACCTTGAACAATGCTAACAAAGCTAACAAATCATCACTTGAAGATTACTAAAGGCATGATAAAGTTGTGAACAAGGTTGTAAAAGCATGAAAAGCAAAGTTTTGAATAATATGGGTGATAGTTTGACCTATGAATTCAAACTTGTCAACATTTTGGTGACTCGTCTAGGAAGCATGCATGTTATACTTATGAACTAGTAGATTAACATCTCTTTTGGACCTATAGACTCACTCACACACTCTAAAAAATGCATGATCTAACATTGAAAACTATTTACAACTCATGACAAAGACAAGATGACTGACATGACCTCCTAAAATAACACACATAACAATATAACTAGACTAAAAATAAATTAAAATAAACTAGTCTTAACAAGACACCTAATGTGTAATAAGCACTTATGGAAGCAAAGTAAGAAACTACTAAAACTAACTAACTAAGATAAAGAATGATCCACCTGGATCAAAAGGAAAATTCATGAACTTACTTCTTCGAGGATATGGTATGAGTTGCAAAGCAAGGTGATTATAGAATATGATGTTTTATGTGCCACTTGTCTTAACTACCAACTCTTTTAGCATCTCTTCAAGTGAATAATAAATGGAAAACCAGTCACCTATGAAGGCATATTCATCTTGCACTTCATAATCTTTATCATACTATTTTTTAGTTGTAACCTCATCAAGTGATACCTCTTATAGTCATTGTCCTTGAGTCTTTATGGCATCTTGAGTGACCTCATTCTTCTTATCAGTTTTTATAAGTTCATCAAGCTCTTTAAGGAGCTTTGAATAGTCATCCCAAGATACATCATGATCTTCAATGGATGTCTATTGATATAACTCCCCATAAGTATTTTTAATAAGATATGTATCCTTACAAAGACCTTAAATCTCTTACAGAGACTCAATATACATTGGTCAATCATCTTTTATTTCATCACTTTGATCAACTTGGATGAGATCAACTTGAGTGGCATCTTCATCTTTCTCAAGTGGTGTTATAAGGCTATCAATAGTGTCAAATGTGCAATCATGATGTGACTGGGAATCAACCTGCTCAAGGTCAATTTCATGCTCATGTGAAACTATCTCAAATTCATTCATGACTTCAGCTTATGCCATTTCCTCAAGTTCACAACCTTGATCATTTGGAGCTATTTCACATATGTCCAAGATATTCTCTTGTCTAAATGAGATTCCTTCTTCAAAATCAGTTACAACCTGATTATCAACTTGTACCCCAAATTAAGTATCAATGAAAATCTCTTCCTCATACACACTTGAAGCATCTCCTCATACTCTCCAATAATCTCACTTGCAGTTACAACTTCCTTCTCTATCCTCCATAGAATAGGCTCCTCTTCAAGAAGGGAGATGGTGGGAGGGTGATGGAACTCATTTGTTTGAGAGGGAGTATGAGGAATGGGAGGTTGATCATGATCATATTTTAGAGTTTTGAGGGCAATGGGATCATCTAGGGAGTCTTGAAGAGGGGGGAAAAGAACTTCTTGAACATTTATATATTTTTCTCCTTCCTCTTGGCCATCACCTTATCAAAATCTAAAGCATCCTTATCTTCATGGATAGTTTGAGCTTGAGGGATGAGTAAAGGAGAAGTGGGGTTTTAATAAGGTGCAGTCTCTTTAATAGTTTCTTTAATAGGTGTATGAGTCTACTCTTGATTCTAACTATGGAACTCCCTTAGTTCAATTTGAGGATGGTCAAGGACTTCATGAGGATAAATAAAAATAAGAAGATTGGTAAGGAATACAAGAGGGATTTTGAAATAACTAATTCAACTCACTTTGTTACATCTCCCAAGCCTCCATCTTCTCCAATACAAGGTTAGACAAATCACTCCTCTTAATGGATCATTGGACACATTTTTAAATAGCGCAGTCACTTCCTCATATTGAGAAGTTGAAAAAACTCTTCCTATACATAATAGTATCTTTATCTCCATTTCATCCATTATTTATTTAAAAAAATGTTCATGTGCATCATCATATCCATATGTAAAAGGTGAAGTCTAGTCATTAGACTGATATGGCTCACAAGGAGGATAGGAATCATACTCTTGATAGTAAGGATCATGATAAAATTGATAAGGCTATTGAGGTATATATTTAGGTTCATAGTGAGGCTAACATGAATTATGATAATGTTGGTAAGGCTCATCATATCATTGATAAGTATTACCATAGACTTGAAATGTCTCATCAACATGTATAGAATTGTCATTTTCCTCAAAGTCAACCATAAAAATAACATCAAGATGGTGCAAAGAAGATATACTTACTTTGAAATTATGCCTAGACTATTAGAATTAGTTTATTGAGCTTGGATTCATCATATACTTCATGAAGAATGTTGCTACAACTATAATTTCACCAATACTAACACCAATTTTATCCCACTTGACGTGCCAAAAATTATTATCTACTAGACTTATACCCTTGTGAAGGTGGTTTCAAGCCTTCACAATATGAAGTAACATGGAGATAATCCTATGTTGTGGGTGGCCTAATATATGGATTAAATCACTATATTCTAAGGGCTATCTCCCCTTGATGTATCAGTTAGGATCTCTACTCTACACTACCATCTTGCAAGGGAAAAGAGAAGAAGGTAAATTGAAATGAAATCCTATCTAATGGAGGTGATATACCAAAATGTGTCCTCCACTTGTCTAATATGCACTAATAATAATTAATAGATACATGTACCTAATTACACTTCTTAAATGAAGGTCTCCAAACATCAATATTTCACATAGAGTATTAGCTCGATGCATGATCTAGGGTAGCTAATCAATAGGTTTCTTAAAGATACCAAGGAAATCTTACACCTGCCATACATACAAGATTGTTAAAGCACACTATGAAACTTATAAGGATGAAATAAAACCTAAAAATAGTTAAATAGGAGATTATAAAATGAAATAGAGCATGTACTATCATTATCATTCGTCAAATAACCATGAACATACACTAATCACAAGCATTGAGGAGGCATGAATTCAATCTTATTCATTATTAAAAGGTAAGTAAAAGTGTTTTTTTATAATTTCCTTGATACAAATCAGGTTAATTATTATTTTAAATGCAAAAAATAAGCTTACATATAGATAAAATGAGAAAGGAGAGAGATAAATTTAAAGCCTAAAAACTAAGAAATGTCACATCCACTAGGTCCTTCTCCAATTCCAATGTATCACTTCCTTTATTATCTCTTTTATCCTTTCAAAAAAGTGGCATATAATTTTATTTATACTTTATTGGAAGGTTGAAGGAGTCATAAACATTTATTTTTTTTCTTTTAACCATACATTCTCCTAGATCTTTGCTTAGATATACCTATATTCTTGGTGAAGAAGTTACCTCTTTAAAAATAGGTCATCATGTGTTGATAAAGTCTTCATTTGAAACCTTATCCTCGTCCATTTATTAGATATTTCCACCTTGAAAGGGTTGTTAGAATACTCCTCGAGCCTGTTTGACTTTGTCTCCTTAACTAAGCGTTGGAGGGAAAGAAGGTTTGTTAGGAGTGTTTGAAACCTTTTCAAATTTTGAAACCTTCTTAAAACTAATATATAATTTGATATTGTCCTTCAAGTGGTATTTAAATAAGTATAAACCTCAATAAATCTTTTCAAAAAGCTTTTATGATCAATTTGGGTGTTTTGACTACTTGACTCCTTTAAGAGCAAAGAGGCATAGGAGAGAGAAAATTAGATTTTACATTAGACTAAGAAAAATATCTCAATTTAAGGATTATAAACATAAATTTAGACCTTAAAAAAGTAAATTCTATCCATAAGACCCTCAAAAATATGCCATTTTACTCCACTTCCTTGCTTTTTCACTCATTCTTTATAACCCTAAAATTTGGTAAAGCACCTTGTCCAAAATAATGTAAAAAACACCTTGGAAAAATGATCACATTTTTTAGTACCCTCTATCCCCTTATATATTCATACAAAATTTCATGATCTAAATCCAAGAGGAAGTATCCATTTTATGTCATTTCTCTCTCTAATTAGGCCTAATTAGGCCTCTTAGGCATAGAAAGAGAAAATTGATAAAAATGAACACCAACACGTATTAAACTATCCCAAAAAAAATTTATTCACTTTACCTATCCTAATCCAATCTTTCATGCCAAATTTGGGCTTTTGTAAGCTTGTGCAAGTAGTCAAACCATGAAATGGCAAAAAAACTAGCCCTTCTTTAAGCCTATTTTGGACTACCCTCAAAAATCAAGTTTATTTGAGCACTTATAGGTTATATTGTATGGTTTTTTATAATTTTACATGTTAAATACATCACAATTCACCTCTTTCAATGGTTTTAATTCATCTACGCACTTTAACACCCCTTTTTTACCTCAAAAATCTTGTAAATATATAGTTTTCCTTAAATCTGTATAGACAAAGGTATAGAAAAGTACCATGGTGAGAATATAATTCAATTCTATAAAAATTTTCATGAGGATTAATAATCATTTAAGGTCATTTTGTGTTCTTTGGAGATCAATTTCAAAAAACTAGTCAAAACTAGCATTTATAGCAACATCTGAGTAACTTAACTTCTTGACGATAATTCATAAATGTTAGGGCCTTAACCACAAGTTATAATTAAAAAATGTCCCTTAACACCTTAAAATATATTAGGCTTCCATAAAATGTGTCTTTATTATTATGAGCATAAGAAGGTACCTCCTCGACTAGGTAGACTACATTCTATGAGGTTGAGGAGAGAAATCAAGTTTGAAGGTGGTGTTTTTAAGTTTGATTATGAGTTTTAATTCCTTATGAAGGTATAAAAAGATATATTTACCATATACAATGATCATCATCATCATCATCATCATCATCATTTTTTCCCTCAAGATCCCCTGTAACCTCTCTCCATCATGCCTAGGGTTTATAAACATACTAGTGTTCTTAACCCTAGGACTGTATTTTCTCCTTTCCATCATTATTTTAGAGTTCAAGACCTCATATAGAAGTTATTTTAAGTTTTCATAACCCTAAAATAGTCTATATATCTTTATATCATCCACAAACAATCCTCCTTTTCATAGTTTTACACACACAACCTGTGTGTTTCATTTAGGCCTATTTAACATAATCAGCCTTTAGGCCTATTTAACATAATCAAACTTTAGGCCTGTATGGGGTTTCTAGTTATTACTTTACTCACTATTATTAAATTCTCAAATCACATATAAATTATCTTTAACTAATAATTATCCTTGTATGGATTCTATATTGCCTTCAAAAAACCATTCTCTTTACTATTTAACCCATGAGCCTAATTGTGTGTCTTAGACTATATGTTTACAAAGTTAAAGGTATATTATCTCTCATACTTAAATATTATCTATCAAACTATTCTTATCCTATGCTATCGCATAGGCCTATCTAACCTTTTAGGCATTTTATGACCTCTCTTCTAAACTTTGTCCTTCCAAATAGGTTTGAAATCATGAACTTCACCACTGAGGGTTTTAGTGCAAGTTGGGCTTATTGACCCTACTGCTTAGTTACTCAACTTTATCTCTTCCTCTATAAATTAAAACTTTACTAAGGTCTTAATAATGTTATCTCACTCCTTTCCTACTATTATACACACTCCTTTTAGTGATAAACATGTTATCCTTACCTTTTCTTGTGAGTGAGACTATAGGTCTATTAGTCTCTAATGGATTGTGTTTCCTTGGGCTGAGCCCTATTATTTGTGAGTTTTATCTTATTAGACATTTTAATGGAAAATTAATTCCATTCACACTCTAAAATATCATTCAAATTCATCTATAACACTCATTTCCCTTACATACCAATTTTAACCTATGTCAAACTACTCATACTTTGCATTCTGAGTTTCAGTTGCATGCTGCAAAGTTTTATTCCTGCATATTTTGGTTCGAGTCGGTGAAGTTTTGAAAATAGAGCATGGGCTCTATTTTCCTTTGATTTAATTTTCTCTAAGTGTTGAAGTAAAGTGGAAGCTACCAAGTGTTATCATTCGAGGCACCTTCTATATGTTCTGTGAGTTGGTCAGAATGTGCCACATATCTCATAACGACTCAGTAGAACGTGCCAAGTGTCATCATCCACAGTTTCATATCAGCGCCTACATTTCATCTCTTTCTAGTGAAAGGTTTCACAAGCTAAGTATCAAGATTAGGAAGAAAGTGCCAAGTGGCAGTGGCAGAAGGTCTCAATGTTGCTTTTCTAAAAGTGACAGAAGCTACCACGTACTCCAACAAAAGAAAGCAGAAGCCACCACGTGTTGCGGTCCAAATTATCTTCATCTTTGCTTTGCTGATCTAGCAAAGACTGTGGTGGGTCCTAAGTTTTGTTTCTTAAGTGAGCAGAAGCCACCAGGTGTCGTTATCCATGGAAATGTGAAATAAGACCCAAATTGTTTCTATGGTATAAATACAAGTAGCGGAGACCGCCATGTGTCATCTTCCATAGGTTTCTAAAAAAGGCAACTACAAGCAGTGGAGATCACCACATAAGCCAGGTAAGAGAAGTGAAGATTGCCATGTGTCTTTTAATGAAGAAGTGGAGATTGACACCTGTCCTGATGTCCCTTTTAAAAGAAATGTCGTGAATCTTATTATCTTTTAAGCTGTTGGAGTTTTGAGAAAGTGGATAGTGGCAAGTGTCAAAGGCGAAACATGGCTAAGCAAAGACACAAAAGAGTATAAGTTATATATAAAGTGACGTGTGTCTTCAATAGGTGCTACAGAACATGACAAGTGTCATCCTCTGGTGTTTGCTAAAGTAATAAGAGGAAATTAGCTAAGTGTCACCTAGCATTCAAGAGAATGGAGCGTCCTGCAATTTATTTTAGCCAATGAACTACCAGAAGATGAAGCATTCCAGAATCTATAAGACATCTTCTGTTAGACACATTCAGTTAGGGAATATTTGATTTGGGCCATTATATTGAGAAAAATCAAAAAATATGGAGTGGATCTGAGGCTATAAACAAGGGTGCAGAGATCACTAGAAAAAGAAGGATCCATTATCATAAAGAATTTTGAGAGAGAATTATTGTAACAAGTTTAGACTTTCTACAGCTGTGGCTAAGTAATATCATTTGCAAATTGTCTCATTTTCTTGAGTTGAAAGGTTTATATAATTGTATGTGTTTATGTGCCTTTTGTATGACTAAAAGATTCAAATAAGAAGATTAAACCCTATGCCTTTGTTGATATTATCTGTGTCATTTGCAAAAGTAGTCTAGACTATAGATTTTCTAGAGCTGAGATTAGGAATGTCATTTGCTTTTGTCTCATTTTCTTAAGTTGGAAGGTTTACATAATTGTACATGTTTTTGTGCTTCTTATGTGATTAGAAAATTCAAATAAGAAGATTGAACCCTATGCTTTTGTTGACATTTTCTGTATCTTATCAAAAGAAGTCTATGTTGTGAGCCTCTATTTCTATTATTTCAATCTTTTACATTGATCATGCACTTGTTTTCTCTTAAATATAAATGAATCCTACATATAGTCTCATTATGCTCAGGATTAAGGTCAAATTACATTTAGGTGCATCACCATAGATTAGATTTTCTTTCTTGCATTATGTTTTTGATTTAAATTCCTATCCCTTTTCCCAGTATTTACTTGATTTAAAGAAGAGTCAGCTTCTCTAAAATCTGGAGGTTGTTTCAAGATGCAAGTCCCACATCTTGAAACTTCCCATTATTATTGATTAAAATCAAGCACAATTTTAAATCATCAATAATTTTTGGCACACTCGATGGGACCAATCTTGAAGTCTCTTTCAAGATCATATGAACTAAAGAGCTATGAGAAGTCATAACTGTGGACCAGTCACCAAATCACAATCTGCTACAAATCCAGGTATTCTTTTGCCACCTTTGGTAACAAGTCCAAGAAGAAGAGCTAACCAGTTTGTACCAATACCAATAGAAAATATGGAAGCCCTTATATCCCTAAGAAATTATGTAAGCTAGAATATCGGTAGTCCCTTAGTCCTCCCAACACCACTAGCCATTTGGGATCCTATCCCAGTGAATGCCCTAAAAGCTCTACCTAAATTCAGTGGGCAAGACTCTAAAACACCTGAGGAACATCTTCAAGATGTATCAGATGTCTGTGCTATACATGTTGTCACATAGCAAAATGTGGCCATAAGACTATTAGCAGCTTCTTTTAAAGGGAAGGCTCTAGAATGGTATAGGCCCCTGACCCCAAATACCATATCTACATGGGATCAGCTCAGAGATCTATTCTTTGAGAGATTTGCAGAGAAGGGTGATAAGTCTTCTTTGTTATAGCAGTTAATCACCATTCAAAGGGGACCACAAGAAGCCATGACTGACTTCAATTCTAGATTTCAAATGACTTGGGATAGAATCCCTATTACAACTAGACCATTACCAAGTATGGCCATAGTGTTTTATCTTAAGGCTTTGAATTCAGACATATATAGTATGATTCAGTCACTTGGAGGACACACTTTTCCAGAGGCATATGAATATGTGGTCAGAGCTAAGAACAATTTAATAGATGCTAGAAAGTTACCTCCAAGGCCTCCCATGCCCATGTTCCCAGAAATTTCCTTGTCATTACCTCAAGAATTCACTAAATCTATAACCCCACCTATGTCTATGTACACTTACCCTCAACCATCTGCTAAAGAAATTGTCCCCACTCAGTCATCTGAGCTAGATGATATCAAGAATATCCTAAGGACATTTTCTAATGAGCTGATCAATATAAAAAGATAGCAGAATACTTTCTCTAAGCCTCCATATGAAGGATATCAAGGAAACAGATTTTCATCTCAGTCAAACCAATATCAGGGTCCTCCAAGACAAACTAACCATCATCAAAAAAACCAATTAGTTGTAGTCCCCACACCCTCACAAACTATTCCTCCTAATTCAAATAGAGATATTGTTCCAGGGCAAAATAACTATGTAGATAACACTAATGCCTGGTATTTCCCTTGCAACAATGCTCATGCACCTAGAGATTGTCCTATGGGTAATCTACAACAAAAGGTGGCAGAGTAAAGAAGAATGGATGGTCAGTTTGCAAGTTCTAGTGACAATCAAGCCTACTAGTCTCTTGGTATGCAAAATTTAGTCCTAGTGGCTCAGATGCAAAGGATGTCCTTGCAACAAGAGGAAGAAATAACCCCAAAATATGCTTTGTTCTCATGGGTTGAAGATGAAAAATCAGTTTTCTTGAATGAAGCTTATTTTTCCAAGAAACCAGTGGTGCAATTAGACTATTGTACTAGATCAAAGAGAAGAATGCTAGAACAGCTTGAAATTGTAAAAATGAAGTTATGGAGGATCCTTCATTTAAATATCATCAACACACAACTGTTAGACAAGAGGTGCCTCAGTTGGTACAAAATCAAGGGATTCCTACCCAAATTTAGGAAAAAAAAAGATATCCTAATCTTCCAAGAATTCAAACTTTTTGACCAATGAATGTGGTAGATCAACTGAAGATGACCCCAGCACAAGTATCAATTTGGGACATGTTGGCTATTCCTGAACAAAGGATATTGTTACAAGAAGCTCTTCAAAATCAAGTAATGCCCAAATATACTGAAGGACCTGATGATAAAAGAAAACTCAAAGACCTAGTTCATCTGTAGATAATAGCCCTAACGAACAATGTATCAGAGGTAATCAAATACAAATTGGATTCTTTCTATTCAACTAGGATAGGTGACTGGACTAAGCATAATCAAGAAAAATAAAATAACCAGTTATTAGCTATGGCACATAGTGACCCATATGAAAATTATAATTCTACTGGTTTGTGAACTTATGTTATTTTTTATGAGGACCATGAAATTCCTAATGTTTTAAGGAAATAAATGCCAACTAATCAAGGATTCGGAAAGGATTCAGAGATATGGACTTTAAATTTTGATGGGGCTAGAAGTAAAAATGGTGCTGGAGCAAGAATTTGTCTTACCGCTCCAAATGGTGAGAAAAATTTAAGAGCCATCCATTTTCAATTTGCTTGCACTAATAATGATGCTGAGTATGAATCCTTAGTGCATGGGCTCCTATTAGACAAGAAAAAGGAAATAAAGAATCTAATAGTAAAAGGAGATTTAGAATTAGTAGTAAAGAAAATTAGAGAAAAGGCATTAACAAAGAATGTCAGAATGAAATCCTATAAGCATAGAATTTGGGATTTAATAAAAGATTTTGAAGCTTTTAATATTGAAGTAGTTCCCAAGATTCATAATTTTGAAGCTGATAGGATGGCACAAATTGGTTCACAGTTTGATCTAGCAACTGACCTATTAGTTAACAATCAGTCAGTAAAGGTTATGTAAGGCCAGCTATACCTGATAATGATGAGAATTGGCAAGTATTTGAGAATGATTCTCAAGTACTCTCATTCTTACAACATTCAGGGGAATTTGTTGATCAATTACAACTAAATATTTAAGAAGCATATGGGGATCAAATCATACAATTAAAGAACAATAAACTTCCCAAAGGTTTAATCACTTTAGAGAGCCTTTTTGATCCTGAAGATGTAAGCCTGGAGAAGAAAAGGTTCCAAGCAAACAAAATAGATTATTCTGAAATAGAAGTGAGTGAAGGGAAAAAATTAAAAGTTGGAAACTCTGCAACTCAAGAAGAAAAGGAAAGGTTAATTGAATTATGCAAAAAATATGATAGAGTCATAGCCTGCAGCTATGAAGACCTTCATGTATATAATAGAGATATCATTCAACACACAATAGAACTAACTAAAGGATCTAAGCCTGTCAGAAAAAAATAGAGACCAGTAAATCTAAGAATTCAGCCTCTAATGGTAGATGAGTTGTAGAAACTTTTAGATTCTAAAATAATTTTTATAATCAAACACTCAACTTGTGTATCAAATCTGGTACCAGTTAGGAAAAATAATGGTGATATAAGACTTTGTGTAGATTTCAGAGATCTAAATAAAACATCTTTGAAGGATCACTATCCCTTGCCCTCCATGGAACAAATTTTACAAACTGTGGCTAGATCAGAGAGATTTTCTTTGCTAGATGGTTTCTCAAGATACAATCAAATTTGGCTGGCTAAAGAAGACCAATACAAGACTACTTTCACTACCAAGTGGCAAACATTTGCATATGCTAAGATGCCATTTGGCCTATCAAATGCTGGAGCCACTTTTCATAGAGCTATGGATGTTGCATTTGGGGAACTAATAAATAAAATCATCTTGATTTATCTTGATGATCTTACTATTTTTTCAAAGAATGTTGCTGATCATTTTGATCATTTAGAAGTTGTGTTTAAAAAAATGTCAAGAATTTGGAATATCCTTGAATCCTAAGAAATGTATCTTTGTTGTCCCTCAAGGCAAATTATTGGGACATATAGTATCTAAATAAGGAGTTTCCATAGACTCAGAAAGAGTGGTAGCTATAATGAACTTACCTCTTCTAGTCAATAAGAAAGCAATTCAGTCTTTCTTGGGAAAAATTAATTTTGTCAGTTGGTTCATATCTAACTTTGTAGGCTTAGTAAGACCAATAACACTCTTGTTGAAAAAAGACCAAATTTTTAATTGGACTATGGAGGAAGGCAAGCCTTTGAAGAGGTAAAAAAAGCTATCTCAATAGCTCCAGTACTTAGAAACCTAGATTTTTCTAAGCCTTTTGTAATGTATGTATATGGAGGAGAGCTCAGTATTGCTACTATTCTAACATAGAAGGATGATAAATAGGAGGGAGAGCATCCAATAGAATTTTTCTCAAGGACACTTAGGGAATATGAAACCAGATATAATTTTGTGGAAAAACAAGCATATGCCATGGTAAAAGCTCTTAAAAAATTTAGGCATATAGTATCAGGAACTAAAATTTTGATACTTGTAGCACATCCAAGTGTCAAAGAATACATCATGGAAGGGGAAATTACTAAAAAAAGATCAAACTAGATAACTAAGATCTTGGAATATGATGTAGAAGTCAAACCCACTAAATTAGTTAGAGGGAGGGGTTTGTGTCAATATATGACTCAAGAATTAGAAAAGATGATTCCTGAAGAGACAAATTTAGGAACAGAAGAAGAAATTATATTGAGAACACAAGAAGTTGATCAAGAATCTTGGGTTACAGATAGGATTAATTTTATGAAAATGGGATTTACCCAAGAGAACTCCCTCATAATAAAAGAAGATACTATAGGATGCAAGGAGTTCATTTTATTTTAATTGAATAGGTTCTTTTCAGAAGAAATTATGATGGCAAATTGTTAAGATGTGTAGAAAAGGATGAGGCTAAGAAAATACTACATGAAATGCATCATGGAGAATCAGGTGGACATTTTTCTACAAAGACCAAAGCTATAAAGATAATTGAAGTAGGTTATTTCTGGCCTACTTTATTTACAGATTGTTATCAGTTGGTTAAAAAATGTCAATCTTGTCAATATTATGTAGGGATGAGAAGGAATGCAGCAATGCCTCTTAGTCCTATAATTGTAGATGAACCTTTTGCTCAATTGGGTCTTGACTTCATTGGAATGATAAATCCATTATTTATTATGGGTCACAAATGGATCTTAACAGTAATAGAAAATGTGATCCTAGACTTTCTAGGGAGTATCACTACTCATTTTAGGGCTCCTTGCACCATAATTTTAGATAATGCTAAAGCATTTTTAGGGTCTAAAGTATCTGAATTTGCATTAAAGCATGGAACATATCTAAAAACTTCTTCTAATTATTACCCTCAGGGTAATGGTTTGGTAGAATCAACTAATAAGAACTTGATTAGACTCATCAAAAGAATAGGGGCTGATCATCACAAGGAATGGCATAAAGTGCTTAATTTAGCACTGTGGGCTGATAGAATTATGCCTAAAAAGGTGATAAAAATTTCCCCATATGAATTGGTATATGGGAAACCTACTGTAATTCCCCTAAGCTTGGAGATTCATGCTCTCCAGCTAATCAAGCAGATTGAAATTAAATAAAATGGCCCCATGCAGGTCAGATTAGCAAAACTTCTATAAATTCAGGAAAAGAGAAATGCAGCACATGATTCATTGATAAAACATCAAAAAATAGTTAAAGACTATTTTGATAAAAGGACTTTAAATCCTCATTTCAAAACATGCTCAATTGTTTTAAAATGGGATGCAAGAGCTGCCAAACTAGGTCAACATACTAAGTTTGAAGCATTATGGACTGGCCCTTATAGAATTCAGGCATGTAAACAACAAAATTTGTTTGAGCTAGAAATGATGGAAGGTGACCCTGAAGAGATTCCTATAAATGGAATCTATTTGAAACATTTTAGTTAAAACTATGTTTTCTAGTAATTTTGGATCATGCGAGAAGTTGTGGTTTCTTTTTGAGCAGGCTCAAAAGTCCTTGAGGTCACTAGTAACTATAGAGTAAAACATTTACTCTACGTTGCATTCTGAGTTTTAGTTGCGTGCTGCAAAGTTTTATTCCCTTATATTTTGGTTCGAGATGATGAAGTTTTGAAAATAGAGTGTGGGCTCTATTTTCCTTTTGATTTAATTTTCTCTAAGTGTTGAAGTAAAGTAGAAGCTACCAAGTGTCATCATCTGAGGCACCTTCTATATGTTTTGTGAGTTGTTCAAAATGTGTCACGTGTCTCATAATGGCTCAGTGGAATGCACCAAGTGTCATCATCTATGGTTTCATATTGGCACCTACATTTCATCTCTTTCTATTGAAAGGTTTCAAAAGCTAAGTATCAAGATCAAGCAGAAAGTGCCAAGTGGCAGTTGCAGAAGGTCTTAATGTTTCTTTTCTAAAAGTGACAAAAGCTACCACGTACTCTAGAAAAAGAAAGTGAAAGCCACCACGTGTTTTGGTCTAAATTATCTTCATCTTTTCTTCGTTGATATAGCAAAGACTGTGGTGGGTCCCAAGTTTTGTTTCTTAAGTGAGTGGAAGCTGCCTAGTGTCACTGTCCATGTAAATGTGAAATGAGACCCAAATTTTTTCTATGGTATAAATACAAGCCATGAAGACTACGACATGCCATCTTTCGTAGGTTTCTAAAAAAGGCAACTACAAGTAGTAGATATCATCACGTAACCCAGGTAAGAGAAGTGGAGATTGCCATGTGTCTTTTAATGAAGAAGCAGAGATTGACACCTGTCTTGGTGTCCCTTTTAAAAGAAATGTCGTGAATCTTATTATCTTTTAAGCTATTGGAGTTTTGAGAAAGTGGATAGTGACAAGTGTCAAAGGTGGAACATGGCTGAGCAAAGACACAAAAGAGTATAAGTTATGCGAAAAGTGTCGTGTGTCTTTAATAAGTGTTGCAGAACATGACAAGTGTCATCCTCTAGTGTTTGCTAAAGTAATAAGAGGAAATTGGCTAAGTGTCACCTAGAATTCAAGAGAAGGGAGTGTCCTATAATCTATTTTAGCCAATGAACTTCCAGAAGATGAAGCATTCCAGAATCTATAAGATATCTTCTATTAGACATGTTTAGTTAGGGAAGATTTGATTTGGGCCATTAGATTGAGAACAAGCAAACAATTCAGAGTGGATCCGAGGCTATAAATAAGGGTGCAGAGATCACCAAAAAAAAAGGATCCATTATCACAGAGAATTTTGAGAGAGAATTTTTGTAACAAGTTTAAACTTTCTAGAGTTTTGGCTAAGTAATATCATTTGCTTTTGTCTCATTTTCTTGAGTTGAAAGGTTTATATAATTGTACATGTTTCTACGCCTTTTGTATGACTGGAAGATTCAAATAAGAAGATTGAACCCTATGCCTTTGTTGATATTATCAGTGTCATTTGCAAAAGTAGTCTAGACTATAGATTTTCTAGAGCTGAGATTAGGAATGTCATTTGCTTTTGTCTCATTTTCTTGAGTTGGAAGGTTTACATAACTGTAGATGTTTATACACCTCTTATGTGATTGGAAAATTCAAATAAGAAGATTGAACCCTATGCCTTTGTTGACATTTTATATATCTTAGCAAAATAAGTCTATGTTGTGAGCCTCTGTTTCTATTGTTTCAATCTTTTACATTGATCATGCACTTGTTTGCTCTTAAATGTAAATGAATCCTACATATAGTCTCACTATGCTCAAGATTAAGGTCGAATTACATTCAGGTGCATCGCCATAGATTAAATTTTCTTTCTTGCATTGTGTTTATGATTTAAATTCCTATCTCTTTTCCTAGTATTTACTTGATTTAAAGAAGAGCCAGCTTCTCTAATTTCTGGTAGTTGTTTCAAGACGCAAGTCCCACATCTTGAAACTTCCCATTGTTGTTGATTAGAATCAAGCACAATTTTAAATCATCAACATTATTTGTGAGTTTTATCTTATTAGACATTTTAATGGAAAATTAATTCCATTCACACTCTAAAATCTCTTTCAAATTCATCCATAACACTCATTTCCCTTACATACCAATTGTAACCTATGTCAAACTACTCATACTTTGTAAAGGTTAATTATAGGTATGAATTGATTTTTTTATTATATCTTATGATCTTGTCTTATATTAGGAACTATTTGACTCTATAAATACCTTGTTTAGGTATTATTACATGGATTGAATACTCCTTATTACCTTGTAAAGGTATCTAAACCTCTAATCTCATTTCCCTAGCACAAGTCTCCTCGTGTATTTGGTACATAGCTGACTGTGTTATTACCTTGTTGACTTTAGTTAGCTAAGCTATGATCTTATGTTTAACCTTACTAGTTTATATGCATTTACTATTCATTCAAACCTCTCTATCAACCTTATCATTGCATTCTTTCATTTTTTTGTCCTTTACTCAGTTAAGCTCAATTAGGATAAGTTGTAGGTGGTCTTTTAAATCTCAAAACCTATTTAAACTAACAAGTTAAACAACATAGGTATTTGAATAGGTCTTCACAAACCTATTTTATCTCATGACATCTTTTTGAAAACATGACACCTCATCTTCTTCTTGTCTACCCATGTCCTTACAAGATCACAAATAGGTAATCTTAATTGGCTATTGATTGAACATGGATTTAAAAGTCACTTTTTTTTCTCCTCATGAATCCTTTTTATCTTCAATGAGTAACATTAAAATAATTCTCTACATTCTATTCACCCATCACAACCATATTATCCTTACTTTCTTGACCTTCACAAAAAGTTCATATTATTTAGGAAGATTTCTAACTAAGCCAAAAGGTCATGGCTATAAGTACACATTTTGTATGTGTTTATTAATGTGTAAGGTGATATTTTCCATAATAATGAAGGATTTTAAAGACCTCATAGATGCTTCTATAAATCCATCTTCACTTTTGAGCTTAGTTGGGCTTCTTTTCACCTTAAACAACATTCTTCTTTTCAAACTCACATACAGACCCATAAATAGTCATATCTTAAGGTGATTTATTACCTCCAAAAGATTATTTCTAGGTATTCTTAGACTTATATGACTTAAAATTTTTCTTTAAACCTTAAAATTTATCTCCAAGCTCCAACTCTGTTGTTCTACATTACTCCCCAAGTTTGAAACTACCCTAAGTGAGTTTCATGGCTGAGTGACTATGAGTATGTAACATAACATGAATGTGTTATGCATATGAAAATTAAATTTGATTATTATTTAGGTATTTAAAACCCTAAATACTTTTTATAGTCATATACTAACTAAAACCCTCCAAATTAGTGCACACATTCACTCCTAATCAAGCCTAATTGAGTCATAACTACTCATAGTATGATTGTAGGTGATGATAGTATGACTATAGGTGTCAAGGATGCATTTTAGAGTTTTAAATTATCTTTATCTAAAATTAATCCATAAACATGTTTATTCATCCAAACCATTATTTTTACATACCTATTATTCCATATCCTTCAAACATGAGAGCTAATAGACTCTTCAAGTAGGCCTTACTATATTTTGAGGATTTCATGACAGTATTAGGTATAAATAACCTATATTTCAAAGATATAGTTTCCTCCTTCATGAATTAAAAAAATCCATGGTGCTATAATATTCTATTATATTTTTACTTAACCTTTGGACCTCATTTTCATGCAAGTTTTCTTATATTTTCCACACAAGGAGACCTACAAAGCTACCTTTTCTTCATGTGAGCCTCCTTGATCAAGAAATTTGGAAACATATTGGTTTTTAATATAAAAAACAATATATAATTTATTTAATAATTATTTTGAGACTAACCAAAACATTTTATAATTGAACATCATTACCTTAGTTCACTTATATGCCTAGCAGGCATGTATAGTGTCCTTTGGTGAGTCACAAGAACATGACGCCTTATTTTGCCTCTTTAGGTCCTCATAATTCCCTAAAGGTATTTTATATTCACTTTAAATGGATTAAAAATGTCATAAAAATAACCTATCATCAGCTCAATACCTCATTTCATCACACAAATTGTTTGTTTATGGTGATTGGTACACTAGAAAGTATGCAAGTTGTCTTCATGTTGAGAACTTGTGAATGTTGGATAAGCATACAGAACCATATGATTGATTTTTTTATCATTAAATAAATTTAAACACTATATAAAACCTTTATCCACCCTCTTTTACTATTGAATAGCATGTAACACAAAGAAACTATGGTAGTTACCTTGCCAACTATGCAAAAATGGAGGTTTCTTGACAAAGTGGGATCACACCTGAGAAATGGGTTTGGATAAAAATTTTAGTTTCTTTAATAGACCTTATACATATATTTTAATTTCCCTAATACATTAAAATTATTACAAACTTCCAAATCAAAGAATAAAACAAGCCTATGGAGTTTCTAGTTAGTTTTAGACCGCCCTAAGGTCTTAATGATTGTTCATAAAGGAGATGGGATTAATCTGATGAATAATTACATAAATATTTATCTTACTAGGACCACATCCTTTGGAAAAAAAATTAGGACCCAATTTTCTCTCATATGTCCATACCAAGCACTTGAAAACAACCCTTGTGAGCTTGTGAAGAGGGCAATGAAGGAGAATAAGTATGTTTTACACTATTAGGACCTGTGAGAGATTTAAACTCATGTATATGACCTTTATAAGACCAAAATACACAATTAAGTCATTTTCATCTGAAAGTGGGCTCTTGAAGTCTATACAAACCCATAAAACTAGTTTTTTTAGCAAAAACTAAGGTATTTTCACATGTAAACTATTATTATGACTTAATTATGACATTAGTACATTGAAAAATAATTTTAAAAGTGTAATTTCATGTTTATTACATCTTAACCATCTTTAAATCCCTTAAAAAAATCTCCAGGTGTATTAAAACTAGTGTAAAATAGATGATCTCATATAGAGTAACTATATCAGTCCAAGACCTCCTAAGACTTCATATGACCTCTTCACAATCTAATTTAATGTTCCAAAAAATTAATTCACCTTGATAAGGCTTATGTTGGTCAAAATTGAAACCTAGGTTTCTTCAAAAGCCTTAAACTTTGCTAAAATACCTTAATTTCGTTAAACAAGACTAATGGGACTTAAACCAAGTGACCAAGTGAAATAACTTGACCTAGAAAACCATGTACCTTCTTGACACAATTTTAAATACCCCTATGACCCACAATATTTATTCTAAAAGTGTTAGAAATATTTCTCAAGACATTACCTTAAAAAATTCTAACAAGGCTAATAAATCATCACTTGAAGATTACTAAAGTCATGACAAAGTTGTGAATAGGGTTGTATAAGAATGACAAGCATAGTTTATAATGATAGGGGTGATAGTTTAACCTATGAGGTCAAACTTGTCAACAGTGACCAATGGAATCTTGGCAATAAATATCTATTTAGAATTCCATCTAATGATGCCATATGTGATGAATAAATGCAAGTTTCCATACATTTGGATATGTGTCTTCATCTATCTCCACATGTTTTCTATACTCATTCTTGATTAAAATTTAAATGGTTATAGTATTATATCTGAAATGATTATGATTTATGCATGGGTGACTCTATTTTGGAACCCTAATTAACTTTTTAATGGGTTGTATAATCTAATTAGTACTCTTATTCTTATACTTCAAGAGTTTTTTTTGTAATGTTAAAAAAGTATCTATAGCATTTTATGTGATTCTCTGATAATGACAAAAGGGTTTTTACTCTTGATTTTTCAATCTGCCTATAGTTCTATGTCATATTGTTGGTAAAGAAATTATTCTTTGTCAGGTAACATCTATAATATTATATGTGGCTTATATTGTGCATTTTTGGCATATATTATAATGACTCATTTTATATCCATGAGCTAAATATTATTAATTGAATCCATCGACAAAAAACTTTGAATATCTATAATGCATTGGTTTATTTATTGTGCCTCATGTTCTCTTGTAATGTTATATTTGATAAATATATTAGTCCAAGGTATATTATTTGAAATGGTGTGTTTTTTAGTGTTCACATTACAATAAATGTTCTTTCCTTTATCAATATATATTGTCTTTTGTTTCTATTTGTTGATGTGTACAAGAATTATGGATTTTGAATCATCTCTATATTCCCATGGTCCAACTAGTGTAAAATTAAAACCACATAAATAGTCATCAATAGTCATTGGTATTATATTTATATCATCATAAGTAGCCTCAGAATCATCATTGGCATCATTTATGGATATAAAATTTATATCTTTAGAATTTACTAATAAAGTCAACTCTTACATTTGTTCTTCATGGTCCACCATTCTAGGTGAAAGTTGTAATTATGGGCTATCCATAGGATTACTTATATTAATTTGTACTAAATTCCCCAATCTCATATGTGTGAATTTTTTCTATAAGAATGACTTATGTTGGTGTAACTATTGTGGATGGAGTTATATCCAACTGTGATGGAATTTTAGTAGTATATTTTTTAGTTTTCCAATATCGAAAGGTTTTATTATCAGTTAGAAATGTGTATAAATATCCATCATGTATAAATTTAATGCACCTCTATAAGGTATAAGTCATAGCATCCATGGCTGTATCCATGTTCTACCTTATATCATATTTTAATGTAAATGATTATGCATTACTTGAAATTGTGTAGATATATTACATAGTCTATTCATGTATTCAATAGTTAAATGGGTGAATTAGGTCATCAAATTATTTTTATCTAGTACCATCATATATGCCAAAAATTTCCTTAGTGGTGGGTTCTATCTATGTGTAAACATTGAGATCATTATGGGTTTTCTTACTTCTATGAGTATATTCCCCCTTAGGCCCCATCAACTATCCTATTTCTATTTGTGGATCCAATTTGCCTATGATTAATACCATATGGCACCACTATATTAGTTTGGAAATCATATTATGTCAGTCTATGTTTGTCAATATAGGAAAATATTATCTTGATAGGTGGTTGTGTGTCCTCATTTAATTGTTTTATAAATCCCTGAGCTCTCTCAGGTCTACACAACCACATGTGGTTGGTTCTTATCCCCTTCCACATGTCTCCTTCTCACTCTTTCATTTCTCTATTGAGGCTTAAAATAGATGTTGATTGTTTCTCTATGATGAAGTAATATTTCACCACATGGTGTCACCTTGCTCACTCATTACTCTGACACACTGATGGGTTAGTAAAAACCACCCTGGGGCCATAGAGTAGTGAAGTTTCACCATGTATCATCATCTCACTCACCCCCTACTTTTACACACTATTGGGTTTGTACAAACCACCTTAGGGCCACATAATAGTGGGATTTTATCACATGGCTTCATCTAGCTAACCGACTATCCTATAGGTTTTTAAACCTATATAAATGGCTTTGGGTCACTAGGATTTCAACACATGAAAACATCTTTCTACCTACTTTCTTGATACTTTGATGACATAGAGATCTGTTAGGTAACTTTGAATAAATTTGAGTAAGTGCTGAAAAGAATTTAAAAATGGATCAAGACCACCGAGAGATTGATACATGGCACTGGATGAAGATGGAAAAACTTCACAACTTTTTATCTCTAGGCCTTTGCAAAAAAAAAATCAACATAATTCTTAGTCTTCATAACTTTTGTAAACTCTTAGTCATGCAAAATTTCTAACTAGATTTTTGTCAAAAAGTGCAAAGGCCAACCTCTTTGAAAATATACTAATTATTTTTCCGTTTTATATCATTCACATCAAAACATGAGAATACTAAAACCTTGAAGCATGAAGGCTTGATTCCTTTCATAACTTATCCTTTTCTATCAATCCTAAAGCCTCAAACTGAATTGGATGTTGTTCTTCCATGGCGACAAAAAATGGTTAAAAGACCAATGAAATATTGGTAATAAATAACTCTTTGTGATTCCATCTAACCATGCCATATGTGATGAATAAATTATATTTGTATCTATGACTTCATCTATGTCCACAAGTTTTCTATACTCATTCTTCTATAAAATCTTAATGGTTATAAGATTCTATCTGAAATGTTTGTGATTTACACATGGGTGACCTTATTTTGGATCCCTAGTTGACTTTGGAATGGGTTATATAATATGATTAGTACCTTTATCCTTATGCTCCATGATTTTTTTATAAAGTTTAACAAGTATCTATATCATATTTTGTGATTATGAGATAATGACAAAAGTATTTTTCTTCTTGATTTTTCAATCTACCTATAGTTTTATTTCATATTATTGGTAAACTAATTATTCTTTCTCAAATAACAACATTGAGGTTTAAATATTCATCATTCAACAACAACATTTTCAAATGAAAAAAATTTGAATGAAAGATGGTGGCGTGTGGACAATATTTGAAACTAGTTTTTTCCCACCTAGTTGGGCCCCCTAAGTGCGACCAATAGGATCATGGATCCAATGGAGGTCATTGTGGGTGGTAGTACCTTTGGGGATCTATCTAAGAAATTGGTAGTGGATAGTCCATCCAATGGATGGAAGAAGGCACTTACATGTGAAAAGACGTGTCCCTCAAAAGGCATGTCGAGCATCCCTATTATCTCAAAGGGCATGGCACTGATTATCCCAGATGATCTGGTGGAGGAAATCATGGCATCCATGGACCTTAAATTGGTATGTAAGTTTTTTATTTCCATCCTAATATCTAAATGGTTATGAAATGGGTTTTGTATAGGTGGAAAGTTAAAGGTAGTGTTTCGATCACTGCCATGGCAAGAGGTCTATTCCTTTTTAGATTTATGAATAGGGAGGACATGATCACTACCCTTGCTGGAGAACCCTGGCTATATGGACCACATTATCTTGCCTTATGCTCATGGAAACTAGGATTTGATCCTAACTCAGACCTCAATAAGACTACTCCTGCTTGGGTAAGACTACCAGGGTTCCCTTTGGAATTTTGGGATGAAAAATTTTTCACAGCTATTGGTAATTTTATTGGCCAATATGTCACTTCAGATCATATAACCAGAACAAAGTCCAGATGTGTGTATGCTAGACTTTGTGTCAATGTTGAAATAAATAAGACTCTCCCTATGACCATAGAGCTAAACTCTAAATATGGGACCTGGACTCGGCCAATTACTTATGAAAATGCTACCACTTTCTACCAAATATGTAAGAGGAAGGGACATTTAATGACACAATGCATAGTGAAGCAAAGGGGAAGGAAAGATGATTCATAGAATGAAGGGGAGGATCAAGTGAATAAAAAGCAGGAAATGGAGAGTAATGTGGAAAATCCTGATAATACAGAAAAAGGAGAGGAGGAGAAGGGAAAGGAGGATATCCCTAGTAGTGAAGGAAAAGTTGTCCCAAAGGAAAATATAGTATCAGATGATAGTCAGAAGGCTACAAAAAAGGAGAGGAGGAGAAGGGAAAGGAGGATATCACTAGTAGTGCGGGAAAAGCTGTCCCAAAGGAAAATATAGTATCTGATGATAGTTAGAAGGCCATATTTAACACAGTCAACACTTTAGAAAAATAGACTAATATGTCTAAGGAAGGGGCAGGAGGTAACCTTTTGCTAGAGGAAGTCAATGAAGATGAAAAAGTCCCAAGGCACTAAAGGAGTAGCAGAACCATAGTTAAATACAGACATTTTCCATGCTCTGGAAGTTGGAGACCAAGTAGGAAACTACTTAGCAATAGGGGTAGCAGGACAAAGTGCAGTAATAAACAGGAGGAATGGGTTACCCCAAAGAAAAAGATCTGAAAAGTTATTAAAATTTTAGATGTTGGCACTGAGCCCAAATAAGGGAGGCCAACCCTAAGAGAAACAAGACAAAGAAAGATTGCTAGGGAGATTGCCAGTGGAAAATAGAAAACACTAGAGACCCAACCCCCCAAACTCTCTAAATGAGAATATTATCCTAGAATCTAAGGGGATTTAATAGTCCCTCAAAGAAATTTGAGGTTAAAAACTACATTTTAGATAATAAATTAGATATTTTATTACTCCAAGTAGTCAAGATGAATGAGGAGAATTTTGCAAAAATTGTTGACTATATATGGCCTAAGGCAGCTTTTTGTATTAGTCCTACTGAAGGGGCTTCAGGGAGGATTGTCATTATGTGGAATCATGATAAAATCCAAGGATCTCTTATGGCTCATAATAAGCACTTCTTGATTATCAATTTTTCTATGAATTCCTTGAACTGGACGTTGATCAATGTCTATGGATCGAATAACAGAGCTTTGAGATAGAAATTATGGATAGGCTTGAGCAGCTTCAGGAATAATCCTCAGAACACTAAATGGATGCTAACCATAGATTTAAACACTCCTCTATACCCTTCTAAAAAATAGGGTGGAATTATTGATTACTCAGATAGCATGTTCGACTTTGCTGAATTCATCAATGATTGGCGATTATTGGACATAGAGCTACAAAACCAAAATTTTACCTGGACCAATAGAAGAAGAGGAGATCAAATGATTCAAGTTAAATTAGATATATTTCTAATATCAAGCAACTAGAATGATTATTAGAATATGCAGGTGCAGGCTTTCCCTAGAACCATGTCTGACCACTACCCAATTTTCCTCAGTTGGAGGGAATAGGGACATTTCAGACCTCCCCCATTCCATTTTGAAGCTATGTGGATCAAACACAAAGGCTTTAGACAAATGGTGGCCCAATGGTTGAATATTCCCATTCAAGGTACTCCCATGTTTAGAATAGTCAAGAAAATCTAGCATATTAAACAAAAAATTTATGGCTGGAATAAATACAGCTTTGGGCAGGTCTTCCAGTAGAAGAAAAATATAGTGGGAAAACTCAAGGCTATACAGCAACTGATAGATCAAGGGGATGACTCTAAGGGCACCTTAGAAGAAGAGAATATCTTGTCTTCAGAATGGAAGAATATTATGGAAAGAGAAGAGGTTTTCCAGGAAACAAAAATCCCATGTTCAGTGGGTTAAAGAGGGGGATAGGAACACTACTTTTTTTCATCTCTCAGCTATGAAACATAGGAAAGCCAATTCAATAAATAAGCTTGTCTTAGATAATGGTGAAATTATTACTAAGGATAACAAAATAGGGGAGCAAGCCAGGGCTTTCTTTCAGAGCCTGCTTATGGAAGAAAACAATAATGATAGAATTGATAGACCTATGAATCAATTCATTGATAAAATCCCCTGTTTGATAACAGAAGAAGATAATCTAGAAATGTTAAAGCCTATATCTAAGGAAGAATTCCATGTTGTTTTATTCTCCATGGTTTCTTTTAAAGCCTCAGGTCCTGATGGCTTTCCTCCTATATTCTTTCAAGAATATTGGGAGATTGTAGGAGCAGACCTCATGGCTGTTGTTCATGATTTTTTTAGATCAAGAAAACTTTTGAAACAAGTTAATAATACCTTCATAGTACTTGTTCCTAAAAAATATCAACCTTCACACCTCACTAATTTTAGACCCATTAATCTATGCAACATTATGTATAAGATATGTACTAAAATGCTGGTCATGAGGATTTAACCCTTGCTTGACAAAATTATTTCTCCTGCTCAAAAAGGTTTCATCTTGGGTAGGTAGATTCTTGATGCTATGATCACCACACATGAGACTATTCACTCCATGGATAAGAGCAGAATCCCTGGGATGGCTCTCAAGCTTGATATTTCTAAAGCCTATGATAGAGTCTCATGGACTTTTTTATTCTAAGTGATCAAAAAAATTGGGTTTAATGATAAAATGCCTCACTTGTTATGGAATGCAGTCTCTTCTACTAAATTCCCAGTGCTGGTTAATGGTGTTCCTAGAGGTTTTTTCTCTTCCTCAAGAGGAATTCATTAGGGATACCCTCTCTTCCTGTACCTATTCATCATTATGGCTGAAGCACTGGGAAGATACATACAAGTAGATATAGCCTCAAAAAATCTAGTAGGCATCAAACCTGCCTCTTCCCTTCATCCTATGGTTGTACAGCAATTTGTGAATGATACCATCTTATTTGGCATCTCATCAATGATTGAAGCTAGAAGATGGAAGAATATATTAAATGATTATGCCAGAGAATCGGGACAAAAGATAAATTTCTAGAAAAGCAATGTGTATTTCTTCAACACTACTAATGAACTTAGACATATAATCATTGATATATTAGAATGTGCTTAAGCTAGCCTACTAGCTACCTACCTGGGTCTCCCACTCTTGGTCAAAGAGGTATCTCCAGATTTTTGGAATAGAATTATGGAAAGAACACAGAGGAAACTTCTTGGGTGGAAGGGGAAACTACTCAACAGTGCTGGTAAGCTGCAACTTCTTTGAGCTTCACTGTAAGGTATTCCTACTTCATCTCTCTTTTTAAAATTCCTACGTATGTTGCTAAAAAGTTGGAATAGATCCAAAGGAAATTTTTATGGATGGGAGTAGAAGACAAATAGAGAATGTCTTTAGTCAGATGGAAAAAGTGTGTCTTCCAAAATCTCATGGTGGACTTAATATTAGATCCATCAGGAACATGAATAAAGCCCTTCTCTCAAAAGTTAGTTAGAACCTAATCCATAATAGCAGTGAGTGGGTGGAAATAATGTATGCCAAATACATGCATAGCATTGATGACTCCAACTTTCTTCAATAGGTGGGATTACCCCAGGGATCTGCGATATGGAATAAAATGCTAAAAAGTAGAAGCCTTCTCAAATAGGGAATTAGGTGGAAGCTTGGAAATGGTTGGCAGATTAAATTTTGGGAGGATACCTAGTTAAAGGACAAGGCTCTCATCTCTCAAGGAAACTATAAATAAATTGGTGACTTGACTACCCACTTCTTTGGAGATAGGGTCAAGGATTATATGGAAAATAACAATGGGATAAGGAGCTGGAAAAACCTTTTAGATTGCTATGTGCACAGGCCTAAGCTTCTCCCAAGAGTCTGGGAGATCTAGCAGTGCATTCAAGAGATCAAAATCCCTCTCTTCCCTTGGGAGGATGAACAGTACTGGTGGCCAGATAAGAATGGATCGTTCTCTGTCAAATTTGCTTATCATCTGCTTACTCCTGAAGTTCAGAATAAAGAGGTATGGAAAAAGGTTTAGAATCATAAACTTATTCCAAAGATCAACTTGTTTTGGTGGGCTACTACCCATAACAAAATCCTTACTCAGGATAACCTCCAAAAGAGAGGTTTTACTTTGGTTAATAGATGTTTTTTGTGTGGTTCAAAAGAGGAATCAGTTTCACACCTCTTTATCCACTGTGAGTTTGCCCAAGATTTATGGGGCATAATACTTAACAACTTTGGTATTGAATGGGTTTGCAATTCTGACCTTAAATAGGTAATTATTAGCTAAAACTCAACCTTCACACATCCCCAGATTAAGGAAGTATGAAAGTAAGCTCTACCATGTTTGAGTTGGACTTTATGGAAAGAGCACAATCACAAAAATTTTAGGGACACTGCTAGAAATGCTTCTCAGGTGTTTAACTCCTTTGCTAGGACCATTTTGGAAAGTGTTACAATAGCTCATATTAGTGTTGTAGAGAAACCCCTATCTCAATTTGAAAGCCAAATTGTAGCCAAATGGAAGGTTTTAAACCTTATCCCTGGGTATGATAATTCCAAAATTCTACAGAGACTTCATACTAAATGGATCCCACCTAAACCTAATTGGATGAAACTCAAATTTGATGGGGCATCCAAGTTGAATGGTAAAGCTAGTGGAGGAGGAATTATAAGGAATGAAAAAGGATGGATGTATGTTGTCTATGCTGGTGGAATTGGTTGCCAGAGCAACAACTACATTGAAGCTATGGCTTTACTATGTGGATTAAAGTTAGATATATCCCTAAGAATAAGGAATTTGAATATTCAAGGAGATTATAAGATGGTCATAGATGCTGTTAATAAAGAATCTAAAGTTGGAATCTAGCTAAAAGACATCATTACAGATATCCAATTTCTTTTACAAAAGTTTTTTGAAGTTGAGATTTCCCATACCTACAGAGAAGGCAACAGGGTCACTGATGTTTGTGCCAACCTTTGTCAGCAATTCTCAAGATTGAGGGTGTGGTGAAAAGGTGCTCATATTCCCCTAAACATTAGGGAGATCATCTAAAAGGAGATGACAAATCAGGAATGATGCACATTGATGACAAGGATAGCTTTTGAAGGTGGTCCACATGGAGAAGGCCATTAGGGATCTCAAAAAATGATAACCTTAGTACTTCTTTGATTATCATTATTAATTTTTTATATCATGAGGTGGAGGCATGCAGGTTGCATCATGAAAACCAAGGGGAAATTATTTTCAAGCATGGGAGTAGACAACATCACCACTACAAGGCATTTCATAAAATGAGCCTTCACATTTGCATTCAGCACAAATGGAAGCAAGGGCTAGCTACTTGTTCGAAGCTGAAGGCAGAAATTAGGAATTTCAGTAGCTGGGTCTATAATTACAGAATGAGGGGAGACCGTATTCAAATTGAACCTATCTCTTGCTATGAATTTAAAGACAATCCATTAGTATGGCATTATTGTAAAGAAGGAGGTATCAGCCCATATTTGGAAATGCTAAATGGTTATGATGAAAATTTGTCTGAGTAATTTGTGAGATCCTGATTGAATAGGGGGGTCACTGTGGGTAGTATTAGCTTTGAAATCTCTAAAAAGGTGATTTATATGGCCATGAGAATGACCATTTAGGGTACAAAGCTCCAAAGGAAAACCAAAATCATGGATATGGCTAGCCACAAATTGTTTCTGGGTGACGAAGAACTCATCCCATATCAAGGAGGGTTTGAGCATGCCAAACTTCTGGAGCCATGGGATGGAGTGTGCTTCATTCTTATGAAGTACTTCACTCTCGAGGGGCATTATACCAAGTTTTATAACTACCACCTTTCTTTGTTAAATCATTTTAGACGTAATGCTATTATCAGCTTTCCTTTTTACCTGCTTTCCTCCTTGGAACACTCTATCCTGAGGGTAAGAGCCAAAATGGCCAAGAAGCCAAATATAAAACCTATTCCCCTACACCAAGGGCTTATTTTCTATCTCTACAATTTTCACCATGACCTTGAGCCAAATAAGAATATCATAGGTGTTAGTGAAGACATTCCCTCCAACCCAGTGTCTGGCCAATGCAATTGATGAATCCTGGGTTTCCCCTGCTCCTACCAAAACTAATGATGTCCCTTTCTCCACCCCTATTAATACCCCTAGCTCCTTTGTGAGAAAAAAGGGAAAGAAGAGGAAGGTTTATGGAGAAGAAGAAAATTTTGAAGAGACAATAGAAGGGACCCACAAGAATCCAGGCAAGGCCACAGGGGGCCAAGGTGGCAAACCTCACAAGCCTTCCAAAATTAGTAAGGAAGGTTTCCCTTCTAGAGTGCGGAGGTTGGGGTGGATCACTGGCAAACCACCCCCAAAGGCCAGAGTAATTGATTATTCAAAAAGTGCTTCAGATGAAGCAACCCAGGAAGAAGAGTCTAAAGAGCTAGAAATCCAAGAAATTTTAGAGGACACTAGAGGGAAACAAGCTTCTCAGGATTTTGAGGTCACTAAAGAGGAGGGTGTTGACACTATGGGAACTGCTAACAATAAGGGGAAGATGCATGTCGAGGAAGCTAGTGAGGTCACGGAGAATAAGACTGATTGGAAAACCAAAATTGGGGCCTTGAAGGACTGAATTCAAAAGCTGGAGAAGGTCTTTGCTAAAGGCCTTCGAAATACAATTCTGTTGCATATGTCTATGCTAGAAGTGGTGGGTAATTCTGGGAATGTTGACAATGCAGAGAATGAGAAACTTAATGATCTTGTTAATTCAATAGTTATGTAGATAAGGCCTTTCTGACTCTGGTCTTTCCATTACTTATGTTTTGTTTTTGACTATTGTTCTCAGTTGTGCCGTTGTTTCTCTGATGGCATCTTTTATTTGCTTGCTTTCTTGTATTTTTTGACTGTATAGGGTTCGACCCCTGGTTTTCCACATTACTTAATCAAAAACATATATAATATTATATGTGGCCTATGTTGTGAATTTTTGGAATATGTTCTAATGTCTCATTTTATATCCATGAGCTCAACATTATTAATTTAATCCCTATATGGAAAACTTTGAATATCTATAATTCATTAGTTTATGTATTTTTCCTCATGTTCTGTTGTAACATTGGATTTAAAAATATATATTAGTCCAAGGTATATTATCTAAAATGGTGTGTTGTGTAGTTTTCACATTATAATAAATGTTCTTTTCTTTATTAATATCTAATGTGTTTGATTTCTCTTTGTTGATGTGTACAAGAATGATGGATTTTGAATCATCTTTATATTCCCATGGTCTAACTAGTATAAAATTCAAACCACATAAATTGTCCTTGATATGAATTGGTATTGTATTTCTATCATCACCATAAGTAGCCTCAGAATCATCATTGGCATCCTTTATATGATATAAAAATTAGATCTTTATAATTTACTAATAAATTTAACTCTTACATATGTTTTTCATGGTCCACCATTCTAGGTGAAAGTTGTAATTATGGGATATCCATAGGATTAATTATATTCATTTTTTTACTAGATTCCCCAATCTCATATGTGTTTATTTTTTCTATTATAATTATCTATGGTGGTAGAACTATCATGGATGGATTTATCTCCAACTAAGATGGAATTTTAGTAGTATATTTTTTAGCTTTACAATATCGAAAGGGTTGATTGTCAGATGGGCATGTGTATAAATAGCCATCATGTAGAAATTTAATGTACCTATGTAAGGTATATGGCATAACATAAATGGCATGCATCCATGGTCTAACTAATATTATATTTTAATGTAAATGATTATGCATGACTTGAAACTATGTAGATAAAATTTTGGGCACCACTCTGATATCCAATGTGATAGAAACCAATGGTTAATGAGGTAAATCATCAAATATTCATATGTTCTTATATGATTTTAAAATAATGGACATGTTAACACTGATTATTTCTAAGAATGTAAGAATGAAAATGTTTAATCTTAATTCATTTTCAATTAAAATAGTTTTGATTATTGTTTTTTTGATTTAAACTTGTATGAACAAAGTAAATTTTGATCAATATTGGATTATGAGGGAAAATCATCATTGGTTAAATAGATAACACCCTTAATATATTTCAAAGGTTCATAATAGATGTAAATTAGGAAGTCTTTATGGCATGAGGTATAGATGTTTGATTCAATGCATGGTATTATATATATTTGAAAATAGTGTCCTTTTGAATTAATTCAAGCATGGAAATATTTATTTATGTATTTATTAAATAATAAATAATTTGATATCATCTAAACTTATTAGTTGGTTGTGTTGGATTAGTTTGGGAACAAGGAGGAATTCACTCTCCTTTCCTTAGCTAAGGAGGCACCTGACCTTGTCTAGAAATAATAGCATGAACTACATGGTCTACTATAAGCCTAGGGTCGATAGTAGAGGCAAGAGATGAGCTAATATAGTTGTGAGGTCTAGGTGTGAGAGGAGGAGAGAGGGAACCATCTGAACCTTTACCATGTAGTGGTAACATCTAGTAATTTAAATTGAGACATAAAATAATATGCACCACAAAATTGCTCATTTTTAAGCACTTACCTAAAGTATGATTTTATCCTTGACTGTGAGTGATATAGCCATGGGTTTACATGCATGTATAATATCCTATAATTCATGGGAAAGGAACATGTAAAAAATACCAAGAGGTTTCAGACTATGAAATGGTAGATATATTCAGTCATGGTAATCATGATGAATATGGAAATCAAGAAATTTGAAATCCTAAAGGAAAAAATGGAAGGGAAACAAAACCCTAATGATAAGTTAGGGTTGTAAATGTTCAATAATAAGCAGGTTTGCTAATATGTTTTATCAAATTTTTAGAACTAAGAGAATGTTATACCCTAAATAGACAAATTATTGCATAAAATTAGAATGCTACAAATATGTAATAAATGATACAAACTAATTTAGAGTTGTTAAATTTGGAAATTTACTAAATATGGAAAGTGTAAGAGAGAAATGTATACTTAGATATAAAATTAATATGAAAATTGTTTCTCAATCTAAGATTGACAAGCTTATTGTGTTGATTGTGTGTGGATCAAGAAAAGGAGATGGAAAGGTTCCCACATAGGATCAATGTGATGAGATAGTATTCATGGGTGATTTTATCCCTAAAGTACATTGATACCTAGCAGAGATCAGGGTTCTGAGATTTTTGGGTTTTGTGTTCTTCACCTATTTATTTTGTGGACAATGTGAAAGCTTATAATGTTCTTTAGTGACCATTATGTAACTATTTTTCCACTTAAAATCCCTAATTTACTAGATAAGAATACAAATGTAATGATGGATTAAAAATGGGTTAGCAGTTGAAGCTATGCTTAACCTTAACACCCCTATGTTAAGCATTGCCTACATACCAATACTCTAAAGATGAATAAAACTCCATGTAGCTCTCCCATACTATGGTGTTGTGTGGAAAACTAGTAAAATTTTATAAATGTTGGTGCAATCATGGTGTGATTAAGTGATTCAATCATGACATTTGCCCTTAGAGGTGTATTCATAATTTAGCTCAAGGATACTATGGTTGTATGTAATTAAAATTTGGAGAAATGGGGAATTTGTTTTCAATTTGCAATTATAATTTTGGTGTTTTTCTATGTGGAAGACTCTCTTATGTGTAAAATGGTTATAAATGTGTTTATATAGTGTTATTTTTATAATTCCCTTAGATGGATCTTCCTAAACTTGTGAGACAAAACTTACACAACTTTTTTTAAAAATAAAATAGTTATTAATTGACAAGAGGACACGGTTGGTGGGAGTAAACAATAGAAGGGTGTAATATTGTCTAGGTAAGGATCTTATGTCCTAAGGGAAATAAATGCTAAGATAAGGGCATGAATCAATATAATAATGATCTTAAGATACTAATTAAAATAGATAAGGCATATTGGGTCATATACTTGCTTAGAAGAATGAGTCATCCATGAAAAATTTGAATGAAAAGTGGCTAAAAGGTCCCAGAATTGGTCATGAATTGAGTGTGTCAAAATGGTGCTCACAAGAGCATGATTTTAACTTAAATGTGAATTTATGTGTCCACAAGTGTATATATTCTTAATATATAAGTACCAATTGAGTCCTAAGGTTTGGTTTAGTTTGTATTCATATGAGTCCATTTGGGTAATTCCCATGCCATCAACATGCTAGGTGAATGGGTCAACCTATACGAAGGGTTTAATTTTGAAAAATATTCATTTCTAGGAAAAGGGAGAAAATGTCAACCTCATGAAATTAACATCAATGTTATTGTCTAAACCTTAAGTTAATGGCTAGGAGATACAAACACCATTATGGTGATCCTAAAATGTTTAATAAAGACATTTAACTGATTTAGAATAGAATAAGAGGTTCTTGTAGGTGTCTAATAGTAACTGAGAATGGTTGGACTCATAAATATCATGTAATTGTGAGGGAATGGTAAATGAGAATTGTTTGGAGGTGCATAATTTAATTCAGGATAAGTGTAGGTCAAGATTACCTTTCTACATGTCAAATACCATATTTTCATGTCCACAACATGTTTCTACATATTCCATGCATAATGAGCCTTAATATGACACACATATATGTATTACAAGTAGGTGTACTGGCATATACTGAAATAGGGAATAAAAATCCAAAAGATGAATCTAGGAGGATATAGATGCTAATGTATGTTGATAACATCCAAATCCTAACAATTGTGTCCAAGTGCATCTAAAAATCTAGTTCCCAATCCAAGAAATTATTGATCTAATTTTTTACCATTCTTCCACATTCATTCAATATTAAACCTATATAGTAAAAAACATGTTAAGTAATTATTAGTCCATTAGGTCATTCCATTCATAACAAGTGAAATTATTCAAATCAAATTTTTTATTTTACATTCATATTAGTTTTTATCACTATACTTCATAAAATTTGAATTAGTTCAATGTTATATCTCATTAGATCACATTAATTAAAAATAAAGTAAAACATATTGGTGATGCCCATTTATATATTGAGTATTTCTTAACCTTAAAATATAATTATGGAGTAATCTAGGGTTAAATGGGTAGATATAGCCTAGGGTACAAGGATGGTAGACTATCTTTAAATCAAGCCAATTATTTGTGAAACTTAGATAGAACATATATGAAATTTATTATACTAAGATGCTAAAGATAGAAAATACAACTATGTTAGATATTACAATAACAATGTAAACAAGATACTTAGTTGGTTTTGATCATAATACAGATCCAGATCTAGAAGAGGCAAAAATTGGAGTGGATCTAGATTCTATAATAGTTACATAATTCTATAAATTATGCCTTTATAGTTATAAACACTTGTGTTGACCTAGGATGATTACATCGATGCTACTTTTTAACTTGGACATAAATTTTTAATACTAAATACCTAATGAAACTAGATGTTACCACCTGGATGCTTATGGGTTATATATCACCTTCACTCTATTGCATTCATATCTAGGTCATGTATTGTCACTCCTCTTCAAATGATAAAACCCTAGTTCTTCATCTTAATATTGGTTATAGAAAAATGGGTTAGTGGCCACACAATGTAAAACTACCCTAAAAACTCCTCTATTAATAAGTGAGCTTCCCAAAAGACTCATTTGTCAATAAGTGGTGCCTACATATCCAATACTCTAAAAAGGGCCTCAGACTTATGTAGTTCTCCCCTACATGTTGGATTATGTGTGAATCATGTAATATGTGATAATCAAGTACAACAGTGACCTATCTTGTAAATTGGAAAATATAACTCTTGGGTTACTCCTTCAATACATCAAACATGTAAATGTGATGTCCCTATGATTGTATGGAAATAAGATAAAATATGGAATTTGTCTCACTTGAGTGCTTGATTGAGTGCCTTTGGTAAATTTCTTTATGAGTAGGTAAGAAGTTGCTAAGCCTTTTTTAGATGAGTAATGAATGAGGGTTGATCTTATAGTTATACCAAAATATTTGGAGAATTTATTCCATTAAATAACTTAGGCTAACCTTTAGGATATGTTTCATTTACAAATTGGATGACTTTATGGAATTAAACACTTGCATTAGGATAGGGCACTTGTATCGATGTAGGCATCTGACTGGCTATGAGTGACCAAGTAGTTGGAAAAATAGGTGCAATTATAAAAATTGTAGAGATGGAAGATAATTAGGTTCATAACATTATGGGTAAGATAGTAGGTATGAATCATCATAATAACATTTTTTAGACTAAAAGATAAGTAATGAGGCACAAAGAAATAGTGTATGCAAGCCTTTTGGTAATAGGAAAGGTTTAGAAGCTAAAGGTACATCCATGATATGTATTTTCCATGTGTACAATATTGAGGTGCTATATAATTCAAAAATAACATACACATCCCCCCCCATTTAATATAGTAATAAAAAAATTAGTTGAAAGTAAAATAAAAATGTACCTAGGTGTGTATAACACACATTGCCTTTGATTGAGTCCAACCTTAGTGTTTTGCTGGTGACTAACCTATAAATAAGATAATGTTATAGTATATAATCAGTGCATATAACCTAAAATTAAAAGCATTGAAATAATTGAAATTGAAAGAGAGCAAGGTTTAGGAGTACACCTATGTATTGATGCAATGGTCTTGCCTTTTGTAAATTTGATTTGAAAAATATATCATTATGAATCACTGAATTTGAGATTAGGATAAATATGAAACTAGAAAGTTCATATATCTAAAGAGATAAAGAGAGAGATATTTAAGGGAACATGCCCCCAACCTTGGAGAAAAGGTGATTTTCCACCCAGTAGTAGATGAAAAACATGAGAAAAAACTTGTAAGGGTTGGATCAATAGTGTTGGTATAGTTTCTAACTTATGTGCATAGGTTTAACACACAGTCACATCAATATGACTCTATTCTATTTATGCAAGTTTTTCATCAAGTACAGTCTACTAGGTTGACCCTATCGACATATTACACTTTCAGACCTCTACATAGACTACTAGGTCAACCCTATCAACATAGTAAACTTCCAAACTTCTATAAAACATACTAGGTTGATACTTCTAGCATTGTATTCTTTACAAGTTTCAACAAATAGGGAACTACATAAATAGCTCGACCCAGTCGACACAGTTGGTAGAATTTGTAAGAATAAATCAAGGCACTTCAATAGCAATCTCACTTTCCTCTACATCCTCCAACCCACCAAGGTTCCTTTCTCTCTGTCTCTTTCATTTTTTTAATTCATTATAGTTCTATTTTTCATATTTTGTAGTCTTTAAAACTACCCCTATACAGTAAAGTAGGTCCACTCTATCGACCTAGTTTTGTGGTTTGTCTTCTATCTAGAAGACTAGGTCATCACTGTCAACATAGTTCTTTAACAAAACCTTAATTTATCAGTATAATAACAACACTATCGACTATGTTCTGTAATCTCTACATACACTATCATCTAAAATGACAATGTACTATGTTTCAAAGTTGAATTAACACTTATTTGCTACTAATTACTTCACACTTTTACTTTCTATTGCTTGCATTCTTAAAATAGATCACATAGTCTAATTAGGTGGTTTTTCAATATAGCATTCATTTACACTATTTTATTTTATTTTTTTTGCACACACTACCAAATCACATAATCTTAAAACACATTTAAATAATTGTCTACCCAAGGCCTACCTACTTAGATTTCATTACTAAGGGGGAAGCTGACTTGTTTTTCTAACCAAGTATAAACATGTGGTTAATGGTATATACTGATAAATCACCTGACACCCTTATCACTTTGGTGTGTGAAGTGAGGGGGTAGGCCCCAATACTGAACTAGTACCATTTCCAACACAAATCCCTTTCATCCTAAAATGTCTTGAAACCATCCATATATTACTTTTTAATTCCTTGATTTTAGCCAACTTCCTATCACACTTAAAATCATACTATAATAATCTAACAACATTCAAGATAAGCATTTAGTTAGCATTTAATTTCCAAGTTGACTACTCTCTTTGCTTAATTATATGTTGTATTGCAAAAACTTTCATTAGCTAGTGTTGGTGCAAGGTTTTGTGTTATGTGCCTCAATTAGATCATCCTCATTGACCTAATTGATTATGTGTTTCTTTTCACTCCTTACTTTCAAAATTAATTTTAAAAATGTCTTGTTTCAATACACAGTCATTCTAATCAACACAACCTCTTATAGACTATTTATTTTCCTTATCTATAGTACTAGACCAACCCTATCAACACAATACTCTTTTTTTCTTCCCAAGATATAGAACTAGGTTAACCCTATTGACTCTATATCTTTTTCTTCCTATTTTCTGACTAGGTTATAGAACTAGGTTGACCCTATCAACTTTGTATCCTTTTTTTATCAATTTTCATCTCATGTTTTCTATACTAAGTTGACCCAATCAACTCTATTCTCTTACTAATTTCCTTATTTATTCAACTCAATTCTCTATTTCTCTTAGCATTTTGTTCATTTCTCTCAAATCATCATGAAATCCCCTATTAGAATATTCTTGGGCAACCTGAATATATTTAGATACTATATGGTATGTTCATTTATCCCTCTCTTTTCCTCCCAAGAGAACCATCACTCTTGGGGCACCTCTTCCCCTCCATCCATGGATTTCAACATGGTGCAAATCACCCCTCAAGATGAATTTTATGGGTCTAACCCTTTCTATACCTATAAATATACTTCTCATCTTCAAAACCTTAAAACTAATGTGGGAGAAATTGACACAATTTTAATCAATAATCCCACTAATAATCCATCTACTAATAACCCTCCCCCTAATACCAATTATAGGAGTGTTCCTACCAACATCAACCCATCTATTAATATAACTCAACTTCTTACATAATTCATCCAGAAAGTGAACATAATGAAAACTTATAACACCTCTCAAATGATGCAACTCCAACATCATTTGATTGATATGGCTAATCAACCTATGGCTATCCATCTTCAAGCTAATCCTAACTACACTCCTCCACCTCTTAGAGATCTTTCAAGCAGTGTTATTCCTCAACCTATAATGAATAACAAGATGCTTCAAATATTCAAAATGAGCCTTTAGCTCCCTTCATTATGTCCATAGATATTGGTAACATATCTCCAACAATCAATTATGATGGAACTAAAGACCCTACCTCATTTCTCAAAGCCTTTGGCAACCTTTACAAAGAGTGGATCCAAACTAATACCTTTACCATGACTAAAATCTTAGTCAAAACCTTCATTGGTAATGTATTAGAATGGTACAACCAAATTTCATAAAATTCCATTTGTAAAATTGAATATTTGGTCCATCTTTTAGTTAAATATTTTCAAAATAATGATCTTCCCAAAAAATGTCTTAGCCACTTCATCAATGCTAAACAATCTCCCACTAAATCAGCTCATGAATTTATCAAAATATGGAAATAATTGGCCCATAAATCCAATCCTACCATTAATGATGATAACTTATTCAAAATCTATATAATTACCTTGACTCCTTCTCTTCAATATAAAGTTCAAATTTTTTCTCCCCAAACACTCATTTAAGCTCTTGACTAGGCTAAACATTAAGACTTTCTTATGAATCAATTTGAACCTAATCCTAAACTTATTAAAGGATATTTTCAAACATATACTAAATATATCATTGGTAATGCTCCTCAAATAACACCAGGAGTTTCCAAATCTAACATTCCTTCATCTTCTCACACACCACTCATGGTACATCAAATGAAACAATTTTTACCACCCTCTAAACCTTTCACCTATCCTAACAATCCTCCTAAGTGATATGACCCTAATAAATTTTATTGGATCCACTCTAACATTGGTCATTCCCATGAATATTTTAGAGGTCTCACTAAAAAAAAATTCTCCTAAATGCTTGGTTATTCATTTAATCATGAAGCCATGATAAACCTTCATCATCAATAGTACATTGTTGCTTATCAAAAATAATAGGCTTCAAAAGCTTCTACCTCAAATAACCAAAAACCTTTTTCCACCACTAATAATCAACAAACTACCAAGGATGTTTATGTTATTGATTTTGATTATGACCAATATTATAATAACTCTCAATATGTTAACATTGATAAGGTCAATCATTATTGCAAGCTAGCTCACAAAGACCCTATTACCAAACCTAAGAAGCCTTATTGGAAGAATAAATTTTGAAAGATGTTACCACCATAAATCTCACTTTGAAATCTCTTTAGGAACAACTTTATCCTCTCAAACCCCCCACCACTTCTATTCCTTTAAAATATACTTTACCTCCTAAACATCATGTTGGTTCTTCTTCTAAATCTCATTGGAACTTTATTGAAGAACTTAACTCTATACCTTGTAATATTCCACTTATGAATTTGGTTCATACTTCCCCTTATTATCTCAAATTCCTTATGCAATAATTATAATAAATTAAATATCCATCCTCTATAGATTAAGAACCACCTTTTATTGAACCTTAACCTACTAATGTACATACTACTGAAACTATGTGTTTTTTTTTCGAGCCTTCTATTTAATTTAATGAAGAATACATGATCATTGATGAAATTATTTTTCGTATAGATGATCCACCACTTTTTATTAAAATAGTGATTAATACTACCCTTATTCATAAAGTTCTAGTTGATGAAGGCTCTAGTATTAATGTGACATCTTTGTGGTTTATCTAAAAATTGGTTATAATAAGTATCATCTCAAATAAACCTATCTTACCTAGTATGGTTTTGATAAGACTAATCAAAATCCACTAGGTTTTATTTGGCTTCCCCTAACCATTAGACCTAAGACCATTTAAACTAATCTTATGATCCTTGATTTAACCTTATCTTATAACATACTCCTTGGTCTCCCTTAAACTCATCTAATGAGGGCCATTACTTCTTCTGATTTCCAATGCATTAAATTATTACATAATGGAAAATGATATAAACATGAGGTTGATCCCAACCCTTGGAGTATTCAACTTTCTAATCCCAAATCTTAGTATTGTATTCCTATAATTCCTAAGATCAATAGTGTTCCTTTACCTAAGTTCATCAACATAAATCATGATTTACAAGTCACTCTTATCAATTCAGATGATGACGAGCTTAATTATTCGCAACATACTTGAAATATTACCAAGCTATCTCCCTAAATTTCAAAGTGGCTTCCTCCTTTATTACCTCGGGCCCATATTATTCCTCTCATTGATGAGATCATTGATTTCCCCCTCCATGCAATGCTTAGGAGCCTTTTTTACTAGAAGATGACTTCACTTGAAATGAATTTGGAGTGGCTAAATTATTCAAATATCCTCTCATCATGTCTCCACATACATTCATTAATATTGTTATTTCACCTTCTAAAACTCCCCTTGAATCTCAAGCATGTACAATTTATCCAACATAAAATAATAATTACATAATGGCCCAAGCTCAATCTTATGACTTGGATGTTCAACATTATCAAAAATCCTTATCCTAAAGTCATTATTTTAATTGGGATGTTCATACCATTTCCATGGATCATGAATTAGATCCTGAAGGTCATGTGCCACCTACCAACTCTCCACTTCTTGATACTCCTTGGGTGGTAGAACAAATTATACCTTTTGAACCTCTAGAAATTCCTACATCCTCCTTATCACCTATAGATCCCATCACTATATTATATCCTTTCCCCATCATAAAAACCAATGACACACCAATCCCTTATGTCTACTTCTCCTACTCCTGAGATTACACTAGATGCCAAGGCAACTGATGTCTATCAAATACATTATGAGTATGATCACCATGGTAATCATATTTTAGATCTCAAAGTAGATGTTGAGTATTACCCACCATGCCTAGTGATGCATCTATTCTTGAAATACTTCATGCTTCAAAACCTCAACTTCTTTGGCAACAACATAACTTGGGAATTTCAAAACCAAAACCCCTTGTTTTAACAACTTCATTGGTAACATCAATCCTAAAACTAGTCTAATTTCTTCTTTACCTAATGCATCATACCATTTCCAAGATGGTAGTGCCTCCATCCTATCCTCAACCAATTATAATTTCTTACAAACTCTCACCTACCGAATATGTCAATTTTAGCTTATTTTTTGATAAATATCATGAGATCTTCACTTGGTCCTATAAGGACATGCTTGGTATTAACCCCAACATTGTGGTGCATGACATCATTACTTATCCTAATTCCAAGCATGTGCATCAAAAATAATGGCAATTTCCACCTGATGTTTCTACTTTATATCATAAGGAGATCATCAAATTACTCGATGTTAAATTTATCAAACCAGTCGACTATTTTGAATGGGTTTATAACATAGTTCCCATTTATAAAAATGTAATTATGGTCATTCACATCTATGTTTATTTATATAATATTAATCTCTCTTTTCCCAAGGATAATTTTCCTTTACCTTTGATAGATGCCATTATTGATTCCACAGATGGTTATGAAATGTTATCTCTTATGGATGGCTTGTTGAGGTACAATAAAATTCACATTTCCCTTGATGACCAACATAAGACCACCTTCACCATGGAATTAGGCACCTATTATTATGTCAAAATGCCCTTCAGCCTAAAAAATGTTAGAGCCACTTACTAATGATAAATTACTCACATCTTTCATGATCTTATGCACAAAATTTTTGAAACCTATGTGGATGACCTCATTACCAAATCCAAAAGTTGTAAGACTCATCTCTTTGACCTTACTATCATCTTTGACCATCTTCTTAAATATCGATTGAGATTAAATCCTTACAAATATGTCTTTAGTGTCACATCTAGAAAATTATTAGGATCCTATTCTCTTTCCATGTCATCGATGTTAACCTAGATAAGATTAGTGATATCATCAACATGCCCATTCTTCATTCCATTCTAGGCATTCATACTTAGGAAAACTTGGGGTGATTAGATGATTCATCCCCAAAATGGCTTATTGCATCCATTCTATCAATTATATTCTTAAGTAAGGTAATGCCTTATAATGGATGTATCCTTGTTAAAAATCCTTTGATATTATGAAGGGGTCTTTGCTTTACCCACCTATGCTTCATCCTTCTTGTAATAATCGACCTATAATTTTGTATACTTATTTTATACCTATATCAATTGAGTCAATGTTTTCCCAACAAGATTATAATGGAAGAGAGTATGCCACCTATTACATTATCTAAGGACTCATTAATTATGATAAATGTTATACAAAATTTTAACATTATTACCTTTCCATCTATTTCACAACTGAAAAACTTTAACATTACATGCTTTACCAGACCACTTATGTCATAATTCATTCTGATCCCCTTCATCACTTCTTCTCCAAATCCTTTCTTCTTAGATATATAATTGGCGAATGTATATTACTCCTTATGTAATTTTACCTCCACATCATAACTAAAAAATCTATCAAGGAACAAATCATAGCTAATCAACTTGCTACAATTCCTATGCTAGCTACCAATCCCCTTTAAGATAGTCTTCTAGATGATAATATTCTATACATTGAATGTCTTAATCAATATATTTCTCCCAAAGATTACTTTCATAACTTTACCATTGATCTTTAAGTAAGTAATCTTCATTAATCCACTATTCCCCTCGATACTACTAAACCAAATTTAGTTACCAAATACATTCTTGAAATTAATGTCGACTTGTATGAGGATACTTGGACCCTTCAATTTGATGGTGTTAAATTCCTTAAAAGAGTTGGTGTAGGTTGAATTATTATAATTCCTCTTGTAAAAATCATTCCTTTAGCTTTTTTCTTAACATTTTATGTCACTAAAAATATGGTCGAATATGAAGCTCTAATCTTAGGCATGAGAGCTACTCTCGATTTAAACATCTAATACATGCATGATTTAGGTGATTCTAAACTTATTTTCCACCAATTCAATGGTTATTACCAATGAAAAATCAAGAATATCATTACTTATCATCAAATTGTAACCACTCTTGTTAAATCTTTCATTTCCTTCTCTATTGAGCCTATCCCTCGAGATCAAAATTCTATTACTAATTCCCTTGCTTCTTTAGCATCTCTTTTTCATCCCCACCAAGTTCTTTTCAATCCCACTTTTCTTATCTAAATAATAAAATCTGCATCTTCTACTCAACCAAAATATTTAATTATCTACCACATCAAGGTTATTACCATCTAACAAAGCTCATGGTATAAAGACATCATTCAATTCTTGAAACACCAAATTTATCCTCCAAACTTAGACTCTCGTGAAAAGACTCACATTCATAAACAAGATTTTAAGTATGTATTTTGATATAACATCCTTTATTATCATAATTTTTAAGGTACCTTAATCCATTATGCTATGCAATATGAGTTTCCTCCTCTTATTGAATAATCATATATGTGTATTTGTGGTGGCCACTATAGCGGACATGCTACAACTTGAAAATGCCTATATATGGGTTATTTTTGGCCCACTCTTTAAAATGATTCAATTTAATTCCCTAAAAAGTGTACCCCTTTATAGCTTCATGATGATCTAATTCATTCACCTCCATATAAGCTTCAAACTATCAAATCTCTTTGGTCATTCTCCATATAGAGATTAGATCTCATAGGCAAATTACCTCCCTCTCAAGATGGGCATGTCTTTATCATCACAACTACCACATATTTTACCAAATGGGTTGAGCCTATACCCCTTTTCAATGTAACTAGTAACACCATTTCTAAATTTTTTTTAATCAAATCATTTTCCACTTTGTTGTTCCCCATACTATCATTTTAAACAATGGTAGTAACTTCAAAAATAAGGATGTCAAACAACTCTATTCTAAATTCAAGATCAATCTAAAAAATTACACACCCTATCATCCATAATGTAATGTCCAAATTGAGGCTACTAATAAAATCCTCTGAAAAATAATTTGTGAAACTCACATGGATTGGCACCTCCATCTTTATCCTACTTTTTGAGCCTATCATATGAGCATATGTACTGCCACTAGGGCAATGCCATTTTCTCTAGTTTATGGTTTTGAATCAGTGCTTCCATTAGAATTTTATCTTCCTTCTCTTCAAATATATCTTCATGGTATCATACCCAATGAATAATTACATGAAGCTTGCCTTCATGCTCTCAATCTCCTTGATGAACATCATCTTTTTGATTTGCAACACAATCACCAATATAAGGCTTGTATTATCAAACAACATAATAAACATGTTAAAATCCACAAATTAACATTGGTGATCTTGTCCTTAAATTAGATTACACCCATGATAAAGAAGTAAAATATGCCCAAAAATGGTGGGATCCCTATTTAGTCAAAGATATTCTTGGTTCAAACACCTATCACCTTCAAACCAATGAAGGTCATGTTTTCAAAGAGCCCACCAACATATAATTGTGCAAGAATTATTTTTCTTAATTATTACCTTCTTTTCTTGATTTATATATGCTACCTATCTAACACTCTTTGTAGGGTACTTACAAGGATCTCTCCCTCTACAACAATTCTCTCTTTTTACAAACCTTAGTCCTTCCTTCTTGGTATTTTAGTTTCCCCTTTTTCTCATGAGTTACATTGTAAAACTATGGATAGGACCTAGTCTTCTTATGATGTATGATAGGTTTCTTTATTTTCATAATTTTAACATAGTTTTTTCCACCCCTTGGGTTTCTCCTTTGTAAGTTGCAGTGTAAGACCATGGATATAGACCTGGTCTTCCTCACAAATACCATCTTTTTCTTACCTCATTTATTTTTCACATAATTTTTAGCACCCTTTTGGGTTTCTCTTTTATGAGTTATATTTTAAAACCATGGATAGGACTTGGCCTTCCTCATAAAATCACCATATTATCATTTCCTTTTCTAGAATGTGTTTTTGATCCTTATTCACAACTTTTGCTGTTGCTTTTTTTATAGATGGAATTTGCATAATAATCTCTGTTAGCATGTTTTCCTCCATTTCCCTCATTATTATGATAAAGAATCACACTTTTTGTCATTATATCCTCTTTTTCATTCTTTGTCACATTTTTTCAATTTGGAGTAATTCAAATTATTCCATGTGTCATTCCTCTTGATTTCCTTTCTTTTCACTCCTCATTAGATAAAACAAGGTCAAAGTCAAGATAAAGCTTTTGTTTCACCTAGATTTATGAGACTCTTAGACACCATGCTCTCTAAATTTCTCTCTCTTAGAAACCAAGCCCCAAGTATTCAAATGAAATTCATCTTCAACACCCATGTTTGGTTTTCTAAATCCATATGGAGGAGGAATAGAAAACAAATCAAGAAAGTTAAAAGCCAAATCATTTGAAATAAAAGGAAATTATATACAAAAAGGAAACATACAAATCATAAAAGTGAAAATCACACTGAAATACATGATTATAATCACATCTCCTATCTCTAATCAAAGCTCACACTCCACAGTTGGCATCACACTAGAGCTGAGGTCCATTGGGGTGACGTAGGCCCATAGATTAGAATAGGATAATATGTTTCTAACTACTTTATCATGAAAGTACCCAATCTTCTTAGTATACCAATGGCTCTATAAAGGGTCATAAATAATGGGAACACATTATGGTAAGGTAGTTCCATTTTAATTTTCATGTATATAGCCTTCATGGGATGATTTAAATACTTCATTTTTTGACCTAAGACTTGTGTGGCTAAGAAAAGTTCTTCAGATTCCTTAAGGTTGACAATCCTCTTGTTTTGACAAACCTAATTTGAGTGTCTTGACTTTGATAAAGAGTTCCTCTACCTTGGTTTTTACTTCATTCTCCCCTCTACTCATTTCATATCCCCCCTTGACAGGTATGTGTGATTCTAAATCCATTTTTCCTCTTCTATACTTCCTTCTTCACATCTTAAAAACATGATAAAACTATTTTGTTTCAATTTTATTTATCCTTAGATCAAAAAATATATTCTTGAGAAACTATGGATTACTTTATTTACACCATGGCTCTATATTTCTAGACTTGCCTTGCTTTCTTTTTATCATTTGTCATTGTTGTACTAACCTTTTTTGTAGACACCTGAGTCTGTTTCTTATTCCATGTAATTTTTCAATTTTTGAGTGAGGTTGGCTTATTACTTCTCACTCACCAATGTTTTTTTCCCTTTTAAGCACATTTTTCCATTGATGATTGAGTAAGGATTGTTAATGCTCACTCATCAATGTTGTTTTACCATTTTTTTTTCTTGCTCATCTTTCTTTAAGTAAGGATTGTTACTAATTTTATGTTGTTGTTTGATTACCATCCTTTTGACATTCAATCTTGGATTGATTTGGTGACTTTTCCTTTCTTACTTAAGGTTTAGTTGTCTAATTTTTTGGTCTTTAGTAGCTTTGGCTTTTTGGTTACCTAATTTACTCTAAATTTTGACTTGGTTATTTGGTATAACATACCACTTGTCACCCCTGCTTGCCAAATTTTCAAGTACATCCCATCCTCATAGCACTATTTATCTTGGGTTTCTTTCATTTGTTTATTTTTTCTCTTTAGTTTTGTATTATTGGTTTTGTCAAAATCAGTCTCTACACCCTCCATAATCAAAACTACAAACATAGTAGATAACCATCCAAAAATAAAGGTAAGTCAAGGTACACATACATTTACCTTTTCAATTATTTACTTTTATATCATTTACTTTCAATTATTTATCCTTTAAAATACTAAAATTTTTTTTTAACCTTAGTGTTGTGTGTACACCATCCCCAGTTGCACCTTAGTGACACGTGATGAGCTTTGAGTGGGGAATACATATACACATAATATTTTCAAATTTTATCAAATACTAATGCTTTTTATCTTTAAAAAACCCATCGAGTATCAATATCTCTAAGTGCATACCCTAAGGGGTACATTAGTAAAGGGGTGGGTAAACCATTGGTGTTTCACATGATTATTGTCCCTTATTTCCACTTATTACCAATCCAAATGGATCATAAAACCATTCCTTCAGCTATTTATCCTCTTTTACACACTCCTCTAGTATTTTCCCACTTTTTATCCCTCTTTTCCTCACCTTAATATCCTTTTTATAGTCTACTATATTAGGTCAATTGGGTCTATCATGTATTGTTTTGGGTAAAATTCATTTAGGATCTAGGTCAGCTCTTGGCTGACCTAGCCTGTAACCTAGTGAATTTTTGTCCATAATTGTACCAGGTTGATTGGGTCGACCCTATCAGCTAAAATTTTCAAAAGGGCTTAGGGTTAAATTTGCCAATATATACAAGATTATTTCATCATTATTTATAAAATGAATAAGAATTATTATTCATTTGTACTTTTTTACAATCTACTCTTCCACCATTATACTTGAGGAGTCTTAGCTTAGGGTTTTTACCTAGAGAATATAGTCTTATGGAGAAGTCTTGGATACTTTGGCCTTTCTTAATAATCTTTACAAACCACAATAACCTCTTTCAAAGACCCTTTGTCCAAGGGAGAGATTGAGTCTCAATGGGTTTGTTTTTTAGGTAAGTATTCTATAAATTTTCTCCTCTATTTAGTAGATAGAAGTAACCATAATTATTGGCTTCAAATAATATTAATCTTCTTCTTCATGTATTATGTTCTTACTCATACATAGCTTAATTGATATTCTCCTATGCATGTTTTATTTATTTACTAACCCCTATATTGTGCCATAAGCTTTGGTGAGCATTAGTTTAGATTTATTTACTTTACTTATTATTAGTTTAGTGAGATATGAAAACATAGGACCTAGCTAGGTTTATTTCATGATTTTTCTTGACTAAAGGCTTTGTAACCCTCTATAATATTGTTTATTATGGTAAGAGATACCCTAATTGGGTCTAGTGGATCCCCATATTGGTCATGTTCTTAATTAACTGATGTATCCCCAATCAAAAGTGTAAGTATGATCTATCTTCTTTGAGTTAGGATTTATGTATAGACATCTTGTATTTTTTATTGCATATAGATAACATGTTTATAAAACATGTATTTAACTAAATTTAAAATTGTGACAAATATAAAATCATACATCCATGGCATGCCCCAATTGATATGCCCCCTTTGAGGTGAGGGAATTATAAATTCATAGTTATTGTACCTTAAAAGGATAATAAACCATGTAAGTTATGAATTTATTATGTGTCATATAGAGGGAACATGTCTAGGTAGATATATCATTGAAACATGAATAATGTGATCACACCAAGTCCTAAGATGCATGATGTAGATCATGGCAATATCTAGATAGTAACAGTACAATCACAATAAGTAATCAATCACACACACAAGAGCACTCAAAAATAAAATCATGATACAAAGTTCTAAGGAGACTACAAACATGGGTCAAGTTCAAATGTCAAATAGTCTAAGGGACATGACTTAGTCAAATGTCCAAAAAATCAAGAAAGACATTCAAATGTCAATATACAATAAGCAATGACATATTCAAATATCAAAGAGGAAAACAAAGACATGGGGTGTAATAACCTCAATATTAAAATCCATACAAATACACTCACTAGGTAATAACCCAAACTCAACACTTATGTAAATGTACTCAAATCTGATATATTTTCCCAAATCCCACACATGTATTAACATGTATACACTTTGATTTTAACTAACAAAGTATAGAACATATATTATATGAAATGAAAAAATTCTTATGGAAGCTAGGCCAGTCTGAGTCAAATTTAAAATCTAGATATTACAAGAGACATGAAACCACACTCTAAAAAAAATTACTAAGAATAATCATAAAATACTCTAGATACTGAAAACTAAACTAATCTCTGACATGCAAATATAAACTCAAAAAATCCTACAAACACACACATGTATTGAACACACAAAATTTTCAAATTCATGAAGCTCTGATACAACCTCTAAATGAGATAATCCTCATGAACCAAAGGGATTTTATCTTTTGATTTAGCAACCAGTGGGTTCCCATCCATTGATCACCAAGAACCCAAGGGGTTTCATCCTCAAATCCTATGGTTAATTTATAAGTGCAACAAACCTATATAAAAAGTGGTTGTAATGTCAAAATATATCCCATAATGAGATCATCACATATTAATAATCAAGAGGCCAAATTTGGGTACCACAATCCCCACTCCTTATATGTAATGGGAAATGCAACAGATCTATAAATCAATCCTAGCTCGAAGAAGATAAATCCTACTTACACTTCTAATTAAGGATACATTAGATAATTGGGGTCATGACCAATATGGATCCACTAAACCTATCCAAGGGGTCTTTTACCACAAATAATATCACTAAGGAGGGTTCAAAATCCTCTAATCAAGCAAAACTATATAGTAACCCTAACTAGGTCATATGTTTTCATATTCACTAAACTAATAATAAGTAAAGCAAAATCTAATCTAGTGCTCACCAAATCTTGTGGCATAAAATTGGGATTGATAAACATAAAATTAAACATGCATAAGATAATCCTAATTAATCTATGTATAGATAAAACCCTAATGCATGAAGAGAGCAATATATTCAAAAACCATTACTCAAGCTACTTATATTTACTAAAGAGAGGAGCAAATTTATAGATACTTACCTTGAAGATGAACCCATAAATATTCAATCTCTTCCTTGGGAAAAGTTACTTTTTAAGAGGTTGTTATGGTTTGTAAGGATCACTAAGAAAGGCCAAAGCATCCAAGACTTTCTCCACAAGACAAGATTCTTCTCCAAGTATAAAACCTAAACTAAGACTCCTCAAGTAGAATGGTAGAAGAATAGATTGTAAATAAGTTCAAATGAATAATTAACTCTTATTGTCTCTCTAATAATGGTGAAATGGATATGTTTATATATGCAAATCTAACCCTAATCCCTTATGAAATTTAGGTCACCAAGTTTGACATAGTATCTTAATTGACAAAAATAAACTAGGTCAGCCAGGGGCTGACCTAAACCTAATAAGTTTTACAAATAAGAGTAAAAGATCAATGGGGCCGGCTATGTAACATAAACTATCAAAAAAGGGGTTTAGGTTAGATAAGGGTAAATGAAGGTGGTAAAATACTAAAGGAGGGTGTAAAATAGGAGGCAAACCTTAGGGGAATTGTTTGATGATATAAGTGTGTATATATTAAGTGTAAAAAAGGGAAATAATCCTATGAAGCACCAATGGTTTTCCCATTTCTTTTCCAGTGTACCCCTTAAGGCATGCATTCAAATAAATTTAGACTCAATAGGTTTATGTAAGATAGAAAGCATTAGTAATTGATAATGTTTGAAAATATTATGTGTATACATATGCCCCACTCAAAGCTCATTATTTGTCACATAGGTGAAATATGGGATGGTGTTTCAAGAAAGAACATAGCAACACACAATGCTAAAGGTAAAAAAAATTGTAGTATTTTAAAGCATAAAATAACTTAAATTTAAATGATTGAAAGGGAAATAATTAAAAATTAAATGGATGCATATCTTTACTTACCTTTATCATTGAATGGTTGTCTATTGTGTTTATATTTTTAATCATGGAGGGCATAAAGATTGATTTCAATAAACCCAAGGAGATAAAACTAAAGAACAAAAATAAATAGACACAGGAAAGCCAAGATAATTGGTGCTATGTGGACAAGATGTACATGGAAATTTGGCAAGCTAGGGTGATAAGTTCTATGTTAGACCAAATGACCAATTCAAAATTTAGATTAAATCAGGTAATCCAAAATCCAAAGCTACTAAAGACTAAAAAACTCAAACAAGTAAACCTTAAGTAAGAAAGGCAAACTCACCAAATCAAACCAAGGATACATGTCAAAAATGATAATTAAACATCAATGTGAAATTAGTAATAATCCTTACTTTTAAAAATGGGAAAGCAAAAATGGTAAAATAACATTGATGAATGAGCAATCACAATCCTTACTCAATCATCAATGTAAAAAGTACATAAAAGGGGAAACAACATTGGTGAGTGAGAAGTAACAAGCCAACCTCACTCAAAAATGGAAAAAGAACATGAAAGTATAAATGGACTTAGGTGTCCAAAAAAAGGGTATTACAATAATAAAAAATGGTAAAAATCAAGTAAGGTGATAATGGGATATAAAGCAATGGTCTAAAAAAATGATCCCTAGTCACTCAAACATGTTTTTTTCTAAATATAGATAAAACTAAAACAAAGTACTGTTATCATGTTTTTAAAATGTAAAGAAGAGGTAAGTATAGAATAGGTAAAATATATTTTAGAATCACATCATTTTGTCAAGGGGTAAATGAAATGGGTGGGTGGGAGAATGAAGGACAAATCAAGCTAGAGGAGCTATTTATCAAAGTCAAGACACTCAAATTAAATTTGTCAAAACAAGAAGACTTTAGACCTTAAGGACTCTTTATAACTTCTCTTAGATACACAAGTATTAGGTTAAAAATGAAGTATGTAGATCATCCTATGAAGGCTATATGCATAAAATTAAAATGGACCCCTTCCCACAACATATTCCCTATTCCTCTTGATGCCTCATGAAGCCATCTATCTACTAAAAATATTGGGTACTTGCATAAAAAATTAGGTAGTACTATAAAAAAAATTGAATTCTCCTATTCCAATCTATTGGCCTAATACACCCTAATGAACCTTAGCTCTATTGAGAGTCCAAATATGGAGTTTGATCTTTGATCGGAGATAGGGGATGTGTTTGTAATCATGTTTTTTAGTCTGAATTTGACTTTTGAAAAAATTTATGTTGCCTTTTGTATATCATTGCCTTTTATTTCAAATGATTTATCTTTTAACTTTCTTGATGGAATTTTCTATTCCTCTTCCATACAGATTTGGATAACCAAACATGGGTGCTAAATATGACATTAATTTGATTATTTGGGACTTGGTTGCTAAGAGATATAACTTAGAGAGCATGGCATCTAAGAGTCTCATAAATTTGAGTAAAATAAAAAGTTCTATCTTGACTTTGACCTTATTTTATCTAATGTGGATTGAAAGGAAAGGAAATCAAGAGGAATGAAACAATTTAAATTACTTTAAATCACAAAAATTGTGACAAAGGATGAAAAATGGATACAATGATAGTTAAGTGTGATTCCTTATCATAATAATGAGGGAAATGTAGGAAAACATGATATCATAGATTGTTGTGTAAATTTCATCTATCAAAAGAATTAAAGGCTAAAGCTGAGATAAAAGATCAAAAACTTATAACCATTTTAAAACACATTCTAGATAAGGAATGAAAATATGGTGACTTTATGAGTAAGGCGAGGTCATATCCATGATCTTACACTATAACTCATAAAAGAGAAACCCAAGGGGTGTATAAAGTAGGTGAAAGACAATAAGAAAAAGATGGTATTTGTGAGGAAGGTAGGTCATATCCATGGTATTATACTTCAAATCACAAAATGGAAACCCAATGGGTGCTAAAAATCATTGGAAATCAAGGAAAACAAAGAGGATAAAAGAACATCATGAGGAAGACTAGGTCTTATCCATAGTATTACAATGAAACTCATTATAAAAGGAGAACCAAGAGAACAAAAAGGAAGGATTAAGATTTGTGAAAAAAAAAAAATTGTTATAGAGGAGGATACACATGTAATTATATTGAAAAAAGTGTTAGATAGATAGCATATATAAATTATGAAAAGAAAGGAAGGATCTAGGTAAAATACTTCTTGAATAATTATGCATTGGTGGGCTCTTTAAAAATATGACCTTTATTGGTTTGAAGGTGATAGGTACTTAGACCAAGAATATTTTATCTAAATAAAGGCCCCACCATTTTTTAGAGTATTTACATTATTTATCATGAGTTTAGTCTAATTTAAGGATAATATTATCAACATTAAATGTGTGAATTTTAACTTATTTGTTATGTTATTTGCCAATATGGGCCTTATACTAGCGATTCTATTGTAGAGTGAAAAGGTGGTGTTCATCAAGGAGATTGATAACATGAAGGTGAGATCCACATATTTATCCATTAGGTATGATACCATGAAAGGATATATAAAGATATGGAAGATCAAATTCGAATGGGAGGGTTGATTTAGAACCATAGACTAGAGAAAATGGTGTTGACCCAATGGCAGTCCGTATGCTAGTGCGATAGGCCCAAAGAGTAGGATATGGATGAAGGCACCAGTCCATGAAAGCTTCAAGATTTTTATTTTGGAGAATTTTATTAATAATTTTACTAGTGGACTTGTCTTAACCATCACATTTTGGGTGGTAGGGTGTGAAAGTGATTGATTTTAAATTTAGCACAGAGTTGTTTGACATCTTTATTTTTAAAACTACCACCATTGTCTAAAATGATAGTATGATAGACAATATAATAATAAATGGTTTAATTTAGGATGAATTTGGAGAAGGTGGTGTTGGTGACATTGATGAGGGGCATAGCCTCAACCCATTTGGTAAAATATTGTGTGGCTATGATTATAAATACATGCCCATTTTGAGATCAAGGTAATTTACTTGTGATATATAATCCCCACATGGAGAATGGCCAGGAAGATTCTATAGTTTAAAGCTCAGCTATATATAAATGAATTAGATCATCATGAACCTAGCAAGGATTACATTTTTTATCAAATTTTATGGCATCCTTTTCAAGAGTGGGCAAAAAGTATCCCATATGTAAGCATTTTTGGGTTATAGTATTTTTGCTACAGTGGCCATTATGCTTATTTGAGAAAAGGATGAACCTTTTCTTTCATAACATATGGGATAAATGTACCTTTAGCATTGTGATAATATAGGATGTTATATAAAAATACATACTTAAAATCTTCTTTATGAATGTGAGTCTTTTCATGGGAATTAAGGTTTGGAAAATAAGTTTAGTGTTCTATAAATTGAAAGATATTTTTGTACCATGGGCTTTATTGAATGGTGATGGCCTCAATGTTGAAGATAATTGAATCTTGTGGTTGAATAGAATATGGGGATTTTCTTATTAGGATTTTAAAAATGGGATCAGTAAGAACTTGCTGTAAATGAAAAAGAGATGTTGAAGAAGCAAGATAATTAGAAATAGAATTTTAATCTCAAGGTATAGGCTTGATGGTAAAGGAAACCAAATATTAGGTAAGGTTAGTTATGATTTGATGATAAGAAATGAGATTATCACTTTTGCATTGATAATAACCAATGTAAAATGAGTTGGGAGTCACCTAAAGCATGTAGATATTGGATATTGAGTTCAAGGGTAGCTCGCATGCCTAAGATTAAAGCTTCATACTCCATCATGTTGTTAGTGACATCAAATATGAGGAAAAATACTAATGAGATAATTTTTCAAAGAGATATCATAATTATAAAAACTACCCAAGATCCTTGAAAGCATTTAGCTCCATCAAAATGAAGGGTCTGAGTATATTCATGTAAATTAACATTAATTTTAGGAAGTATTTTGATAACTACTTTGGGTTAAGTAATATCAGGGAAGATAGTAGACTCATCTAGATTACTTGCTTCCAGGTCAGTAGTGAAGTTGTAGAAGTAATCTTAAAGGGATATGGCTTGGTTGAGAACTTCAATGTAGAGAATATTGTTATCAAGAAGACTATCTTGAAGGTTGTTGATAACTAGAATAGGAGCTATCGTAAGTTGATTAGCAATGATTTTCCATTTGAAAACTTTTTGGGTAATAATTAGAAGATCTAATTCCATGAGAAGGACTATCCATTTGCCAATTCTATCTTTATGAAGGAAGGCTTTGGATAAGAAGTGACAAAGGGGATCAAAATGATTGATAACTTAAGTAGTTTGATAAATCATATAATTTCAGAGCTTTTTAGCAATAAAATATATTGTGAGGCAATCATATTCGACTTTGGTATAATGTTTTTCATAGTTGATGAGGCCTCAAATGATATAATATATGGCATATTACCTTTAAATATCATCTTTTTGGGTCAGCATTACCCCAACTAATATGGGTGGATAAGAGATATACAAGATCAATGGTTGATCATTTGAAGAGGGATAAAGAGTAGGTAGGTGAAGTAATGATTCTTTCATATTAACAAATTCTTTTTGATAGGGATCTATCCATTCTAAGGCATTACCTTTCTTAAGAAGAGAATTGATGAAATAGATACAATAAGCCATTTAGGAATGAATCATATAATTACCCCAATTTTATTGAGGTAAGTGTGAATGTACAAAATGGATTGAGGGATGGGCATGTTGATGATAGCATTGATCTTGGTAGGGTCGATATTGATGTCATGAAGAAAGACTAAAAATCCTAATAGTTTACCAAATGTGACACTAAAAAAACATTTATAAGGATTTAGTCTAAGTTTATATTTAAGGATATGATCAAAGATGATGAAAATATCAAAGAGATAAATCTTGATACATTTGGATTTAGCAATGACGTCATCCACATAAGTTTCTATAATCTTGTAAATAATATCATGAAAGATGTGAGTTATTTCCCATTGATAGGTGGCTCTAGCATTTTTTAGGTTGAAAATAATTTTAACATAGCAATACGGTCCCCATTCCATGGTGAAAGTTATCTTATTTTGGCCTTTGTGGGTAATATGAATTTGGTATAACCCAAGAAACAATCCATAAGAGACAACATTTCATAACCAACTATGGAATCAATAATGACATCTATTAAAGGTAGAGGGTAATTATCCTTGGGATAAGTAAAATTAATATTATGGAAATTGATGAAAATTTGAATGACCATGGTGACCTTATTTCAATCATGGATTATGTTAGAAACCCATTCAGAACAGTCCATGGGTTTAATAAACATAGCATCAAGAAGCTTGATAATTTCTTTATGCCATAAAGTGGAAACTTTAGGTGGAAATTTCCATTGCTTTTGTTATACAAGTTTGTCATTAGGATAAGTGATAATATTGTACACTAAAATGTTAGGGTCAATACCCAACATGTCCTTATAGGACTTGTTGGCCATATTTGGCCTACATACTAAGTTATACCCACTTGTTAAACCATCTGATGTAAAGTTCTTGATTGAGCATTCAATTAAAATCATCTAGATAGGATCTAGATGGTGTGGGTGGAGAGAAGAGGCCATGGAGCTCACAAACCTTCAAAAATGGCAAAATTAACTTTATGAAAAATTGAGGAGTGCATGGAACTCATTTTCTCCACTTACTCCATCCAGATTTTGTCCAAACATTTGGCCCCAATAACAAGAGAGGATAAATGACTATTTTAGTATTATTAGTTTTCACACGTATGGAAAAATCAAGGAAAATAAATCATATGGTTTCATTAATTCTTATTATAATATCATTTACATCAAGTTTTAGCTCACATGATGATGCAAGATGCAAGATATGCATCTCCAAAGTTGGGTCTGCAGACTAAAATGACCAAATCTTCATACTTGGTATTTTTTTGAGCCAAGACCAAGTGGACAAACCAACTTGTGCATTTTATATATTCACTTAGGAACCCTTCCAAACTATTAGATCAAATGGGTTTATTCCTTATGAAATTTAAACCCTCTCCTAAAATTTTGGTGCCTTCATGAGTGCTACACTTCAAGTTACAAGTCTACAAAGTTGGGCGAAATATGAAAGATGTCTATGCAAGTGTCAACTTTATGCCCAATAAAAAATCCATATGAGTTAAAATTTGAAGTTATATGGGATGAAAAAAATGTTCTCATGAAATTTAAATGACATTTTCATGAATTTCAAGTTTAAACTCCATGAACTAGTCATTGGGGTTCAAAAAATTATTAGCATAGACCTAAGGAAAAGTACATAACAAACAAGTTTTAAGACCATGAGAGATTGGATCAAGTCAAATGGTAAATATATCCTAATTATAAATAAGAATTAGATTTCAAGGTTATGGGTCCCAAATATCCATGGTCTATGATTAATTGGGTCTCAGGATCTAATGGTGTGCAACGATTGAGGTGTCAAAGGAGTCTAGCGGGGCCACTGAAAGTTAATTATAAAAGAATGAGCTAAGATAATTCAAAAAATTGTGATCATGTATGAAAAGCCTAACTTGGCATGTATAAGAGATTTAAATTGATCCTAACCTAAGAAACAAGAGAAATAGAGCTCTATATAGACACAAATTTGATCGATTATTGGGCAAAACACTATATCTATAGGAAAACCAATATCCTTAGACTGGTTTTCCTCTATAGTCAATTTAGATTAAGATCCAAGGCATAGAGCATGTGTGAACATATTATTTCAAGTCATGCCTCATTAGGCCACCATTCAGGATAGACATGACATGTCCTTGATAGTTCAAAAACTTGAAGATCTTGACCTCATAATGGGATCTAGTGGAATATCAAAGGATCAAAGCCTAGGAATTTGGAAAGTAGTTAGAGAATTCACTTATATCTTGATCATAACTTTCCACCTTTAAAAAAAATTTGTCTTCTAGTGGATCTTTCTAAAATTAGAATGATCCAGAGGCTATCTAAGCAAATGATGAAGATCTCATTCATAATGACTTATTTTGATTGGACTAAAAACATGATAGATTATATTGAAAGCTGACAACTCATTGGTTATCAAGAACATCAAGCTTCCTAACTTCCCTCTCTCTCCCTTTTTATACTATAAATAGAGGTCTTGGTGCCAAGAATATATATCTCTCACTTCTTAGATAGATCATTAGATCTCTCTTTATATTTCTCTTATTTCCTTCTCTTGGTTAGACCAGACTCTGCCAAGATGAAATTTATAACCTCTTGAAGCAAAGAAGGTTATGTTTTAGTTTCACTATTTTGTTATAGTGTGTATATGTCAAATTTGTGCATGTGGTATAAGTCTCTCCCACATCAAATTATGATCTCACCTAGTTACTAGTTCATCTGTTCATGCACATTATGTTTAGCATTTTGTATCTTTTGATCAAAGCCTGAATGTGGATTTTATGATTGGTTAGTGTCTTACTTTATATCTCTCTTTAATTTCTCTTAGCCTAGACCATCTGGTGCACTTTCACATGAATACATGAATAGATAGTTGAAGTTTGAACCCAATCATTTACTTGTTCTATTAGTGTTTTAAGTCAAGTAGAGAGGATCAACCTATATTTTGATTCATCACCCTGTTAACCTTATTAGGAGCCCTTATCCCCTTCTAACCCTTTTCTCATGAAGTGATAGGATTAGTTTTATTTTTATATGATCATAAAATAGGAACCAATCTACTCCAAATGTTTAATCCTATCATAGGCAACCATAGCCTAGGATTTTCCCCATTTTATGGCTCAATTAGGGGAAGCCCAAAGAATTTCTCCCAAGGGTGTGAGTTGAAAGCTATAAAAATTTATGGCATTCCAAATGGGACAAAAGACTAAAGTATAAAAAATTTATTTTGGTGTTTTTATTCTACATACCAGCCTTTGGAGGCATTATGGAAACACTAATGGTGACTCTGAGCATCTCTCATCCAATTTGAGTAGTCCAAGTGCCTAACCCTCATTATCCAGTATGTATAATCAACCATATTCTAATCAGTATGCTTATTACATGCCTCAATATCCCTCTTATCAGATGGATTACATTTATAATTTCCCTCTAAGTTTCCCTTAGAAATAATATCAGCCTTATCATGACCTTCACCCCCTTCCTACCCCTTATCAAGACAAGACTTACCTTGTTACATCCCTAGCAAGACTCAAACAAGCATTATCAACCTATATGGGGTTGATAAGAGAGATTGATATAGGTTTAGAGTTTTTTCTAGTCATCTTTACCCATGTTCTATAACAATCAAGGATTACTTTGTATATGGTTGAATACAGGTGGTCTTCCCTCAAAGGTGAATAATAGATAGTATGTGTGAGTAAATATGTGGCAATAATAGGGAGTTTGATTCAAGATGTAGGTAGTATATTAATATCCTTTAAAATATAATAGGCCCACAAAATAAGTCTTATGTATAGCCTCAAACCCAACTCTTGAATATCTTGAAATGGCCCATAGTCCACTTGGTCAAGTCTCATCTTCACCAAGAATCGCACTAGTTCAGATAGAAGAAGAGTTAATCATGCAAGAGTAAATCAAGAAAATATAGCCCAACTCAATGAGCTTGGTATTAAAGATTTTAGAGACTCTCTTTCCTTCCCACAAGGGCCACTAAAAATATCCTTCAAATACCCAAACTAAATTTATACTCTCATAAGTTGTAAGCAATGAGGACTCCTTCACCCTCCCACCATCTCCCTTTGGGGCTGAAAGACTATTATACAAAAGATGGAGGAGAATATTGTAGTCATAGGTAAAATTAAAGAATATAATGAAATTTTATATGATGTGGAGATCATAATAGGTGACCCATTTATTTTGTATGAGGGAGAATTATGTTTAGACCAACCTTCTTGGCATGGTTTTGACATTGATAAGCTCGATCTCGATGAAGGAAATTCATAAGATAAAATTTTGAGTTAATTTGATGAGGAAGATATCTTGAGCACTCAATAAATACAAATAGAAGGACCATTACCTTACAATAAGGATAACTTTTTTAATAATCATAAATTTCCACATAGGCATGAGCTTCAAGAAGACTATGATCTGATTGTGCTTGAGGAGCATGATCGTGAAATGACAAAGCATAAAAGTGAGGTAAAATATGATTAATCAATGGTTTTATTGATAAGAGGATGACCCATCAAGTATATATCTCAGTTGGAAGATGCCAAGAAGGAGCCATCATAGGTTGTACTCAATTTAGAGCATAAAATCAAGCTTCAACAAGAACAAGATTAGCTTACTCATTCACTCCATGAGGCTTGCACATCTAAATAATCAGACTGAAAGGATGAGTTAATTTTTGTTATTTTTATAGGAGAAGCATACCATAAATATGTTAAAAATATATCACTTATCCATATTTTTTTAATATCCCTCAAGCATGTAAAGTATCATGTGTTATTCAGAAAAGGTAGCTACTTTGTACAACTAGTTAATGGTTTTGTATAGTTTCATTTTGCTTGGTTAGTTTAGGATAGGTTAGATTTCATGATTTTCTCCAAGTGTCTTGGTGAACATCTATTTATTAGGTTATTTGATTTTTTTTTATTCTTCTATCCTTTTGTTTCAAAAGAGGTTATAGACTAGCTTAGAGAAGTGACTCCATGCCCAATGGATCAAACTAGCAAATAGATTGGGTTCTTAAGCATAGAATTCATGATTCCCTATGAGTCACCAAGAATGTTGGATATATTTGGCCCAAATACAAAGTTTTTCCCACTTGATAAACCATATAATGTATATTTCTTGATTGACCATTCAATTCAAATCATCTGGGCAGGCTCTAAATGGTGTGGGTAGAGTAAAGAGGCCATGGAACTCACAAACCTTCAAAAATGGTAACATTAACCTTATGAAAAACTTGGGAGTATGTGAAAATCATCTAATTTTCTCACTCCATCTATATTTTATGCAAACATTTGGTCCCAGTAGCAGGAGAGGATAAACAACTATTTTAGTACTGTTAGTTTTCATGCATATGGATAAATCAAAGAAAATTAGTCATATGGGTTCATTCATTATCATGCCAATATCATTTACATCAAGTTTCAGATCACACAATGTTTCAATATGGAATATATGCATCTTCAAAATTGGGTTCATAGACTAAATTGACCAAATCTTCATAATTGACCATTTTTTTATTCAAGACCAAGTGGACCAACCAACTTGTGCATTTGATATCTTCACTCAAGAATCCTTCCAAGCTAGTGGATCAAATGGGTTTACTCTTTTTTATTTTTAAACCATCTCCTAAATTTTTTTTTTCCCTTGTGAGATCTACACTTTAAGTTACAAGTATACAAAGTTGGCCAAAATATGAAAGATATCCACATAAGTGTCAACTTTACACTTGGAAAAAAATCCATATGAATTTAAATTTGATGGTCTATGAGATGTCAAAAACAGTCTCACAGATGTCAAATGATGTTCATGTGAGCATCAATTTTAAACTCCATGAACTAGCCATTGGGGTTCAAAACATCCTTAGTGAAGACCTAAGGAAAAGTGTGTAGTCGACAAGTGTCAAGACCACAGGAGCTTGGATCAAGTCATATAGTCAGTGGATCTTAATGACCAATAAGAAGTAGAGATCAATGTGATGGGTTCCAAATATCCATGGTCCATAATTAATTAGGTCTCAAGATCTAATGGTGCACAATGATCAAGGTGTCAAAGGAGTCTAGCCAGGATGCTAGTATCTAATGACAAAGGAGCAAACTAGGATAATTCAAAAAAAGGTGATCATGTAGGACAAGCCTAAATTGACAAGTAGAAGAGCCTAAACTTGAGATTAAGCCAAGAAAAAAGAGAAATAGAGCTCTATATAGACTCAGATTGGACTGATTATTGGGAAAAACACTATATCTATAGGAAAACCAATATCCTTAGATTTTTTTCCTCTACAGTCAATTTAGTTCAATATCTAAGGCACAAATCAAGTGTGAAAATATTATTTAAATTCATGCCTCACCAAGCCACCATTCAATACATACATGACATGTCCCTGGTAGTTCAAAAACTTGAAGATATTGCCTTCATAATGGGATCTAGTAGAAGATCAAAGGATCAAATCTTGGTAGTTTGGAAAGTAGTTAGAAAATTCACTTTTGACCAGATTATAACTTACCACCTTTGGCAAACTCTTATCTTCTAGTGCAGCTTGCTAAAATTAGAATGATTTAGAGGCTATTTGAGAAAATGGTGAAGATCTCATTCATAATGACTTGTTTTGATTGGACCAAAAACATGATAGAACATCTTGAAAGTTGATAGCTCATTAGTTATAAAGAATAGCAAGCTTCATGACTTCCCTCTCTCTTTTTCTACTATAAATAAAAGCCTACTCTACCAAGATGAAATTTGTAACCTCTTGAAGCAATAGAAGGCTATGTTTTGATTTCACTATTTTGGAATAATGTGTATATGTCAAATTCATGCATGTGGTAGAATTCTCTCCCTCATCAAATTATGATCTCATCTAGTTATTAGTTTATATATTCATGCACATCATGTTTAGTTTTTTTCATATTTTGATGAAATCCCGCATGTGGATATTATAATTGGTTAGTGTCTTACTTTAGATCTCTCCTTCATTTCCCTCATCCTAGACCATTTGGTGCACTTCCACATGGATACATGAATACATGGTTGAATTATAAACCCAATCATTTACTTATTCCATTAGTGTTATTTGAGTCAAGTAGAGAGGATCAACCTATATTTTGGTGTACCACACTATTAACCTTTTAAGGATCCCTTATCCCCTTCTAACCCTTTTCCTATGAAGCACTAGGCTTAATTTTAGTTTTAGGTGAACATCAAAGAGGAACTGGCCTACTCCACATGTTCAATCCCATCATATGTAATCCACAACCTAGGATTGTACCCATTTTATAGCCTAACTAGGAGAAGCCTAAAGAAATTCTCCCAAGGGTGTGATTTGAAATCCATAACAAGACCAAGCAAAGATCTCATGATATTTATTAAAGAATAAGCTAAATTTATCATGTTCATTAGGTGTGATTTCACAAGAAACTATAATTGGTCGAGGGCATGATGGAGTACCATCTTCGATGCAATTAGTTTATTTGATAAGCATAACATTTCCATCTTGGAAATAATAAGGTGCATTAGGAAAAGAGGAAATTGGATTTGCTTCAAGTTCAATGCTAGTAATGAATTTTTTGAAACAAGGAGATTTATTTTTGAGATTCTTGAATTTACGATTTTGAGAAGGAATTTGAGGTTCTCGAGTTTGAATTAATTCAAAAATTTCTTCATCACTAGACAAAAAGGGAATAGGACATATTACTTGACATATACTTTGATGTTGATAATTTGATTACCATGGAGATCATATTCAGAATGTATCTAATGTACATTAGTGGCCTTGGCATCTAACACAATCTCAGGAGTATCAGGACTAGGTTGATTAGAGTAGATTGGTTTGTCATTAGTTTCATTGATGAGGGAAGAATCAAATGTAATGATTGAATCTATAGGTGGTAGAGAAGATGCAACAATTTTTGGATGTTCATAAGGTAGGATTTATTCTATCACCCAAGGAGTATCAATACATAAAGAATTAAAGGGAGGTACATGACCTTTAGGAGCTAATTCAAAATATATGGAAATGGTATGAACATCATGATTGAAAGCAAGTATTTGGGATAAAAAAAATTATAATGTTGAACATGCAAGTCTTGGGATTGAGCTTGAGCCATGATGTGGTTATCATCATAAGTTGGAGAAATGGTACATGCTTGAGATTTAAGAGGAGTTTTAGAAGGGAAAATTATGAGATCACTGAATTTTCATGAAGACATAATTAAATGACCTTGTAATAATTTGGTCACTCCATAATCATTATGTGAAGGTGTCTTATGGGTTATAAACATCTTGAGCATTGCATAGAGGGGGGAAATCAATGATCTCATGAATGAGATATTTAGTGTGATCATGAGGTAATAAAGGAGGAAGCCACTCCAAGATATAAGGAGGTATATTAATATTATTGAAAGTATGTTATAATTCATTATGTTCATCATCATCTGCATCAACAAGAGTGACATGTAAGTCTAGATTAATGTTGATGAATTTAGGTAAGGGAACATTATTGATTATTAGAATGGTAGGAATGTGATATTGATATTTAGGATTGGGAAGTTGAATACTCCAAGGGTTTTGATTGGCCTCATGTTTATACCATTTATTTTTATGTAATAAATTGATGCATTATCTATTGAAAGAGGTGATAGCCTACATTATATGAGTCCAAGGTTAGCCTAGGAGTATGTTGTAAGATAGGGGAAAATAAAGGACCATAAGTTTAGTTCAAATGGTGTTAGGTCCAATTGTAAGGGGAAGACAAATACAACCAAGTGGATTTTGATTATTTTTATCAAATCCATGATATGTTAGGTAGGTTTTCTTGAGATGATCATTATTATAGCCAAGTTATTGGATGAGCCACGAGATCACATTAATACCAGACCCTTTATCAACTAACACTTTATGACTAAGGGTAGTATTAATGGCTATTTTAATGAATAGTGGTGGATTATTAACATGAAAAAATATCTCATCATTAATCATGTCTTTTTTGATAAATTCAATAGAAGGCTTGGAAGAAGGACAAAAAGATTCAATGATATGCATGTTTTTAGGTTGAGGCTCAATATAGGGTGGTTCTTCATCTATATAAGATGGATATTCAATTTATTATAATTGTTTCATGAGGAATTTATGATGATAAGGGGAGGTACTAACTAACTCCATAAGGGGAATCTTGCAAGGCATGGATTTAAGTTCTTTGAAAAAGTTCCAATGGGATTTAGAAGAACTAGTGCAAGGTTTATAAGGTAAGGTATATTTTAAAGGAATGGAAGTGCTTGGTGGTTCAAATTAAGGAGATGGTTCCTCATTAACTTATGAAGCTAAATGAGTAGTTATAGAATCTTTGAGAAGTTTCTCTTCCAAATATGGTTTCTTAGGTTTAATGACGGGACCTTTGTGAGCTAGTTTGTGATGATAGTTAACCTTAGTGGCATTAACATATTGAGAATTGTTTTAATATTAGTCATAGTCATCATCAATAGCATAAACATATTTGGTATGTTTTTGAGTGGAAAATATGTTTAGTCATTAGAAGAAGAAGCTTTGGGAGCTTATCATTTTTGATAAGTGGTGTTGTACTTGTTAGAATAATTAATCCTATCTATTTTGTAATAAATGTCTCAAGGTGTTATTAACATTTGATTGACATGGGTTAGTTACTTGAGGTATTTCCTCAGTGTAATTAGTTGTGTTGTAAGTCATAATCCCTATAAAGTAGGAGATATAATCTCACTTAGTATTGTATAAATAAACACCTCTTGTAGTGCTTTTATTAATTATTTAATGCAATTCATTCTATCTTTCATTTGGTACGAGAGTAAGAAATTTATAAGGATTCTTTTTGGAATCATTAGAGATTTGATAGAGATTGAGAGAAAATTTTGTGTGATCTTTGGATGCGTCACACTGCTCCAATTTCAGCCGTCTTAAGCTGAAATGCTACTAAAATTCTAGCTAATTTGTAAAAAGAGAAAAGTTGTCAATGTAGGAAAAAAATTGTTTTTGAAAAAAATTTGACAATTTATACATTAATGTAGGCTAAAAAGATTCATATTCGGTCATTTATTGACATTTTTTTAATGAGGGTTTGAACTCATTATTTATATTTAGCCTATAGAAGAGGGTTTAATTTTAAATTTTCAGATCTAAAATCTATATTTTATATTAAACAGTTTTTAAATTGACAATATTTAAAAATATATATTAAAACTCTTTTTATATTAATTTTAGATCTGTACAATTTCAGATCTGTGCATATTTAGATCTCCATATTCAGAAATTTTGTATTATTTTTTAGATCTAGAAAAATATAGAATATATGGAATTGATCCTATATTTTTTATGAACTCTACTCAAAAAAATATGAATTTTAAAAAAAATCGGAATTTTTAGAGTTTCTGGTGATTTTCTATGATTTTTTTAAGTTTCTATTTTGTAGGACAAATGAGGAACAACAAAAAAAATGGTATAGTTTTATATTTTTTGCATAATCATGGATCAAATATTATACCACCAAACTCCTCTCATTGATAATTTCCAAAAAGTATTCATTTTCTAAAAATAGAGCATTGAGGCACCTGTGGTGAAAGTTTGAAGGTAAAGGGTAATTTGGAAGTATTTATTTGGTGTAGGGTTAATTTTTTAGGTGGAGCACCACCCAAATCCACCATTTCTAGCATCAACACCACCATCATGCCACCAATAGTTTTTAACCTTTGTTTATGTCATAAGACCATCTATTGGGCATTATTTTTAGCCCCTAAGGGCTTGTCCTTCACCATTATGAGCCATCTTTGAATATCTTTTCTTCCAAGGCTCATAACTTTTGATTTGTGAAGCCAGAGAAGGTGATTTTTTTCACCTTGGTTATTTTTTAAATATGTATGTAGTGCTAAGGATATTTTTTTACATATTAATCAGCCATATTTCCAAAAAAAAAATTGATGTTTTTTCATGATCTTCACAGTTGTAAAATCTATTTATCCTGATTCTATATTAGATTGTAAATTTTATGGGTAAAATTTATTGATTCATCACAACATTAAAAATTATAAGGTGAAAATCCTATTTTTTTTTCCAAAATTTCAAATATTTAAATAAATAAGGGGGATATTTTTATCTTAAAAACCTCAAATTCTCTTGCAATGGGAAAATTGTACTTCAAACACATTTTTGGTTGAACCGACATCCAATTTTCCATTCCATTTTTAGATGCATTTTTTGCAAATTTTGACATCCATTATGTGCTTGTGTACGATTTATCATCTTTGTGTATGCATTTTTGAATTTTTTTTACATTTTTAAAATTCACATTTCATTTTTGAACTTAACAACACACTTGTAATTTGTCATACAGAACTTAAAAAATGTCTGGTTCAAGACCTAAATTTGACCTTCTCAACCCATAATTACTTTGTGGTGATAATTATGTAGCATGGAAAACAAAAGAACAAACCCATCTTGAGTTTGAAGATATTTGGTTAGTTTTAGAAGGCACATGGGTCTGACATGTAATAGATTTTTATCAACAATAAAAATTTGACAAGGCTAATAAAAAGGCTAAGTTAATAATCATGTTTGGAGTTTCAGATGAGGTACAACCTCCTATCCGTAGTGCTACAACTATAAAATATGCTTGGGATAAGCTTAAAATAGCATATGAAGCTAAGAATCAAAACCAAATCATGCATATTTATATCTAATTCCACACTCTCAAGCTCAAATCAAATGAATAAGTATTAGTTTTCCTTAGAAAGGTTGTAACTTTGCAGGCTTAACTTCAATATTTGGGTGAACTAGTGACAGATGACTATTTGGTCCCTATAGTCCTTAGAGAACTACCCCCCACATGTACGATCTTTGTAACCACTTTGAATGTCACAAGAAAAAAACCAACCTTTGAGGTGTCAGTAAATTTATTGCAATAAGGGGAAGCTATGCATAATTTAGAGGAAATAGATGACAAGCATGCACTCGCATTAAATCCAAAGGGGAAGAAACCCATGAAGGTTCAAAATCAATATCCAAAGAAGAATAAATAGAAAAACCAACCAGGTAATAATTCACATTATTTTAAAGCATGTCAAATTTGTGTGAAATAGGGACATGAATTAAAACATTGTCAGTACAACACTTTTTAATAGGGCTCATCAAGTAAGAATCCCTCTTTCAATAATTCACCAAAAATAGAAAAGAAGCAACCACAACAACAAAATAGGTGGAAATATAAAAATTACAAGCTTAAACAACATGAAAATTTTGATGAAGATGATGATTCTTCAAATGAGGAATATGGTTTAGCTACTTAAACACATAAGTTTGCCAATCATCCAAGTGTAGTTTGGTATGTTAATTCAGGAGTAACTAGACACATGATAGGGAGAAAAGACTAGTTTTCTAATTTGACAAAAAAATAATCAAATAGAAAATTTTCACTTGGAGATGATACCTTATATACAGTACAAGGTAGTGGTAACATCAAAATTCAACTTGGAAACAAAAATTGTAACATTTCAAATGTTCTCTATGTTCCAAGACTAACAAAAAATATTTTATCTGGTAATCAACTACTTAACCACAACCTCATGGTTGAATTTGATCACCAAAATGGTCAAAAAGTTTGCCACATCAAAGATAAGTCTAGGAATTTAAAAGTGATTGCCAAAGCTTCCAATATTAGAAAAATGCTTTAGCTTGATTTTGTACAAAATGATCATCAATCACTTTGGATCAAAGATACATAAATAGGTAATTTATGACATAGAAGATATGGTCACTTGAGTTATGGTTATTTGGTATAATTAAGAAAATAAGAAATGGTTTGTGGTCTTCCCAAACTCAAGCAATCTTCTGATATATTTAACAATTACTTAGCAAGAAAATAAAGAAGAGCTCCCTTTTTAAAGAATGAGTATCCGTCACTTGGTAAGTTAGACTTGGTGCACACTATTATTTATGAACATTTTTCTCCCAGTCTTAGAGGGTATAAATACTTTCATCTTTTTGTGGATGATTACCCATGAAAAATTTGGGTATATTTATTGAAGACTAAGGATCAAGTTTTTCAAGTCTTAAAATAATTCAAGTCCATGGTTGAAAATGAAAATAATATAAAAATCAAGACCCTTTGCTTAGATCATGGGGGAAAATACACCAGTAAATAATTCTCAGCCTATCTCAATGTGAATGGAATCAGTCAGCAACTGATAGCTCCATCTTCACCTTAGTAGAATGGAGTTGTAGAATGGTGTAATAGAGTCATTATGGAAATGTTTTGTAGCATGGTTGAGGATGCAAAATTACCTAATACATATTGGGTATAAGCTTGTCACACTATAGTCTACTTATTAAATAGGTCACCCACCAAATCTATTGAAGGAATCACACCTCATGAAGCTTGGATAGGGAATAAACCAAAGGTAATTCACCTTCAATATTTTGGTTTCAAAACATATATGCATGTTCCTATGAATAAAATAAATAGTTTGGATAATAAAATAAAGGAATGTATTTTTGTGGGATATATTGCACAATCAAAGGCATACAAGCTACTTGATCTAGAAACAAAGAAGGTACTAATCAGTAGAGATGTCATGTTTGATGAAAAGAGTGAAATAAAACCACATTTTACATAGGCAAATGATATAGGAAAAATTCCTCTAATATTTTTAGATAGTGATGGTGAAAGTGAATAGGATGATAGTCAAACAGGACCTCCATCACCACCACCTATAGTTCAATATATGCCCAAGGGGTATACAAGTACTATACAAGATGTTAAATTGAATGGAATACCAGATACATCCACTTCAAGACCAAGGACTCAAAGCATGGATCAAGAAGAGGTTAATATGGACCTTATGAGTATTGTGCAAGAAACATATGACCCCTCTATAGTAACAGAAGCCCTATAGTCTAGACCTTGTAAATATTCTATGGATGTAGAATATTAGCCATTGATGAAGAATAACACTTGGTAGCTTGTTGATCTTCCACCAAGGAAGAATCCTATTAGATGCAAATGGGTCTGTAAGACCAAGTACAAAATATATGGAAATATTGATAAATACAAGGTAAGGCTTATTACAAAATGGTATGATTATAAATAAGGCATTGACTATGAGGAGACTTTTGTTCCAATAGCTAAGATAAAGAATATTAGAATGGTTTTTGCTATCACTGCATAGTTTGGATGGAAAGTCCATCAAATGGATATATAAAATGTATTTCTCAATAGAGATTTGAAAGAGAAAGTATACATGACTCAACCTGAAGGATTTGAGACACCTAATTAGGAATAGAAAGTGTGTAGGCTTATCAAGTCTCTCTATGGGCTAAAATAATCTCCCTGAGCCTAGTACATCAAGATTGATGAGCATATTGTACAACATGTATTCAATAAGAATCCATATGATCCTAACCTCTACCTCAAAAATCATAGGGGGAGGTTGTTATAGTGATTGTTTATGTTGAAAATCTATTCATCACTGGTAGCATAGTGAAGAGGATCGATGCAACTAAGAATGATCTCATGTGATCATTTGACAAGATAGATCTTGGGTTGCTACACAATTGTCTTGGTTTGGAGGTATGGCAAAAGGAACATTGTATTTTTATTTCATATATGAAGTATACCAAATCATTACTCAAGAAATTCATGATGATGGACTACAAGCCTATTGCAACACCTATGGAGATAGGAATTTAGTTTTCTCATACATATCCATTACTAGAATTAAATGAAACTCTGTATCAATAATTAATTGGGAGTCTCATTTACTTGACATATACTAGGCTAGATATTAGCTATGTTTTCAACTATCTTTCTCAGTTCATGTAAGAACCAAATGTGACTTATTCAAAATTATCAAAGTGGGTATTGAGATACATCATAGGTATATTTGATTATGGCCTAATGTATAAGAATAATGATAAGTTATTCTTGATAGGATACATGGATGCATATCATGCAGTTTCTATTGATGATAGGAAATCCACTTTTGGATTTGTGTTCTTTATAGGATCTAGTCTGATTTTATGGGGAATTAAGAAGAATAATTATGTTTATATATCTTTAATATAGGAAAAATATTGTATTTCAATAAGATATATTTGTGAAGCAATACGGATATGTCATCTACAAAGTGATATGGATACATCACATTCTTTCAATACTTAGAGTTCCATAGACTCAACCTATAGTTCTGAATTGTGACAATCAGGATGTCCTACATCTTGTTCATAATCTATCATTTCATGAGATAACCAAGCACATATAGGTTTAGATTCATTTCATATGTGAACTTTTTCAACAACACAACATACAGCTCTAGTATTGCCTCAATCAGGATCAGTGTGTAGATGTCTTCATGAAGTCACTTACACATGAAAAGTTTGAGAGATTCAAGAATTATCTCTCTTCTTCTCTTTAGGATATGATAATTTAAGTGGGATAATGTTATAATAATTAATCATATCTATTTTTTAATAAATTTCTCAAGGTGATATTAACCTTTGATTGACATAGGTTAGTTACTTGGGGTATTTCCTAGGTGTAATTAGTTATGTTGTGAGTCATAATCCCCTATAGATTAGATATTTAATATCACTTATTATTGTATAAATAAGCACCTATTGTAGTGATTTTTTTAATTTGGTCAATGTAATTCATTTCAGCTTTTAGTACTCTTAATGATGGAGTTAGATCATGGCTTCATGATTGAAGGAATCACCAAGCATTTAAGAGACAACAAATTTAGTAAGCCCTCAACAAGTTTCATGGGAATGACAAATGTCAATGTGGAACCAACAAAAAAGATTAGGGTTATACCATTTAGTAGGATTATTAGGATAAGTAAAGGGTTTAGAGGGTGTTAGGAAGTGGTTCATTTATTGCATAGTTAGTGGTACGTGAGAAGATGGGGGATTGTCAGTGTTGGTAACTCCTAGTTTTTTTTTAGGAGTATTTTTAGTGATGGCATTAGTAGAATTTTGAAAATAAAATTTAATTAAATTGGTATTAATTTATAATTTATTCATGAGAAAGTCTTGACATTAGGCTTGGTCAAGAGCTTTGTTAACTATTTGAGGGGGCAAAAATTCAAACCTTTTATTAAAGTGAAGGTGTTGACCAAATTTGACTTTAGGTCAAATTTAGATCCTTATCAATAAAAAAACTTGGTTTTTTATATGTTAAAGTGGTATAAATATTTTTCATAGGCTATATTATAGTTCACTTGATGTTATCTAATGTATTTTTAGCCTTATTCATGGTTTCCTAAGTTTATTTGTCATTTTGAGTCACTTAGTGGGCTTTTAAGGGTCATAAATATAAGTGGCAAGGTTCCCAAGGTGACCAAGTGTCTTTTTTTACATTAAATGTCAACAAGGTCATATTCCCTATCAAGGATGTCAGTTGCATCATAATATTGTAGGTTGTCTAACTAAAATACAAGAAACCAACTAAAAAGGGGAGCATTTGGCACTTGTACAACCCATGGGGAAGTGTGCCACATGGGAAAGGATCATGGAAGGCCTATTAATCTTCCTCAAACCAATTTAAATTATTTACATTATTTTTACATGCCATTTTTAATTCATAATCATTTTGCTCCTTCTTTGCTTTCTTAGACATACATAAGTGACCTTTCATTTTGTGCTTAGTATGGATAACTCAAGAGGTTTTAGGGTAAATACTTTCATTAGATGATATTAAACTTAGACACCTTAATTTTTATATAAATATTGAAAATATTAATCAACTATGCTTCATGAACCATCTTCATGAAGTTGATTATACTTTTTTGCAAGTTATTTTATGAACCCTATAGGTTTTAATCCATTTTATTCAAATCCATATGAACTACTTGGTGATGTTGACTCCAGAGGATGTTTTCTACCTTATAAAATTGTATCCACACTTAATTTCATGTTTCATTTTTTTTTATGGGAAAGTTAGTCCATGTTGAAAGGAAGGTGCCACCATATGCAGTCTCAGTCAAAGTTCCTCTTGTTTGTAGAATGTTGGTTTCCTATAAAGGTATCATGTAGATGGTATATGGTTTTCTATGGGTATAAAATCCATAAATTCACCTCCTTCCATGTTTTTGTTTCACTATATCATGTCTTGGGCATCTTGCATCCTTACCTCTTCTCACAATCAACCTTTTGCTCAATTTCACTTATAGTTACATGTATGATCTTGCCCATTTTGTTCATGGATTTGTAATCATGGTATATCAGTTGGTTTAAGTAATAAATAGCTGAAGAGAATTCATTTTATTATTTATGACGATACAAGTGTGGTTACAATTTTACTCATCACACCAATCAATCATTTTAGAGACCCCTACCTACTTTATTCTAGATGTGTGAAAGTGGTTTTCACATTGGAGAAGATGTGTTAGAAATTGTTTCAAAGTTTTATTTTTGTATATCATGTAATTAAAGGTTTGAAATAATTTTTAGTTTTTTTTATGTAATTTATCAACATGTTGTTTCTCCATTCCATGCCCTACCTGTATAAAACCCCAATGCACACCTACAGGGCCTTTGTTGACATCATACTAAGGGGTAGAAAGGTTGATGTGTGTTCTAACCTCTTAATATTATTAAAGTTGCATTGGGATGAATGATGAAGGCAAATAATTGTTATAAACAATTCCATTCATACATACTACCCATAACTCTACACTTGTTGCATGTGCATGCTCATGGCCACTTATAGATGGTACCTCAAAATTGTAAAGGTCTTTGAATGGATAGTTTAGAGAAGGATAAGGTCCCTCTTAAAACCCTGACCTATTTAATAGCCTAAGATAGACCTATTTTAAATATCAATTATATAAAATGAAGTGTAACCATGTTGAAGGGGACAAGAGACTGAGTTTAGGGAAACTTTTCATAAAATGTGAAAATAAAACTCCAGGGGGTTTTTATTGACCTATTACAACATGATTACAGAGTGCTCTAAAGCATATAGATTGGTAAACCTTATTTCCCCTAGTATGGATAATATATAATCCAAGGATGGGAGTCAAGAAGTAAGTGGAAGTTATAAGTTTGGAGCCTCAAATATGCTCTTAAAAACACTAAAATTATACACTGATATCTACAAGTTTGTAGTTGTGAATGGATTTTGATATCCTAACTTGACAACAATACACTTCTATATGGATATAATGGTATCATGGATTAAATAAAATTAAAATTGGAATTAAGAAAATTATCATGATATTAATACATGGTTTTCAAGTTTCATGAGTGTCTACAAGTGTCCCTTCTTAGGGAGAATACACACCTACAATAGGGTATACAAATAGTGAGCTAGTATGGGTGTTAAAGTTTTGTTTTAAGACACTCAAACTAAATTTAGTTATAAGTAAATGATTTGTTACATAAAGGAATTAAAATTAAGTCGTTAAACATCATAACCAAGTTTAAATGAGCTGATGCACACCTATAGGAATCATAGGTAGGGTGTCTCAATCTGGTAGGCAAGGACTCAGTTGAGAAGCTCAAGTGCATATGAAGGGTATAAGCATGATGTTAAATTACCTGTATGATTTTAAAATGAAATTTTAAATATAAATAATTTATTTTAAAAAAAAATTGAGACCTAAAGTATACAAGTGTACCTACAAGTGTCTCTTCCAAATAGGAAACACAGACAACAATCCATCAAGTTGAAAACCAAGGAATATATGAGGTGTTTGGAAAATTTGGAATGATAGTGAGTTGTAATTACTTTAATTAAAGTTTTTAAATTCTTATTATACCCTCACACATTATGAATAAGGTAGATAAAGGCTTTAATAATGCACATACAACCCCTACCTAGGCCCTTGCACATAGTCAACTTTTAATAGTCTACCTTAGAGATTTTATGAAGTTTGAAGGACATATCCATGTGATAAAGATCCAAAAATATGTATAGATAATATCCATAAATTTTATAATCCCACAATATGTTTATTTTTTCTATATAAATAGGGGATGTGCTCTTTGTTTTGTCTCAGATAGAGGGCACTTTCGAAAGGTACAAAGCTACAATTTTGGATATTGAAGGTAAGAGGATAGGTTAGGAGTTGTTTAAAAATTTAAAATATGTGTAGAGAGTTTTTTATCATATATAAAAAAATTATAAACCATTTAAATTTTATTTAAACATTCCATAATGGTATATACCTTCAAGGATGCAGATGGGCCTATTAGACCTAGTTTAGGCCTAAAGCCCCAAGTGGGGGGGGGTCAATATCACTTCTAGTATAAAATGGGAATTATAATCAAAGGAAACATGTTTATATATACATTTAAGGTGTTTTTAATCTATTTGAGTAAAAAGGTACCCATAGTAAAGCCACTTTTGGCTTAAGACCAATTCAAGCCTGCACACAATCAATGCTTTGAAAGTTTGCCTTGAAGTTTTATATGTTTGAAGCTGTTAGAGGGGTCATTTTGACCTAAATTTTAGTGAAATTATTACTCATGACATAAATATAACCCTATAATAAGTGATTTTCATGTAAAATTATGGCAGATATCCTCTATTTTATCTCAGAGGTAGGCCACTTTCAGGCCTAAATAAAGGTAAAAAATGGAGAAAATATAACCTAAATGGGTATTGGGTGCCTTGGAAACATCATCTAATGATTTGGGATGATGTAGTAACCTATATTTATCTAGAAAAAACATGAATTTTTCCAAATATTTATGATAATACACTATAAATTGTTTGTGGAAAACCATATGCAGTCAAACCCTAAGGGTCTCAACTATGCCTAATTGGTGAATGAGAAGAAGAGATGAGGAGTACTTGGAAGGTTATAGGTTGACTTGGTAGGTTGAAAAACATATAAGTAAACATGAAAATAAATACACAAATGGAATAAACCTTATAGGAAGGTATATATCCTCAAAATTATAGACAAGCCTATTAGGCAAGGTTCAGGCCTAAGGCCAAATGGGAAGTCACTTTACTTCTAGCATGACATCGGTTATCTAGCTAATTGAAACATGTTTATGAGATGTATTTAGGAATTTTTGATATTTTTGTATATATATAAACCTATATGAGATCTAATTTTAGCCAATATGTATTCCAAGCATGCAGGAATTGTGAATACAAGCTTGATGGGGTGGTTTCAAGTACTAATATCTTTTATGAGACTATGCATGGATATCAAATAAGTTTGGAGGGGTTAGTAGGGTTTCTTAACATCATGTTTGTATCATTTATTAGTAGTTAAAATGCCATATTTATTTAGGATCATCTCAAAACATCTCCATGAGGAAATGGTCAAAGATGCAAACCATCAAGTATGCAAAGTTTAAGTCATGTCTTAGTATGGGTTTGAATTCAAACTATTGTATTTTCCCTCTAAATGTTGTCTTGTGACGAGGAGTAAACGTAAATGTAAATGTAAAAAAAATAAAAAGTGAAAGATTGAAAGAGTGAAAAAGGGTGAATTTTTTTGAGAGGAATCCCCACGTTAGAGGCTTGTTGACAAAATAAGGGGGAGATGGTTGAAATATTTCAACCATAGAAAATTTGTTAGAATATCTTCTCAACTTAGCATATTAGTTTTATAAAATATTCTTTGTTTTGTCTTGAGCCCAAGTGGGTTTTATGGAGAGAGAAGTATAATTTCATTGGAAATAATTTAAGACTTGTATCCTATTTCAAATAATATTAAGGTGGTTAGAATGGAAAAAGAATCATGAATGGAGTTTGACAGGGTTTCCAAATACATAAACACAGTCCATTATCAAGATTAGATTCACATAGAAGTAGATTCATGAGGTACATAGATGAATTTAAATAGGTATATGGTGTGAATTATAATATAATTAATAAGAAATCAAACCTTATAGACTCTCAATGTGTGAAGATTCAATAATTTAACCCTCAACCTGTAGGAAAATAAGGTGCAGGTAGGGAACAAGGAGTTTATATGGTTTAAGGATCAAATGATTTGAATGAGTCATTTTAGTATGGTAACATTAATATATATAATATATTAGGTTTTTTTAGGTATAATTATTATTGAGGATCATTTTTAATATCTATTCACTAAGAAATTAGAAGGAAACCCCTGCTCACAGTCATAACTCAGTCTATTTCAAGTGAGATCTTCTTGTTTATAATGTAAAGGAGGTTAGTATGGATTATTATATGAATTTATAAGGTTAAGGTAACTTAGGTAGACCCTAATAAATAAATTTTAACCCTTTAAATAGGATAAAACACTCATAGTTTCAATTAGTATACTCTTGGCCTATGTAGACCCTTAAAAACCCTAGATCTAGGATTTGGCCTCTAAAAAGAGTTTACACTCTCCAAAGTGCATGAAAATTTGTAATATTGGACTTATAACTATTCCTAAAAATTTTAATGTGGTTTAATACCTATGGAGAATGGATAAGTACAAAAACATATAATTGAAGACAAGTTCTAGGTGTATGCAAGCAAAAAGAATAGGCCCAACTGAGAAAAGTGGTTTTTGTCCAAAGGATGGGCATAATAAATGATTGATTCACATATAATTAGGTAATGGGTATCTTTAAAGGTAATTTTTTTGGTCATAAAATATATACTTTGCTCAGGACAAGGAGCTTTGAATGAAAGGAGGGTTAATTGGAGTAGAGGCTAAAGAAAGAAGTACAATTCTGTATAAAGTAACCTCATGAGATTTTTAGGTATGTTATATATAAAGGAATAATGGGTATAAAAAATTGATTTTAATTAATTATTGAGATAACCTATGATAATTTATGTCTAAAATATAGAGGAAAAGGGCTACAAGGAAAGGTGCACAAGCCAACAGGTAAATGAAGAATATAGAGTTTTCAATCAAGGAATGAATGATCTGAATGGGTCTTTATAGGTATGTTAAGATGTATGAAGTGTCTATATGAGGTTATATTTAATAAATAAGTTGTTTTTAATATAATAAGGTTTTTAATTCATAGACAAAGTCAAGACAAGATGCTTATGGGTTGACATTGATTTGTGTATCCAAGTGAATTAGTTGAGCTAGGGTTACATAAGTTTTGGTATCATAGCATGAAGCTCTTGGGAATTTGATATTTTTTTATGATTATGATTTATAATTAGTTTTTATATTATTTGAAAAATGTATCAACAGGTCAAGTAAGAGATTAAGAGACTAGGTACAATAGACCTAGGTGAAATCCAATAAATTGTCAAAAGACCAAGAAAGGAGAAAGGCTTGGGTGAGACAAGTGGACCAAAATAATAGGGTGAAGAATACATAGGTGAGGACCTAAAGGGATCAAGATAACAAGGTGTAAAATACTTGGTTGAATATCTTAGAGATGGAAGTATTGTTGAGGACATTGTAGAGCAGGAAAATACATGAGGGTACTAAGAAGGAAGCAAGCATCTAAAAGAAGAGAGGTATGACTAGTAATGAAATTGATAAATATATTGCTAGTTTTAAGAAATATTTAGCTAAGTTTTTAGATAGATATGAGTCTTGGATGTAGATGAATAGGCAAACATGGGTGCAGATGAACAGGAAAGCATGGGTATGGCCAATGAAGAAGAGGTTGAAGTGGCCAATTGATCTCCTAATGAAGAGGAGAAAGAGGAAAAAGGAGATTTCCAAGAAGAGAGAATCCAATAGAGGCTTAAAGAAGATAAGAAAGTTTCAAAGTGAGCAACAAGAAGAGGAAGAGATTGTGAATAAGGTTCTCATTATAGAGAATAAGAAGAAGGAAGAAAGAGAAGATGAAGTGCCAGGAGGAGCACTTAAGAAGATGAGAGTGTTAGTGAAGAGAACACTCATAAGTACCTTGTGGTATCTTTTTTTTATATCTAATGTTGTCTTTGAATGGGTAATTTAAAGTATGATCAACCTTGTGAAGGTCAAGAGAAGAGCCTTGAAGAGTGAGGAGATTGGTGCAAGAGGAGACACCAAGTGCACAAGTGAATGTGCAAGAGAGAGAAGTAAGTTTTTTTTTGTTGATAAAGAAGATCTTGAATACATGTATGAAGATGAAGAAGCATGGAGATGGGATATGGAAATTGAGAAGGAGATGAAGAGAAGAACGTACCAAAAGAGGAAGAAAATTAATATGAAAGGAAAAGACTACCTCAAAGAAGGACAAGTAGTGGCATTGGCAACAAGACCTTGGGATTCAGGCATTAGTAAAGATTAAAGCATGGAGGAACATCTCATTTGAACTAAGGTTAAAATTCTTTCTAAAGGGAGAGTATGATGCAGGATCATCTCAAAACATCTCCATGAGGACATGGTCAAAGATGGAAACCATAAAGTATGCAAAGTTTAAGTCATGTATTAGTATGGGTTTGAATTCAAACTATTGTATTTTCCCTCCAAATGTTGTCTTTTGAAGAGGCGTAAATGTAAATGTAAATTTAAATGTAAAAAAATAAAAAGTGAAAGAGTGAAAGCATGAAAAATGGTAAAATTTTGTTAAGAGGAATCCCCACGTTAGAGGCTTGTTGAGAAAATAAGGGGATATGGTTGAAATCTTTCAACCATAGAAAATTTGTTAGAATATCTTTTCAACTTAGCATATTATTTTTAGAAAATCTTATTTTTTTTGTCTTGAGCCCAAGTTGGGTGTAAGGAGAGAGAAGGAGACTCTTCATTAAGAGTAGTATATGTATTTTGTAAAAATAATTCAAGAGAGATGATCTCATTCAAAGAAAGAATGTCAAAAAAAGAGAGATCATTCAATAGTAATGTAATTAGAAGAGAGGGAGGACCTCTCATTCAAGTAGAGATAATGTAAGGGGAAGGAGAGGGAAAATAGTGAGGGAGGACCTCACTCAAGAATGTAAGAGTGAAGAGGAAGGAGGAGATTGAATACAAAGATATGAAGGTGTGAAGGCCAAATAAGGCTTGGAATCCATGAATAATAGAATAAATGAATTTTAAGTCTCTTTATTGATCTAAGAATGAATGAATATTTTGATTCACATTTTATGTTATTCAAAGAATGAGTTCAGTGGTGGAATTTTAGCCTAGACAGTAAACAGGCCTGTGTGAGTGTCTTTTTAAGAGTTCAAGATAGTAAAAAACATATATTGTCATAAAAATTGTATAAGAATTCTATAATCATTTAATTGGAAATAATTTAATACTTGTATCCTATTTCAAATAAGAGTAAGGTGGTTGGAATTTGAAAAGAGTCATGAATGGAGTTTGACAGGGTTTCCAAATACATAAACATAGTCCTTTATCAAGATTAGATTCACGTGGAAGTAGATGCATGAGGTACATATATGAATGGTAATAGGTCTATGGTGTGAATTAGAATATAATTAATAATAAATCAAACCTTATAAACTCTCAATGATTTAATATTCAAGAATTTAACCCTCAGCCTGTAGGAAAATAGGGTGCAAGTAGGGAACAAAGAATTTGTATGGTTTAAGGAGAAAATGATTTTAATAAGTCATTTTAGTATGGGAAAATTAAGATAGAGAATATATTAGGTTTTTTTAGGTATGATTAATCTTGAGGATAATTTTGAATATCTATTCACTAAGAAATTGGAAGGAAACCCCTGTTCACAGTCATAACACACAGTCCATTTCAAGTGAGATCTTCTTATTTAGAATGTAAAGGAGGTTAGTATGGCTTATTATATGAATAGATAAGGTGAAGGTAACTTATAATACCATAAAAAATAAACTGTAACCCTTTAAATAGGATAAAACACTCACAGTTGCAATTAGTATACTCTCTACCTGTGTAAACCCTTAGAAACCCTAGATCTATAGTTTGGCCTCTAAAAAGAGTTTTCATTGTAAAAAGTGCATGAAACTTTATAATATTAGCTTAGAAATGTTCCTAAACTATTTAAGGTGGTTTTATACTTGTGGAGTGTGGATAATTTTATAAAAATATAATTGAAGACAAGTTTTAGGTGTATGTAAGCAAAGAGAATAGGTCCAACTGAGAAAAGTGGTTTTTGTCAAAAGGAGGGGCCTAATAAATGATTGATTAAACTATAATGAGGTAATTGGTATCTATAAATGGAATTTTTTGGTCATAAAATCCATACTTTTCTCAATACAAGGAGATTTACATGAAAGGGGGGCTAATTAGAGTAGAGGCTAAAGAAAGAAGTCCAATTTTGTATAAAGTAACCTCATGAGATTTTTAGGTATGTTATAGAAAGGCATATTGGGTATCCAAAAGTGTTTTTACATTCATTATTGAGCTAAAATATTATAATTTATGTCCAAAATATATATGAAAAGGGATACAAGGAAAGGTGCACAAGCCAATAGGTAAATAAAGAATATAGAGCTTTCAATCAAGGAATGAATGATCTAAAAGGATTTGTATAGGTATGTTAAGATGTATATAGTGTCTCTATGAGGTTATATTTAATCAAGAAGTTGTTTTTCATAGAGTAAGGTTTTTAACTCATAGAAAAATTCAAGACAAGATACACGTGGGTTGACATTGATTTGTGTATCCAAGTGAGTTAGTTGAGCTAGGGTTGCATCACATATCTTTATGAACAAAGCTTAAGACTAAAACTGCCTAAAACCCTACTAAACCCTTAGTCAAGACTTGATAGAGAAAATAAGCTTGGATAGCTATCTAGATGACATAGTTTGATCATGAAAGCTATTGGACCTTGTATAGGACTCACTTAGGCTTCCTCCCATACTTTTTAGTTATACAAAATCGTATAGACAAGGTGAAATGGGGTATTTTTGAATATTTTGTGATTTTTAAAGGTTCTAAAAGACTTATTGAGATGAAATAAATTTTGGTAGAAATTTTAAGACTTATAATAACTCCCTATGGTCATTTAATTCTAATAAAAAACTCTTTGGTGAACATAAGGGTGAGAAGTGTGAAAATCTTAAGTGGATGTCATTTTATGGTGCATCTAAGAAATATAAGGCCATGGAGGGAATTTCCAAGTTTCATCCACTCCCTCTCATGTATTTTCATGTAAAAATACTACTAATTTTGAGGCCAACTATGAGGGGTGACAGAAAAGATGAGTTTTTAGACTATATGTAGTGATGGCCTCCTTCTAGGAGTTTCTAGATGAGTAGGAAAACAACCAATTCATGGATAATCATGTCTAAAATACTTACCTCTCATCCAAATAATCATTACTATACCTATTTAGTTGTGGAATGTTTAAATAGGTCTAAATCATGAAGGTTGTTTTTTGAGCTAGAATGAGGAGTTTCATGCCATTTTTCATAAGTTTCATGACTTGTATGGACATTTGGACCTCCTTAAATTTCATGGTTTGTTTCAAATATATTTCTCATGAAAATTTAACCTCTTTTCTCAACTTAATAGGTGTCCAAGTTACATTTATACTTCCCTTATCTCACCCCTCTTCTAAATGCTATAAATATTGACCTTTTCGGCTCTTTTGAGCATCCTCCATTGGTTGATGGTGAAACCCTAGAAAATTTTGTACTTGAATGTCACTTGAATCAATAAACAAGTGAATTTTCCTACTTACATGTGGTACAGTTTATTTTTATTTTAATCTTATTAGTCTTGTCTAGTAGAAGATGATCTTTTCTAGCATGGTATCCTTGATTGTTCACCAACTGTGTAGAAGAGTAATTATTATAGGTCTTTTTTGGTGTCCTCTTTTTAGTGTATAATTTTTTTAGATGTGTTTCATGGCTATATTATCCTAAGGAATAATTCATTACCCTCATAAGTATCAAAATACCTTTTGAACCTAACATATGAAATATTGATGTAACAATTTGTCTTGTGTTATAAGTTGTGAAGAAAGATTTGTTTTGATCTAAGTAGTAATATTTCATTTAATAGGAGAAAATTCAACATTGGTGCATTTATTTTGTCTTATTATCCCTTTTCATGTAAATTTGATAGATAAGAAAGTTTTTCAAAGAGTGAATCAAGGGAACTAGCCCTTCTAGAGCTTCATCTCACCAAATTATTACCCACAGCAAGAGAGATGTGTCCATTATTTAATTTGGATGAGGAGAGCTAGGAATATCCTCAAGGGGTGAAAATCCAAATGACAATAGTTTTTGGTGTGCTCTATGGGACTCTAAGTCTTAGAATATTTTCTAAGATTGGTATTGGTCTTAGCATAGTTGCAGCTACAAGAACATCTATATTCAGTACCTGGTGACTCCACTAAAGTTTCAAATCTTTAGTTGTTTATCAATCCTTAATTTCCATGCCAAAAGTGACCACTAGGTCTGTTACTAAAGTTATACCTTTTGATTTTTCACAATTTCCTCTATATTTTGTTAAAAGATTTAGATTTGTGAATACTCATCCTTATTCAAGGGAGTTGGTGTTTAATAAGTCCAAGTTTCTACTTAGCTCAACCCCTAATACACATAATATAAATCCCAATATGTCTAGGCCTTTTCCTTTTATAGTTTTCACTGGATCATCTCCTTTGAATCTTGCTCAATATGACCAAATTCCTAGAGAAACCCTTAAAAGTGTTTCATCTTTTAATGAAGAAGGTCATATCACTCCCATTGAGCATATTAGGAATATGGAAAAATTATGCAACATCCATAATATCACTCAATAGAATGTAGCCATTAGGTTATTATCATTTTATTTCAAAGGAAAATATTTAGATTGGTATGGGACTCTACCTAAAAATTCCATTACTTCATGGGATGAACTAGGATATATATTGTCTAAGAGGTTTGGAGATAATAGTGATTATCTATCACTAGCTGAGCAATTAACCACTATCAAGAGGGATCCATAAGAGTTTATGTATGATTTTAACACTATATTTCAAAAAACATGGGATAGGATCCCAACCCTTATGATACCTACTAAAAATTATGCCTTCTTGTACTACCTAAAATCATTGAATAGTGATGTATCCATGATGATCCAATCCATGGGTGGAAATACACTACTTGATACCTATGAGATAGTCATTAATGTAGATAATTGTCTTGTTCAAGTGGGTAATATTGCTCCTAGATCACCAATTCCATTGTTCCCTAATTTTTTGCCTCCTAGTCAAGTTGTATTACCTACTTTGGCTCCTTTACCTAGTCAAGAAAAGTCTACCCTTTTCCCTACCAATGAGATTCATGAATTCAATATTTTCCTATAAAGTGTTACTAATGAATTAGTGGCTCTTAAAAATAAATAATCTCCAAGTTATAGGCCTTACCAATCCTACAATCAGTTTGGGCAAGCAAATAGGCCTCCTTTTCAAGGTAATGCTTAAGTACAAGGTCAAATCACTCAAGCTAGACCTTACCAAAGTTATAATACTAATGCCCCATAATATTATAAAGCTATTTTTCTCACTCAAAATAAATTTGTTCAATAACAACCATGTTAACCTTCCTTTGACCAAAATCAAGACCAAGTTGCATATGCCAATGAAATGCATAATCAAGCCATGACAATGCACGGTAGTCAAACACCTCAAGTTTCCACTTTTGAGGTGCCAATGCAAAATGGAATTAAAAATGGATAAAAAAAATCTTATTCTAATCTTATAAGTCATTTTGAGGGAGAGTTTTGTGCCATTAATCATTTGGGAAATTTAAGTAATACGAATGCTAGTGTGTCTTCAAACACTAGATCCAAAAAAAGGGTTATTGAAGAGACAAAAGGGGAACTAAAGGATATATCTTGACTCATACATCATCTCCAATTGTTTTTGGGTCTAAATCAGCTCCTAAGGTGTAATAAAATTAGAAGTTTTAGAATGCAAGGCCAGCTCCTACACATCCACCTTCACAAGCTACACCACAAGGTACTAGTGCTTCCAAAGAGTCCTTTAAGGTGATAAATACTTTTGTAAATACTATGGATTAGATGAATAATTTAAATAGGAATATTTAATTATGGTATTAATTAAAAATATTGGGATAAAAATATATGCTTCAGAAGGAATTATAAGAACTAGGTAAACAAGTTGGATCATCTAAGACTGAAAATGTTGTCTAACTGAATGGAACTCAACCCATTGCTGGAAAAGTAAATAAAATTAATAAGAATCCTCCTTTTTATCTATCCTTAATCATTTTTGATCTATTAATTCACAATTTTATTATAGATAGTGGGGATATTACTTCATTTATGCCCAAGTCAATAGTGGATAAACTAGGCCTCAAGTATGAACTAATGGCTAAAGGAGTCCTATAATTGGATGGATCACCAACAAAGACCTTGGGAGTAGTCAAAGATTTGAATTTTATTTTACATGTTTTTCCTACATGTTTCATCCCTCATCATGTGGTTTTGGTATAATTACCCCCATACTTTGCTCTTTGTTTGTCAAGAGAGTTTACAGCCAAGATAGGTGGATACTTGGTAGCCAATTGGTCCTATATGGTTTTTAGGACAAATTATGGTAATAATGTGAATATTGAATCAGATACTATTCATCATAGTCATTTAAATCTCTACATTCCTAAATTTTAAAATGTCAATTATGAAATTATTGATGAGGAAGAGCTTCACATGGACCAATCTCGAACTTATTTTCTTGAAAAAGTTTCTGATTTCTATCTAGATGAATAAGGAGCTAAGCACTGTGAGCATGATCCTTAAAAATAAATAGAGTAAACTGATCTTTGAGTGTATTTTATTCATGAGGAGGACTCTTTTATTCCAAAATTTATGAAGCCAAGTAAAAACATGGATGGTTTATGGTAGATTTTCTTTGATGGATCTAGAAACAAGGTTAGAGTAGGTGGTGGAGTAATGTTGGTTTCTCCATCCAATGAAAGGTAATATTACACTTTTATATTTCATTTCTCTTGTACTTGTAATGTGGTATAATATGAGGCCTTCATTCATGTCCTTGAGTGGGATAGGAAAATAGGAGTGAAAGAGTTTCAAGTGTATGGTGATAGTGAGTTAATTGTGAATTAAGTAAGAGGTCAAAATTTGATTAATAAATCTTTGCTTAAGTCATACAAGCATAAAGTGTGGCATCTTGTGTAATATTTCCAAGCCTTAAACATATAATCTATCCCAAAAGAGGATAACAAACATGCTAATAGGTTAGCAGTAATTGGAGCTCAATTTGATGTTCCAAAGGGGATAAGAGAAGATAAGAACCAGACACATCTCAAGGTGATTTTAAGACCCTCTATAGATGATAATTTCACTAATTGGAAAGTTTTTAATAGTTACCAACAAATATATCTTTTTATATAAGAGGAGTTTGATTTTTATTCAAAGAATCAGTCCAAACTACAATAGAAATATGCAGGGCAGATTGTAAAATTAAAGAGAAACAAGCTCCCTAAAGGCTTAGACACACTTGAGAGTATCTTCAATAATGATGATAAATTTAAGAATAAAAAGGTAATCATGTATAGTATGAGAGAGCACAAATCTTTAAGGATAAGTTGCTTGTTCTTGGGAAGGTATGTACTAGTGAAGAGAAACATGATTTCATTGAGTTATGAAAAGAATTTTCGAATGTCTTTGCATGGGAATATAGTTATTTAAATGGATTTGATCCAAACTTACCTCAACATACCATGGATATATATTATAATTCTAAGCTTATCAAGAAAATACAAAGGCCAATCAATCCTAAGATTGAGCCTCTCATAAGAAAGGATCTTACAAAGTTGATTGAGTCTAAGATCATTTTTCCTATTAAGCATTCATCTTGGTTGGCAAACTTAGTCTCAGTAAGGAAGAAGAATGGAGAAATCAGGTTATGTGTTGATTTTATGGACTTTAATAGAGTTTCCTTGAAGTACCATTATCCTCTTCCTTCCATGGAGCATATTTTACAAGTTATGTCAGGTAGTGAAAGGTTCTCACTCCTTGATGGATACTCGGGGTATAATCAAATTTTGGTAAAGGAAAGTGACCAATATAAGATATAATTTAATACTAAATGTGGTACATATGCTTATATGAGAATGCCTTTTCACTTTTCTAATGATGTAGCTACATTTCAAGGTGTAATGGATATGGTTTTTCAAGGTCTAATAAATGACATTGTATTGGTGTATCTTGATGATATCATAGTTTTTTCTTAGGATGCAAAGAGTAACTTTAATAACCTTAGGCATATTTTTTAGATATGTAGAGAGTTTTTAATCTCTCTTAACCCAAATAAATTATTGTTTGTTTTCCATGAAGGAAAACTTTTAGGACACATTGTCTTAAAGAAGGACCTATCCATATATCCTGAAAAGGTGAGTGCAATCTTGGCATTGGCTTTACCCAAACACAAAAAAGGTTTGAAACTTTTCTATAGAATAATAAATTTCATTAGGATGTTCATTCCTAATTTTTCTAATTCAGTCAAGCCTCTAACCTCTATGCTAAGGAAAGATGAAGTGTTCACTTGGACAAGAAGAAGGAAGGAAAGTTTTGAAGAGATTCAACAAGCTATTGCCCAAGCTCCAATTATTTCAAGTCCTAATCTCTCAAATGACTTCAACTTGTATACCTTTTAAAATTATGAGGTAATTTCTTCCATGCTCACTCAATCAAAAGAAGAAAACTTGGAGTAGCCTATTGCCTTTTTTAGTCAAGGATTGGAGGGATATGAGGTAAGGTACACCTATGTAGAGAAGTAAGTGCTTTTAGTTTTTATAAGTCTAAAGAATTTTATACATGTTATTTAAAAATAATATTAATATATTAGTACCTCATCTTAGTGTAAAGGACTTCCTTTTGAGCAGATATTTGAATGAGAAAAATGTTGGTTGGATCACAAAAGTGATGGAGTATGATGTAGAAATCAAGACAACCAAGCTAGTGAAAGGAAAGGGGTTATGTGAGCACCTAGCTTTAGATTTGAAGGAAAAATAATAATTTTTTTTATCCCTCCATGATGACACTATGATATCTACATCTTCATCAATGAAGAGTTGGACACAAGAAATGATCCATTTTCTTCAAATTGGTAGTGTCCACATGACCTAGATGGAGCTATAAGAAGGTACTTTAGATTACAATCTACTATTTATGTACATGTTGATGAAGTTTTGTTTAGGAAGGAATTATTAGGTATGTTATTGAGATGTGTTGAATTAGATCAAGTTGAGAAAATATTGCTTGAGTTTCATAATGGACCAACTGGTGGTCACTTTGCTCCAAGAACCATAGCTACTAAGATTATGAGAGATGGATATTTTTGGCCTAGTTTGTTCAAAGACACCCATGATTGGGTAATAAAATGTAAAAAATTTGCTCTCTTTAATGGTAAATAAAATCTTGCATCCTTTCTTCTTCACCCAATACAAGTAGATTAACCTTTTATGCAATGGGGTCTAGATTTCATAGGCCTAATCAACCCACCTTCTAATGTTATCCACAAGTGGGTGTTGATTGATACAAATTAATTTAAAATATGGGTGGAGGTTTTTTCTCTCAATGAATAAAATTAAATTTTAATTATAGACTTCTATGAAGGCATAATGACAAGGATTAGGGATCTTTCAACAATAATTTTAGACAATGCATTATCTTTCCTTGGAATGAAGACAAGTGAGTGGGCTTTGAAACATGGTATTTACTTTAGTACTTATTCCAAATATTATACACAAGGGAATGGACTAGTTTATTCCAATAATAATAATCTAATTAGGATCATAAAGAGGACAATGGAGGAAAACCAAAAAACTTGGCATTCCAAGTTGAAGACAGCTCTTTGGGCTGATAGAATCACCCCCAAAAGAGTCATTGGAAACTCACCATATACACTTTTTTATGGGGGGAAATATATATTTCCTATTTCACTTGAGTTACCAACCTTGGATCTAATTTACTAGTTGGAGTTGATGGAAAATGAAAGCATGGAGGTAAAATTATGTGAGTTGATGGAGCTTCAAGAAATAAGAGATCAAGCTATGCAAACTATGAGGGCTCATCAAGATTAAAAAAGAGATACTTTGATAATAAATCCATGCCAATAATTTTCCAAGAGGGGTAAATTATTCTAAAGTGGGATGAAGATAGGGCTAAACCTAAAAAAGCACACAAAGTTTAATGCTTTATGGAGTGGCCTTTATGTCATCACTCAATGCAAGTAACACAATGATTTATAACTTTCAAATTTGGAAGGAAAGAATATTAATATCTCATTAAATGGGATATATCTCAATAATTACTACTAATTTTCTCCTCTTTCCTTGTACATAGTTGTTGTTTTCCTTGTTTTCCCTAAGTGCTTATGTGCATGTGTGAGTCTTATTGGTGTCCTGATTTATCTTGTGTGTGCTTGGTGTGTTATGGTTGTTTTGTGTGTGTTTTAGGAAACTCCTTGATATTTTTATTTAATAATTCATTAACTCCCTTGGCCCATGATAGGGTGAGGCTACTGGTCTTTAATATAGTAGGCATACTACCCCTATGAGTCACCATTTTGTTGACCAAATTTAACTTTAGGTCAAATTTGGACCCCTATAGGTAAAAAACTTGGTTTATTAAATGTATTAGGGGTATAAATATTTGTCATAGGATATATTATATTTAATTTTATGTTATATAATGTATTTTTAGCCTTAATCATGGTTTCATAAGTTTATTTATCATTTTGAGTCATTTAGTGGGATTTTAAGGGTCATAAATACAAGTGGCATGGTTCCCAAGGTGCTTAGGTGTAATTTTTACATTAAATTTCAATATGGTTAAATTAATTTTCAATAATATTATTTGCATTAGAATATTTCAAGTTGTCTAACTAAAATTCAAGAAACCAACTAAAAAGGGGAGTATTTGGCACTTATACAGCCCATGGGGAAGTGTGCCACATGTGAGAGAATAATGGAATGCCTCTTCATCTTCATCAAACTCATATAAATTATTTATATTCTTTTAAATTTCCATTTTTAATCCAAAACCATTCTACTCCTTTGCTTTCCTAGACATATAAAAGTGACCTTTAGGTTTATGCTTAGTATGGATACCTCAAGAGGTTTTAGGGAAAATATATTTGGGAGATGATATTAAACTCATATAAATTAATTTTCATAATAATATTAAAAGTATTGATCAATTTTACTTCATGAACCATCCCCATGAAGTTGACTATACTTTTTTGCTAGTTATTTCATGTACCCTATATTTTTTGCTCCATTTTGGTCAAATCCTTATGAACCAGTTGGTGATATGGACTCCATAAGATTTTTTTTACCTTATAAAATCATATTTTTACTTATTTTCATGGTTCATGGTGTTTTTATGGTCAAGTTAGTCCATGTTGAAAGGAAGGTGCCACTATATGCAGTCTCAGTCAAAGTTCCTCTTATTTGTAGAATATTGGTTTCTTGTAGAGGTATCATGTAGATGGGATATGGTTTTACATATGTCTCAAATACATATATTCACCTCCTTCCAATTTTTTGTTTCACTAAATCATGCCTTGGGCATCTTGCAGCCTTACCTCTTCTCACAGTCAACCTTTTGCTCAAGTTTACTTACAGTCACATGTATGACCTTGTCCATCTTATTCATGGAGTTGTAATCATGGTATATCAGTTGGTTCAAGTCATTTATATATGAAGAGAGTTAATTTTATTATTTATTAATAGATAAGTTTGGTTACAATTTTACTCATCACACCAATCAATCATTCTAGAGACCCATGCTTGCTTTATTTCATATGTGTGAAAGTGGTTTTCATGTTGGAGAAGATGTGTTGGAAATTATTTCAAGGTTATATTATTTTAAATCATTTAATTTAAGGTTGGAAATAATTTTTATCTGTTTTGAGTCCATTCACTAACATGTTGTTCCATTCCATGCCCTGCCTGTATAACAACCCAATGCACACCTACAGGGCCTTTGTTGATGTCATACTAAGGGGTGGAAAGGTTGATGTGTGTTCCAACCTCTTAGGATTTTTAGATATACATTAAGATGCTTGATTAAATAGCATAATTGTTATAAACCTTTCCATTCATACATACTACCCATAACTCTACACTTTCTACCTGTGCATGCTCATGACCACCTACAGGTGGTACCTTAGAATTGTAAAGGTTTTTGAATAGATGGTTTAGAGCATGATAAGGTACCTATTCAAACCTTGAAATATTTAAAAACCTAAGGTATACCTATTTTAAATATAAAGTATAAAAAATGAGGTTTAATCATGTTGAAGGGGACAAGAGACTGAGTTTAGGGAAACTTTTCCTAAAATGTGAAAATAGAGCTCCAGGGGGTTTTTGTTGACCTATTACAACATGCTTCTAAAGTGTTCCAAATAAAATATATTGGAAAACCTTATTTCCTCTAGTATGGAAAATATATATGCCAAGGATGGGAGTTAAGAAGTAAGTGGAAGTTAGCATTTTTGATCCTCAAATATGCTCTTAAAAACACTAAAATTCTACACTTATATCTAAAGGTTTGTAGTTATGAATGGCTTTTGATATCCTAACTTGTCAAAAATACACTTCCTTATGTATATAATGGTATCATGGATTAAATATAAATAAAATTGGCATTAATACCATTATACATGGTTTTCAAGTTTCATGAGTGTCTATAGGTGTCCCTTCTTAGGGAAAACACACACCTATAGTAAGGTATACAAATAATGAGCCAGTATGGGTGTTTAATTATGTTTTTAGGAAATTAAAATTGAATGAATTTATGAGGGAATAATATATGACCTAAATTAATTCAAATTAAGTCTTTAAACATCATAACCAAGTTCAAATGAGTTGACGTACACCTACAGGAATCATAAGTAGGGTATCTCAGTCTAGCAGGGAAGGACTCAATTGAGAAGCTCAAGTGCATATGAAGGGTATAAGCATGATGTTAAATTACATATATGATTATAAAATTAAATTTTAAATATCAATAATTCCTATTAAATTTTTTTCTAGACCTAAACTATATAAGTGCACCTACAAGTGCCTCTTCCAAATAGGAAACACAGTCAACAGTCCATAAAATTGAAAATCAAGGGATATGTGCGGTATTTGGAAAATTTGAGGTGATAAGTGAGTTTTAAGTACTTTAATTATAGTTTTAATTATCTAATTATACTCTCATAAATTATTAACAAGTCAAATAAAGGCTCTAATAATGCACATACAGCCCCTACTCGGGCCCTTGCACACAGTCAACTTCTCACAGTTTGTCTTGGAGATTATATGAATTTTGAAGGACCTATCCATGTGAAAAATATCTAAAAATATGTATATATCATCTCCATTACTTTTATAATTTAAAAATACATTAATTTTTTCTATTTAAATAGGGGATGTGCCCTTTTTTGTCTTAGATAGAGGGCACTTCCCAAGGGTGAAAACCTACAGTTTTGGAGATTAAAGGTAAGAGGATAGGTTAGGAGTTGTTTCAAAATTTAAAATAGGTGTATATAGTTTTTTCTCATATATAATAACATTATAAACCATTTAAATTTGAATTAAACATGCCATAATGTCCTAGACCTTCAAGGATACAGGCAGGTCTATTAGACCTAGTTTAGGCCTAAAGCCCCAAGTGGGGGGTCAATATAACTTCTAGTATAAAATGGGAATTATAATCCATGGAAAAAAAATTATATATATATTTTAGGTGTGTTAAAACTCTTTTAGTACAAAGGAACCCATAGGAAATCCAATTTTGTCTTAAAACCAATTTAAGCCTATACATAGTCAATGCTTTAAAAGTTTGCCTTGGGGTTTTAGATGTTTGAAGGTGATAGAGGGGTCATTTTGACATAAATTTTTGTTAAGGGAGTAATAATGATCAAAATATAACCATAAAATAATTATTTTTCTTGTAAACATAGGTCGCATATCCTCTATTTTGTGTCAAAGGTAGGCCACTTTTAGGCCTGCATAGATGTAAAAAAATGTAAAAATTGTGACCTAAATGGGTGTTGGGTTCCTTGAAAACATAATATGATTATTGGGGATGATTTATTAACCTATATTTATCTATAAAAAACATTAATTTGTCCTAATATTTATGATAAAACACTAGAAATTGTTGGTGGACAACCATATGCAGTCAAACCCCAGGGGTCTCAACTAGGCCTAGCTGATGAATGAGAAGAAGAGATGAGGAGTACTTATAAGGTTTTGGGGTGACTTGGTAGGTTTAAAAAAATAAAATGAAACATTAAAATCATCCCATAAATGTAATAATCCATATATTAAGGTTTATATCCTCAAAGGTATAGATAGGCCTGTTAGGCAAGGTTCAGGCCTAAGGCCAAATGGGAAGTCACTTTATTTATAGCATAAGATATGATATATATCTGATTTTAACATGTTTATGAGATTTATTTAGGCATTTTTGTTCTTTTTTTATATATATAAACCTATAGGATAGATACTTTCAACCCAGATACAGTCCAAGCATGTAGGAATTATGAATACAAGCTCGATGGAGTGGTTTCAAGTGCTCGTATCTTTTCTAAGATTATGTATGGATACCAAATAATTTTAGAGGGGTTATTAGGGTCTCATAAAATAATATTTTTGGAATTTATTTTTAATTCTAATTTCATATCTTTATGAATAAATCTTAAGACTAAAAACTGCATAAAACCTTACTAAACCCTCAATCAAGACCCGATGGAGAAAATAATCTTGGAGAGCTATCCACGTGACATAATTTGATCATGAAAACTATTTTAAATTATGTAGGACTCACTCAGGATTCCTTACATACTTTTTATTTGTAAATAATTATACATGTAGGGTGAAAAATAGGGTATTTTTGACCATTTTGTGTGTTTTACAAGTTCTAGAAGAAGTCTAGAGATGCAATCAAGTTTGAAGGAAATATTAAGAATTATAATAAATACATAAGTTCATTTAATTAAAATATAAAACTCCTAATTTTCCAAACTAGAGCTCTCATCTCAGCCAGTCAAAAATAGCATAGTGAACATAAGGGTGAGAAGTGTGAAAACCTCAAGTGGATATCCTTTTAAGGTGCATATGAGAAGTCTAAGGCCATGGAGGGTATTTAAAAGTCTCATACACTCCCTCCCATGTATTTTCATGGAAAATTTATGGTAATTTTGAGGCCAAATGTGAGGGGTGATAAAAAAGAGGAGTTTTTTAGACGATAGGCAATGATGGCCTCCTTCTAAGAGTTTTTAGATGAGTAGGACTGCAACCAATGCATGGGAGGCATGTCTGAAATACTTCCCTGTCATCCAAACCATCATATGTATCCATAGTTATTTTTTGGATGTTAAAATAGGTCCAAATCATGAAGGTATTTTTTTGAGCCAAAATGAGGAGTTTCATGCCACTTTTCATAAGTTTCACGACATGTATGGGCATTTCGACCTCCTGACATTGCATGGTTCATTTCACATATATTTATCATGAAAAATTGACCTTTTTTATTATCTTTATATGTGTCCAAGTGACATTTATACTTCCCTTGTCTTTTCCCTCTTCTAAATGCTATAAATATTGACCTTTTTGGCTCTTTTGAGCAATCTCCATTGGTTGATGGTGAAACCCTAGATAATTTTGTACTTGAATGACTCTTAAATAAATAAAACAAGTGAATTTTTATACTTACATTCTATAAAATTGAGTGTTGTTTCAATCTTATTGGTCTTATCTAGTATAAGATGATCTTTTTTAGCATATTATCCTTGATTATTCACCAAGTGTACAGAAGAGTAATTGTTACAAGTCTTTGTTAGTGTTCATGTTTCAATGTATAAGTGTTTTAAAAGTGGTTCATGACTATATTCTCTCAAGGAATCATTCATTACCCTCTTAATTATCAAAATAAATTTTGAACCTAACATATGAAATATTGATGTAACAATCTATCTTGTGTTGTGAGTTTTGTGTGAAGAAAGTTTTGTTTTGCTCTAAGTAGTATAATTTCAATAAATAGGAGGAAATTCAATATTATTGCATCACTTTTTAGTTTCTTATTTTTTATTCTTAACCCTTTTTATGCAAATTTGATAGATAAAAAAGTGTTTCAAAAAGTACATCAAGGGAACTAACCCTTCTAGAGATTCATCTCACCAAATTATTACCCACAGTAAGAGAGATGTTTCCATTGTGCCACTTGATGAGGAGAGCTAGGCATCTCCTCAAAGGGTGAAAATCTAAGTGACAATAGAATGAGTTAAAGTAGTTATAAAGAGTTTCAATAGAATATCATTAGTCACGTTATGGTTAGCCTTATGGGCTAGATATTTCCATCATTTAATAAAATCATGACTTGATTCGGTGGGAGATTTCTTAGAATTAATGAAATGGATAAGGTAATTTTTGGGAAGTTCATTGTGTTGAAACTCTTTAAATATAAGATTGACTAAATCCTCAAGTTTCCAAATGGAATGTTGGGAAATTTGGTTGTACCATTCCAATACATAGGCAATGAAAGTTTTAACTAGATGTTTAGTGGTGGTGAAAGTATTAGTTTGGATCCACTCTCTGTAGAGATTTCAAAATGCTTTAAGAAAGGATGCATGGTCTTTAGTCCCATCATACTTGATAGTTGGATAGATATTACCAATATCTATGGAAATGATGAAAGGAGATAAAGGCTCATTTTTTATGTTTTGAAGCATTTTATTATTCATGATAGGTTGAGGAATAACATTTCTTGAGGCATCTTTAAGAGGTGGAGGAATAAAATTTGGATTAGTTTGAGGAATTAGAACCTGAGGTTGATCATCTACATTGATCAAATGATGTTGTAATTGCATCATTTGAGAGGTGTTATAGGTTTGCATTATGTTTATTTATTATATGAATTATACAAGAATTTGAGTCATATCAATTGGAGGTTTGGTGTTTTTAGGGGTCTCCCCAATCAGTATTAGGAGGAAGGTTATTAAGAGGTGGATTACTATTGGGATTGTTAGATAGACTTGTGTCAATCGATCCCACATATTGCTGAAAATATTGAAGATAAGAATTGTGTTGATAGGTATTAAAAGGATCATATCCTCCTAATTCATCTTAAGGTGTGATTTTAATCATTTTACATCCATAGATGAATGAGGGGAATAGGTGATCCAAGAGTGAGGGTTCTTTTAAGAGGTAAAGAAAGAGAGAAAATAATACCCCATATAGTGTCTAAATGGATTCAAGTTATCCAAGAAGATTCTAATATGGGATTTCATGATGATTTGAGGAAATGAATAGAATTTTAAGTAATAAGGAAGAGAGATCAGGAATAAATAACTAAGTTAGCCAAATAGAAGAAGGAAGTCAGCTAGACAAAGAACCAGATCAGTCAGATAGAAGATTAAGGGTATCAAGTAGATACAAGGTCAACTAGATCGACAAAGTAATGTTAAAAAGGATCTAAGAAGAGTATAGAGTAAATTAGGTTGACTTGTACTATTGGAAAGGAGATGAGAAGAGTATAAATTTGAATGGGTAAACTATGTGCTATTGGTCATAGGGTAAAATAGATAGATAAGGGACATAGTTGTATTGGTTGAGTGTGTACTATTGGCAAGAAGAAAAATAGAGCTTGTAAGAGACTATATCAACCAAAATGATAGTTTCTAAAATAGGGTAAGATTATGAAATATAAATGATGCAATATGTGAAATAAAAAACATAAACAATTGGATTAATGTGATTGATCTAATTGGGTCACACAGCACAAAACCTTACACCAATGCTGGCCAATACAAGTTTTTTCAATATATTACATAATGATCAGAGAGAAAGCAATCAATTAAGAATTAAATGCTAAGTGGTCATCTTGAGTGTTATTAGATTATTATAAATTATTGTTTTAAGTGTGATAGGAAAGTTGACTGAAAATAGGGAACTATAAAGCAATCTATGAATGGTTTTAGGATGTTTAAACTAAAAATGATCTATGTTGGCAATGGTACTAGATTGGTATTAGGGCGTACCCCCTCACTTCACAATCCTACTATGATAAGGATGTCAGGTGATTTTACAATATATACCATTAACCATATATTTATACTTGGCTAGAAAACTAATTTTACAATATATACCATTAACCATATATTTATACTTCACCAGAAAACTAAGTTGACTTCCCCCTTGGTGATGAAATCCAAGTAGGTAGACCTTGGTAAGAAAAGTGTATAAATGCATTTTGAATATTATGTGATTTGGTAGTGTGTGCAAAAGATCAAAATAGTGTAATTAAATGGTAATTTGAAAAACCACCTATTTAGACTATGTGATCTAATCTAAGCATGCAAAAAACTATAAATGAAAGTGTGAATTAATTACTAGAAAATAGTTGTTAATTCCCAAATTTATAATAGTATAGACTCAATTTAGATGACATTGTATGCAAACATCATAGAACAAAGTCGACTAGGTTGTTACTATTCTAAAAAATCAAAGTCTTTTAAGAATAAAATTGAATAGGTTGACTAAGTATTTTAGACAGAAGATAGGATACATAACTAAGTCGACTAGATTAACTTAGTTGGTTGTAGGTTTACATTTTTGAAGGTTGCTAACTTGTATAAAATAGAACAGAAATGGTTGAGAAAGGAAAGAGAGGAGCCTTAGTGGGTTTGATGATGATTAGGATTTCAAATTTTATGCTAAAGTGACTTAAATGTTTCTTTCAAAATTATAAAAACTAAGTTGATTGGTTTGACCCAATTCTACAAAACCTTATGTGCTAGAGGAGAATAAGATGACTAAGTTGACCTGTTTGACCTAGTTTATTGATTTGGATGTTGGTAGAGAGAATAAGATGATAGATTCGACCTATTTGACCCTATATTCTTATCTAGGACTAAAGAAGATTACTATTTCAAATTATTTTATCTATTAACCTATATCTAATGAAGACCTATACAAAAAAAATAGAGTCATTTTGATGTGACTATGTGTTAAACCTGCACACAAAAAGTTAGAACTATATGGATTTGTTTGATATAGTATTATAAATATATAAAAATAATAAGATGATAAAAATTAAATCTTTAAATAAAACTTACAAGGGTTAGATTCATGTTGGGTTCACCAAAATGTATGCAATGGTAAATGCAGTAGACCTATAAATCAATCTTATCTCAGAGAAGATAAATCCTACTTACACTTCTAATTGGAGATACATTAGATAATTAGGGTCATGAACAAGATGGATCTACTAGATCTATCTAAGGGATATATTACCACAAATAATATCATTAGGGAGGGTTTCAAAGCCTCTAGTCAAGCAAAACTATGTAGTTTCCTTAACTAGGTCCTATGTTTTCATATTCACTAAACTAATAACAAGTAAATCAAAATCTAATCTAGTGCTCACCAAAGCTTTTGGAATAAAATGGGGGTTATTAACCATGTATAATATAATCCCAATTAATCTATATATAGATAAAACCCTAATTCATGGAGAGAGCAACATATTCAAAAGCCATTACTTATGTTACTTTTATCTACTAAAGAAAGGAACAAAGTTAGAGATGCTTACCTTGATATGAACTCATTGAGACTCAATATCTCACATGGAAAAAGGTGATTCACAATAGGTTATTTTGGTTTATAAGGATCACTAATAAATTCCAAAGCATCTAAAACTTTCTCCACAAGACAACATTATTCTCCAAGTAGAAACCCTAAGCTAAGACTCCTCAAGTAGATTGGTAGAAGAGTATATTTTAAAGAAGTACAAATAGATAATTAACTCTTTTTGTCTCTCTAAGAATGGATAAATGGATGTGTTTATATAGTTGGATCTAACCCTAATCCCTTTTGAAATTTTAGACTGACAAGGTTGACCTAATTGACCTAGTATCATAATTGACAAAAATAAATTAGGTTACAGACTAGGTTAGCCAAGGGTCAACCTAAACCCTAATAAGTCTTACAAATAAGAGTATAAGGTCGATGGGGATGACTATGTATTGTAAACTATCAAAAAAGGGGTTTAGGTTAGGGAAGGGCTAATGAAGGTGGAAAAAGACTAAAGGATGTGCAAAATAGGAGGTAAATCTTAGGGGAATGTTTTTAGGAGACAAGTGTGTATATAGTAAGTGGAAAAAATGGACAAAAATCTTGTGAAACACTAATAGTCTACCCACCTCTTTCCTGATGCCCCCCTTAATGCATGCACTCAGAGAGATTGAGACTCGGTGGGTTCTTGCAAGATAGAAATCATCAGTAATTAATAAAATTTGAAAATATTATGTGTATACACTCTTTGATTTAGGGAGACATGAGTTGGAAAAACCACTAATTTCCATATTTTTCCACTTTCCATAAGTCACTTAGCCCCATTTTTTACTTATTTGGTTTAAATTCTCAAACTTTCCCAAATTTGACCCACTTATAAATAGCAAGTTTCCTTGGAACCCCATCAATATTCTCTCCTAGAAATCCATGGCCCATTTTGTAATATTCTTTAGAAACTCCTCATTAATGACATCATAACCTCTCTATAAATTGTGCCTCCAAACATGCCACATGCCCCACTAGGAGAATATTACTCATTTAATATTTAATTGTCCATTTTTCAAAAATATGAATTATGGTGGACCACACAATATTAAATTATGATTTCCTAATTATTTAATTATTTATCCAAAATTATGGGAATGGAGAAATTTGACCATCCTTTACTTTTTTTGAAAATGGACATGACATGGGAGCAATAAACAATAGAGAATATTCAAATGCTAAAACAATAAATATAATATCAAGTAAATACACTCAAGGAAGTGCATACATGAAAGCATAAATAACCAGTATAAACATAGAATAGTAGTCCACGAATATATGTGTTAGCAAAAAAATTTAAGTATATAGTATATCAAGTACACTATGAAACATATAAGAATGGATAAAGGAATGTGTAAGTACATATATGAGCTTAAACATGATAATGTAAAGAGACAATAGAATTATATAACCTATATGTATCATGATAAAAAAAATTAGATGCCCCCAACATCCTGGGGATGTGACTAGAGGGAAAGCCCAACATCCAAAAGTGCATAGATCATTTATCTATGTATTCCTGAATCACACTCAAAATATGTGTGAAACATGTGTATATAATAAATAATTACATTCCATCTACCAACATGAAACCAACAACATATGTTCCAAGGAGCTAATAAGATATGTGAATGTTGAAACATATTTTTTATTTTCAAAAGTTTTTTTGGGTATTTTTGGGATCTGTGAGACCTTGCAACCTTAATTTGGATATTTTAAATTATTTTTAATGTGGTTAGATAAGTTATAAAGGTATATATCATGTTATTCCTAAAATTTTACATGTGTAGTGGAAGAATTGATGTTATAATTTAGAATATGGATCAATTTGCCTTAATGAGAACAAGGAATACCTTGCTGATTTTGGTCAATTTTTTATTCCATTTGGTATAACCAAAGAGGGACAAGTGTAAATACATATGGATATGTGGTAGTAATAACCCAAACCCATGTTTGAATTACTTTAGTAACATAATCAATTGGTATTTTTATGTTTTTTGAGTCTTTCCAACTAACTTATTTTTGTAAGTCTTTTAGATCAAAGCCAAGTTATTGTAAACGTCTTACATTACAAGTAGTTTTTGTTTGTGTGGGATCAACATAGTTATGCCATAAATAATAATCACCCATGAATAATGTTATTTTTAAATTTTATTGGCATGGATTTTATTTTATTTTTTTAATTTGAAATATTTGTTTTTCATTGTTTCCCATTTGCACTTCCAATTCTTCTTAGAATAATCTTGTAAAGGATCATTAAATGTTTTCTACATATGATGATCACCAGGTTGTGAACCTAATTCCTTTGGAGGATCATTAAATGTAATCTCTTTGTTATCAATGATATGTTGGACCTTATGCTTTAGGGTAAAACATATGTTTGTATAATTCCCAAAGCCTTGGTGATATTCAAATAAGCATTCACATCATACCCTTTGGTTATAGGTCTACTCATATCAACATCTATAAGATGAGGGAGAGATATAAGATGACACTCTATAAGTCATAGGAGTAATGAATTAGGAGGCTCAAGTAATCATGTAAACTATATCCATGGTGTAATAGATAAGAGAAGTCAATTAGGTTTTTGTAATAGAGTATTGGTTGATGCTATGTTTCCCTTGCAACTTGGTCACCTGTATTGGAATACATATGTGTAAGGAGACTACCTCCATTATTATATGGGTGTGTTAAATACTTATTTTTAGTAGAAACATTATGTTTGGTCCATTTCATATATTTTAATATAAAGGCTGCATGTGGTGGCTCTACATTGTTTTAGATTAAGGTAAAAGCAGGTTTTGAAGGGACCCCAAAACCCTATAATAGAGATAGAAAGATAAAGCAATAACGTCCAGAAGGAAGAACATTCCTAAAACCTACTAAAGATCAGCATCAAAATCAGGTTTTATAGGGACCTGAAACCACAAACCTAAACCATAAAAAAGAGCACAAGTTTTACAGAGACTTGGAAACTCAAAATAAAAAGTTTTAATACTATGAACCAAATTTCACAACCAGTTATAACATCCAGCAGAAGGGACCAAAAAAAAAACAATATCAACAAAGAAGACCCTAGTCTTCTAATTCTAGGATCATCTTCACAGCCTCCTTTTTAATCGTAGCAGTATCCTATATGGATATTGTAGCTGAAGTAGCAGCTTCTTGCAGGGCTTTCTTCCTCAAACTCTGCCTAGTCCTCTTACTTGGCCCCTCTAAGGATTTTATTTCTTCATTTGCCCATTTTCCAAGGTTAGTTTCTGTAGCACATATGCTTGAAGTAACCTACTCCATTTTCATTCTACTTTCCTTGAATGAGCCTTCTAAGATTATTCTCATAATCTTTAAGTTTAATTGGAATATCTCTCATTTGCATCTCCAAATTATTGATTTTGGTCTGATCAGCTTCCTGGTTATGTTGCATTATTTCCACCTTCTTCTTCAGCCCCATTATTTCCTTATACATCCATGAATCAACTTGGAGAATAGCATCATCTTTGAATTTGGCCAAATTCATGAAGGATAGCTTAGTGTCCCTCTGTCGAGCATCACAAATGTCTTTTGCATTCTCCTGTGGAGAGGAATCATCCATTTCATTTTGTTCCTCCCTTTCCATCATTTTCTCCTCTTTAGTCTTAACAGGGTCTTCATGCTAGACAGGATCATCCTTTTGTTGTTCCCTAATCTCCATAGCATGATTGGAAACCAAAACCATATGTTCCTTCTCTCTTATCAAAGTTGGATCATCAAGTAAAATATGTGTGTCTTTAACACTTCCCCCCAACACAGTCTGATTGTCCTCATGATCAAAATTATTCTATTCTGTGTTTCCCTCAAGTGGCTCTACATTTTTTGAAAAGGTTATCATATGTAATTTTCCCATGAAAATACCCTTATGTAGTGGTTATTTGTGTAACAAATCTAAGAGAGAAATTTTATTTATAACATCATTATATATCTTTGAGATTTGTTGCATATGCTCAAGTTGATTTTCAAGATTTTGAGGAGATATTTTTATTGACAGAAGTAATTCTTGATAAATGATATTCTTGGAAAACACATCTTTGCAATAAAAGGTAATAATGTTTGAATTATGTGTTAGATCATGCAATGTGTGATAAGTAGGTACAATATTGACCTAGTTTTTAACATGTAAAATATACATCTTGGGTTATTTATTTAGTATTTTAGACCTATATATGTGTTGTCCCTATGATTAATATAGAAATAAGAGAAAATAGGGAATCTTATCTCACTTTAGTGCTTGATTGAGTGCCTTTAGTACATCACCTTGTAAGTAGGCAAGAAGTTTATAGGTATTTTTTATGTGAGGAATGAATGAGGGTTGATCTTATAGTTATACCAATCCCTTTTAAGAATATATTGCATTAAATCACTAAGACTAACTTTTAGGATATGTTTCATTTGCAAATTGGATGATTTTATAGCATTAAACACTTATGTTTGGATAGGACACTTGTATCGATATAGGCATTTGACTAGGATTTTAAGTGTTTAGGTAGTTAGAAAAATAGGTGTAAGTCCACAACTTATAGATATGGAAGATAATTAGGATTATAACATTTTGGGTAAGATGGTAGGTCTGATTCATCATAATATAATTGGTCTAACTAAGAGATAAGCAATGAGACACATAGAGATAGTGTATACAATCCTTTTAGAAGTGGGAAAGGTCTAGAAGTTGAAGGTGCATACATGATATGTATTTTTCAAGTGTACAAGACTTAGGTAATATATAATTTAGAAATAGCATCTACAAGTATGTAAAAACCCTAGATTTCCCTTTTAGTTTCATCATTTTTATAAGGTTGTTCTAGTCATTAAAATTAACCATTCATACCTTAGATGTCCACTTGAGATCACTTTACCCTTAGTATATCACTTGACCCATATTATGGGACATTTTGATCCACTTTTAGTCACATAAAAGTCACAAATAGTACCCAAGCCTATAGAACACCACATGAGACTCATAATGGCATAATTACTTAGTGATTTATGCCCCTATACCCTCTAAAAAGAACTTTACATCTCCTTAAGAGGATTAAGGTCAGCCTAGAATTATTATTAAGTCACCCTTCTAAGTAATTTTTATCAAAACATGATATAAACACTACTTTCACACTCTTACACCCTAGGTGAACATTATCACAGAGAAGCACACAAAAGAGCCACTTCACATTGAGGCAAAGCTCCCAATTATTCAAATATTATATTGACTTAAACCATACATTAAATAATATAGACCTAGCATATATATCTAGATCTCAAGTGGGATACAAGGCATCCTCATATGTATTCACATTCAGGTATTCTATCATTCACTTGCACTTCCACTAGCACTTTGATTGGGATATCTACATTAGACTTGATCCCCTTTTGAGGTATTGGAATGTATGTATCTCTCAACATAATTTGGCATTGAGATCACATCTATCCTATACCAATAACTCATTTTCTCATGGTGTTCATTCAAGCCCTTGCAAGCATGAAAACCTAGGGTTTTTTGAGGAAAATAGATCTACAAGAAATAGTATGGATTATACAAACTTGAAATTTAAACTAGAGCTAGAACAGAACCTATACTACAAAACCCATAAATATTTTTTGGATATTCTAAGTGAGATATTAGCACAATACCTTGGATATTATCACATTTTGGTATTGTCCAAAGGACCACGTTATTACCTAGGGTTGATTATAACACCTGGATCTAATTTCTAATAGTCATACCTATCTGCTCACCAATTTTCACAATTTAATTCCTACTAAAAGGCCTATTTCTAGCTAAGTTATTATTTCTCTCTCATCATTTCCACATTTAGAAAATTAGTTAGGTTAATTATTATACAAATTAGTGGTTGTATTTATTAAATATTTATTCCCTTGTTTATTATTTCAACCCTTTAACAACCTAGGGTTTTACATTCCATAATCCACTTAAAATTTAAAACATTTCATGAACCCAAATTACTTAAAATAATGCAAAACCCTAACCATAGACTAACTTTAGGGTTTATGTTTCCATCCTTATAGAAATCATACTCATATTTTAGATCCTTGTATTTTATAATTTTATTTTGTTTAATCATGATATAATGATAGAAGATGTTATCACTTTCTAATACAAAGTTTTATATTTTCATTTGTATGTTTGTTTCCTTTCATTTGGAGTAAATTCAAAAAATATATGTACATGATGTTCTATATCAACTAAAATATATTTTATTGGACTTATTCCATAAATTTAAAACCCTAAAAACCATGTTTCAAGTTTCAATGTCATGTCTTATGCATAAGAAATAATCTCCTTCTCCTCCTCATCTTTGTGAGGGTGATAACTACTTTCCCTCTAACTAGGTCCTTGTTATTACTCTTCCATGAGATGGATTAGCATATACTATTGTTATTAATTCCCATACTCAACCTATCCATGCCTCCACCTCTTCTCTATAGGGTGTGTGCCCACATGTTCAATCAAAAGTAACTAGGGTTTGCACTTGTGAGACTCTAAGGGATCCAATTATTAGTATGAGTAGACTAATTTTAGAATTTCAAAATTAGAATCAACTATTACATAGAATAATTACAATGTTAGAAAATTAGATTACACTGAAAAAGCCTCCAAGGCACACTAGTGTGAATCATATACATGAATTTTCACCTAGTCAATTTATGGCAAAAAATGTTAAATATCAAAATAAGAAATAAAAATGAAATGCATTTATAGCTAGTGATCCAAAAGGTACTAAAATATGAAATATAAGTTCAAGTGAGACTTTAAGACAAATTATTAAAGCTAAGTTAATCAACCTACCTCCTCTACATCCAGTGAGGAGATCTAGATATTATTGTGAATACCATAGAATGTATGATCATCACACTAATTTGTGTTTGGAATTGAAAAAGCATATATAACAAATTATTACTAATGATGAACCTATACAAGAAAAATCAGCTAAGTAATCCATAGGGATACAAGAGAATATTCAAAAAGGGTCAAATTTAGAAACAATACAAAAGTGGTTACCAAAGCATAACTCAGAGAAACAAACAATACAACAAGCACATGTAAATAAACTAAAAGATGTAAATATACCTCTCTAAAATGAGGTATCACTTTCAAATAAATATGGGTTTGGTAAAAAATATCTATAATAGTTTGATTATCAAGGTCAAGGGTTGGGAAAACATACCCAAAGCATCACTACTCCTATTCTAGTAGTTGATAATGTTAGTCAATAAAGTTTTGGATCAATGAAACATACTAAGGTAAATCATTCATAGACATTATTTATCAAGGCACAAGATCAAGATACAAATTTCATATTATGAAAGTATCAACCAAATAAATTATAAAGTCAAATTCTAGGTATAAAAAGAGCATTCTTAATAGAGGGTTTCTAACACAACAGAGTCCAAAGTAACCAATTCATATAAAATCAATAGTTTCAGATGAGGTTCCAAAGTAGGTGACTAAGTAGAGTTCAAAATTCATAGAGCCTTTGATTATTTCTCCACTCATAGATGGAAAGAAATTTACCAATATTCTAATCAATAATTATATTGAAATCAATGTTTATGGTGTGATATGCTTACAATCTCTTGGATATGATAAGGAACATTTGGGTAAGCGAACTTTATCTAAATGATTTATTGGATCCATTGAGCTTCCTTTCATATTTGGACCAAAGACATATTCAATGGTATTTAAAATTTGACCTAGTTTGACATAATATAATGTTGAATTAGGTACATCATGGATAAAAATAATGGTAGTAACATTAGATAGAGATTCCATCCACATCACCTTTGCACATGAAAGTGCAATGCTCACAGTTTCCATATATGACAAGATTTCTTTCGAAAAAGATCTTCCACAATAATATATGCCTACAATATGCACAATTTCAAAGGGTAAAATAAAATAAAATATTGTAACTCATAATTTAAAAAGGTTAATTCCATAGTATGAGGTAATTCCCTGTGCTCATCCAAACACAATAGAAGTCAATAGTGGCATTCCATTGGTTCAAAGTCAACATGATAATGATGCATGGAAAAATATTGGTTATTATTATTGCTAAGATATTGATAATGAATAATACTTAGATTCCCACTACAACTCAAATCAACTATAGCATATCAATCACACTACATGATAGGTTACCATTCCTATTTTTAACATAGGCTCCATTGATAGTGGGTCTCTTACGACACTCATCAATTAGTATTATATATTCTCTTATACATAGTTTCTTGTACCTTGCTCCTTATATATAGTTTCATTTTCATAATTTATTATACATACCTTATACTCATAATACACAGAAATAATATATTATGGTCAAAACTTTAAAAAAATCAAATATTACTTAAAAAACACAAAACTTTAGATTGTATGCATTTCCATGTTTACATTCCTTATATTTTCTAGGTAATACATATGTTATCTATGTTAGTTTAGTTTAGTTTTACCATACATACATGCTTCACTTGTTCTCTTTGAATGTTTTCATATTCTTATAAGACTCAATTCCATCATACAAATCCAAATTTGATACTATCTAACCACTAGGGACACATACATAGATACATAGATTTAGCATTGATACATTCACCCATAGGGATCATCTTATACATAGCTTCCACTTTACTAGGTTATATCATTCTATACTACACTATTTTTTTATAGACTTAGTTTATGTACATCTTTACTCTTATACAAATTTGTACCACATGTTCATACATACTTTCATTTATATATTTTTTAGTTTTAGATTTGATTGTTCCTTTTTTTTGATACATCTATTCAAGGGCATTTGAATATTCCATTATTATATGGATCTGCACCAATTATTTTCATTTTGTTTATGCTTTGGGAATATTCCCATGTCCTTGTATGTGCCTTTGTGATTTTGTATGTGGATATTTTAACATTTCCTTTCATGTGGCTCTAAGACAAACTTGATTATTGTATGTGTATATGGACATTTGAACAAGTCCTTATATGTTTGGTCTTTCTCAAACTTAGTGACATGTGCCCATGTCCCTTGTAGTATGGCCTGTTGGCCTACTTTATGTGACTCATGTGTTTATATGTACAATTTCATGTATGTTTCATGGCCATGACACTTGTCCCTTTCTTGTTACACTTACCCTCAATTTTTATTCCATTAGGGATCTCATGCATCTCCCCTTACTTCTTGGGTGCTTTGACAGACATCATGCCCCATCCCCCCAAGTAGTTTACATAGATTATACTTGTATTTGATGTTTGTATACATGATTACATTATTATATCTATCTTGACAATCATTTAAATGTTATATCTAACATACATCATACATTACCAACTTATGCTCATATTATGTTACATTGTGATGTCATGTATACACATTATATTAGTTTATCATGTAGATATCATATATTTTGAGTCTAACACACATGATGCAGAGATGTTATTTTAAGGATATTTATTGCATAGGTTTAACACAGTGGTTTTTCACAGATATTAGGCCACCCAAGTGCACTCAAAACATAGTTTTTAGCATGCAGACATAGATTACAAAGCACATAATCAAGAAAACATAATGAAAAATAGTAAGACAAATAAATTTTAGTTTGGAATAAAAAAACATATAAGGACATTAACATGGCATAAAATACACTATCATAGTGTGCTGATATCTAAAGTATATGCTACTATCTAGTAACCCCAAAAATAGGAAAATATAGATTAGATAGAAAGGTACATTATTTACAGTATATGTTTGCATAGTATCAATCACAAATGATCAATTATGCTTAATTTATTCTTAGTTTTGTAAAGAATCATGCCATTTTTATCATATTGGGGGTATCATGTGTGGCATGATCACCCCTATTTCAATTTTAGATATGCTTAGATATAAATTACTATAACTAGTCTAGAATCTATATGCACAGTTATCAGAATTGGGGGTATGTGTATGGAACATTGTTTACATATGTTCACTTAGGCACCAGTTGATCAAATGGAATGGAAAACTCCATGTAATTATTTATATTGTTAATCTAGACACCAATTTCACACCATATTGATGCTTTATTCCATCTATAGTGGCTAGCATTATCGAGTAGTCCCTGAGCTATATACTCGAGTTCTCGAGTGACCCCTAAGTAATTTTACATTTTAGAGTTTTTGAGTGGCCCCAAATCTGTGATACATATTTTTAGTTACATAACACAACTTAAATTACATTAAAAAAATTTAGTACAAATACATCTACTACACATGGGTAGGCAATGATGGATTCATAGCCTACTTGAGTTCTTGAGCCAACTAAATATGAGGTTTTCACAAGCCATTAGTCCAATCCAAGTTATTCATAGATTATGATTCACTAATTAATGGTGGGAATTGATGGATTCAATGTCATATTGAGTTCTTGAGCCACACACACATGGGTATTGAGAAATTCATCAGCTCAATCCAAGTTATTCACTAATTTGATCACCAGCTACACACATAGGATGCCACCAAGTTTTTACATGGGTTCATGTACCAAGTGAGGTATATCCATTCCTTTCTTCTCTATCTTATCTCTTTACTCAATTTTTTCTTTGCTTTTGATATATATTAAATAAGGACTAATTCATTTATATATCATTTTTAGGACACATAATGGAGCACACTTCATAGACTTAGATCTAGATTCATGGTCTTCACCTCATAAGTAAGTCCAAGTACACTCTTTATCCTTTATCCTAGTCATTTCACTTTGATACATTTATGGAATAAATGGGGGTTAAACGTAGTCATTAAAATTAACCATTCATGCCTTAGATGTCCACTTGAGGTCACTTTACCCTTAGTATAGCACTTAACCCAACTTAGGGGCCCTTTTGATCCATTTTTAGTCACATAAAAGTCACAAATAACACCCAAGCCTCTATAACACCACATGAGACCTATAATGATGTAATTCCTTAATGATTTAGTCCTTATACCCTCCAAAAATAAATTTTCATCTCCCTATGAGGATTAAATTCGGCCTAGACCTATTATTAAGTCACCCTCCCAATTCATTTTTATTAGAACACTATATAAACACTAATCTCACACTCTTATACCCTAGGTGGACATTATCACAAAAGAACCACTTCACATTGAGGGAAAACTCTTAATTCTTCAAATATTGTATTGACTTATCCCATGCATTCAATAATTTATCCCTAGTGTAGATATTTGTATCTCAAGTGGCCTCTAAGGAATCCTCTCATGCATTCACACTTAGGCATTCTAGCATTCACTTGTACTTTCACTAGCACTTAGATTGGGAGAACTACATCAGGATTGATCCCCTTTTAATGTATTGGTATCTAGGTAACTCTCAACATAGTGGGGTGTTGATTTCACATCTAGCCTACCGCACTAACTCCTTTTTCTCATAGTTTTCATTCAAGCCCTTATAAGCATGAAAACCTAGGGTTTTTAGAGTAAAATAGAGATACAAGAAAAATTATTGATTATATAAACTTTAAATTTGTACTAGAGCTAAAATAGGTTCTATTCTGCAAAACCCAAAAATCATTTATGGAGATTCTAAGTGGGACACTAGCACAATACTTTGGACACTAACACACTACAATATTTTCCAAAGGACTACACTAATATATAGGGTTGATTCTGACACCTAAATCTAGTTTTTAATAGTCAAACCTATCTACTCACCAATTTTCATTATTTTATTCTTACCAGAAGTCTTATTTCTAGCTAAGTTATTATGTCTCTCTCATCATTTCCACATTTATAAAATTAGTTAGGTTAATTATTATACAAGTCAATGGTTATATTTATTAAATATGTATTCCTTGATTTATTATTCTATTACTTTAACAACCTAGGGTTTTAAACTCCATAATCCCTTAAAAGTTAAATCAATTTCATATTTTTGTCTTGCGTGTTCAGTTCTAATTTATGATTTCACTATACATTCGTACATTAAATATTTTTCATCTTGCCTTTATCCTTCTACATACTTTTATGATTTCATTATATGCATCTAATAAGGCTAGTTCCCTTATCTCTCTATTTTGAAGTGATATATTACATGGTACACATATTTAACATAATGGGATTCCTTTGGTTCTATCTAAAGTGGATAAAATAAATGAGATAAATGTTCATTCTTCTTCCTCTTATTTTGACAAAAAAATTATTAATGAATAAGTAAAACTATAAGATCATGTTGTTAATGATGAAATTTTTGATTTAGAACATATTAATCAAGATAATAATGAATACCAAGATAGAATCAATCATGATGACATTAATGGTGTAGATCTTATACAATACAAAGTATTGTCTAATTTTTGAAACAAAATTCATCAAATCTTTCTAAATTGGATAAGGTTCTAAATTTTATCCTATAAGCTAAAACTACACACAAAGCTAATATTTTCACATCATAGGAACAACAATATGATCCCTTCATTTTTAATAATATACATTTTTTAGGTATTGATTCCACAATATGTGTTTATACTACTACTACTTTTACCATGTCTACATCTTTGGCTACACATGAGATTCCCACCCAAGTTAAATGGCCAACATAAGTTTTCCATCATATTACTATGCTTATTTCTACACAAACAAGTACATATTATGATGGCTACTCATGACAACATCATCTTATCTCACTACACAATCCTTTGAGTATATTATTATAGATTTGTAGTTTAAGGTTTTGTAATTATAGCAATTTTCTTCTAGACCAAGTCATTCGATTGATTTTCATGCATTACTTCATAATCCATTAGCCCAAGATATTTTATCTTATACATTACATATGGGTTTATTATCTCCTAATATTACATTATAAGATTATAAAGGTGATTTAAAACAACACTTTAAAAAATTTCATGTAGCATGCTTATATTATGCCTCTAATGACATATTTTTCTACTAAGTTATTTCCATGAAATCTTAAAGAATATCTTTTTCAATGGTTCTATGACCTCTCATTCCAACTGGTTCATGCATATAATATTTTGGTTGATTACTTTCTATATCAATGATAAATTATCTTATGCTCAATTTAAAATACTTAAGCAAGGATCCAATGAACCAATCAATGATTATGTTCTTTGATATAAGATTGTCCTTTCTAAGATGATAAATCCTATGGAGGGGAATTAGTTACATGATATCTTCCAGTAAAGTTTTATTTATCCTCTCCATTATTCCATTATTTTTAATAAATTTAAAATAAATGATGAGTTATGCCATATAGTTAGAGATCGATAAATTGCACTCATAGCTTTTAAAAAACACAAATATGTACATAATGTAACAACTAATTCAACTACAAATTTTCAAAGCAAACCAAGTTATAAGATTAAAAAAAATTATACTAATATTGAGGCTAAAAAGAAATTTAATGTAGTGTCACAACCTACTAATTGGCTTAGCCTATCCACACCATAATGGAGATAATTTTTTCAATTACCTCAATCTCTTCTTACACTCTTATAGAAGTTACTAGAGTGTAACCTTATATCTCTCTCCCCCTCAAAATAGGTTGATATGAGTAGGCTTACACTTAAGGGATATGATAGTAATACATATTGTGACTATGATCTATGTGTTAGACATTTTATGAATAAATTATTCAACCTAAGACATAACATGCAAGATCTTGTTGATGAAAAAATTATCTAGCTTACCACACTTATAAATTATTCAGGACCATAATCTAATGGGAATTAAAAGTTGAAAATATTTTTCATCCCCTTTATAAATCATGTGGAAATAGATATTGAGGATACTCCTGAGATGCATATGACATAAAATTCACATTATTCTCATTCTAAATATGACCACTCATTGGAAAATATCATTGGTAAACTTATAGGCATATCAATACAAAAATTTATAATTACATTTGATAATAGTGAGATTATGGAAGATGGATCTAATTTAAATGCATTATTTGTACAAAAAAAATTGATTTGAAACATATACATAATGTCATGGTAGACAATGGTTCAATTGAAAACATTTTTACAATGATATTTCTTCATACTCTTAAATACACACTTGATTATTTTATCGATACAACAAGGATAGTCAAATTACTTGATGACAAAGATAAAACCCCCTGAGACACATTTTGCTACCTCTTAAGGTAAGCCCTATAGTATTGTATACTTTATTTATAGTCTCATTGAGCACATGGTTATTTTAGATGTTATTAGGATACCCTTGCATACCCAAGCTCTACATAGTACCATCATCCACGCATAGATGTGTCAAGTATATAAATTGCAACAAAGTGGTCATAGTTACAATTATTCTATATGATTATCATATTTAACTAGAGAATTTTCCTCCTTCACCCCCATGTAATAATTTAATCCATCTATTCAGTTTTATTATAGGTATAAATTTCAAAGGAAATAAGTTGAATTTTGTAGATGACCAAAACTTCAACACCCATTACAACATAGAGTTATTTAGGACTCACAAAGGCCATTATCTAATTTATCACACAATAATCTAGCATTATAGACACCTAAATATTTTTCACAATGAATACAAGAACATATTTTTCATACTATATAGTGGATTACATAGGATCTATGTTACCTATAGTTACTTATCATAAATAGGATCTTATGAGGCATGATGATGATGACAATTACATTATAGCACAAAATCATTTTTTAAATTTAGATACAATTATGTATGATACTAATTGCTCATAATAGATGACCATTCCCATGTTTGATATAGGACCTACACACTACCATCCCCTTTATTAGATAATTTATTAGAATTTATATAAAATATATATATTTAAAAAATACAAAAAAATAAAAATATTTCAAAATCTAAACTCAGGGCCTAAGCATAACATGTTTTCTAGTTACATTATTCATTTATTTTATTTATCACATGTTTGGTATATTACATATCCTTTTTCATATGCACATGAATTTAATGGTATATATGAGTGCATTTTAGGATTTACAAGTTTCAAATGATACATGGATGCAGATATACAAGACATTCCTATATCTAGGGGCCATGCCAATGTTAGGAGAATATTATTCCATAGTTTACAATGTTAAAGGTTATATTGATTTCTTAAACATGTCTTGATCTCACTTGTATTATTTTATAGTTCTACAATTCATGGATTATCTACTTTTCTATATTGTGACTTTGACATACATTGATAGTGTAGACTAGTTTGACTTGTTCTATGCTTCATTGTTGTTATTTTTTTATCATATAGGATAATCATTACTTGTCTATTATGTGTAGCACTTGAACTTTAATTAAATTTTATTATTCATTGTGTGTCCATTATCCTTGTGTGTGTCCCTTAGCATTGTGTGACATGGAGTGTTATTGCATGTGACTTTATTGTGTTCATCATGGCCAAGACATTGTGTTATTATGAGTGGATAAATATACTATTTTCTATTGTGTTTATTGAGTTTTTAATATCATAATCCATATCACACACCTCCCATTTATTTTTAGCACTATGATTCACATCTTGCACCTTCCTATGTAGTTTATTATTTTGTGCTTATATCATTGATAGTTAATATTATGTGATATATATATATATATATATATATATATATATATATATATATATATATATATATATATATATATATATATATATATATATATATATATATATATATATATATATATATATCACACTTTTATGTTTACCCTATATGTTTCATGTATTATTTGATGAAATATTCATTGATATGATGACATATTTTCCACATGTTATCATGTGCTTCTAAATGATTACATATTTTTACATAACATGAAGTCATTAAATCTATTATTTTGAGATGATTAGTTTATAGACTAGATACTTCACCTCAAAAGGGTCGCATATTAGTGGGCTTCTCATAGAGACTTAACCCTCCATGAATAATAAATTTATAATTTGGGATAATATTACATGATTCAAAGAGTTCATATTGATTCATATTATTAGTTTAATTTAGATTATGGTACATATGTTTATAAACTAGAGCATATTTGGGATAATATACAATGCATATACATACATTTAATACGAACATGAGTTACATATTTTCAAATACTTACAAATTGAGACATATTTTGGGGCATATGTCATGCATATGCACTCCTTTTACAACAACATGAGTTTTCATATTGACACAAAATTAGATATAGATGCTTATCATTATATATCATGTTGGTAGTGATTGTATTATATTATAGGTAATGGGATTTATTTGTGCACATACACACTATTATAAGTTTTATATTATGGCATCAATGGTACTGAAAAGTGAGCACCTTAAATCTATAAGTCCATTTGTAATAGTTGATTTTTTAAATGAGTAATGTGGTTGAGGTTTTGTGATGATCAATGGCTTAAGAATTACTATATTATCCCAATAAAATGGCTCCCACTTTCATATTTAGGTTCAAGATTAGTTAAATTAATAATATAGTTGAGGTTTAGTGATGTTTAATGGCCTAGGGACTACTCCCTCTTCATCATGGTTGGATAATATATCTTTATAATCCATAGCCTTAACTTAGTACATAAATTGGGACATGACCACCCCCAAATTCGCAAAATGATTAATCAATAAGCACAATTATCCAATGCTTCAACAAAGAAAGCATTATATCTAAAAAATCATAGGGTAACATGGTTCACCTACTATAGATGCATTCCTTCCTTAATTTTTAGGTTTCAAAAGTTTCAATTATAAATTTCATTTTATATTTTAAATTTCATAAATAGACATTGACTTTTGCATGTCCATTGTAGGTTTTCTTGGAGGAAGCTGAAAATTTGGATCCTCCTCCCAATATAAAGTGTTTTATATAAACTTAGGTATGTATTTTTATCCTCTTATACTAACATTTTATTTCATTTAAATACTATAATAAAGGGGGGGAATTTATATAACTATAATAATGCATTAGAAACTTCTAAATGTTAGTTTTCACCTACATTCAACTTAGATGACTTGTGTGTCTACATATGGATCTTACATGCCCTTCTCCCACATCCACATACTTTCCATGAGTTTGACCTTCCTAATTTACTATTAGTTGCCTATAATAATTCTTTAGCCTATGTCTAATCCATTCAAAATCACATCCAAACTATCTCCATATCATCAAATCGATATTCTTGCATTCTAGACAAATAATCTAGACTCAAATGCCTATAAAATTTTGTACTCATCAAAACCTAATCAATTCATTATGTGCCAAATAATTATCATTTTTAAAATTCAAAATCATATGTATGAATTGGTCTATAAGTTTCACATATTTATGGTGTGAAAAAGTACCCAAAGATTCCCATATAAATAAAAAATATGTATAATAATTTTTATCTATCTAGAAAGTAATTATCATTCACATGAAATCACATGCATATTCAAATGGGTTTCCTTATTCTTAATAATTTATAAATCAACCACAAGGAGTAATTCATAGCTAATCTTGAATCATCTCAATCCAAGTCAAAATTTTCTATTTTCTAAGTGTCAAAATCTAGATCATAGGTTACATTCATTAATGGATAAATATTACACACATATGCATAATAGGGAAAACTACATGTGGTTTGAATTCCCACTTCATAGTATTGGATATGTAGGTAGCACTCAACTATTCATTAGGGATTGATTGGGTTAGTTTAACCCACCATTATTCCAATTTTATATGCCAAAATCTAGTGTCAAAAGTGGACCTAGGGTTTTAAAGAGAAAGAGATGAGTTTTTTTATATCACACCCATAGTGAGCCCTGAGAATACACATAAAGACATTACAAATAGGCACAACAGCCCTTACTGAAACAAAGAATAAAAATATACATGGATGAATTTGGTAGGATACATATGCTAAAATATGTAGATATTATCTAGAGGCTAAATATTATGTCTAGATGCATCTAGAGATCTAGTTCTTGATCTGAGCAACTCTTAATCTAGTTTCATGTCTTTTATGCCACTTGTATTTAGTCTCAAACTTACACAATATATAAAATGTTTCCTATTTTATTCCTTGTGTCATTTCCATTTATATTAAATTCAATTATTCAAAATTAGATTCTACTTTTACATTCATATTAGTTTTTATTGTTATACTTCATATAATTTGAATTAGTACAAATTTCATCTTATTAGATCACATTAATAAAAAATAAGTTAAAAATTTGTAGAAAGTTTTGGACTTGATGTTAGTTGAGCTTTTATATTTTTTGATTGTATATATAATATCGATATAATCTATTTAATTGTATTTGACTGTTAGGCATAAGCAATACAGTTTGGAGATCAAGAGATTATATTGAGCATGTCGATGCAATTATGGAAACAAGATTTTATATTAGCATAAATACTAGATATTGTATCAGTTTAGATAATGAAAAATTACATTAGCACAAAAATAGATGAGTGTATTAGTATAAATACAGTGTTAAAAATAAAAAATTATATCAATTTTAGTGATATAGTTGATTTACCAAAAAAATTTAAAACTACATCAGCATGGATGATTTCATCAATTTATTCTAATTGTTAAAGGTTTAGAAGGGATAGAGACTAAAATATTACCTATAGGATAGGTATCAACAATTTTTTAAGCTTGAGGAGGGATTAATGGTTGATTTTGGTTGTTTTAGGAAGAATCTATGTGAGCAATAATGCACTTTATGCCATTCATGTTAACAATTTATCCAAGTTAATGAAAGTATTAGAGTTAACTAAATTTTATATGACATTAGTAGTTAGATATGAATGTAGCTAGTTTTTTAATTATGAAGAGTTATTATTATGAGTTTGATTGGGATTTATTTGAGAATTATTAAAAAGAGGATTGGTATAGATACAAATGTGAGCATTAGTTTGGTTAAGTTCATGATGCTTGACCTTATTCTTATGAGTTTTAGTAACTTTTTAAAGGATTGGTAAGGGTTTATTATCATATTATCATGGTCAAATTATGACTAAGGAGAAAATCATATGTTAAGTTATGAAGAGAATGACAATTATCATGAGAATGATACCAATTAACATGAAACCAAAAAAAAAATATGGTGTCATACCATTTAGGTTTAGGATTTAAATCATCTAATTATTTAGGTTTGGGCCTAGGAATATTTATCCTAAGCTCATAAATGCTAATTCTTACATTTTTCTTAGGTTTCATGAGAATTCAATTTTTTTATTAGGTTGAGATGCCTTAAATTATCTCATGAGTTGGCCCTACATTTTATCTTGATCAAAGGCTTCTTTAAATGACTTAGGAGAGATTGACCTAACAGTGTATTAGAGTTTTGGTGTTAAGGAAGTTGTAAAAATATTGAATAGTCAATTTTTATTCATTTTATATTTGTATTTGTTATATAATGATTCCCAACATTTAATAAATTCATGTGTTGGCTCATTATATTATTTCTTCTAATTGAAAAAGTTACCTAAGTTATTTTTAGGTAGGTCATGATATTATAATTATTGGACCAATGCATTCATTAAACCTTATAACTTGGTGATAGATTTAGGCTTGATCTTATTTTACCATTATAAAGCATCACTTATATGGTTTTTGGGAAGTAGTTTTGTAGCTAAAAATGTTTTAATTTTAAACCACTCCTTATATAGATTCCCATGGGATCTAAGGTGAAAATCATGATCAGTAGATCCCTCATATGTGATGGTGGGAGTGATTCCACCAATATATATGATTATAATATGAGGTGTTAAGGGTTTATTTTGTATTTGATTGATGAGTTTATTACAATTGGAGGTTAAGGGATGAGACTCCTAGTCCTTAAGGGGGGGAGTGTTTTTATTTGGTATTCCCCACTTAATTTATTGATATTTATTATTTATTTTCAAATTTTTATTTTGAACATGCATGGATTAGTTTGATCTATTAGACTATATGATTCATTTGGTTTAAAACTTACATTATTTCTTGAGTAGTGTCTTTAGACACCCAATTCTAGCCACAATTTACTTCTGACTAGACTTCAAACTGATTCCTACCAACCATGTCAAATTAAGCCTAAGAATCACTAAACATCCCAAATTTATTTGTACATCATTCATCAAAGCTCAGAATCATGTTAAGGCTTCCCTATTTAGACTACTAGCCTGTATACAACAATAGCCTCTCATGGATTCATCCCTAATCACCTTGTGGCATAACAAATATCAATTTGGCCTATGGACCTATTAACTAGGGCAATTAAACACTTGATCAAATATTGAAATAGAAAAAATGCTAATAAAAATCAATTAACAAGTTAGATAAGATTAAATTCCTAATTGAATTATCCATTTACACTTAATGAATATCTAAAAATGAAAAATACACAATTCAAAATATCAAGCCTTTTCATCATTACCTTTATGAGTTGTCAAACTCTTCCAAAATATGCTAAAATATATAATTTGAGAGCCATGCCTAGCACTTGAAAATCATAATTTCATGACAATGTTTAACTCAAATGGATTTAGTCTCAACTCACCTAAGGTTATTTTGAACCCATTCCATGTTAAAACTCAACATTAACTCACCTTAGATGAGAGTTAATTTTTGAGGCTATAAATACAAGGCCATACCCCTTCATTTATAAGATTGGATATTGTAGAGTTATTATGCAATATTTACTCCATAATCCTCATGCAAGTAGTGTTACCATGCTCAAATATGAAGCCAAGTAATCAAAGCCAAGGTACTAAGGAAAGATGAAGCCAATAAATCTCTATTGATGAAGATTTATTGATGCACAAGCCGAGCAAGCCATTTAGAGCTCCAAGGAAGGTAAAAGAGTGTATTCCTTTATGTTTTAGTTGTGTTTTCATATGTTATCTTGTTATCTATGCTTGTCTTAATGTCTAGGATAGAGGTGTTAGGACTTTAGTGTGTTTATTTGAGTTTTATTTCTTGGACTAACACAAGACTAACTTCCCCTCTATGTATTCCTTGTCCACATGTTAGCATGCCTAGTGGGACACAAGCATCCCTTACAACCAAAGAGATTAATATGTTAATTTTAGTTTTTATAATGGATGCATAAAAACCCTCAAAATTAAAGTTTTAACTTCATTTTTTATGTCTTTTTATTTTAAGTCATAGGTTGTAGGGATTGACATCGATTTTTAGTCACAAGTGGTAATGATTGATGCTAATTTTTTAGATCAAATTTAATTACTAGAATCAACCATAATCTCTATGTGAAAAATATAAAATGGTAAGAACATATATAATGAAGGTTTTAATTGAGTTTTCTAGTCTTCATTTTGCATTTAAGGATCTACATATGATTTGTCTAACCCATTTCTTGTAGGATCTAGTGAGATATTTTTTTTTAAACTCATATTATTAACCACTTTTTTGTCCAAACATACTCTATTTTTTTGTGTATTTTATAGGTAAATGTTGATGATTTTATTACTTGATTTCAATATAAATAATCGATGTCGATCCCTATGTGTATCGATGATGATCCATCTATGAGACAAAAATTAGAAAACCTGAGAGATAGATTTTAAATGTTTTTTTACTTACTTTTGGGCTTCTAAGCAGGAAAACCCTCTAAAAATTTATAGTTCCTAAAGTGAAACAAGCAAAGTTTAAGCATGATTAAATATTACACATCTTTTATTTGGTGCTTAAAACATACTTAGTTGTTTTCATCTTTTAGTTATTTTTGAATTTTTTACAATTATCAAACAATAAATGCCAAGGACCTCAAACTTCATAACACATTTCATTTTAGTGATATAAAACTAAACTCTCACATTAGTAACATACTCAAAAGATTTTTTGTTTTTACGTTTGTTTGTTGAATTTTTTTATCCAAGCAAGATTATTGATGTATGTATTCTCTCCCACCATCCCTTTTAGGTAACTTGGGTGATCAAAAATTTTCACTATTTGCCTTTCTTGCTTTAGTCCAAAAGCATGGAAGTAAAGTCATTAAGGCCCTCCCCAACATCTGTATAATTTAAGTGACCCAAAACCAACCCTAAATTCCTTCCACTTTCCTTTTTTTATGCAATTTGGCTTGTGAGTGGGATTTCATCACCTCTTCATGAGTTCTCTATAGAATCATTGACCTAGGAATGCATATCCCTACATTGTTTCAACCCCACTCCATGTTCAGGTATATAAATTGAGGGTGACCTACCGGTATACTTTTTTTGAGTAGTTAAAATAATCTCCATTAGTGGTTCTCATCCTCAGAACATAAGGGCAACTCAAACATCACACTACATTAATAAATTGATAGATTTAGTGGTTTTGAAAAGGACAAGACCTTTTCACAATAAGCCAATTGATGTGGATCCAAATGATGTGATTATATCTTTAGTTTTAACCACACTTGGGACCATCTAGTAATGAGTGAAAATTGATAGTTAATAACAATCCCACTTACTTTGAGCATACTATTGATGTAGGGAAAGTAGCCTGAAGTTCCATGTCATAGTATGAACTCTTGAGAGAAGAGGACTAAAAAACATACTTTTCATGAACTTTTACTTTTTGTATTAACAAAAAATCCTCTCAAAAGCAAGTATATTGATGGAATTTGATAGTACTATGAAACCTTGTCAGTTTTAGGATCTAGAACGTTACACTTAGGTGTTTATGTCATTTTATCCTTTTTATTTACTATTTTATGTTTAAACTATTTATTTGTTATACTACATCAAAAATGAGTCTTGTTTATAAATCACTCCTTTGTTTGAAGAGGTTTTACATCATCCATTTAACACCATACCTTTGCCTTGATATTTTTATAAAATCATTGTGTGTGTGTCACTTGTTTTTAAAAAGGTGTCATCACGTTACCCAATTCATTTCAAATTTTTTGCCTTAGAGTCTTGAAACCAAACCATTTGTCATACCTTTACATCATGATAATGTCATTATTCTACTCAAATTGTTTCAAATAATTATTGCCTTATGTCAAAATTCTAATTTCAAAACCAAAACTACATGTGCCTTTGGGATTTATGCCTAGTACCGTCATGCCATTCATTCTTGTCTAGCTTGTTATCTATTTCAAAGAGCCTAGTTTTCTAAGTTGAGTTTGAAATTAAACTTGACAAGATCAAATCCAAACATTGATTGATTTTTTCCTAGGCCTTGTGTAATTTTGGCTTAGATATTGGTCTTTCACTTTTGGTTTTTGTAACTTAGGTTTATTCTTTATTAAATTTGAAAACTATTTTTGTGCCTAGATTTGGGGAAGTAGTCAATCTTCCATATACCTATTGTTTCATGTCTTTTTCCAAATGATCAATTTTTTGTTTAAATATGAATTCCTAGTTTGTGCCAAAGTGTTTCAAATTTTTTATATTAACTCATTTGTCTTTTAGACCTCATTTTGTTTAAAGTCCAGCTTTTGTGCCTTCTCCAAAAGACCTAGTAATATCTATTTTGAGCTTAGATTTTGTGCCTTGTTTTCCAAAATAACTATCAACTTTTGTTTATTTAGACCTATTTTAGACTATTTGAAATACTTTTTACCTAATTTGGTTTTTATTCATCCACTTGACCCATTTATTTAAGACATTTAATCTTAGACATTTGACATTAGACTATTTTAGACCAAGTTTTAGTATAAACCTTTTTAGAGATACAGCTCCATTTATTTAGACCAAGTTTGGACCATTTATCCTTTTGGACATTGTTTTTAAGAATTTGTATAAATCTAAGCCTTTTTTTCAAAATGGTCATGATTTATTTGGATATGTCTCATTACATTCATATTAGAGCCATGCACAATCTAGGTTATATTAATGTGGTTGCATAAGATAAATTTTTTCAAGACCCCTATGGTGATGATGTAGTTTATGAGACAAATCCTTATCCTCCTTATAATACACAATCTAGTGAACAAATCCAAGATCCACTAACTAACTATTTGGTTAACATGCCTCTATACTTGAAGCAGGACCAAGAACAAACCATGCAGCACATTACTAACATACCATCAGCTGTAGAAAAAGTTTAAAAAAAATTGTATTAAATTATGATGTCATCAACATATGATCCCTAATAGTTTTATCATCACTTTATTGAAAACTTGAATGAAGTTTTAGTCAAAGCTGTAGAGGTAGGGGCTAAGTTTCAAGTAGACTTCCCCCATGAAAATTTGATTAGTCTAATAAGAGTGCATTTCAACATACCTTATAATCAAACCTTTGAACATACCTCTTCTAAAAATCCTCAATCACTCATATTGATGGCATATCAAGGCCAACATATGCTTTTCATAGGAAAGGGCCTCATAGAGGACCACTTTATACAAATGTAGATAGCATACCAAACGTATTTGAATCTAGCATGAAATTTTAATAACATGTTCATGTCAAGTAATCATCTCATCAAACTAGCTCATTCAACAGGGGTGTTAATTGAATTGATCAGTCAAGATAATCCAAGTATATACCCATTTGTGTAAAGCACTTTAGTTAGAGACATGTTCAGTGTCCCAACTATTGAATAAGTGTCTACTTCTATGAAAAATAACATGCCAAACATGGTGGATAACATGCAAGTGTCATCCAAACTAGGTTAAAGTGGTTTAACCACACCAATAACTAATCTAAAATAAGTGCCTTTAGTTAGTTCCATGATAGGTTCACACCACAAGGGGTAGGAAATCCTACATCCCAACCACAACAAGCTACCTCTAATCTATAACTAGCTACTTCTTCAAGAATGGAATTATAAGGATTAAGTAATCAAGCTCCAATTAGTGCCTTGCCTGAATAAAATGTGATGAATGCTACTTCACCTCAATAGGTGATGACTAACATTCTACAACAATAGGCATAGTCTAATATACCAATGCAATAGAGGCAGAACATTCCACCACCTCAAAAGGGGGTAACAATGTTCCACCTCATTAGGTAATGACAATTATACCTCTATATTCATAGACAAACATGAATTTATACTCACAAACATTGTCTAATCAATAATGTATGTCCATTGGTTAATGACAAATTCCAAACACTCTACAAGCATCTACTTCACAATAAGTGTATACACAATCAAGAGGTACTACTATCCAATAAGCACCAATTAGGTAACAATTACCTTTCATTCCAAATGTTCCATAGATCTAATGGTAGGGCCTTGATCCACAAGTTCCCCTTATTCATATAGGTTTGACTAGTTAACATCAAATCCCTACTCAACCTCAATAGGCATAGTACTTTACCCCAAGCCATATCCTTCCATCACAACCATAATTCCCTCAAAACTAGGCCTATATATCAAATCCAAACTAGAATATTGCACCACAATATGTGCAATTCTAATAATATCTTCCCAATATGTGAATTCATATTCCTAGTTGATTCCATAACCAAACCAATATTCCACAACAAACCATGCTTCCATTATACCTGGTCAAGTTGATCAACCTTTGACCACCCATCCTCCACCTCAAACCAATGTTCTATCTATTTTTTTGTTATAAGCTATAGAAAATAAAGGATGTAATTTCCACCATTCAAGTAGGGAAACAAACTAAGAATTTCAAGTTAGATGACATATGTTCCTACCCATTAAACATAGAGTATCTGCAAATACCATTTCCTCTAGGGTATGATTTGAAAAATACAAGGGTAAAGAAGACCTTAAGGCCCATTTAATAAAATTCTTTTTTGCTTGCCATCCAATGGCTTAAAGTGACATATACCTCCTATTTTTATTTCCTCAAAGTCTAACAGGATAGGCTTTGGAGTGTTTCATAAAGTTTCCGAAGAATTTAGTATTTGATTTTGATGACCCTTCAAAAAAAATTGTGCATCATTTCTCCTATAATATCAAACATGAGATTTCATTGGTAGATTTGACTTAGGCCAAACATAAGGCCAATGAAAGTTTTTCAAGCTATCTATAGTGATGGAGATTACTTTCTATCCCCTTCTCTCATAACTTACCAAACAAATAATTGGTTGTTGTGTTTACTAAAAAATTATACAGTGAGATATCCTATCATCTATAACTACAGTGTACACATAATTTCAAATATATCATCAACAAAGGTTAACTAATTAAAAATGCTCTTATTAATAAAGGTATTATCAAATTAACCTCATAAAATCAAAACCAAAACTAAGGAACATGCCAAAATTAGAACCAAAACCAAGTCCAAGTGGAAGCATCAGCACTAACCCAAGCCAGTCATTATGAAAAATATAATCAATTCAACTACAACAAAAATTTTGTTGGAAATGGAGTAAAAAATTTGTGTCATGTCCAAACAATGTAAACATTTTCAGCTCATCCCATGTTTCACATGCAACTTTACTCCCCACTAGCAACCCATTTAGCAAGTGTAGCCTTCTTAGCACCCCACACCAACTCAACAAATGTAGCAACCATTACCTTTGTAAACCCCTCCTCTAAGGAAAAATGTGCCTACTCATTGAGTCTTCAATAACCTTAGATAATCCATTAAGGCCATGCTTTGTAAGTTATCCACCACTAATTTGATTAGTTGCCTAATTTTGAAGTACAATCTTGAGGTTATTCCTTATCTAGACTTGTACTGAGAGAATGAGTTCTATGAATACCATCATGTTCATGGACATAAATTATGCCATTGTGTGAAAATCAAACATCTCATTGAAAAAATGTCAGAAAATGGGGAGATAACATTGTATAATAGAGCATCTACATCCAATCAATACTTGGGTATCTACCAAAACCCTTTTTTTCAACATAATAATAAGAATCAATAACAACAAATCCTAGAACAACAAAAACAAAAGTTATAACAACAACAACAGTATCAACAATTGAGACAATAACAATAATTCTAATAGCAATAATAAAAATGACAATTGAATGGAAGGAACTAAGGATAGAATGATTCCAATACCCAACAAACTTACCACATAGTTTTACATGATTACAACAAAGTTGTAGGTCATCTTGAGGGGGGTACATTTCCACTATCACCATTAATCCTATACCAAGTGTTAATAGAATAAGATTGTTGATAAATAATTCTAATCAACTCATCTATATCAATTATCCTTCCTTGACATGGGATCACATACAAGTGCACTATCAAGTAAGGATTACTAATTTTGGACCTTATACTAGTAACTCATCATTGCCCCATGACCACATATAAGTGTATTAGAAATTGAGACTTATCCTATCTGGCCCCTTGCCACCATCATTTTTTAGCAACAATGGTCTTGTATCTAACCCTGAGTGTGTAATCACAACTTGATGGTCAAAGATTTATATTCTTAGCCCATAATCACCTACCATAAAAACCATCCAACCTACCATTCTAACTAAGAATAAGCCATATACTATTGTGAAGGGAAAAAAAATTATATTGTGGAATAACTTCATAAGACACCCACATAAATATCCATTTTGGATTTGTTATGTATGTCTATTATCCACAAGAACATCTTAATAGAGTTATTAGGCCAATCCCAAGTTCTAAATGACATATCCCTAGATAATTTCCAAGCTTTGGTTACACATCAATCCCCTAGGCCAATAGTTGACCTATGACCAAAGTGATATGTCATCCCTTAGACCTCTCCAAAATAACTTGTTGTATATTGAAGTTATCATTATGTGGCAAAAATTCAAATGTGTCCTCATAAACAATGGATCGGGCCTAAATATTGTCTTTGAATCTTATCAAACATTTTAGATATACAACAACTAATATACAACTAGAAATGAATACTATCAAAGCCTATGATAGTGAAGAAGGGGAATCACAAGGCATCATCAGCTTGCTAGTTATTATTGGGCCCTTGACCCATGATACACTTTGCCATGTGTTATACCTAGATTTTTCATATAATTTTCTTCTAAGTGGATCTTGGATACATTAAATTAGTGCATTCCCATCAACATTTCACTAGTTTCTCAAGTTTTCTCACTCAGGCATGGAAGTTACCATCAATGGAGATTTGTAGCCTTATTAACATTAAAAACATTTAGAGGCCAAGTACAAAAGCTACAACTACCACTTTAGCCTATATCTAATTCCCAAAAAGGATAAAGGAAAAGAAATATGTTTTGATTTACTAGAGGCCAATTGCATAGACCCGAATAGCCTTGATTCATCTTCCCATATTCTACCTCTTAAATTGTCCAATCATTTTACCATCTCATCTAATGGCCCAAGGGAGTACTTGACCCATGACATATTTCACATTACCAAGCTTCCATAAAACCCCAAGTCCTATTTAAAACCTAAATCCAAGCCACCTTGTATGGAATGGAAATGAAATGGAAAGTGAAAAATCCATAGTCTATCTCTAATAATTTTCACACCATCCACTAGCCAAGAAGCAAACCTACTTGTAAATGATGAAACCTAGTTATAGAATGACAACTTGGTTGATTGTTACAAAAATTCCAAATACCCCTTTCCTAATAGGATCATGTATAATCAATCCTATGAAGGAGGAAGCCTCAGGCCAAATCATCAAGGAACTCTTAATTCAATCTCTATCACTCAGTATAAAGGAACCTATGGTATCAGATTTAAACCGCCTAGGGGTGACCCCACATATTTTATTCATGTTCTAACACCAATGACAAGTGACGATGATTCCAATAGTAAAGTAGAGTTTAATCATAGCATTTATGAAGACCTTACCCATACCAATCTATTTTACACTCATTCCAATTTTACCCTTACCCTAGTTAATCGATATAGTCTACTTATTCTATATCACCCTCAACTTATAGCCTAGGACCAACAAGAATCCACAATTCCTATAGATGATTTTGAGAATGATGAGGCCTTTTGAAATTTTCTAGGCCTAAGAGATAATGTTCTATTAGGAGACCAAAAATAAGGGTTTTCAATTAAATTGGATCTTGTAGACTATTTTGGAAAATGGGTGAACACCCTTAGCCACAAATAAATAAATAAAACGTTTATGTTCCAAAGTGAAAACATCTTTGAGGCACTTTTAGACCAGGATGAAAGTAAAGAGAAAGGCTAGTCTTTTGTTGAAAACCTATTTTAGGTGTCATTAGATGGGGGTGTTCACTTTTCCTCAAACATAGCTCAATAAAGGACCAATGATGAACTTACCTATGGGTTTAAGTTTAGTTCTAAAGAATAGCATGCCTTGGACCAAATCATCCAAGAGTTTCAAATAGTATTTGTAACATGGCCATCCCTACCATTAGGGGATTTTGATTCATCTTATTTAGGAGAGCTTGAATAACCAATCTAAGTAAAGGACTTTGAAGTTGTAATCCAATTCAAATCATTGCCAACCATTATAGAAGATAGACCAACCCTCCTTGTAGAAGACATTAAATAAGTCAACATAGGGACTCTAAACAACCCATAATGGATTAAATTAGGCACATCCCTCGCTAAAGAAGAACATGAAATATTTATATCCCTTTGGAGGGAATTTGTTAATATATTTGCTTGGGCCTATTCAAACATCCTAGGTTTGGACCCTACCTTAGTTGGACACCACTTTGTTGTACATCCTAATGCCAAATTAGTAAAATAGAAATTGTGAAAGATGCATCCTCATAATGTTATATTAGTAAATAAAGAGTTTTTAAAAATATTATAAGATATATGTATTTGATTGATCGCATACTCAGAGTGAATCTTGAATTTTATGCCAATTAGTAAGAAGCTATAAGGAATCAAAATCTACATTGATTTTAGAGATATAAATATGTCCTACCCTAAGGATGACCTTCCTCTACCAAATATTGATATGATAGTTAACTCTACAGTTGGGTATGAAATGATTTCACTTATGGATATATTTTTAGGATACAACTAGATTCAGATTGTACCAAAAGACCAACATAAGATAGCATTCACCACTTCATGGGGAATGTTTTGTTATCAAGTTATGCCATTTGGTCTCAAGTATGTTAGGGCCACATACCAAAGAGACATGACCATCATATTTTATGATATGATGCATGAAATTTTCAAAGACTATGTTGATGAAATATTAGGTAAATCAAATACCAGAGTTGATCATCTATCCACACTACAAAATATATTTGAGAGACTTCATGAATACAAGGTCAGACTCAATCCTAATAAGTGTGTTTTTGGTGTTACTTATGACAAACTGTTAGGATTCATCATTTCTCATAGAGGTATTTAAGTTGATCGTACAAAATTATAATCCATTACTAAAATGCTACCACCTTAAATTTTGAATCAGCTCTATAGTTTGTAGGGCAAGATTCAATCTATCAAATGCTTCATATCATAGTTGGCTGAAAAATTCCACCCATTTACACACTTACTAAAGAAGGGTGTTATATTTCATTTAGATGAATGATTCCAAAAAGATCTTCATAACCTTAAATAATGTCTTACCAATCTACCTATTTTGTTACCACCTATGCTAGGAAAGTCATTCCTACTATACCTATTAGTAATAGACAAATCCCTGGAGGCATTTCTAGCTCAACATGATGATAATGAAAAATAACATGTTGTGTATTATCTCATTCATATATTGGTCACATATAACACAATTATATTCCTATTAAAAAATCTTGTTTAGCTATGATATTTATAGCTAAAAACTATGGCATTACATGTTAAACAACAACACCATAGTTATTTCTAAAGTAGATCCACTCAAGTATCTACTATCCAAGACAGCTTTATAAGGCCACATAAATAAATTTATCAGGCTTCTAAGTGAATTTGAGATATATTATGTCTACCAAAAAGTTATCAAGGGTCAAGTTATTATAGATTAGCTTGTTGAAGCTCCCCTTGTATATATTAAAACACTAACTTTTCAATTCCTAGATGAGTCCATCATGGCCATCATTGAAACACCTCTTAAGGAGTAGCACTAAAAACTATATTTTGATAGATCATTCACCTCACATGAATCAGGGGTAGGCCTAGTATTTATTACACCATAGGGGGATCCCATCCATAAATCATTATATATCAATTTTCCTTGTATTAAAAACATAGCTAAATATGAATCACTCATTATAGGGCTTCGTCAAGTAGTAGAATGGAATATTCAACATCTAAAGGTTTATGGTGATTCTTAGTTAATCATCAAATAGGTTACATACCACTTTCAAACCAAAGATGACAAGTTGGTGCCATACAAGGCCATGATTGATACTCTCAAACATTAGATTGTTGACATACAATTTGAACACATACCAAGGGCTAGTAATAGAATAACAGATGTCATGGACACCATTGGCTCTTTGATCTATCATATAAATAAGGTAAAAGAATATCAATTACTTATTAAAAATATTCTATCACCTACACATGAACCTTCAATTTTTTTAATGATCTATGATATTGTTTGTCCCTTATCTATATGGTATTTAGACATCTTTACCTACATTCATAACCATATTATGCCATCTAACCTATCACATAAAAAATTCAAGGCCTTTACCCACCAATCTACATGTTATACCTTATTTTTCCCAACCCTTTATCATCATAGCTTTGATATAACTCTACTTCATTGTTTAAATTTAGAAAAATCAACATTAGCATTATAGGAAGTTTATGAAGGAGTATGTTGATCCCATACTAGCAAGGTTTTGCTAGCCAAAATGCTCCTACATACCAAGTTTTATTAGCTAACTATGGATTTCGATATAGCTACATATATTAAAAAGTGTGAAAAATGTCAAAGGCATGCCAATCTAATTCATGCCCTATCCAAAAGACTACAATAAATGCTTACTCCATGCTCATTTTATATATGAGGACTTGATCTCATTGGGAAAATTAACCCAACCTCATCTAATGTCCATAAACACATTCTTATTGCTACTAAATATTTCACTAAGTGGATTGAAGGTATACCCCTCACGTGACCAGAAAACAAATTTTCAAGTTCATCTTTAACCATCTCATTTTCCATTATGGTATCCCATCTAATATTAAATATGATAATGGTAGATCATTTAAAAAAAAGGATGTCAAAATTCCTTGTGATGAGTATAACATTGCTCAACATTTTTCTACTGCATATTACCCACAAAGTAATGGCCAAGCTAAAGCATCCAATAAAACCATTATCAACATCCTTAAAAATATTGTCAGTGATGTTGGCTATAATTATCACCTCCAAATTTATTGTGCCTTCTGGACATACCATGCTAATTACCATACCCCAACAGTGCCACTGTATATTCCCTAGTTTATGGCATTGAGGCCATTCTTCCCATTGAGGTTGAGTTACCTTCTCTATGTATCTCACTAAAACATATCCTATATGATGAAGATTACTGAGTAGCTTGCCTACATGAGATGGAGTTACTTTATGAGAAATGCATGGTCATTTTTAACAACCTTGAATCATACTACAATTGAATTTGTGGCCACTATAACCATCACATCAAACATATAGAATTTAAACTTGAGGATCTTATTTTTAAAGAAAACCAATATAATACCATAGTTAAGAATAAGCAAAAGGGTAATTTCAAACCTAATTGGATAGGCCCTTATATCATTTTTTAAAATTATGGATCCAAAGCATATAGGTTTATTACACCAGATGGGGATGAACTTGAGGATCCGATGAACATTATACACCTCAAGTGTTACTTCAATTGAGATACCTAAAGTATTGTCTATGAGTCTAATTTTTGTTGTAACATATTATGATCTTCTTTATACAATACTCTATACCATTCTACCAAACCTTCCTTATAAACCACCATTATTTTTATACTCCCTACCCAAACCCTTTGACCTTGGTTTCATTCCATTTGTGATTCAATCACCTTCAAGGAGAGGATTTTGATCAAGTTTCAATAGTTAATTTACTATTATAGATAGAGGCCATATTTTAGACTAGTATGGCAATGGTTTGGAAGTTGTATCCTTCATTTCTTGTTTCATTTTATATAGCATATTCTTGATTATAATCATCTTTGGCAAAATTAGTGTCTCACATCATGATACTAATTATAACCACTTGTGGGTAAATTAGTATCATTGACCTATGTAATTATATTCTAATTATAACTACCTATGGGAAAATTACGAACAACATATTTATCATTCATACCTTGAAGTCCCATCTTGCCATTCCTATGTTGTATTATGTCATTTGCTTATTTTTCTTACTTTCAAAACTTGTTGCAACCTAATTAGATCCCTCTACTCTAAGGAGGAACTATAGTGACTTGAGATCCCATCTTAGGACTATATAGGTAGTGTTTGATTCACATTGAGGTCAACTTAGTCACTCTTTGCCATTCTTTCATCATTTTATGAGTAACTTTTAATTTTAAATGCTCTTTCCATTTTATGATTTGGACCATTTAGTATCTCGTCATCCTTAAATAAGTTAAGATGCTTATAAAATTCTAAAAACATTTGAAAAATGATCTTAGAAAATCTTACAAATTACCAAATCAACCAATTCTTTGCCTTAAGGATTCTTGGACCCATAGCTATTTCACATGAAACAACTTGTCATTTAGTTTCCACATCCTTACCATCTTAACATCCCATGCACTCATCATTATATGAGACCATTCCCATATTTCCTCTATAATGTAATCATTTTTTCTTGATTATCATTTTTATTCTATCCCATCTCCCAGGAGAACTACATTTGACCTAAATTTTATGTTACATCTTGCATCTATGAAACTATGTAGGTAGCATCCACTTGCCTAGTACATTTGGATTTAGCTTAGATACCCCTTCTTTTTCTTCTATTCCCCCATTCTATGTGTTTGTTTCATTGTTTCCTATAACCTAGGGGAAATTTTCCATCATTTTTATTTGTTTTTTGTTTATGATACATTACGATTAACCATTTCTTTTATTTTTTTCCTTTTGTTTTCATTGTTTTAGGTTTTTCTATCTTTATTTTCCATTTTTTTGGTGTTTTATCTTTCTATTTGTTTTCTTGTTTATTTGCTTTCATTTGATTCAATCTTTGTGTATTCATTAGGTGATTCTTTACACATTATTCTAGAATCCATCCATATTCATACATTAACTTTGTCATTATGATCTTTATCATTGATGCATTATTTTTTATTATTTATTAGATTACATGTTAGTTATTATGCATATTTATTATAAGTTATCATGGTGTTCTATCATGATGTACATCATCACATGCTACATCAAAAATCAGCTCAATAAATCTTACAAGCAATGAGGTTATAGTATATTCATCTTTCTCTTTTATATTGGCTTACTCGTCCTCCATGCGAATGGATTCCATACATAAGCCCCATCTTCCCCTTTACCATATTTACTCCCATCATTTTGCCAATGATTCTAACTACCTTTGGGAAAATCATTGTGTATTATCTCACTCATAGAGCTGATGATTATAACTACCTTTAGGTAAATCATTGTGTTTCGATCAATCTAGATATTCATGATTATAACTACCTTTGGTCAAATAATTATCTTCTCTACCAAATAGAGGCATGTTTCCATTGTGATAATGCTTATAACTACCTATAGGGAAAACATTATCTATATCCACTCAACCAAGGCATGTTTTATCCTATTAATTATTATATCTACCTATGGGCAAATCATTATTTTCCCTTTTATTGATAATAACAACCTTTGGTCAAATCATTCTCTTATTACCCTAGCCTTTTTTTCTAATGGTTATAATTGCTTGTGGGTAAATCATTATCTTTTTATCATGTTATGCTAATGATTATAACCACCTTTAGGTAAATCATCTTGTTTATCTACCCAATTGGGTTAACTCACCATACCACTTATTATAACCACATGTGGTCAAATCAGTATTTATCCACCCACCTTTACCTTTTAGTCCCATCATTTTCATTCTTTTGAGGGATGGATCACTAGCTATATTTTCCAATCACTCCTTTGAGGTCACATCTAGAGCTTATCCATCATCTTTGGGTTATTAGGCATACAAGACCTTTTCATTCTTTAATAATATGTTAATGTGCTTATAACTTGCAATACCTTCCCATATATGGGCAAACTATAGACATCCAATTCTGGCCACAATTGGCTTCCAAATAGATTTCAGACTAATTCCTACCAACCATTAAAATTTTATCTTAAGAACTATTAAATGTCCCAAATTTGTTCATGTATCATTTATCAAAGCTCAGAATCATGTTGAGGCATCCCTATTTGGGATACTAGCCCGTATGCAACAATAACCTCCCATGGATTCATCCTAAATCATTTTATGGCATAAAAACTATCAATTTATCCTATGGACCTATTAACTAGGGCACTTAAACACTTAATCAAATCTTGAAAGAGTAAAAATGTTAATCAAAATCAATTAACAATTTAAACAAGATTAAATGCCTAGTTGAATTATCTATTTATAATCAACGAATATCTACAAATGGAAATTCCAAAATTCAAAATATCAAACCTTTTTATCATTGCCTTTATGATTTTTTAAGCTCTTCCAAAATATCCTAAAATATCTAATTTGATATCCATGCTTAGTAACTAAAAATTATAACTACATGACAAACTTTAATTCAACTAGAGTTATTCTCAACTCACCTAGGGTTATTTTGAACCCATTCCATGTTTAAACTCAGCCTTAACTCACCTTGGGTGAGAGTTGGTTTTTTAGGCTATAAATACAAGGCCATACCCCTTAATTTCTAAGCTTAGATATTGTAGAGTTATTATGTAGGATTTACTCCTTAAGCCTCATGCAAGTAGTGTTACCATTCTCAAATCTTAATCCAAACAATCAAATCCAAGGTGCTAAGTGAAGGTAAAGACAATAAATCTCTATTGATGAAGATTTCTTGATGCATAAAATGAGCAAGCCATTTAACAAGCCATTTAAAGCTTCAAATAAGGTAAAAGAGTATATTGTTTTATGTTTTAGTTATGTTTTCATATGATATCTTGTTACCTATGCTCTCCTTAGCATCTAAGCTAGAGGTGTTAGGACTTTAGTGTGTTTATTTGAGTTTTATTTCTTAGAGTAACACAATACTAACCTCCCTTCTACATAGTGTCAAGTGTGTTTTGATTGGATAGAGATGCTTGAGTCAAATGTTGACTAGATTGAGAAGATTCAGTAGCATTATATGTATGATTAGCATTAGTTTTAATGTTATAAATTTGAGTTTGGGCACTAAAGGTAGGGTCAGCCATGTGTAAAAGGAAGGATTAAAGATAGTAACATGATGACTTGCCCCAAGTTCTATAGGAAAGCTATGTTTATGTGAGGCTTCAAAGAAAGGAACCATTATGAGGGTGTGAAATTATTTAAAGTATTTACCTATATGTTTCAAATTTTCTTAAAGATATGCATTCATCTTATAGAAGTACCTAGAATAATATTTGGCTTCACCTTTAGAATTAGATTTGTTAAAATTTTGGTTTCTATCCCTATATCTTGTGTTAACATTAGGGCTAGGATTGAGATGTTTTTTTTGTCATATCCATATTTTATTCATTAGAAGGATGTTATTAAGGAATATAAAAAATTAATGTTGATGATTTTTAAAATTTCTTACCAGTGTTCATCATGGACCTAACACTAGGATTTTGGTATCCTTGTAAACCAACCAAGTATTTGTTAGCTTCACTTTGGTCATGAAGAAATTATATTATAAGAATGGAATGATCACCCTTATAGATGATAAAAGAATTTAAATTTTTCAAACAAATATTTTTTATAAATTAGGAGATCTAAGAAGCTAGAAAGATGGAAAATGTGAAAATGATCTAAAAAGTAGTGGGATAAGATTCATGGCAGGTTCACCATAATGTATGATAGTCAATAATATAAATACAATCTAATAAAATAAAATGGAGAAAACCATACTAGATCCAACATAAATATAATTGTCCAAATTATAAAATAGGGTAGAGACTAAAAACAAGATCTGATTATAAAAAGGGGAATCAATGATGTAATTAGGAACCCTATCCAAGGAACTAACAAAAAAAGGAAACCTATATCCAAGAGGTAAAAGAGGTAAATTAAAGATAGATAAATGCCACTACGTATTAAATAAGATGTATATAATTAGGGATTTACTAACATGAAAAGATAATATAAGTTAAGCATGGAGAAGAAGAAAACAACACACTACTTTATTAAATGCATATAAACCAAATAAAATAAAGAGTTTAGATATAAGGATACTTACCTTGGGTTAACTTGTAAGCACATCAATCTCCCCCTTGGCTCAAAAGGTACTTTATGAGAGATGTTATAGGTGAAGAATAAAATAGAAAGGGTCAAGACCTAAGTATACTTAATTTTGGACTCCAATGACTAAGATATACCTCTCTAGTTTAATGTCCTTTTATTTTAACTTCAAATACCTTGAGCAATACTAGACCTCCACACGAATAAACTATTATAGTCCAATTCCTCTTTTTTTACTAAAAGTAGGTTTTCATTAGCAAACATATCATAATGATGTGTTTTTCTCATAAAATTAATATGTTTGACAATATATACATATCCAACTCCTAAAACTGACCTAAAAACTATTTGCAAGCATAGGTGCATCATCCATCAAATTACTAGGTATGAAGTGAAATACCTTGGTTAGTTTGTCAATTACTACCAAGATCATTTCATGTCAATTTTATGATAACAAAAAACCTTGGATAAATTCCATACTAATTACCTTACACTTCCATTCTAGTATATCATGAAGATATAACAATCCTGCTAGATGCACATGTTCAACCTTCACACACTGACACTCTAAAAAATTAGACACAAAATCCATTGCATCCTTTTTATTTCCATTTTAGAAATACAGAGGTCTTATCTTATCCATGAGCTTAGTCACTCCAAGATGACCTAAATAAGGGGTATTGTGAAATTTTTTTAGCATCATAAACCTCAAATTATTTGTATCAAGTACATATATTATGTCATTATACCTCAAAAGACCATCATTCTCCAACTTGAATCCTTTAAACTTAGGGTTATGAGCATATTATGACAAAACTTTCTTAATCTTCTCATAGAATTCATCTCCATAGGAGAATTTAATAACTTGATCACAAAATTCACTTTGTATAATAGCCAAAGTTGTTATGTACCTTCTACAACTTAGAGCATCTACAACTCTATTTTCCTTACCCTTGATGTAGCTAATATTAAAATCATAGTCAGATAAGAACTCTAGCCATCATCTCTGATGAGTATTCAATTTTAGTTGGGTGAATATATATTTGAGCCTCAAGTTATTAGTCTTGATTTTAAATGACTTTCCTAATAGATAATTCCTCCAAACTTGCAAGGCATGCACTATTATAGTAAGTTCTAGATCATGTTGAGCATAATTTACCTTATATGGCTTAAGTTTGCTAGAGTCATATGTTAAAAATAAACCATCTTACATAATAACTCCTCCAAGACCATCCTCATATTCACTATAATCACTAAGAACTAATAATTAATATTAGGAACTCTTAGCATAGGTGTTGAAATAAGCCTCATTTTTATCCCTTGAAAGTATTTTTTGCACTTGTCTAACCAGACACAAATCTCATTGTTCCACTAAAGAGAGGTAATTAGATTATCTATTTTTGAGAAATTTGGAATAAATTTCCTATAATATATTTCCAATCCCATAAAAATTCTCACTTCATGCACATTTTTAGGTGTTGGCCATTCCATTATGGATCTTATCTTTGTTGGATCAAATGAAATTCCATCTATAAAAATAATGTACCCCAAATATTACACTTTCCTTTGGAAGAATGCACACTTGGACAACTTCCCATATAATTTTTACTTTTGCAAATGATAAAAAACCAACTCCATATGTTGTATATGTTCTTCATCATTCTTAGAAATAAATCACTTGCTAACACTATTCATAATATTAATGAATGTTGCTAGAGCATTTGTTAACTTGAAAGGAAGCACTGTAAATTCATAGTGTTCATACCAAGTTTTGAATGTTACTTTTGGACTATCTTCTTCTTTAATTCTTCACTAGTGATACCCTACCTAGATATCTATCTTAGAGAGAGAAAATTCCCTACGTACTTGATCAAAGAGATCATCAATGTGAGGTAATGGATACTTGTTCTTAATTATTGCCTTATTCAACATCCTGTAATCAATACATAGATGAAGAGTTCCATCCTTATTAACAAACACCACTAGTGTAATCCATGGTGACATACTTGGTCACATTAACCCTTTAGATATCAACTCCTATATTTTATATTTTAACTCAACCAATTCTATTTGTTGTAATCCTGTAGGGTGCCTTGGATTATAGTTTTGAACCAGGTATTGTGCCTATCAAGAAATCAAAATTTCGTTTGGGTGGTAAACATAACAATTCCTCTTGAAACATATCTTCAAAGTTCCTAATAAAATGATAATCCTCAATGGATGATTCCTTATATTCCTCTATCTTATTTATTTTAAGTTGAATTGCATAAATCTGCCTAAGTTTTAATTCCCTTAACTCATATTGAATTTGAGTTTGATTCCTAATATTATACCTTATTGAGATATAAATATACCTTATCTTTATGATTAAAAATCTAATTTACCCCTATAATCACATCATATGATCCTAACAATGTTTTATAAATATCTACTTTTGATTTGAATTTAGGCAATTCAATCTTAGCTTTAATTAAGCACCTATCAACTTTGACCTTGGCCTCATTCCCATATTTCACTTACCATGAATTTATCATTAAACTATCTTTCTTAGACAACTTACTCAGCATTCGAGGAGAAATAAAACATTTTATATCTTTAGTGTCAATCAAAATTTAAATGGGATGACAAAAAAGATTACTTGCAACCTCAATAGGTGAGACTTGAAAATTAGCCTAATGATTTTCAAAAGCCACATGAATTCTCTTTTAAAACATTCCTTACTGCATAGTACCCTTAACTTTACCTTTTGACTTTCCTTGAGTACATTCCATGGCATAGTGATCACCCCCACATATGAAACATCCTATAGGTTTTCCTTTCCTTTTAGACTATTGGTTTCCCTTGAAACCAGTATTGAACCCACCATCTATTTTCTTGCTACCTAGGAAGTTATTGAATTTAGAATTTTAATTCTTGAACTAGTTTTTGTAATTTCTATTCCTTTTCTAGTTCTTCTTTTTAAGAGTGGGTTTGGAACCTCCAAACTTCTTAATGAAATTTTTTCTAACCTAAGTAATAGAATTCAATTTTAGTTCCTACTTTACTACCTTCTCTAAGACTTGATACATTGTAGATGGCCCATGCACATCTACCTCACATCCTATTTGGGGTTTTAACCCCATAATGAAGTTTTGAATACAACATATTTCATCTTCCTAATACTGAGGAACATATTTTAAGAGTTTAGTAAATTATTCCAAGTATTCATTCACTAAAAGATCTTCATGACCCATATTCTATAAATTTTTTAGTTTTTATCAAAATATATCTATGGAAACCATCATGATCTAAATAAAACCATGAATTTTTCCCATGTGGTGGTAGTGGAATAGAGGTTCATCTTGAGCTTATTATTTGACCACCATGTTTTTTCTTCTATAGAAAGCTAATACACTCCCCAAATTACCTTGGTTACTTATAAATAATTATGGATCTCAAATTACTTCTACATATCTATCAACTAGGCTTCTGTACCATACCCTAATATAGTTCCATCAAACTTAGGAGGATTAACTTTCTTCATGTTTTGTGTAAGCTCTATAAATACATGAGCTCTCATATAATATGGCACTTCTTTATGCCTATGTTCTTACTGAGCTTATTATTGAGCTTCTTATTGAGTAGGATGCTCTTTAGTATCTTCCTAATTGATTTCTGTAGCATGATCATGAACTTCCTAATCTAAGGTCATGATTCAGTCCCTAGTTTCATGCATGGCTATGAGGATCTAATCCAACTTTACAACTTGCTCTGTGATAAATTGATTTGAATATAATAGAGGGTTAGTATTTAAATTATCCTCACCTCTAGGTCTACCATGCACCATTCTCATTTTTTAATAATATGATAATATGAATACATTAGTGGACTCATTAAGTCTTAAAGTTTGATCCTTAACTTAGATACCACAATGTTAGAACCCCACTAGGTTTAACCCAAATTAGGTAAAATAAAAAAATTAGTTTTACGTTACTAATATAAACTAGATTAATCTTAACTAAGGTTAAGAAATTTGATCTTTAAATAAATTCATCTTAATTTAATACATGGTTTTTATTCATTTAGTTAATGAGCAATTTTAACAATAACAAGCTGAATTACTTAACCAACTCATCACAAATTATAAATCTATCATATATTATTTCAGCCAATTACTTAAAGTTTAAATAATAAATTATATAATAAGAGCATCCAAATATTGAGTATTAAAATGTAATAATATTACAAAAATATAAGGTTTATACATCAAATTGGGAATATACATCTATACAATGTTCCACAGAATAAATGAATATCCACAAACTCACCAATATACAAAATGTAATCATGGGTAAAAGTCTCTATCATTTGACTATTGGAGGAGAGGAGGAGCATCATCAGAGTGATTTTTCACACCAAGCACAAACCATAGATCCCTTGCACAATCACCCAACTAGGGAATGGCCCTCCCTTCATGGATGAGAAAATAAAAATGGTGCATGCATCGATAAGTCAACTAGAACCCTTGTTTTGTAAAATAATCATCACATGCAGCAAATCATAAAAAATTCTATTCTAGCATGATATCATGCATACATACATTAAATCAAATAGCTGAAATAATAATATTTAACTATAAACATTACTTTGGCCAAATTTTTCATATATATTAAATATCACACATATCAATCATATTCACACACACACTCAATTGTATTCATTCATTTTGTGCATTATTGACTCTAAGTGCATAAAATCCTTCTCATGTAATTCCTTTCTTAGTGTGGTTAATACCATAATTTACTAATTAAATCATATACAAGAATCCACTATTTCCCATATAGATTTATATATTAATACCATAGTATTCAAATACAAAGGAATCATACATGAATTAATCACATGTTTTATAATAACAACAAAAAACCCATTGTTATATTTTCCTAAGTTTCAATAACAAACCAACATCCATTTTAAATAAGGCACTATTACTATTAATTTAATTACCCAAACAATATTTAAGATTGTTGAGTATTTACAAATTCATGTAAAAACACCCTTTTATAGGTATTATAATAAAATAAAATAAAATTGGAATTTCACACTAAATTCTAGTTATTAAACAAATTCCATTATCACAATATTAATTTGTACTAAACATCAACTACTTATTTTCCAATCAATTAAGACTAATTTAAACACATTATAATTCAATTAAATACATCATAGTTTTCATGTAAATGCATTTATTCACTATATACAAACATGTGTATTCATACTAGGTTATCTGCATATATACCTATATAGTTTTTATGTCCATATATATATATATATATATATATATATATATATATATATATATATATATATATATTAAATGGTCATATGTGTGTGTACATATTTATGAGTTATTCATAAATAGTATAATTGTATCTTTATGTATAACTCATAAAAAAACACACACACACACATATTTATATATTTTGAGTTTAATCTTTATCCTAAGCTCTCAACTTAAGAAAACATTAACTCAATATAAAACCAAAAACATAATTCACATTTGCACCACATAACACTGAATGTCCCAATAAAAATTCATTAAGACAAAAACACTAAATGTGACTAATCTATTGTGTACCATATGGTATATCAAATCCCTAAAAACTATTCAACACTATATTATTTTTACCCTCATGGCCTACTAGGTTATATCACACACAACCATATAAAATGTATGCCAAGGTTGGATTTCATTCTTCAACATGAATTTGACCCCCAAAATAAAACATTCATGTTAGCCTACTTAACTCAAACCTTAATAGTCTATTTATAGTTGTCAAGACACAATCATTTCCATATAGCCATTTATAGCTAGTTTCTAAATAAATAATTCTTAGTCATTCATCTACTAATATAATTCATAGACATGTGTTAATTATCTCACATACACATCTATTTAATATGAGGGTAGGTTTGACTTATAGCTCATATCCTTGTCTATTATACTATTGTATATACATGTTCAAAGGAATAATAGAAAACCTATAGGTATTTTCATGTTCCCTATGGCTAACTCATTCAATCATTATTTAACAACATAACCGCATAACAAAATACACAATAATAAACTCAGTTGTTTTTTCCATACCATCTTACACACATTTGTTTAATAAATAACCAAACCCATAGTTCAATATATCTAAATAACAACATGCAGTCATAGTCATATATCAAATAAGCTAATATTATCATATGTCTCCAAATAAATTCCACATAGTCATGTTTAACCCAAATGAACCCAAAACCCATATTCATTTACATTACCCTAACTAACCATGTTCTAGATATTAAATCCTAGTCATTTTTATTAAACTAATACATACACCCATTTAACAAATAAACAACACATAGCCATTTTATCTTATAAATAAAATAAACAACACAATCATTCATTTTTATCAACCACAAAAACTCATTTTTGTTCCTATTACCCTATCCAACCATGTTTATGTTATACCTATATCTAATCAATTATTCAATTATATGGGGAGGTTTCTCCTCCCATAGGGTCAAATCCCTAATTTTATCATAGTATAAACAATTTAATCAAACTTGTATAAAAACATCCAAATATTCAATAATAACTAGTACAACATCAACATATCTAAGGTAAAATAAAATAACAAACCCTACCTCTTTAAATACATCTGAATAAGATTATCTTCTTTGCCTATATAAAAATTTCCTCCTTTCTCTTTTATTCCTTCTTGTTGACCAAGTTTTGGCTTCCTTTTGAAATCTCCTTCATATTTTATCATATCCATAGTTGTCTTCATGCCACTAAAAACCCCTACTTTCATGGTGAACCTCAATCCATGATTGAATCCCAAGAATGACTCACCATAAACACCAAAATTTCTTGGCATGACCAACAACTCTTAGTTTTAACCCTAAAAACAACACAGTCATCGAGTTATCTCCATAAAATTCATAATATAACCCTAGCTACTTCTACTTTATATGGCTTGAGCCAAAAAAAACACAATGATAGCTCTCCTAAATTAGGGTTAACAATTAAATGTCAAAAGATATAAACATTCTATAATTAAAAATATATATAATAACAATAGCATTAAAAAATGTAAAGTTTATGTCTAATATAACCCCTTTTTGGGTGTTGCAAACCATGTCACTATGGACACCACAAAAGTCACATTCACCTAGTAACTAGGTTTTACTAATGTTTAAACAATTAACTTGTTTAATAATTATAAACTATAATTTATACTCATGCCATTTATAATCTTTTCTAATGATAAGTTTTCTTGTGGATTGCTTAGAGGTACATGCCATTAAGGAGTCATGCAATCAACAATACACAAAGTAAAGTCATCTAAAAAGACATTTATAACTATAATATTTTGCAATGACATCAAACATCACAATCATAAAGAATAATAACAATTACAAACATGATAACATTAGCATCTAATCATGGATCAAAACTAGTCAACATTGTTAAGCACAAAATAACTAAATGAAACTGAGGTTAGAGCAAATGTATAACCATCCACTCATAAAAAAACATGCATTTAATTGTACTACATGATGTGTGCACAGTTCCTTGTCAAATTTCTTTACCCCCAAAATAGTTATTTGTTACAACCTCCCTGATGATACTCTCCCTCTATATCTTTATATAGAGTGGACTATTTTCTTGAACCACCTCAATAAATGTAAATGGTAGTTATTCCATATCAAAAAAAATTAATAAAATACTACTAAAGCATTATAATACTAAATAAACATGATAAATATAAATATAAAACTCATGTATAGCTAACCAATAAGTAATGAGTCACACAATAATCATTATATGTCAATCCATACATCTACATAAATGAAAATAGTTTTATACATTCGTAAATTAACTATCATTAACTCCATTAAAATAAGTTTAATGATAAAATCAATTTTAGTGAGGAAATCAAGATGTAACATTATCTTTATACCAATAACCTTACTTTAGTACATAAATTAGGCCATGACAACCCCCAAATTCACCAAATGCTTCAGTAATAATCATAATTATCTAATACTTCAACAAGGAAAGAATCATCTTCAAAAAAATGTAGAGCAACATGGTTCACCCACTACAAGTGTATTCCTTCCCTGCTCTTTAGGTTTCAAAAGATTCAATTATAAATTTCATTTCAAATTTAAAATTTCACAAATAGGCATTTATTTTTGCATGTTCATTTTAGGCTTTCTTGGAGAAAACTAAAAAATTAGAGCCTCCTCCCAATACAAAGTGTGATGTACAAACTTAGGTACATTTTTTTATCATTCTACTCTAGCTTTGTATTTAATTTTAATACTATAATAAAATGGAGGAATTTTTAGAACTAGAATAAGGTATAAGACACTTTTAAATGTTATTATTGACTTACATTCACCTTAGATTACTTGTGTGTATACATATGTCTCTTACTCGCACTTCTTGTACATCCACATTCATTCCATGAGTCTAACCTTCCTGATCTTCTATCACTCACCTACATGAATTATTTAGCCTATGTCTAATCCAGTAAAAATCACATATAAACTATCTATATATCGTCAAATTGGTATTCTTGCTTTCCAAACGAATCATCTAGACTCAAATGCCTACAAAATTTTGTATGCATCCAAACCTGATAGATTCATCTTGTGATAAATAATTATCATTTTTAAAATTAAAAATCATAATTATGAGTTATCCCATACATTTCACATATCAGTGGTGTGAGAAAGTGCCCAAATATTCCCATATAAATATAAAATAGGTATAATCATTTGTATCTATCTATAAATAAACTATCACTCATATGAAATCGCTTACACATTCAAAGGGGTTGCCTTATTCTTTCCAATTTATAAGTCCATCACAAGGAGAAATTCATATCTAATCATGAATCATCATAATAAAAGTCAAAATTTTCCATTTTCTAAGTGTCAAAATATAGATCATAGATTACATTTATTAAAGGATAAATATTACACGCATATGCCTGATAGGGAGAACTATATATGGTTTGACTTCCCTCTTCATAGTATTGGATATGTAGGTAGTACTCAACCATTTATTATGGATTATTTGGGTTAGATCAACCCATCATTTTTTATTTACAAGCCAAAACCTATTTTTAAAAGTGGACCTAGGGTTTCAAAGATAAGGACATTTTTTGGATATCGTACACATAGTGAGCCCTAAGATTGCACATAAAAATAGATTAAAAGTAGGCATAGTAGCCTTTACTAAAATAAAGAGTAAAAATACACATGGATGATTTTTTTAGGATACATATGCTAACATCTATTGATATTATCTAGAGGTTGAAGATTATGTCTAGTTGCATCTAGATATCTAGTTCTTAATCTGAACAACTCTTGATCTAGTTCCCTATCCTTTATGCCACTTGTATTTAGTCTGACTTGTACAATATATAAAATGATACCTATTTTATTCCCTTATGTCATATACATTTACATTAAATTTAATTATTCAAATTATATTCTAATTTTACATTCATATTAGTTTTTATTATTATACTTCATATAATATAAACTAGTAAAAAAAATTATCTTATTAGATCACATTAATAAAAAATAAGGTAAAACAACTATAGAAAGTTTTGGACTTGATGTTAGTTGAGTATTTATATGGTTTTATTGCATAGACAATGTTGATACAATATATTTATTTACATTTGACCATTCAACATAAGCAATAAAGTTTGGAGATCAAGATATTGTATCGAGCATGTCAATATAATTATGGAAATAGGATTTTGTATTAGCACAAACACTAGATATTATATCATCTTAAATAAAAAATACTACATTAACACATAAATAGATGATTTTATTAGGATAAATATAGTGTTTAATATATAAAATTATATCGTCTCTATTGATATAGTTGATTTTTTTTTTTAAAGTTTAGAACTACATCGACATGGGTGATTTTATCAGTTTGTACTAATTTTTCAATTTTTAAAGGTTTATAAGGGAAAAAAATTGAAATATGACCTTTCAGACAGGCATAAATAGTTATGTAATCTTGAGGATGTATTATAATTTTATTTTTATTATTTTGGGAAGAATATATGTGAGCAATAATGCACTTCATGCCATTCATGTTAACCAATTTATCTAGGTTAAATAAAGTATTGGAGTTAACTAAATTTTATATGACATTAGCCATTACAGATGAATGAGGTTAGTTTTTTAATTGTGAAGAGTTGTTATTGTGATTTTTATTGGGATTTAGTTGAGAATGATTTGGAAGAGGATGGGTATAGATACCAAATTGAGCATTAGCTTGGTTAAGTGCATGACACTTAACCTTGTTCTTATGAGTTTTAGAAACTTTTTCAAAGTCTTGGTAAGGGTCTTTTGTCATAGGATCATGTTCAAATTATGAATAAGGATAAAAATATATGCTAAGGTATTAAGATAATGACTATTATCATGAGAATAACACCAATTAAAATGAATCCAATAAAAAAAATGGTTATCATACAATTGAGTTTTGGGATGTAAATCATCTAATTATTTAGTTGGGGGCCAATGAATATTTTTCCTAAGCTCATCAATGATAATTATTATGTTTTTATTAGGTTTTGTGATAATTCCAATGTTTTTATTAGGTATATATGCCTTATATTATCTCATGAGTTGGTCCTACCTTTTATCTTGATCAAAGGCTTCTTTAAATGACTTAGGAGAGATTGACCTAACAATATATTAGAATTTTGGTGTTAATGAAGTTGTAAAAAGATTTAATAGGATATTTTTATTCATTTTATATTTTTATTCATTATTTAATTATTCCTAATGTTTATTAAAGTCATGTTTTGGCTCATTATATGATTGCTTTCAATTAACAAAGTTGCCTACATTATTTTCAAGTAGGTCATTATATTATAATTACTAGACCAATACATTAATTAAACCTTCTAACTTGGTGATAGACTTAGGATTGAGATAATTTTACCATTATAAATCATCATTTGTATGGGTTTTAGGAATTAGTTTTGTAGTTAAAAAGGTGTTAATTTAAGCCACTCCTTATAGATATTCTCAAGGTCTTTAAGGTGAAAATCAGGATCAGTAGATCCTTCGTATTAGATGGTGGGAGTGATTCCACTAATATATTTGCTTAAAATATGAGGTTATAAGGGTTAATTTTGGATGTGCTTGATGACTTTATTATAAATTGGAGGTTGAGGGATGAAATTTCTAGTCCTTAAGGGAGGGAAGGCATTTTTATTTGGTATTCCCCACTTGATTTATTAAGATTTACTATTTATTTTCAAATTTTAATTTTGAATTTACATGGATTAGTTTGAAATATTAGACTACATGAGTTATTTAGTTTAAAACTTTCATCATTACTTGAGTAGTGTCAAGTGTGTTTTGATTGGATTTAGATGTTTGAGTTGAATTTTGACTAGAGTGAGAAGCTTTGGTAGCATTAGTTGTGTGATTAGCATTAGTTTTAATGTAATAAATTTGAGTTTAGGCACTAAAGGTAGGGTCATCCATGTGAAAAAGGAGGGATTAAAGATATTAACATGATTACTTGCCCTAAGTTCTAAAGGAAAGCTATGTTTATGTGAGGCTTCAAATAAAGGAGACATCATGAGGGTGTGAATTTATTTAAAGGATTTACCTACATGATTTATATGTTCTTAAAGATATACATTCACCTTATGAAGTACCTAGGATAATATTTGGATTTACCTTTAGAATCAGATTTGTTAAAATCTTGGTTTATAACCCTACATCTTGTGTTAACATTAGGGTTAGGATTGAAATGTTTTTTTTTGTCATATCCATATTTAATTAATTATAAGGATGTTATTGAGAAATATAAAAATTGAATGTTGAATATTTTTAAAATTTATTACTAGTGTCAATCATGGACATAACATTAGGATTTTGATATCCTTGGAAACCACCAAAGTACTAGTTAGCTTTGCTTTGGTCATGAAGGAATGATATTATAAGAATGTAATGATCACCCTTAGAGATTCTAAAAGAATTAAATTTTTTAAAACAAATAATTTTTGACAAATTGGGAGAGATGAGAAGAAAAAAAGAGGGAAAATATGAAAATGATCTAATGAGGGGTGGGATAAGATTCAGGGCAGGTTCACCATAATGTATGATGGGTTAATATAGTCAATAATATAAATATCATCTAATATAGGCAAATGGATAAAACCATACTATATACATCATAAATATAATTTTCCACATTGTAAAATAGGGTAGAGACTAAAATCAAGAGCTAAATTTGAAAAGGGGAATCATGGAAATAGTTAGGAATCCTATCCAAGGAACTAACAAAAAAATAAAACCTAGATCGAAGATGTAAAAGAGCTAAATTAAACATAGATAAATTCCTTTAGCCATTAACTAAGAGGTATCTAATTAGGGATATACTATCATGAAAAGATAACATAAGCTAAGCATGGAGAAGAAGATAACAACATACTACTTTATTAAATGCATACAAATCAAATAAAATAGAGTTTAGAGATAATGATTCTTACCTTGGGTTGACTTGATATCACATCAGTCTCCCCCTTGGCTTAAAGGCACTTTATGAGAGATTTTATAGGTGAAGACTCGAATGGAAAGGATGAATACTTAAGTATCCCTAGTTTGGGACTCCAAATACTAAGGTGTACCTCTCTAGTTAAACATACTTTTATTTTAACTTCAAATACCTTGAGAAATACTAGACCTCCACAAGAATAAACTATTATAGTACAATTCCTCTTTTTTTAACTAAAAGTAGGTTTTCATCAACAAACATATCATAATGGTGTGTGTTTCTCATAAAATTAATATTTTAGATCCATATATACATATCCAACTCTTAAAAGTGACCTAAAAAATATTTTGGCATGGTTAATCCATATTGATGTAGTATAATAATCTAAATAAAAGGTACTATGTTGACAATGTTGATATAGTACAAAAGGACACATAATTATATCGAGTAGGGCTGATATAGTTGGAAATGGACATAGGCAAGAAAATGAATAGTTTTATCCATGGTTGATATAGTTTTAAACATAAGGAACATAAAATAATTAACTTGATCAAGGTCATCTCTAGTTAGGAGAAAGCTTGAAACTAGGCAAAAGAGGTAGAAAGTAGAGAAAAGAGAACTGGAGGAAGCTAGAATGATCAAATATCAAGATAATGAGGGTAAATGGAGATAATATAAAATCATATGACAAAAATATCTCATAAATTAACATAATTTATCCCAACCCCAATCATGGCGGACTCTTTAGGACATGTACTCAGGGAGAAAAATATGTTAATGAGTCCTACAAAATAAATTATCAATGGCTAAAAAATATAGGTGTATACACCTCTCATTTATTTTTTTGTTTTTAAACCTTATTTTTTCCTAAATGCGATTCATTTATTTCATTGATTATTTTATATATTTTTAAATCATTTTTCCTTTATCTTCTTGAGTTATGATTGCACACAATTTATCATGTTAGAATACACACTAGATGTTCATGTTTATCTACCTATTGTAAAAGGTTGTATTACACCTAATTTTTTCTAGGGTCGAGATTATAAAGAAATTATAGACATCTAAAATGTCATATAATGCATTGAGTGTCACTTGATACCACCATATCCATATCTTAGCCCTAAACCTATGTTAGGGTATCTTTTGATCCTTTTCTAGTTTATATGCACTTCTATCCCATGCCTAGATATACCAAAAGCTGCATTAAGATATCACCTAGACATTTCATATCCCTTCACACACATGTTACCCACTTGGATAATAGCTCAACCCTTTTGTCTATAGTGTAGTGTGTTATTGGAAAAGGGGGAAGTGTTATTGAACCTTAGCTTATTTTTCCCCCAATGGATGTATTTCCACTCCTCAAAGCATCTTAGGGTTGGCATAGACTCATTTCATGTCTCGAATAACATCAGAACACTATATAAAGACCACTTTCATTCATTCATGCCTTAAATGGAAATTCTCACAAACAAACTCATAAATAGTTGTGCAAAAAATTAAGGTCATTAATCCCTATTCAACCCTATTTCTACATAAATCCTTCTATAGTAGCCTAGAGATCAGTTTCACTAATATTTTTGATTTCAAGTCACACTCAAAGCATTCAAATTAGAATGTGCATAGGCATAATAGTATCACTCTCACTTGCACTAAAACTTAGATTGGGATAACTACATTGGGTTTGATTCCCTTTCAATGTATTGGTATGTAGGCAACACTCAATACATGGGGTGTTGAGGTCACATCCAACCTACCTTACTAATGCCACTCTTATTATACTTGTGTTCACCAAAAACCATAGAAAACATGGAGGCTTAGGGTTTCATAATTAAATCAATAAAAACAAAGCACATATGATGGTCTAGGTCTCAATCATGCAAGCATAGGATTCCTAGAATAAAATAAAGGTTTGTGCCAAGTTTCATTATTTTATCTACACATGGTCAATAGCACAACACAAAAGGTTAGTAGTGTAGTGCATTATTGTAAAATAGGGTTGTGCTACCATCCAAAAGGGATTTTGACACTTTTTTATGGTTGAAGACACCCTACCTTTTCCTACATCACTTTCTAGTCTACCACTTATCTATTTCAATCATGTTTTCCAGCTAAGTACACCCTTTTTAATTTATTAATATTTATAGGCTAAGTAAACAAATCATTTATTATAAAAATTGATGACTATTGATATTGTAGTATTTTATTCCCTTATTTACATACTCAACTTATTTATCTACTTAGGGTTTTACATTACTTTGAACATATTTCTCAAAGACTTAATGTACCATTAGGGTTTTTACCTTCTTATCTTTAAAATTTTCTCAATTTTTAGTCTTCATCATGATCATCATGATGGAATCCATTTTTTACTTTTTAGTATAGAGTCTTTTGGTTTGTCTTGCATGTTTATTACCTGTCATTTGTATAAAAATTGACATGTATGTCACTCTTATCATGGATCATGATAAAACTCAACTTATCCTATTAGTTGAGTCGCCTACATGAGAGGGTTGGATAACTCATCATTCCAATCCAAGTTATTCATATATTATGATCCATTGAATAGGCATGTATAATGATGGATTCAAGGCTAGCTTGAGTTCTTGAGCCACCCACACATGGCTTGGGCAAGCCATCAACCTAGTATAAGTTATTCAACATTTTATCACCATATACACACACATGTGATATCACCAAGTTTTTTCATTGGTTCACATACCCAATAAGGTATATTTTTCCTTTCCTTTCTCTCTCATCTATTTGCTTAGTTTTGTCTTTGCTTTTGATATTTCTTAAGTAAGGACTAATTCATACATGTTTCATTTTTAAGACATGAAATGGAGCATAATTTGTAGACTCAAATCCACATTCATTGGCTTCACCTCTTAGGTAAGTCTAGGTACCTCTCTATTTCCTTTATCCTAGTCATTTAACTTTGCTACATTTTTATAATAAATGGGGGGAAATGTAATCATTAAAATGTTATTTAATGCAATGAGTGTCACTTAAAACCAACCTATCATTAGTTTGGACCTATACCTGTCTTAAGGCCTCTTTGGATCATTTCCTAACTTATATGCACTTATATTCCATGCCCAAATATAATAAAATCCACATTAAGCCATCATGTAGGCATCCCAAATTCTTTCACACACATGTTAGACACCTAGATAATAGTGCAGCCCCTTTGGTCTATAGTGTAGTGTATTATTGCCAAAGGGGGTAGCATTATTAACCTTTAGTTTCTTCTACCCCCAATAGATGTATTTCCACTCCCTAAAGCATATTAGGGTTGGCCTAGACTCATTTCATGTCTTGACTAGCATCATAACATTATATAAAGACCACTCTCATTTATTCATCCCTTAGATGGTAATTCTCATGAACAATCTTAGAAATAGTTATGAAAATTAAGGCCATTAATCCCTATTTACCCCTATTTCTATAGACATCCATCTACATCATCCCATAGTTCAGTTTTACTCATATTTATGATTTCAATTCACACTCAAAGCATTCAAATTGGCATTCATACTCAAGAAAACTATCATCACTCTCACTTGCACCATCACTTAGATTGGGATAAATAAATCGGGTTTGATCCCCATTTGAGGTATTAGTATATAGGCAATGCTCAGCACATGGGGTGTTGAGGTCATGTCTAGCCTACCCTACTAACACCACTCTTCTTACATTTATGTTTGTCAAAACCCTAGCAAGCATGGAGGTTTAGGGTTAGATAATTAAATCAATCAAAATGAAGCACAAACAATAATCTAAGTCTTAATCACGTAGACACAAGTTTCCCAAAATAGAGTGGAGGTCTACCCAAAGTTTCATTATTTTATTTGCATCTTGTTAATATCATAACATGAAAGGTCAATAACATAATGCGCTATTAGAAAAGAGGAACATGTTATTATCCCAAGAGGGTTTTTTAACCTATTTATAGTTGATGACACTCTACCCTACTCTTATATCGCTTTCCAACCTAACACTTATCTATTTCAATAATATTTTTCTATTAAGTACCTCCTTCATAATTTATTATTATTTATTAGATAATAAAAATTAAATTATTATACAAATTAGTGGTTATGGATACTGTAGTATTTTATTCCCTAATTTACATACTCAGTTCTTTTATCTATTTAATGGGGGTAGCACTATTAACCCTTAGCTTCTTCTACCCTAAAGGATGTATTTCCACTCCCTGAAGCATCTTTAGGTCAGCCTAGACTCATTTCATGTCTCAAATAGAATTAGAACACTATATAAATAACATTATCATTTATTCATCCCTTAGATAGCAATTATCATGAACAAGATCAAAAATAGTTGTGAAAATTAAGGTCATTGATCCCTATTTACACTTATTTGTACATACATGCATCTACAGTAGCCTAGAGCTCAATTTTACTCAAATTTTTGGTTTCAAGTCACATTCAAATCATTATTCATACTCAGGCATAATATCATCACTCTTACTCACACCAACACTTAGATTGGGAGAACTACATCGAGCTTGATCCCCTTTCTAGGTATTAGTATGTAGGTAATGCTCAGCACATGGGGTGTTGAAGTCACATCTAGCCTACTATACTAACACCACTCTTCTTACATTTGTGTTCACCAAAAACCTAGTAAACATGAAGGCTTAGAGTTCCATAGTGAAATCAATAAAAATAAACCACATATGATGATCCAAGTCTCGATCACATAGGCATAGGCTTCCCAGAATAGAGTAAAGGTTTTTCCCAAGTTTCATTACTTTATCTACATAGGGTCAATAACAAAACATAGAAGGTCAGTAACACACTGTGTTGCTAGAAAAGTGGGCTATGTTACCATTTGAAGGGAATTTTAAAACTTGTTTCTTGCTGACAATACCCTACCCTATTCTTGCATCACTTTACAACCTACCACTTATTTGTTTCAAACATATTTTCTAGATAAGTACACTCTTCAGGGTTTTAGAGTACCTATGTGATTTAACTATTTTTGGAATTAATGTAAAACCATAAGTAGATAAAATAATTGAGTATATAAATTAGGTAATAAAACACTACAATATCAACAACCATTGATTTGTATAATATTGATTTATTTTCTTAGCCTATAAATAATAATGAATTGAAAGGCTATAAAGTGATGCAATAAGAGGATAGAGTGTCATTGGCCAAAAGAAGGTGTCATAACCTTCCTTGGATAGTATTTCATCCCTCTTTTCCATTATCACACTATACTACTAACCTTTTATGTTACATTATTAACCACATGTAGATAAAATAGTGAAACTTAGGGCAAACCTTCATTCTAAATTGGGAAGCTTGTGCCTACGTTATTGAGACCAAGATCATTGTTTGTGCTTTATTTTGATAGATTCACTATGAAACCCTAAGATTCCATACTTGTTAGGTTTTTGGTAATAATAAATTTAAGAAGAATGGCATTATTCAGGTAGGTTGGATGTGACCTCAACTCCCCATGTGTTGAGAATTGTCTACATACCAACACCTCAAAAGGGGATCAAACCCAATGTAGTTCTCCCAATATAAGTGTTATTACAAGTGAGAGTGATATTATTAATTCTGAGTATGAATGTTATGAAATGTTTAGGGTCTTAGTTTATTACTATTCAAAGTCCATAGTAGAATGTATATTAATATCATAATACTTAACAACCCAGAGGCTCATAGGCAAGTTTGGGCATATACAATTAGAGCTAGAGTGGCCTCCATACTATTTCTAAACCTTAATGGCTATTGAAGCAATGTTTATAGATAAATACTTCAAAATAATTATAACAAAGCTTTATTTTCATTCTTCATCTCCCTTTATCTTCTAGCTTGAGTTCCTTATATAAGACTTCATGAGCATATTTTCTAAAGTGGACTTTGCATGTTGAGTGTTGAGCTGGAACTCAATCATCATAACCACTAACTCCATAACTCTATGAACTACATGTTGTACCCAACATGTATTTTTAAGTCTTTGATGATGCCTTGAAAACCTATAAGATGGTTAGCTACCTACCCATTCGTGAAAGATTTGTGTTGCAATCTTTAGCTAGCTATAAAAACCCATAGGCTAACTACTTGAAAAAATTATCTTGTGCCTAGGTGTATGTCATATTGGCATGAATACCTTACTTAATGGGATAAGGTCCAAAAATTTACCCCATAAAAAAACTTTAGTCCACCCACAGACTAAGACATTAAACTCTTGGCAGCACAAAACTCAGGCACATTATCCTAAAGTTCAACATTAAATTCTTCAAAGCACTTAATGGTTAAGTTGATTTCTTGTGCAGCATTGTCAATCTTAGAGGATGTAGAAGTGAGCACAATTACATATATATTATCCATCTAATTATAGAATGATTATACATTAGATTTTTCCTTTGCCACACTTCCATCTAAGATCTCTCCTTGCTCACAAGATTTAGTTTGTAGAGTGCAGAAGAGTTCATCTAAAGTCTGCTCCTGGTCTTTAATATAGTTACTAAATACATTCATGTTGCCCATTATTTATGACCGCTCTACCATGATTATGGATTATAGTTGAGCCATCATCTATTATTTCTCATCCTTAACTTGCTTTAGGTGTGCATCTATTACTAAGGATTGGTTGGAGAAGTTTAAGAAAATGGCATTTGTTATTTTTGTACCCTCCTTTAACCTCACAAAAGAGATCTTCTACCTCTTATAGGTTGTTTGATAGCTCCATCTTCAGTTTTAAGTTAGATTATTCTTCTTCCTCTTCTTCCTACACCATCTTGGACTATAGTCTTGGGAACCTTTTCTCCACCAATACATAAATCTTGTTGACTTTTGAAAGGTCTAAAGTGTTGATGTTGGACCAAAAGAGATGGTTTGGTTGCCTCCATGTCATCACAAAGTTGTTACAACTTAAACCTATTGGCCTAAACCTCATCCTTGGAATCCTTGAGGAGACTTGTCCATTTCCTCACCTTGCCATCATTGATGATGTTCTGGTGCATCACTTATATGGCCATTTTTATTAGCATATTCCTTGATTGGACTGGGTTCATGGTGCGTGTATCAATAAGAAGGGATTCCTACCCTTCTTCAAGATCCTCTAATCTCAAAGTAGCCACTCTAGGCACCTCAAATTGAACTCATCCATATAGTGGCAAAGTGTAAATGAGATTTGTTTATGTGTTCTTGTCATGGTGGATTAGGGGGACATAGTTTCATATATGTAAATATATTCATTCCCCCAATTCTTCTGTGTCATCTCCCTTATGTTCATCTCTCTATCATCCTTCTCAATGATAGCCTTCCTTGTTTTTACTTCCTCTTATTCACTAGCACTACCACTATCTTTAGTACACTCTTTCAAGGATTCACTTGTTTGGTCCTTGGGGGTTGCTTTCTTGGACTTCTTCCCCTCATCTACTTTTTCATCCTGGGCTTTTTTAATACTTACCTCCAGGGTTATCCCATTAGTACCAATGTCACCTTATTTTTTCTAGGGCTCATTAGATTTATTTGTTTATTGTTCCAAGGCACCAATATTTCCCTCTTCTTATTTAGACACCCTTTCACTGCTTGGGTGTGCCTTTTGCTCAACTTCTTATATTCATCTGGTGGGGTTACTTGGTGCTTGTTTTATCACTTTAACTCTTAGTCTTGAACTTGCAAGAACCTTTGGGGCCCTTTTCTCTAACTTGTCCTTCTTTTATTCTTGAATAATATTTTGTTTCTCTTAAAATTATAAATCCTAATTGATATCCTCATCACTTAACCTCATCTTCCTCCAATCCACTTTTTCTCCTCAACTATTTGAGGGGCCTCTAGGTAGGCCTTCTCACTAGATGTCAGTGTCAGTTTCTTTGGAGGGATAATTAATGAGGTGGTACTAGATATGAGGCTCAACATTTCCTTTGTTACTTGTAGCAAGGTGGTCATGTTGCATTATACGTCCTTACACAAATTTATAGCATTGAGCTCTTCTTTACCTTCCCTTATTTGTAATATATAGGTCCCTACTCTATCTTCTTTAGTATCCTCATCTATTATGGGTGTGAGGGTCACCTCTCTTTCCATATCTACAAGGGTTATGGTAGGGAACACTATAGATCCCTTGGTCTCTTTTTTTGGATTTTTTCTAGAAGAAATACCCTCTTACATGAATGTCACACACTTGTTTGGAGGAGGGGGTGCAATTTATTCTTTAAAGGCTATTTTTAATTATATACACTTCATGATCTCTTCTAAATTATCACACCATTTCTTTTGGAGTGTATTCACCTACAGATTTAGCTCAACCTTCCCTTCATCACTAACTAGGAGGGGATGATCATCATCCTTTCTAGGATCTTTTCCCTTCTTGCATGACTTCATCTCATAGTAGAGGTTAAAGATCCTCCCATTTATTATAAGCCTTTGGTATGGATGGATGTCAGGCCTATTGTTGTCATCCTCCTCATCCTTGGTGGCCTTGGCTTCAAGGTGCACAAATTAGTGCCTCATCATGCTTATATCATGATCCACAACCTTAGCCTAGATCTCATTTTTTTTGCATTAGGGATTCTTCTTAGCACCATCATGAAGTACTTGGCTGAGAATGTGTAAGGAAACTAGAGCCAACCTAACAAATTCCCATTTGTGAGTACTAGGCACACCATACAGAAGTGTTACATTATGTTAAAGGTTTTCATTCCCACTAGTTATTGGGTGAGTTATTATGGGATGCACCATTCCTTCCTAAAGGCTTCTACATACCTTTCATACCAACCTTTCACCCTAGTCTTATATTTATATGAGAAGTTGGGTGGGAAGTTGAAGTCTTGGTACTTCATCACTAGGGACTCATTTCTTGGATGGAATACCCATAGGTGGTCATCATCACCATCCAGCATACCTTTTTCCTCCATCATTATTAATATCAACATGTACCCCCACTAGAAGGTCTCATGCACTCAGTGTCACTTTTGTACATTATTGATTATCTCTTCTATGATGAACTTGGAGATGTTGAACCTTACTCTTTACACCATGTGATGGGTAATACACAAGAAGGTCTTACTAATATTAGACCACTATACACCCAAGAATATTTTGGTGCTAACAAGGTACGTTGCTACCCTTTTATTGGGGTCTTATATGTCTTTGATGGGGAATGAAAACCCTGACTTGTAATAGCTCAAAATATTTATGATCCTTTCTACCTCCACCTCATCCTTGATCATCTCATTTATGTCTACCCCTATGCCAAGTAGCCCTATGATTCTAATAATGAGGCTTGTAGATATCCTCATGTGCTATCTAGTAAAGTAGAATCGGTTACTATGTACCCACAAGAGGAGGAAATGCACCAAGTCTTCTAGCTTGCCAAAGCTCAACAATTTAAATAGTTATTTGGTGCACATGGTTTCTAATTTATCTTTCATGGAGACATCAAAGAGTGTAGTGATTTCCTTGGTCTTCTTCCTAGTGTCTATCATCCAGTCCTTATTCAACTCTTGCAAGGTGTTGCCTATCCTATCGTTATAATCCTTAAACATCCACATATGTGAAAAAGACACCCACTTCTCCCCCACCATGACTTTTAGGGGGTATTATATTTCTCTATAGGTTATTTTTTCACTTTTGGCTTGATCTATCTCTATGATGCTCACTCCTTCCACCATTTGTGCCTCCATTTTTATGATGGATGCTTCCCTCACTACACATGCTTTCTTTGCATTTTTTTACACTTGTTGTGTGTCAGGAACCTAGAACAATAAACAAGCTCTGATGCCTACTTAGTCAGGATCTTGCTCTACCAATTAGAGCACATATGATTACTTCTTGTATTAGCAACTAAACACGGAATTATACCAGAATCAATAAGTAACTAGAAATATGAAACAACACAGGAATATGAGAGACAATACACAATTGTATTAATAATCACTCAGAAGAATATACAATAAGGAAGATGCCACTTCTTCCTCCACCTCAAAGGTTCGCCACACCTCAAGACCTTCTTCCCTCTCTCTCTTGGTCCCAACAATCAACTCCAATACAGAATTGATGTTCACCTCTCCAACCAGTCAGTAACACGCTGCCAGTTCACCAAGTACACAATTGTACTCCAAGTAGATCTCCTACTCTCTGCTACCTGCAAATCACTTGACCTTACTCCCCATGTAGATATCTCTACACCCCTGAAGAACCCTTGTCCTTGCCTCACCAAGTCCTTATGATTCTTCAACCAGTACCTCGATGGATCAGCTCCTTAACCTTGCAGACCTTGCAACTCTCCCTGATCATACAAACTCAGCACCCCTTTGGAACTAGGAGGAGCTACACTAGCTCTCTCTAAAAGCTCTATGGCTTTCTAGCACACTTTTACAATATAGCCCATGAGTCCATATATAGATCTCATGCTTACAATAATTAGACTAACCTAATTACAATAATTAGACACGCAACTCAAGACTAAGACTAGCCTTCAACCTGCAAACTAACAGTCCAAAAATAGACTCTCCAAAATCAACATGCGAACTGCCTGTTCACGCATAGGCTATCGATGTCGGTTCCTCCATGACCGATATTGGCCAACTGGTAACTGACACCAATTGCTTCCTCACTACCATCTGACTGACATCGGCTGATCAGACTGAAGCCGATTTCCCTGCAACTGATTTCACAACTCCCCATAACTCTGCATCCTCCATAACTTCTCTTGTTTGCATCTTGGTGAAGCTTTTACCTCCACAACCTAATAATCTCCCACTTGGAGATAAATAGCTGCACCTATACCTATACCTATACACCATCTAAATTATTCCCTGGCTTGTATTCCTCTTCAAGATCAATCCTGAAGACCAACCACCACACAAATTGTGATGATATACCTGTCATTCAAGTAACCTGCCACATCTGAACCTACATGTCCATGTAGTGAAGAACTTGACCCTGCATAACAAGAATCCCTGCTGCTAGTCCCACTGAACTACCCTCCAGTACTCCTTCCATGAATTGGCTCCATACTTTCTGACAACCCCCACTGATTGGGAAAATTTAGGCCTACAATAGACCTCATGTGATTTCGAACCCTGTTTCAAGCTAGGCTTGAACTATCCAGACATTGGTGTGCTTTCTGATTCTTCATCCTGTGTAATGAACCCTGCCAACACCATCTTCACATCAGCTCCCACTGGAGATAAAATCTCCATGTCTCTTATGCCAAAGAATTTTGTTGCTCTAAATTCTTCATGACACACCTCTAAACTAACCCTACCCTTAGCTCAGCAAATACCTGTATGTACAAACTTACTAGTAAATCACCCACATACATTAACAAGATGATGTTGCGACCATCATCTACTTGGTAAGATAAACACAATAGTTACATTGACATTGACTAAAGCCATGCTTAGTCATCCACCTGTCAAACCTTTACCACTATCCTGCAGCTTCCTCAAGACCATATACCTTGCCTTCTATCTCTTGTGTCCATCCACTCTCTTCTCTAAAAACAAGAATCCATCCATCTCTCAGTGCTTTCTTCCAGTTGACAAATCTACCAACAAATACCTGTTTGGTTCTTCTCCAAGGACTCACACTCCTCATCCATGCCAAGTTCCCACTGTATCTAGATTCTACCTGCATTGCTTCTTCCATCTTCCTGGTTCTTGACCATCAATAAGCAATATAAAGAAGGTGAACAATGAATATGAGGTTCACTTACCCTTTCTGACCTCCACATGAGCATTTGAGACTTGTTGATAGCTTGTTGTCTGCCCAATATCTATTCCAGTGACTGATCTCGGTCATCTCCCAATCTGCTCCTGACCGATGTCAGTTTCCTGCACTGACCCTGACTGTCGACGTCATTTCCCTAGCCAACGCCGGTATCCTTTCTACTGACGTTGGTTCCTTCATGACCGACATCGGTCTTCCTGTTGCCGATGTCGGTTACTGTATAACTGACATCGATACCTGTGTTCATCTGTGAGTGATAACTTTTTACCCGCGAGCTCTCCATGGATCAAAATCCTAATCAAATTAACCTTGCTCTGCTCAGAATAATTCAGTTCCCTCACCTGATCTCTGTCTGTCATCTCCTCCATGAACACCAAGGCTTTCCAGTTCTTTAGCTTATCAAAAACATTTATCTTCCACTTCAAAACCTGCATTCTCCTTCTACATATGTAACCAAGCCTACAAAGCCACATCTCTATAATAGAAGGTGAATCAGTAATATAAGTAGATAGAAAAAGGATACCTACTTTCTTACCACCATCTAATTCAAGTGTATCCACTGTGAGAGTTATAGTGCATCTCTCATCACCCAAATTTCTTGAAGAAATTAGACTCATCTCCAAGACTGGTACCTGCATGACTTCCTTCAACCACTATGTGTCGTCCATCTGCAATTTCAGCTTCACTTCCCCTTTGTTAATCATTTGACAAGGCTCTCCAGCTCCTAAATAAATCTCTCCAAAGTCTCCAAAGACATACCCATGAAAAGATGCTCTATTTCAAACTGCATGGAAAGAGGCAAAAGAATCTGTGAACCAAGATTCCACTTTATCCAGAACATCATGTGCAACATCACCTGCAACATCTGCTCCTCCCTGTTGATCTGCTACCAACCAATAATCTTTATTTACCTGCTCTTTCTTTCCATCAATCAGACCATTCATGCTATTCAATTTCTCCATTCGTAGCTTACTTCCTTCTACCATTGCTATACTCCCACTCAATCAAAAACCCCTGTGAGTAACCTGTAATCAAGAAACACTACCAGATCTAAAACCACCTGTTAGTAACCCAACCAAAAAGCTCTGATACCACGTGTCAGGAACCTAGAACAATAAACAAGCTCTGATGCCTACTTAGTCAGGATCTTGCTCTACCAATTAGAGCACATATGATTACTTCTTGTATTAGCAACTAAACACGGAATTATACCAGAATCAATAAGTAACTAGAAATATGAAACAACACAGGAATATGAGAGACAATACACAATTGTATTAATAATCACTCAGAAGAATATACAATAAGGAAGATGCCACTTCTTCCTCCACCTCAAAGGTTCACCATGCCTCAAGACCTTCTTCCCTCTCTCTCTTGGTCCCAACAATCAACTCCACTATAGAATTGATGTTCACCTCTCCAACCAGTCAGTAACATGCTGCCAGTTCACCAAGTACACAACCGTACTCCAAGTAGATCTCCTGCTCTCTGCTACCTGCAAATCACTTGACCTTACTCCCCATGTAGATATCTCTACACCCCTAAAGAACCCTTGTCCTTGCCTCACCAAGTGCTTATGATTCTTCAACCAGTACCCCGATGGATCAGCTCCTTGACCTTGCAGACCTTGCAACTCTCCCTGATCATACACACTCAGCACCCCTTTGGAACTAGGAGGAGCTACACTAGCTCTCTCTAAAAGCTCTATGGCTTTCTAGCACACTTTTACAATACAGCCCATGAGTCCATATATAGATCTCATGCTTACAATAATTAGACTAACCTAATTATAATAATTAGACACGCAACTCAAGACTAATACTAGCCTTCAACATGTAAACTAACATTCCAAAAATAGACTCTCCAGAATCAACATGCAAACTACCTATTCACGCATAGGCTATCGACGTTGGCTCCTCCATGACCGATATCAGCTAACTAGTAATCGATGCCAGTTACTTCCTCACTGCCATCTGACTGACGTCGGCTGATCAGACCGAAGCCGGTTTCCCTGTAACTGATTCTGCAACTCCCCACAACTCTGCATCCTCCATAACTTCTCTTGTTTGCATCCTGGTGAAGCTTTTAGCTCCACAACCTAACATGGTGGACCTTTGTTTAATCATTTATTTCCCATGTTGTACCTGCTACTATTGAAGCATGGTTGGTTGATTCTACCAAATCTCAAAATTGTGCTTGGCATGCTTCATAGTCATGGGAAATGTGATTGTAAATTTGGTTGTTGATCTTCCTACCCTATTAATGGTAGCCTGTCATTCTAATAAAATCTTGTTTCCCTATTTCTCTACCAACTTCCCTATGCTTACCTTCCTTTCTCCTCAATGTGAAATGCAATCTTATTTATGATCTTTCATTATAACTTGGGGGGCTATAGTGGGAACTTGTTCTTTCTTTTGGTATTTTTTTGGTTTAATGGTTTCATCTTTTACCTTTATTCTAATCTTATGAAAATGATAGTAACATTCTTTTTTCTACCATCTACCCTTTTATACACTAATCTTAGCTACCACATTGATAACTAGAAATGTTTAGATTCTTGAAATCTTCTAAACCCTTAAAATCTAGTAAAATCCATCACCAACTACTCATTTAATATGGATCTTTATTATTTTACCATTGTAGCATTAACAATATGAATAGTTTCTTCGATGAAGTGATAGGTGGTTCAAATGTTCATTTCCCACCGACCATTGAGTGGGTGCTAGCTATCGTAATGGTCATTATCTTACAATTTGTTCATCTTGGCATGATCTTCACCATCCTTATGGTAATTGGGCATATCACTTCATATGCACATGATTCAACCTCTTAGGTTCCATCTCTTCTTGGCATTGTACTTCCTTTCAAGTGTGCCTCTCTTTCTTGATTGATTTCCATACACTTTACCATCTCTTGTTTGGGCCTCCTCTACCCCATACAAATCTTTGCATTATTCTTCTAGCACCTCATTATCTCCTCTTGGTCTCTTACACATGAACACATTATGCACCTTCCTTCATCAACTCATACTTATAGTTTTATGAGCCTAACATACTTCACACATTCCCATGGACTTAGGTGTCTAGCCTCATGTGCTTAAAAAGTGATCAAGCTCAACTCACCCAACTAGATTTATGTAGGTGTAAGTGCCATAAAAATTCTCTTATAGGTATGAAAGTGTGACACTTATTTGAATAACATAAAACATAAAGAAAAGATTCATCTTGTGCCAAAATTTATAATAGTCAAGATTAAGCAACCAGATTTTGATCAAGAAGTTAGCATCAAATGGTTAAAGTGCCATCTTAGTGATGGTATACTTTCAATTTTTTGCAATTAAAATTCCCAAGATGCATTTAATTAGTCAACATGTGTAGCACCAGTATCTAGTATATTTTAGATGACATAGGGTCCCATCCACATAATCTATAACTTACTTGGGTGCCTGAGGTACTTAGAGTCATATAAAAAGAGCATGGTAACTTTTTTAAATACCTTCCACTTGATTTTCTTAACATGCCATAGTTTTTGGTGTGTATTTTATATCTATTAGCTCTATTTTTCTTGGGCATATGTCTCATCTAGTCTCTCCAAATCTTCCAAATGTACACTTAAATACTCCTAGTCATCCAATCAACCAATACGTGTAATGCATAATGAAGGTAGTAATAACTCCATAGGTAAAATGACCTCTATACCAAATATCAATTAGGATAGTGTATCTTTGTTCAAACACTTGTACATTATGTGATAGGCCCATAACACCACTAAAACATGGTCATCCCAATCCTTACAACAACCATCACATATTTTTGTGAGTCATGTCCCTAATATTTTGTTGAAGGATTTTATGGTATAATTTACTTGGGCATGTTAGGGTGTCATTTTATGGTATGCCACCATATATTCAGATAGTAGCATCTTAACTATTTTGTTGATGAAATACATGCCATGATCACTAGTCAAAATAAGAATGAATCCATACCTATTGATAAGATTCTCCCAAATGAATTTTACCATTATAGAAGTTATAAAATCTTTAATTGGCATTGCTTCAACCCACTTGGTGAAGTAATTTGTGATAGCTAGAATGTATCATGTGCCTGTGTACCTTGTAATGGGAGTAATAGGCCCAACAAAAATAATGGCCTATTTTTTAAATGGTACTTCAACAAAGATGGGGATAAGGGTCATCTCATTTTTAAGGTTTGGTTTTCCCATGCACTGGCATACATCACATACTTTGGCATATTCTTTTGCATCATGAAATAGAGTTGGCCATCACAAGCTTGATTTTAGTAATTTTTACACTATGGTATCTTAAGAAATTCCTTCATACACCTCTTGCGTTACTGAGTCTCATTCATGCTCTATAGACACATTGATGCATGATTTCATCATGTCTAAATTTATATAGTTATTTTCAAATGATTTGAAAAGGGGTAGTGTGAACCATGAGTTAATTCTTCTCTTTAGTTGTCATGGTTTGAGGCATAGATCTAGAGGTCATAAATATGATGATCTCTGCTAAGTCTTCTAGGATATGTTGGATGTGGTAGAGCTATGCATTGGGCATATCATCTTCAATGGGAATTATTACATCACCATAATGATGTGGGATAGATGGTTTGGGCCTGAGTTTTATTTTCCATTATTTACTACCACAATAAATTAAAATTCTTGAAAAAACAATCCTTTGATAAATGTGCCTATACAAATGGTCTTATTCACCAGGTACTTAAGTACCTCATGATTAGTGAAGAAGATAAAGGGGGTCACCAACAAATATTTTTAAATTTTTTGTAGGGTGTAGACCATGGTAAGCACCTTGCACATAGTGGTGGTGTAATTTTGTTCTACCTTGGTTAGTTTCCTACTTACAAAAGAAATAGAATGATCCATTTTCATTTCACCTAGTTATGTGAGTATGACACTAATTTTAGTACAATAGGAATTGACATGGGCATGAAAGGGGGTTTCTTAGTCAAGAAATTGTAATATCAAAGCACTTGTTAGTTTGAGCTTTAGGGTTTTGAAATCATCTTCCTATGTTTCACCCTAATATAATGGGCCACCCTTCCACAAGTGTTCCTATAGTGGCACCAAAATCTTGGAATAATTCCTTATGAACTTTTTATAATACTCATAATGTCTAAGAAAGGTATATACATATTTATGTGTTGACGGTGTTTGAAGCTAAAGGATGATTGCAATTTTTTTAGGATCAATGAGCAGACCAACCTTGTAAATAATGTGTTCAAGCAATATGTCAAATGGTATTGTGAAGATGCACTTCTTAAGATTTAAAGAAATTTGTAAATTCCTGCACCTTTCAAACATTAGGCACAAATTTTCATAGTTATATTTCACTAACCCATACACTATCTAATCATCTAAGTATACTTAGAGGAACTTATGAATGAATTCTTTGAATATGGTGATCACAACCCAAGATAAAATGGTTGGTGCATTCTTAAACCCAAATGGTGTCACGTTATATGCAAAACAACCCCATTTGGTCAAAAAGGTGGTTTTGGGTTTATCCTTCTCCTTGATCTAGACTTGATTGTATCCTAAGAATCCATTAGTAAATGTGTATATTTTGTAACCTACGATGCCATCCAATACATCATTGATGAATAGAGTAGGGAAAGGGTCGATCATGTAGGTGGTATTCATTGGTCTATAGTCAACATAAATTTAGATGCACCCATCCTTTTTTATGATAATTACCATGGGGATAATCCATTTATATTCTTACACTAGGTAGATAACTCTTAAAACTAGCATGCCATTGATCTCAATTTTAACCTTGGCACAAAGATTTGGGTTCATCCTTTAAGGTCACTTCTTGATAGGTCTTGCATCATTGATTAGTTTGATTCTCATATTCTCAAGGGATGGGTGTGCACCTTTCATAACTTTACAGTTTCATGGGAACAGGTCTTGGATTTATTTTAAGAGGTCAATGATACACACCAATTTTGTGTCAAACTAATAGGCCCCCAGAGTGGTAATTTTGGGTTTCCCCACTAAATTTATATCTACCTTGGTAGTTTATAATGGCACCCAATAGGTTTCATGTTTTTCCTAGTACAAATCCTCAACTTGTTTATTTCCCTCAGTTATTTTTACCTAAAGATGGGTAGGGTCCTCTTCTTCTAGGGCATTATCCTCAACATGGTACACTAACTTCCTTTTTCCTATCAAATCTTTCTAGTTGCACACCTTCCATGTTTCATCATCTTCATCACTATAATCATTGTTTAAAATTTTCTCTTCAAAGAACATTGGGAGTGCTAACCCTTTTTTACCAAACATGTCCTTTAGGCACTCCTCCAATATAGCAATATCTTCAAATACTAACCTTAAAACTACCTATAATTCCTCAATCAATTCAATATTTTGTGAATAAAAGTAGAAGGTATAAACAAACTACTCAAGGGCATCCTAGTGGGTTGTTTCATGTTGTGTCTCATTGACTATGTACCATGCCCATTCCCAAGTCTTTAAGGTTATATAGAAAGAATGTATCCATAGATTTCTTAGGTAATTTTCACCACAAATAAACCACATTTATTTGCAAAGATGTATATGTATTATGGGGTCAGAGTCACCAAATTAGGTCTAAATGTCCAAGTCCTCATTTATTTTTCTAAAATTAGTGCAAATAGTTGCCTTTACACCTTACCAAGTTGGTAAGCTAGGCTTTTATGCTACTCACCAATGAGATATGGTGCTCTTCAATATGTATACTAATGTAGACATTCTATCCACCTCCTTTTGGATGCATGACTCAATGTCATGAACATATCCCTCTATAAGATTACTTCCTTCATATCTTAGGAGCATAGCAAGTTGGCCTTACTAAGGTGAAACACTCTTTTCCTTTTTTCTTGGTGTAAGGAACCTATCTTTTAAGAGTGTGATCAATATATATCTTGTCTACCTTTACTATCTTTGGTGCCTTTCCTCATACTCATCAATTGTATGCAACAACATTGGTGTTTAAGGCTAACTATCCATCTTCCTAAGAGAGGATTCCTTGATCATTTGGGTGTATATTTTTAGCACCTTGCACTGTAATGTTATAAATATGGTTGATTTCATCCTTGGTGTCCATGCTCTCTACATAGGGAGTCCTTGGTCATTTGAAAGAGGTATAACTACCCTTTCCTTTCCATTCTCAAAGTTCTTGTAGTACCTTTTCAAGTACATATCTCCATTATTTATATAGCACCATAGTTTTCTTAAAAGCATCAGGTAGTTGTCTTGCTCTGTTAATTCTATTAATTCAAAGTTAATTTAGAATTTGACACTTGTGATATCTACAAATGTGTTTTTAAAAATTATAATAGGTTGTACTTGAGTCGTATTGTCCATGAAGATCACATAAGGGGAAGGTCTCAAGGTTGGTCTACCCATTTTATCCCAAGCATCCTTGGTTAATATGTTGACCTCAATGCCTGTGTCTATAAGAACCTCACAAATAGACCATCCATAAATAGTGGTATCCACCAAGAATTCTTGGTCATATTTAGCATTTTGTTTATGTCAAACTTCTCATTCCCTCTTCATGCATGGCATGGTGACCTCAACTTGATTTTGACCTGTATGCTCTAGGAGCACGTTCTTTAATAGGGGTAGCATTATTTATATCTATAAGAGGTGTAGGATCTCAATTAATTATTTTAATTTAGCTTCTTGGCTATATTAATTTTTTTAAGAGGTGGTAGCCTATGCTTCTAGGTCTCACACTAATTAGAGCTCCCCACATAGGTTTTAGATTACGATCATAGCCTACTATAATATGTCTTTTTGACACATTGGGTTTAGATACAATACATCTTTTAGTTTAGGTCATGTTATGCACTCATTTTGACCCTCATCCCCATACTCTAGGCATAACTCAAGTACTGGCATAATTGGCGACTGAGTAGTGAATCAACTATGAGTAATTTCCTACACCTTAACTAATTTTATTTGTGTAGATTATGTTTTTCAGGCCCATTTTTCCATTTTATACTCATGTTTGATCATTAATGTGCCCTTGTCTATGTTAGGCCTACCTTGCATCAACTTTTTGTATAGTTCATGATATTCTTCAACCTTATGGGGCCCTTAATAATACCCACACATGAGATGTGTGGGGAAATCACACTAGTAATGCTCTATTGAGTCACACTTTTAACATGAGTGCAATGGAAACCTTCCACCATATCCTCTTCCACCTCACCCTCTAACACCTTGTTGCATCATGAATCTTGTATTCTATTGGTCATAGCCATCATTCCCTTGAATTGCTTTCATTGTCTATTATTGTAGCCTATTTTTCACTTGTTTCCATGTTTTCTTGCATTTCACCAATCACTCCACAATCAGTAGTGGTATGGGTGTAGGCATCACACAAACAACAATAAATTCTTGTGTTGACTTGGTTGGTACATTGAAATAAAGAAAAATTTTAAACATCATGAACTTGTTGATAGACTTCACAACTAAGAAGCAAAGTGTGTACATTCCTTAATGGGTAGTTAGTTCTATTATGGCCCTCTACTTCACAGTTGGTGAACCATAGTCCACTTTGATCATCATGAAAAGATATGATGGTAAGATTTTGGAGTTGGGAGGCCATAGATGTAATCTGAACCTCCATAAATAGACTGATCTTGGTGTCTACACTTTCAACTACCTCAGTTTTGAGTGCAACTTTAAGCACTTCTTGAGGGTCTATAAAAGTATTCATGGAAAGTGTTCTTCAAAATGGCATGAGCAACCCCTAATGAACCACTACACATGTTAATAAGGGTGAATATCATATGGGAGTTTTGATAGGATATTTTTGAACCTTGCATCATACAAGCACACACTCTCTAATAGTCTTTGGGTAATTTATTTTAGAATGGTGATGCTCTATTGTTCAAATTTAGAATGTCAAATTCCTTCATAAATGCAGCCTTTAGGGTATCATAGTCAACCATGGCTAGGTTAGGACCAAATTTTCTATATAAAGTATGGTCACAATCAAGTAAAATGGTTACAAACTGAATAACCTTATACTTCGATTAGGTTATGCCTCATGCATACCACTATAATTCACACTTTAGTACATGTTATACAACATTTTCCATGTTGTGATACTCTAGGAGGTGCATAGCCATCTTGTAGTAAATCTACTATAAGGGGGCAGATCATATTTTAAGCACTTATCTCATTATTACTTGTCTTAGTTGTGGTCCTCCAACAATAGAGGTAGGCATTGTTCCCATCATTACTGCTAAAATAATTGATGTCATTGGTGTTGTGTTACTTACTTGTGGTGTTATACCACTTCTTACAAGCTATTGCCCACCTTATGTTATTGACATCAATTGAGTAAGTACACTTACATTCATGTCCTATTGTGTTGAGTTAGTGCTCAATGGTCTAGAGGTAGTTGTGCTCACCTTCTTGTATGGAATAATCTATTCAATTAGAAAGTTATAATATAAATCTACAAAACACCTAAAATTCAAGTTTTTAGTAGGGCAAACAAACACTTTTGTACTTTCTTCAAGTGGGGGATCTAATGCATGAGCATGCACCATAGGTTTAAATGGTGTATATGCATCAAGTATATCTGTAGTTACTAAATATTATAGGAACTTAGCAAATTCCACACCTATCAAGTGCTGAGATTGGTCCATCACTTCATTATACCTCTCATATCTACATTATTGTATTGTAAGAGATCCCTCCCCATACCCTTCTCAATCACTATAGATCCTCTTAGCACTTCCAAATTTCATATCCTCCATCATTCGATGCCATATCTTATTATGGGTTTAACTTCTGAGCTCTTGATTGTTAATTTTCTCATCCCCTTCCATTACATCTCATCTACACATCCCTTTCTCCCCCTTTATGCATCTCATATGTGAAAGGATATTAGCCTTCCATCCCCAAAGTTTCAAAACCATAATCAACCATTAGATATTTGAACTCTATGTTGAACTTCTTCATGAATGTGCCTCTAGGGTCATGCAAAAACTAGTGCTCCACTTCCTTAGGGCATGAATAATTTGAGATAGAAAATTCAAGTACGTATCTATTTAGGGATCCTTGTAACCATTTATCCACTACTCTAGTCCAAGTAACATCTAGGGTTTTAAGCCTCTCTAGGTGCTCTTTTGTCCACTCATAGTTTCATCCATAGCTTCTTATTATATGGGTTGAATATGTAGCCAACCACCTGCACACATGTTTAGGTAACTCATAGAAAAAGACCTCATATAAAGCATCATATAGGTTATCTTGAACCCATTTTCTTGGATTTTGTCCTTTACAGGTTGGATGCTTTTATGCAAATCTATCTTCCACCTATTAAATCTAGTGCTCAATGTTTTTTATAGAAAGTTGGTACATCATTTTTTTGTACCATCATAGAAAAAATATTCAACACAGGTCCCAACAATGGAATAAAATGTTGTTAAATATATAGAGACTTGGTTTATTATAACCAAGTGTAAGCATGGATACTCCCTTTGCACTTAACATTTAAACATTTAGCTACATCAGCATTAATCCACATAAGGCACATACCTTATGCACTCACATAAAGTACAGTTGAGAAAGAACTAGGGTTTGTATTGGGCTATTTATTCCATGGTGTGAGGCTTCCCTAAGGGGACTCAAGCAATTCAATGAACATTTAAGGTAGATCCATAGGCATAGGCCTTTCTTAGACTAATCCTGGTGTCATATAGGCACTAAAAGGGTCATAAGGCTTATTTTATTCATAATAATGGTGTAATTTAACCAAGGATTGGGTTACTAGTGTAGGATCTATACTCATCTTTTATGTAAAATGATTGATGACATCATGAAAATTGTAAAGACTCCATTAAAGTAGCAAACTAGTAAAAAACACAAACATTGATTAATATAATTCATTCAAAAGTATGACATCATAAATCTTCACATCACATTACTAATACTTAAAATATATGAAAACCAAACACTCAACACATTTAATGTGACATCATTTGTTACTATTCAAGTTCCATAGTAGAATGTATGTTCATATCATAATACTTAACAACCCAAAGGCTCACAGGAGACCTTGGGCATGTACAATTGGAAATAGAGTGGACTCCATACTATTTCTAAGCCTTAATGGCTATTGGATCAATTTTTATAGATCAATAATTCAAAATCATTCTATCATAACTTTATTTCCATTCTTTATCTCCCTTTCTGTTTTGGATCGATCTCCTTATATATGCCTTCAAGAGCATCTTTTCCAGGGTAGAATTTTCATGTTGAGTGTTGAGCTAGAACTCTATCATCATAACCACTAGCTCCATGACTCTATAAACTCCAGACTACAATTGTCATGTCTCTTTAAGTCTTTGGTGATGCCTTGAAAACTTGGAAGATGGTTAGCCACCTACTAACTAGCATAAGATTTACATTATAACCTCCAATTGGATACAAAAACCCATATACTAACCACTTGATAAAATTATCATCTCACACCTAGGTGGATGTCATGTTGGCATGATTACCTTACTTAATGGGATAGGATCCCAATAATGAATTTTAATTTAAATGCTCTGAAAGTGACTTGAAACTAAAAATATGAGTAAAACTTAGCTTTGGGATACTGTAAATGGATGTATGCATAAATAAAAGTAAACAAGAATCAATTATCTTAATTTGCATAAATGTTTATAATCTTGTTCATGAGAATTACCATCTAAGGTGATCCATGCATAGCTCCCACACAACTGGTTTTACTCTTTATTCACTCTACTACACTGGGTGTGCACCTTTTATCTAATTTTACATACTTCTTACTCAAATTTTGCTCAAAATCAACTACACAATTCATGTGCTTGCTTTTTGACTTATAAACTCTTCATTCTTTTAGTTTAGTGTACCTCACAATTATATTTCATAGCTCATATATCCATGCACCTCCCATTTCTATGCCACAGTTCATAGACCCACATGCCTCACTAGCCCATGAAACACATAAGTTCCATAGTAGCTCATTGACTTTTATGCACTTTATAGCTCAGAGACCCATGTGCCTCAAAATAATGCACCACATATCATATTTTTTCATGCCTTATTGACTTATTATATTCCACATCACATCCATGTATCAACACACATCATCCACATGCTGTAAGGGGTTCATCAAATGTCATATAGCTTAGAAAATGAAGCGATGCAACTATATTTTTGGTAACTGATAGCAATTCTAACCAATCTTGTATTCTACTTGTATAAATATATAACATACACAACTGGTCAAAGGTTAATGCTCCACACATTCATAACACAAATAGCATGCTTTATGTATCTACTTTGTAAAACATGAATTATATTACATTGTACTAGTTTTTCCTCTTATTTGGTAATGAATATAAGTTGCATTTTCTTTAAGACTTCCACTCCATTGAATGTGTTTAGTTGTTTCTTTATCCCATTCAATTTTCACAACCAAAACTTGGTTATCCCTTGCACGCTTGATCTTGGGCCTCATAATGCAGATCATTGGTATTAGAGATAAAAAGCTTTATTCCTTTCTATACCTATAAACATGCAAGTGTAATTGAGAAGGAAGGTTTGTGAATTGGTTCTATTTCAAAATATTTTGAAGAATGTCATAGAAAAATTAATAAGGTTGATGCCTATAAGTAACCTAAGGTATCTCCTAAGGTATGAAAGCTCATCACCAATGCACTAGAAGCATAACGCACCAAAAATTTTGTCCACTTCCATGAATTGATGGTACAACTTAATCTAACACCTTCAACCACACCTCCACAAATCACTCAACAATAGTTTTAGAAACAAACCCCTTTCAATATTCAAGTCAATCTCAACATCCTTTTATTCAAAGTCAAGACCAAAACTAAAACATTATATTCCTAGATTCAACAACTTGAGTCATATTTATTAGGCAATCACTTCATCAATGTTAATAAGATCACCTTAATAGTACTTAATATTTCCATACTAGTTGTTCACTGATAAGAGAGCTTCATTTTCCAATGCATTTCAATTAAATCTTGGAGGAATTTTTTTGACTTGTTAAAGGATGAATATTAACCTCTATACGACATTTAATATGAATACATCAAGTTCAAACAACTATGTCAGCATAAATATTAGTTTGTGGAAGACTAAACTAACATTTTCTATGACTACTCTACATGCCTGCATGAGAACTTGAGCAAACAACATAAGGTGATAAATTTCATTAGCAGAATCTCACCTTATATCCATGTGAAGATGTATTTTTTGAATTCTAACACTTTGGTACAAGCATATTGTAATGTTTCCAAGATTAAAGCCAAGACAAATATGAATCAATGTGTCACCTCTTCATCTAATGCAACATATAAGGCCTAGCCTTCACATAACTCCACATTAAAACCTTATGCATAGAATCAACATCACACTTCTCAAAAAGGAGAGTAATATCAAATGACTTCTCAACCTTTAAAGGCTCCAACACCTTTTACTTTAGACAAAGTTAAGAAGAAGAAGTTTAGTGATAAGTGGTGTCATCACCATCGCTCATCCATTCATGATGATTTTGAATATCAATTGTATTCATCCTTGCTCACATAATCTATATCAAGACCCACATTGATGGATAACATTGATTAATATGTCTCTTGACTAAGCACTAGCACCACTATGATTGACATATCTAAAGAACATGAACATCTCTTCCACACCAAAAATGGGTAAAGTGTCAGTTTATCCACATCATCATCAATAGTGGCATATATAAAAACATCACCACATAATCCATATCTCATCACCTTGGTCTTGCCATTCTTTCACATCCAAATCCATACTCTATAGGGTGTCTCTAGTAGGGTAAAAATATATAAGTCCAATGGTAATGCACTTTTCAATACAAAGTCAAGCCTATGGAAGACAACATCACTTGTGACATTATACCTCTAGAGGTCTATGACATCTTACTAGGGAGACCATAATTGTATGATCATGAAGCTACATATCAATCTAAGCCATATCATTAGACTATTCACTCATAAGATCACTTTTACAATATTTTTGATTCAACACCCATGACCAAAGTTACTTGGGTATCTACCAAGCAATGTTTTAATCTCATCTCACATGTGTATAAGTTCATATTACTCATGGTCCATCCTTATACACCTACATAGTTTAAATTGAATCACACATTGGTAGCATGTAGCACTCATACATCATCATAGCAATAGTAACTTGATAAGTTATTGGATTAAAGTAGTGAATTCTTCATAGAAATTGAAGGCCTTCTAACACACTGCATAGTAAAACACTATATTAATTTGATCCCTAGATCCCCTCTTTCTAGTATCCCCCTCTATTACAGATCAAATTGGGATAATGATGAAGTTTGGTGTCAAATTCAAGAGTTTATTGATTATGGCAATATCAATCCTATCTCTTCACCTTTCTTGATTCCAATAGTTCTCACACCTAATAATCATGGGTCCTAGAATATTTGTACAGACTATCATGCACTCAAAAAAATCATGATGAAGAATTGATATCCACTATCATGCATTAATGACCTTCTAGACTAGCTCTAAGACATACAATACTTCACCAAGATCAAATTGAATTCAGATTACCATCAGGTTCTATTCTATCTTATAGACATCCAAAAAATAGAATTAAAGACTCAAGAAGGATTGTATGAATCATTCTTCATGACTTTCAACCTCACCAATGCACTAACCTCTTTCATGCACTTGATGGATGATCTACTCATGCCATTCCTAAACTATTTAGTCATCATCTACTTGGATGATATTCTCATCTTCAACAAGAGTTTTGAGGATCATATGGAGCACATCTCATGCATATTACACACTTTGTGCCAACACAAGTTGCAAGCCAACTTAGCGAAGTGTATATTTGGTAAAACATAGATCCAATACCTTGGCTACATCATTGATCACATCAAAATTAGAGTAAATCCAAATAAGATCAAAGTGATCTAATATTGGCTTACTCTATTCAATCTCATATAATTGAGGAGTTTCCTTAGACTTGTTAACATCTACCACATGTTCATCCTTAGTTTTTTGCACATCTCTTGGGTTCTTAGCTAGCTCACACATGCCAAATCTAATTTTGACTAGAATAATTCATACAACATGATTTTTTCACACTCAAACAACACCTTTAGATATCACCTATTCTTTTAATTCCCAACATTATATAAACCTTTGAGATTCATATTGATGTGTCTAACTACACACTCAATGTAGTGTTCATGTAGTACAGATATTTGGTCACATATCACTCTAAGATGTTCATAGAAAAAATGCAAAGGTACTCCACCTATGAGAAGGAATTTTATGTTATTTTAAAATTAATTAATCAATAGAAACACTACATTCTTAGGAAGGAGATAATTATTCATTCAAAACATAAACCAATTTGGTTCTTATAGTCTCAAAATAAGTTATAAAATGTGTGCCACATGAAATGGATAGCTTACCTATATTAGTTTCATCTCATGATCAAGCACAATAAATGGAATGACAATAAGGCCAAATATTTCCTTGGCCAACCATAGTTTCATACATTCATCATAGTGCTAGACATGTATGGCCACAACTTTTCAGACTAGGTATCTCTCTACTCAGCTGACTAGGACTTCATAGTAACTTACACCAGCCTCATGAAAGGTACATAAGTTTATAAGTTATACTTGTTTGAATAGATTTTAAAGAAGATTAGATAAATTTTTGTTCCCTCTAATGCATCTCACTAACAACTCATTTGGGAGACACACTATACCAATACATTGGGATACTTCAACATGACAAAGACTTTATCTACCTTTTAGTCATACTTCTATTGGCTTCATATGTGTATAGACATGGAGCACCACCTAAAGTCTTACATTCCTTATTGCATCACCAAGCCCATAAATATAAATCTTAAAATTTACACACCTTTATCAGTTCTATCTAGACCATGGGAATCTATTAGCATGGATTTCATGATTGGGCTACCTGCAATGAGATGATAACATGATGTTGTGTTCATTTTAGTGGATTGATTTTCTAAGATGGTTATCATATTCACATGTAAAAAATACATTGATGTAGTTGGAACTACATAGGAATTCTTCAACCATGTTTGGGTTTATTTTGGGCTACCAACATCCATCGTCTTTGACCATGATCCATACTTTGTGAGTCATCTTTTGCAAGCATTATGGGATTTGATGGGCACACAGTTAGATCAGTCAATGAATTTTTATCCTTAGATATATGGGTAACCCTAAGTGGTAAATTTCACACTTATTCATATTTTTATAATGGACAACCACACACATGATCGCACCTAGGATGATAATTTATTATACATTCAACATTCCTATAATAGGGCTCTTCACAGCTCTATTAACCACAATCTATTTCAGACATGTCTTGGGTTTTAAAATTTAGCATTTATAAACATATCCTATCATGATACATAAATCCATGATTCACATGCACATGAATTAGAACTAAACAAATCCAGGAAGTTTTTGTGCCACATCTAGTCTATTCACCAACAAGCTTAGTAGATTCTCTCTTGCACTCAAGCTAAGTACAAGGAGCACTATGATGCACATCACACACCTCATGTATTCTAAGTAGGAAATAAAATATGGTTGTAACCTTAAAATTAGTGCTTCAAAGGTCCACACTAGAATATCAAGCCTTTGCACTATGGTTCTTACACTATTTTATGCACAATTGATGAGAACACCTTCATTCATGATCTACCATAGTACTTGGTCATGTACCTAGTCTTCAATGTGGAGATTCTTAAGCCTTACACTTTTCCACTTATTGAGACAATAATGATGTAACATCCTTATAATTTGGATCCTAAACACTTGTACCCCATATAGAACACATCAACTTTTTTAAGTGGTCAAGGTTGGGAAATACACTGATTAGGCCAAGTGATACACTTCACATCAACTTCATATGCAATTTTGGTAACTACACATTGATGTAATAGAGATAATTTCTCTTTAAAAAAGGGTAAATTATCTATGCATAACTCCAGCATATTCTATCTTACTCCTAATTTTCTCTACTACATCAAGCATGTACATCTCACCCAATATTGTGCACTTTTTTCTTGAAGTTTGTTCAAAGTCATCATCACAAGTCCTACACTTTCTCACCAAATTTTATGCTCTTTTTGCCTATAATTTAGTGTACCCTATATTTTTTTTCCACATCTCATAGACCCATGCACCTCACAGTTATGCATCACAATTCATAGACACATGCACCTCATTGTCCTATGTATTGTACAAGCTTCATGCTAGTTCATTGAATTTTATGCATTTATAGCTCATAGACCCATGCACCTCAAAATCCCATGTCATATCTCATAATTATATGCACTTCACTAACTTATTAGATTCTACATCACATCCATGTGTCAATCCACCTTGGCAATGTAATTAGATTCTACATCACATCCATGTGTCAATCCACCTTGGCAATGTACTCCAAGGGGTTCACCAACTATCATCTAGCCTAGAATTTGAAGCAATGTAGCCACTTATTGTTAAATGACAATGGTTGTAACTAATTTTATAGTCTACTTGTATAAATATGTAACATACACAACTAGCTAAAATTTGATGTTCCACATTTTTATAACATAGATAGCATGTTTCACATATGTACTATGTAAAACATGCATTGTATCACATTGTACTAGTTTTCTCTATTCTTTGTTAATGAATAGAAGTTGCATTTCCTACAAGTAAAACTTTTAATCCGTTTAATGTGTTTAGTTTTTTCTTTATAAGTTAGCTTTACCCATTCACTCTACATAACCAAAACTCATTTATCCCCTGCATGCTTGGTCTTAGCCCCATGGTGTAGATCATAAGGGATATGAATGATATTGGTTTGTATATAGTGTTCTAATGTTAGTCAATACATGAAATGAGTCTAGGTCAATCCTAAGATGATTTAAGGAGTGGAAATACATTTTTTGGGGGAAGAAGAAGATAAGGTTCAATAACATTTCCCCCTTTACCAATAACACATTGTGCTATAGACCAAATGGGCCATGTTATTGTCCATGTGGTTGGCATGTGTGTGAAAAGATTTAGGATTCCTAAGTGATGGTTTAATGTAGTTTTTTTTATATTTATGCATGGGATAGAAGTGCATATAAGCTATAAAAGAGGAAAAGAGGTCATAAGATAAGTTTAGGGTTAATCTTGTGATAGGGTGGTCTCAAGTGACATTCATTGAATTAAATAACATTTTAGATGGATACATTTCCCCCTTTTATTCTAGAAATATAGCAAATTGAAATGACTAGGATAAAGGAAAAAGAGTCATACCTAGACTTACCTAAGAGGCAAAGCCCATGAATGTGGCTCTGAGTCTATGAACTCTACTCCATTATATCCCTATAAATGAAACATATATGAATGTCCTTAATAAATATCAAAATTAAATATGAAATTGAGTAAAGAGATGAGAGACATAGGAAAGGAATGAATACACCTCACTGGGTATGTGAACTAATGTAAAACCCTAGTGACATCCTATGTGTGTAAATGGTGATCAAATGATGAATATCTTAGATTGGGTTGATGGCTTACCAATCCCCATGTGTGGGTGGATCAATAATTCAATTTGGCATTGACTCCATCATTACCCACCCCTGTTCGGTGGATCATAATCTATGAATAACTTGGATTGGATTCATGAGTTATCCAACCCTATCATGTAGGTGGCTCAAGAACTCAAGTAGTATATGACTCCATCATTACCTACCCATGTATATTAAATGAATTTGAAGCTAAAACTATGTGATGTAATTGAAACTATGTAAGATAGTTACAGGCCACATAAAAACTTTAAAATGGAAAAAAGGTTTTGGGCCACTTGGGAATTCCAACTGATGTAGATAGAATGAGGCATCAATATAGTGTGATCCTAGTGAAAAATTGGTGCAAAACTCATGCATATGGTTTTTTGAGTATATAACATGGAGAATGACATGGAGTTTTCATTCCATCTAAGATAACTAGTGTAAAACTAAGCATAAGGGAATAATATGTCATGCACATTCCAAAAATTCTTATATCTATGTATATGGATTATGGACTGAGTCATAGTAATCTAGATCTATGTATATCTAAAATTGAAATGGAAGTTATCATGATGCACATGATGCCCCTAATCTAAGTAAACTTATGTAATTATGTGTAAAAATTGAGTATATATTAAACATATCTAATAATTTTTGGCTAAGACTGTGCAAATATAAACTATAATTATTGTACCTTTCTAATAATTTTGGAATCTTCTATTTTTTAGGCCACTAGATAATAGCATGGTGGGTGTACTATATCACACTGTACTTTTTTTAGTGTACTATGATATTTTCCAAAACTGTTGTTTCTAAGGGAAACTAAGACTGATCTATATGTGACTATGTTTCACTTTACTTTCCTAAGTTTGAGCTCTTTAATTTGTGTCTATGTGCTAAAAACTATGTTTTAGGTGCATTAGGATGGCCTAATCTATATGATAAACACTTGTGAATTCCCTCTATTTTGAAGGTAGTTGTTGAACCTTTGTAATAACTATCCTTAAAATAAAATTTATGCATCATATGTGTGAGGGTGAAAATATATGATATCTATGTGATAAACAACATAATGTGTATACATGACATCGAAATGTAAAAGAGTCTGAGCATAAGTTAGCAAATTATGATGTATGTTATATCTAGTATTCAAAAGGTTTTTAATATATATATAACAATTTAATCATGTATATTAATAGTAAATTTGAATATAATCAGAGTAAAATACTTAGGGGGAATGGGGTTTGATGTGCATCAAGGCACCCAAGAAGGAAGGGAGATGCATGAGTTCCCTCATGGCATCACAAACTAGATGTAAGAGCAATAAGTAATAGACAAGTGTCATGGCCATGATGCATACATGAAAAACATACATACAACACGTGAGGCATGCAAATTAAGCTACGGGGACATAATACAAGGTACATGGGCACATGTCACTAAGTCTAAGAAATAAATACATATAAGGACATGTTCAAATGTCCACATACACAAAGATCAATCAAGATTAGATTATATCCACATGGAAGGACATGTTAAAATGTCTGCATACTAAAAATCAAGAAGCACACACAAGGGCATGGGCACATGTCCAAAACATGCACATAATGAAAATAATTGGCTTATATCCATGGAACTATGACATTTCAAATTCCCTCAAGTATATGTATAAGCAAATATACACAATCAAAAATAAACTAGTAAAAATAGGAATGAAAGTATGCATAAGCATGTGGTATAAATTTGTATAATAGCAAATATGTACATAAGCTGAGTTTATAGAAGTAATAGTTGGTAAAAAAAGTGGTGTAGTATAGGATGATCAATATCAAGATATAATCAATGTTAAATATGTGATATGGAGTATAGAAAGATCTAACCTGGAAAATTAGATGTTTTTTGATATCCCTAATGAGATAATAAGTCAATGTTAAATCTATGTGTATGTGTATGTGCCCCCAATGGGTGAGTAGTAAAAAATATGGATCTAGGTGGAGGACCTAAGTCCTTTAGTAATATGTGAACACTTGAAGGGAATAATTGAAGCATGTATGTATGATAAAACCAATTATACTATCATAGATAGCCTATATAGTACTTAGAAAATAGAAGGAATGTAAACATGGAAATGCATACAATCTAAAATTTATATTTTTTGATAAAATATTTGAATGTTTTTTGTATTTTTTAACATATTATATTGGTTTTGTCCTTCATCAAGTTCACCAAATGATTTAGCTATTTTGGGTATTAATGTAAAACCTTAAGTAGATACAAGAGCTGAGTATATAAATCAGGGAATAAAATAATAAAGTATCAACAACCACTAATTTGTATGATAATTGATCTATTTACTAAGCCTATAAATAGCAATAAATCATAAAGTATGTACTTATATAGAAAATATGACTGAGTTGGACAAGTGACAAGTTGGAAACTGGTTCATGAGCAAGGTAGAGTGTCATCAACCAAAAATTGTGTCAAACCCCTCCTTGGGCAATAGTGCAGCCCTTTTTACCAAGAGTGCATTGTGATACTGACCTTATATATTATTTTATTAACCATGTGTAGATAAAATAGCAAAACTTGGGGAATACCTTCACTCTATTCTAGGAATTTATGCTTACATGATTGAGACTTGGATCATCGTATGTACTTAATTTTGACTAATTTCACTCTAGAACACTAAGCCTCCATGTTTTCTAGGGTTTTGGCAACCATAAATGTAAGAAGAGTGGCATTATTAGGGTATAATATATGTGACCTCAATACCCCATGTTGTGAGTGTTTCTTACATAATAATACTTTGAAAGGGGATTGAGTGTTATGTATTTCTCCCAATCTAAGTGTTGGTGCAAGTGAGAGTGATGTTATTATTCCTGAGTATGAATGCCAATTTGAATGGTTTGAGTGTGAATTGAAACAAAAAATCTGAGTAAAACTAATCTCTAGGCTATTATATATGTATTTATGCATAAATAGAGGTAAAGAGAGATCAACGATTTTAATTTGTAGAAAAATTTCTGATCTTGTTCATGAAAATTTCCATCTAATGGATAAATGAATGAGATTGGTATTTATATAGTGTTTTGATGTTAGTTGAGACATGAAATGATTTTAGGTTGACCCTAAGATGCTTTGGGGAATGGAAATATATCCATTAGGAGCAGTCAATAGCATTGTCCCCTTTACTAATAGCACATTTGTGTTATATACTAAAGGGGTCATGATATTATCCAGGTGGTTTTCACATGTGTTAAAGGATCTAGGATTCCTAGGTGATGGATTAATGTGGATTTTGGTATATCTAAGCATGGGATAAAAGTTCATATAAGATATAAAAGGGTTAAAAAAATCCCTAAGATAGGTTTAGGGCTAAGATAAGGATACGATGATCTCAAGTGACACTCATTACATTAAATGACATTTTATATTACTACATTTCCCCCCCCCCTTTATTCTATAAATGTATTAAAGTGAAATAACTAGGATAAAGTAAAGAGAGACATACCTAGAATGACCTAAGAGGTGAAACTCTTGAATGTGGATATAAGTTTTTTAACTATGTTATGTTGAGTATCCTATAAATGAAACATGTGTGAATTAGTCCTTAAGAAAAATCAAAATCAAATACAAAATAGAATAAGGAGATGAGAGAGAGAGGAAAGGAATTAATACACCTCATTGGGTATGTGAACCAATGTAAAAACTTGGTTACATCTTATGTGTGTATATAGTGATCAAATAGTGAATAACTTAGAGTGGCCTGACGGCTTGCCCAATCCCCATGTGTGGGTGGCTCAATAACTCAAGATGGCCTTGAATCCATCATTTCCCACCCCTATTCAATGGATCATAAAATGTGAATAACTTATATTAGACTAATGAGTTATCTAGCCCTCTCATGTAGGTGGCTCAAGAACTCAATTAGGCTATGACTCTTTCATTGCCTACCCATGTGTATTAAATGCATCTAAATCTAAAAATGCATGATGTAACTGAAACTATGTAAAATGTATTTGGGCCACACAAAATTTGAAATGTAAAAATGAGTTTGGGCCACTTTGGAATGTTGATTGCTACAGATGGAATGAAGCATCAATATGTTGTGATCTTGGTGAAACATTGGTGAAAAATTAGTGCATGTGGTGTTTAGAGTATATAACTTGGAGAATTACATGAATTTGTCATTCCATCTAAGAAAACTAGTACAAAACCAAACATATGGGAATAAGGTGTCGTGCACATGCCCCCAATTCTGATATTTGTGCATATGGATTTTGGATTGAGTCATAGTAACCTGTGTCTATGCATCTATTAAATCAAAATGAGAGTGATCATCTTGGGCATGATACCCCTAATTTGAGAAAACCTATGTAATTCTATGTAAAAATTGAGTATATATTTAACATATCTGATAATTTGCGACTGAGACTATGTAAATCTAAATTATAGCTATTGTATCTTTATGACAATTCCATAATCTTCTATTTTTGAGGCCATTAGATAATAACATAATGGGTGGACTATATTACATTATGATTCTAGTAATTTATTATGCTATTATCCAAAAGTATTATTTATAAGAGAAATTGAGACTGATCTATGTGTGATTGTATTTCACTATATTTTCTTGAGTCTAAGATTCGTAGTCTATATTTGTGTGCTAAAAATTATGTTCTAAGTATACTAGGATGGTCTAAACTATGTGACAAACCCTTGTGAATACCCCCTCTTTTCAAGGGAGTTACTGAGCCTCTGTAATGACTATCCTCTAAATAAAATCTATGCATCATGTGTGTTAGACTAAAAATATATGATATCTATGTGATGAAAAAATATAATGTGTATACATGACATCAGAATGTAAAAGAGTTTGAGCATAAGTTGGAAATGTATGATGTATGTTAGATCTAGCATTCAAAAGGTTATTAAGATAGATATAATAATTTAAGCATGTATATGAACATTAAATATCAATATAATCTAAGTAAACTACTTAGGGGGATGGGGCATGATGTTTATTTTAGCCTTTTAGGGTTTAACTTATGTAAATCCTAAGTTAGATTAAAGGGATGAGATGTCTAAATTAGTGAAATAATATGTAATAAATAACCATTGATTTGTTACAAATTTTTATTTTCTAAAAATAGCAATAAAATTATGCAAATAAAGACTTATCTAAAAAATGACTATCGTGAAACATCTAGATTTTAAAAACTAAGTTAGGGATAGGTTTGAGTGTCATCAACAAGGTCCTAGGGTCTAATTATTCATTAGATAATAGTGAACCTCCTAAACAATAGTGCCATGTTGCTCTAGTGTCATAAAAATGGTGCTAATGTCCTCTTTGAATGATTGTTCCTATTTTTTGTGAGCACCTATGCCTATGTTTCTAGGTTTTATTCCTATGCACATGAAATATGAAACTATGTATTGTGCTTGGAATATTTGATTTAGTATGCAAACCCTAATCCTCTTTAAAAGTATTGAATGAACTAAAAATGTGTGTTTATTAGTAGGATAGGTTGGACATCCTCAACACCCCACTATGAAGATATTTTCCTACATACCAATACTTTGAGGGATCAAACCTGATGTAGTTATCACACGTAACTTGGTGCAAGTGCAAGTGGATGCTAGAATGGTAGTGGTCTTGAATGCCTTGAGTGTGTTTGAGATTTTAAATCTTTGAAATTTGGCTTATGAAAATTGTAGATGGTAGTATGCAAAAGTATGGAAGAATAGGGATCAATTACCTTGATTTTCTTTAACTTATTTTTTAATTGAATAGAATTTTTAATCTATTTTCCATCTAGTGGATAAAGGTCTAATAGTCTTGTATTTATAGTGATCTGTAGCTTGTGTGGATAATAAAATGTATTTAGGCCGACCTTAGAAGGGGCACACATTTGAAAATATATCCATTTAAGAGATTTAAGGAAAGGGACACCAGCACCAATTTGGAGACATTAATGCCATGTGGCTCTAGTGTCCTTAATGTGGCACTAGTGTCTAGCTGGCAGGCTATTGGGAACAATAGATTGGGATATGGGAATGTTGTTTTGGGACTATGTTTGAACTAACAAAAGATGTTTGTGGTATGCATAATGGATAAAAAATTTTGATAAAGGATCTAGGATAGGTCTAGGTCTAAGCTATGAATATCTTCTCAAACAACACTCTTATCATCTAAATACCCCTTTTAGGTGATTACATTTACCTCCCTTTTATGCTAGAAATGCAGCAAAGCAAAATGACAAGTATAAAGGAAAAAGAGTCATACCTGGACTTACCTAAGAAGTAAAAGCCCATGTAGCTAAGTCTAAGTATGTGAACTAGGTTTTCATATGTGAAAAATGATTTAAATTAATGACCTACAATGTAACATGCAAAAAATAGTCCTTAAGAGATTATCAAAATTAAAATACTGTCGAATAAATTAACTAAGTAAAACTGACTAAAGAGATGGGAAAAAGGAAAGGAATAAATACACCTCATTGGGTACGTGAACCAATGCATGCACCTAGTGACAATATGTGTGTGTGAGTGTACATAGTGATCAAATCATTTAATAGCTTAGAATGAGTTGATAGCTTACTCAATCCTCATATGTGGGTGGCTCAAGAACTCAATCCAATTTTAACTACATCATTACCTGCCCCTACTTTTTGGATCATGATCTATGATAACTTGGATAACACTATAATTCTATCTAACCCTCTCATGTGGATGGATCAAGAACTCAAGTAGTCCATGACTCCATCATTTCCCACCCATGTGAAATAGATGCATCTAAATCTAAACTATGCAAAGTGATAAAAGTATCTAACTATGTATATCTAATTATGTATGTTAGCTCTATAGCCAATCAGGTACATTAGATAGCTCTAGGCCACTTAAGAATACCAACCACTATAGATGGAGTAAGGCATTAAACTGGTGACAATGTGGAATATGATATAAAGTGTATACAACATAGATAATGACATGGATTTTTCCATTCCATCTGATCAACCTATGTGTAAATGAGCATATGGAAACTATGTGTCATGCACATGTTCCTAATCTGTATCTAAGTATTTGATTCTATATTTAGTATGTAATAATCATATCTATGTATCTGAACTAAATGTGGGAGTGATCATGCCATGCATGATGCCCCCAATCTGAGCAATTAGTATGAATCTAAGTTAAAATGAATGTATATGAGAAAAATAGGAACATAACTATTAAACATGTGATTGTATCTATACAAATATATATTTTACCTAATGTACTATTTTGGCTAATCTATATTGCCCTAAAACTAGGGCTATTGGATAATATAACCATGTAGTGGACAGTATCACCTTGTGGTGTTAGTGTCCAAATTTGGGTGCTAATGTTTATCTTCTTTGAAATCTAGGTGACTGAACTACTTTTTAAGTCCCTATTTTTTCCCATGTCTAACCTATGTTTGATTTATAAAATTGAGCCTATGTGATAAAAATGATCTATGAATAACAATGTAAGAACCTAATCTCTATGAAAAACCCTTGTAAATGTGCCCTCTTTTGAGGGTAGTTGTGGATACTGTGTAAGAATTATCCTCAAAAAACTATATCTCTATAAAATGGATTAGCCAGATCATATATGATAACTACGTGATATTTCAATACAATATGCAAACATAACATTAGAATATAAAATAATTTGAGTATAAGTATGTAGTGTATGATGTATGTTTTAATATAGCATTGCACAAGGGTGTCAAAATATATGGAATCAATGTGTATAACAAAAAATCTAAGTACCTACCTAGGGAGATGGGGCATGATGTCCATCACGGCACCTAAGTAGGAAGGGTTTATGCATGATGTCTCTCATGGCATCGAAAACTAGTGTGTGTGTGTGTGTGTGTGTGTGTGTGTGTGTGTGTGTGTGTGTGTGTGTGTGTGTGTGTGTGTGTGTGTGTGTGTGTGTGTGTGTGTGTGTGTGTGTGTGTGTGTGTGTAACAAGTATATACAAGTGTCTTGGTGAAGATGCATACAAGAAAACATACATAAAAAATGCATGAGGCATGTAAAAGTAGGCCAATGGGATAAATGCAAGGCACATGGGCACATCTCACTAAATTTGAGCATATAATACATACAAGGACATTTTTAAATTTCCACATATGCAAGTAACAAGTAATTTGGATTAGAGCCACATATAAGGACATGTTTAAATGTCTACATGTACAATCAATAAATCACACACAAGGGACATGGGCACATGTCCAAGGCATACATACATAGAAGTGGTGTAGATCTAAAAAATAATGGCATATTCAAATTCCCTCAAAATGGAAGAAGCATAGGAAACACATTCAAGTCTAAAATAAGAAATTTGTAAATGAAAGTAATGTATAACTATGTATTATATATCTATGTAAATGTTATGATGTACATATGTTGAGTCTAAACTAGTGATAGTTAGCAAAATCTGAGCATGAATAGAAATGATCAATATCAAGATATATCAATGTGTAAACTAGAATGTATAGAATGTAAGGATATACGCTAGTATTATAAATTGTGTATGAGATTTCCCTGAGTGGGTGGATGTAGCAAATGAATAAACCTAGATCGGTGTATATGCCCCTAGTGGGTAGATGACAACAAGTCTAGATTAGTGTAATAGAATGGCATCTTGTATGTAATCTGCAAGCACTCAAATAGAATAATTGAAGCATCTATGTATGATAAAATTGACTATACTAATATAGTTAGCATATGTAATATCTAGCAAGTAGAAGAAATTTAAAAATAACAATGCATATAATCTATAAATTTTGTATTTTTTGAGTAATTGTTAACCAAATTTTGACCTCAAGTCAAAATTGGTCGCCCTCTCCAAATTCAAATTTCATAGGTATTGTTATGTGGTGTTTTAATACCTTATATGGTCCTTAGAAGTATTCATACAACCTTGTTAGCATTATTTAAGGTTAGTTTGGAGAAGTTAAGGTAAGGTCATGTTTTGGTCATATAGTGTTTTAGGTATGTCATGGAAAAATAAGGATTAGTAAAGTGGTTTCATAGCTTATTAGGGGTTTATAAAAGTTATTTCATATATTAATCATCTTATCATAACATTTCATGAATTTTTGGAATAGTTAATGTTCATTTGCAAACTTTAAGGTGGTGAAAATACATGAAAATGTGATTTTTGGCTAACATTTGTGTATGTCAAAGTTTCTAAAGAGATAAATCCATACCCACACCTAAAAAAGAGATTGGATTAGTTACTCAATTGCCACACCTATCAGATAATCAGAACAAGGTTAGAATCTTGAAATTCAATACCATCTTGAGGAGTTAAGGATGTTATATGGACTTTTTTAAGTCACAAGTGAAAATAGATTCAAAACATCCCTTGAGATTATAAAGGTTAGAAACAATCTTGGGAAGAAGTTTCAAGCTTCACAATTTTAGAAAACTATCTCTTTCTTCCATCGCTCCATTAACAAGCTCCTAAAGTCCAAATTCAAATAGATGGTACAAGTTATACAGGTAGATTTTTGGGATAAAATTTTGGCAAAAGTTTTGTACCCCTATGGGATTCTAATTTATGTCATTGGTCATTGGATTGGTGTCCTTATCTTTATTAACAATCTCTAAGGAGCCAGACTACTTTTTGGAAGCTTAAATCCCCATAAGATAATTTTGGTGTAACTCTAGCGTAAAGTATGAGCTCATGACTACATGAAAAAAATTGGATTGAGTTTTCAAAGGTTTGTATATGTACTACACATATTTACTCATCATGGTGGCATGTGTGGATGATCTTTTAGCAAGCAAAGTGACTCTTGTGCATAGTTTGAGATGACTAGAAATTTTTATGTGTTTTTGATTTCTATAGGTGGTCCATTGCATTTAATTAAATATTTATGGTCTCCTCAATATTTTGTACAAGTTTTCCAATTCATAAATGTCCTTCTAACTAGTTAGACATTTTGTACAAGTTTTAAATGGTCACTTCTTTCATTCACCTCTTGAGACTATATTTTGTGTGTTTGCATAAGTAAGGTGATTTGAGTAGTTTGAATATAAATTTCTAACAATTTATTTAATTTGTGACTTCCTAATAAATGTTTTAATCTAAATAATGTAATTATATTTTAAAACACAAAAGTTGTAGAATAGTCACTTGCATACCTATAGGTTTACAACTCAAAGAAACTCAATGTTTTCAATGTGTTTTGAAGGTCATCTAGGCATGGAAACATGGTTATATTTCAATATGAATGGGTCATGTACTAATTTAAGGTTCCAAACACCTAAGGTCAATAAGAGTTGAGAAAGTTTCAAACAAGCTAAATAGCCTAATAGAGATCTATAGGATTTTGTGTGTAGACATTGAAAACAACAAAGTTTGAGGATGCTTTGAGATGATGATAGACATAAAAGGTAGTGAGAGTGATCTCTTGGTGAGGGTTGAAAATTATAGGTGTCATGACCTATTTGAAAAGGTCAAACTCAAGACTACATAGTCAAACCCTTCTTGATAAGTCACCTATAACTAGTTGAGAATTTGTCTTGACAATGAGGTTGGTAATGGTCAGAGTCCAAGGCATTGAGAGGGTATTAAGGTATTAACAACATGAAATTGATCCATTTAAATATATGGGGATTGAATTTGGAAACTAAGAAAATATCAAACTAATCAAACTCAAACCTTATCAAAGACACCTATAACCATCTGAAGTTTGGTAGCCTATAGTCAAGAGTATGGTTGAAGGAGATGCAAGGTTTAAGCAACTTCAAAATACTTAGAGACCCTCAATAAGGTGTTGGTCATCTTCAAATATCTTGAAATAAATTTTTAACCCTAAAACATAGTTAAATCTCTCAAAAGGAACACCTACAGCTACCTACTAAAGAATTGGTCTTGAGACAGTGGTGATAGATGAGGTACAGAGTTCAAGGCTTTAAATAAGATACTTAGATATCTAAATAGCATGAAAATAGTTTGAGGAGAATTTTAGTGTTGTAGGTAAGGCTTTTAAAGCACCAGGTTGGTAGATGCATCCAAAATGGATATGTATAGGTAGATACACAAACTTGTAGGTCTATTTGGATGACTCAAGGTTTTTAAAACTTGAGATTATGGTTTGTGTATGTTTTAAAGGTTATAAAGGAGCTTGGAGTTCTAAATTAATTTATATAAAATGGGTTATAGGTAAGGAGTAGATAAAATACCAAATAAGGGTCACAGTCCTAAGTGCCTACACATAGGGCTACCTAATCTTAAGAAGTATGTGTTTATTTAAAGGGATATCAAAGAGAGACTAAAGTATTTTAATGTGGTTGTATGGTAAGATCATAGTTTCACTAGTATCCCTCAAACACAAGCAAAAATAAAATTAAAACATAGTCAAACTCTCTTACAGTCATACACAAGCCTAAGTGTGTGCACAACCCTATAGGATAGACCTTGAGAGATGGCCAATTAGGAGATACCACTTGGACTTAGGATGACTTTGTAAACCCTAATAATATATTGAGGGTGTATATAAACATTTCATGAGATCTTAGACCTCTAATAGTGAGATAAAGAAGTGGATATGACTAGTTAGGGTAAGTTAAACAAATAGGCTTAACAACCCTAGACCTAGACCAATGAGGATGCAAAGATTTTAAAGAATAAAATAACATTAAATGAGGCTAAAGGATATGTCTCAGACCTCATTTAGGTCATTGGATCTCAAACCAACTACAGGATGCCTATCGCTAATCTAATTTTCTCTCAGACCTCATAGAATGCTTGTTGCCAGCCTAACAGGCTACATTTCATTGCTCAGTATAGAACAAATGAATTTCATCATACTTTTGTATCCTAAGGTAAGTTAAATACCCTATTTCACTTACATTTTGTGGAATTGGTTGGTGTTTTCATGCCCTAATTTGTATGAACTACCATTAAGAACTCAAAGCACTTCTAGGCTACCTAGGAGAGCTACAAGGACCCAATGAGAGAAAAATGAGATATTATGCCTCTATATGGATTTAAAAAAACTTTAAAATGACCTAAAACATATTCAAAACTCCCTTAATCATCACCCCATTACATTTTTTGGTATAGGACTATACAAAATGTATGAAATAGGCCTTAAAATTCTACTTTTTGTTATTTAGAAGGTCCATACAAGTTGTCAGATATTTAAAATTGGAATGGAAAACAAGGATGAGGTCATATAAGTGAATCACATTCTTATTTTGGTTTCATCAAGTGTGGGGATCTTTTATATCCATTATTTAGTCTCTTAGAAAGGAGGCCTAATTGAGGCCTAGTTAGGAAAGAGAAATAATAGAAGATGATATCTCCACTCACTTTATGATCCTAAAATTGAACATGGAGTTGTAAGGCCATAATTAATCCTATAATATTCCCTTATATTCTTAGTACCATTTGTACAAACTTCTACACAAAGAGGTTCGTATCATTTTAGGCCTATTAAGAATGAGGCCTATTTGAGGAATTTGGTAGAAAATGAATTGTTGGGGCTAGTTTGAGACCTAAAAATGGATTTTTGAATATATAATATGAGTTTAATAGGCTAACCATGAAGTTTTGATGAGCTAAATAATAATAATCCAAGTTTTTACTCTTGTGTGCAAAGTTGGCATAAGGAGATGAAGAGTCCTCTAAACACCTAGCAAGAAATAAAAGTGATGTGTCAAAGAGAACTTGATGGGGTCAATTGAGAGGTGTAATTATCAAAACAAAGATGTAAGAGAACCTGATCTGACCATTAAGAAGGCCACATGTCCTTCAACATGCTAAGGCAAAGAGTAAATTTAAGAAGTTAGTCAAGGTGTCAAGTAAGAATTTCAAATCCTACACTAATTGGAGAGTTAGAAAATATTAAAAGGAGCTACACATGGCATCTTGGACCTATTGAGGTAGTTCCATAGCTCATATTCTTGTTTTAACTCATGGAAACTTGTCTATTCTCTCTCTCTCTTATGCCCTTCTTCTCTTAACTCTTACTTATGTTATATATTGAGCCACTTTTGGATTTTTAATGATCCTGCACCTAAGTATGGTGAATCCCAAATCATTTTAAACCTTTGAGTAATAAACAATAATTTGGTTTACCTTCTCCATGGACTATTTCAATGTGCATGTTAGACTACTTGATCTTGCTAAGTGATAGTTTCACTTCCTAGGCATGTTGTCCTTATTTAAATTCATATCTAGTTTTGAAAGTATTTTACAGGTCTCTTGAATTATTCCAATGAAGTGTTCATAATTATAGTGTGTTATCTCTCCACTAGTGTCATGTCATGACCTTGTGTTTAGTCTTCCTAACTCAAGCTTACTTCATATACCTCCTTGATAAATACTCATGTGAAAGGCAAATTAGAATTAGTGTTATATGCAGGTTAGGCTTTTGTTTGAAGTGTAATTGAACTTGGTTGTCAATGGTCAGTTTACATTTGGTGCATCACCTTATTAGGATAGGTTTACTTTGTGTTCTCTCTCCCTTTTCATCTAAATGAAATAGTATCATAGGTGATGAGCAATCAAGACAAATCTAGGGAGCTATTCCTTCAATCTAGAGGTTTACCCCTACTATAGGCAACCCACAGGCCTAAAGGTAATCCCATATTATACTCAATTTGGAGAAGTCTTGAACTACATCTAAAAGGGTGAAAAATTGAGTGATAATAGTAATGTTTGAATCTTTTTGTGTTTTGATATGTTATATTATTTTTATATTTTTTGGATATAAGCTATGTACAAGTAAATGAAAATAAACTATGTACAAGGAGAGAGAGAGAGAGAAAAGGAAGTATGTACAATAATTATAAACCATACTAACCATTGAGTCTCATGGGAGACTCACTATCACAGTGACCTATGTTGAATAACATAACTATGATCATGCATGTTATGTTAAAATGGAAACTTTGATCTCATAATCTACTATGCAGAGCAATCTATGTCTAAATTTTATTGTGTAGTAATGCTATGAATCTATGGCACTAACTATGATGCCTTGTGAACTATAGGGGTTTTAGGAACCCATCTGGTAGTATGTTATATGTAACATAGGTGCTTTATATTAAGAACCCCTAGAACCTAATAAAATTTATCTTAATATTAACTGAGTAGAGGAAGGTCCCCTAAAATCTATGGCATATCTCTGATATAAGGGTCTCTCTAATAATGGTATCCATGAGAGAGTATGTGTACGTGTCGATACTTTAGGAGTAGACCTCAACTACAATGGTGATTTTGTTGAAATATGTGATGTATGTATGGTAACTATACTCTCAACTATAAATAATAACCATGTAATATTTATTAATGGTGTTAGAACTGTAACGGGTGACTATGTTGGAAATGTAATTGGAAACTACACTAAAACTGTTTGTGGGATGGGTAGAAGATACTCATATGGGACACCCTTAACTTTAACTACCTAATTTTCATGTATATACTTCAAACAATAATGTCATTTATATGGGATGGCTCAGAACTATTGTAACCATGGCCTACCTAATAATATATTGAATACACTAACACTATGTACTATTAGGAACTGAATGGCTATGTGTGATGGTCTAACCTGTAATAGAAGCATAATCTCCCTTATGGATATCTAAACATGGACAATAAAACCACTAATGATTTTATCTTTGGGGAATATATCCTACTGTATGTAACCTAATTTTTTTAAGAGTTTCATAGTGCACATGTTTATGCTTGACCCATTGTTAACCATAACACTTTGGATAGGATGGTGGTATAAATATGCTCATATGAAGAGTGCATGTGTATTTATGTCATCATCCACAATATTTTGCTCTAAGAATGTGATGAGTGGTCTAAGTGGCACTATAGTATGGTTCATGTCAATAATTTTATGCAATGGATGTGCATCCTTTGTAAATGTGTGATATGAAGCAAGTGGTGGATGTACCTAGTATGTATAGTGAACACCTAATGTGCCCTATGCCTCATTTACTATATTCTTCAGGAAAGGATACAAAAATATCTTTAGTGCCTTAGATTCTATTTGTTGATCCTTCACTACCTTTGTGGGTGTGCCCACATTAATAATATTAGCCTCAATTAGATATTGTATCTTTTGATTTATGTTAATGCATCTATTTGTTGTGTGGCTTGGTACCCTATGATACTCATATAATGCATTAGAATCATAGTTATTTGGAAGAGGTCATGTCATATCAACATATTTAATGGGAGGGAGAGATATTACATTGCATTCTAAAAGCTATTGTAGAACCCATATTGATGGCTCTAGAATATTAGTGAAGACTATGCACTAAAGAATGGATAAAACCAGTTTAGGAGATGGCTTAGAAGCTACATTGAATGTGTCCTTTTGATCACTTTTGTTCTCTATGGCCCTTAAATTATATGTAGGTTTTTTTTAAATCTTAATAGTTGATTTTGATCCATTTATGTACTTGATTTTACCCATTGATAAGAGCTTGACCTTTCTTTCCTTAATTATGTGGTATAAATTGATAAATGTAAGAAACTTCTTGAACAAGATAGCTTCATGTAATGTTGGTAGGAGACTTTGTTTAAATATGGATTGAAGCTCTTTGTCTACCATGGGGATATTAAATTAGGCTAATATTGTCCTATATCATAAGACATAATATATGATAGGCTCATTCAAAAAAAAATTAACTATGCCACTTGTCCATATGATATCTTATCATTGATGGTGATAGATAAATGTGCTAGGAACATGTTGTCTAAAAGATTTAATGATGTTGGCTAAAAGATTGAATGATGTGATAGATTGATTTGGTAAATCATATAACCCATAAACCTTGAGACTACATGGAAATAACTTTATAAGAAGCCAATCATTAGACACATAGCCCAATCATGTTGTGTGAAAAGCCTTGAGATAATGTTTTGGGTCTATTGTTCCTAAAATCTGTCACTTGCTTTTAAGGATAATAGGCCAACCATTTTGGTCCTAAAAGACAAAATTCTCTCTTTCTTTCTTTCAAAATTTTCTTAGTAGTTAAGTTTTTTCAAATATTCAAGCCTTTTCAGCTAAGGAAGTCACAGGTTCAACAGGCGAGCTTTCTTCAAAGGAAGTTCAAAACACTTAAGGCTTTTCCTTAGTGTTTTGAGAATGGTTCAACACTGAGGTTCAATCAAAAGACTTAACGGTGGGCTTCAAACAATAGGAATGAAACATTGAACCGTTGAACCATTAAACCCACCTCTGAAAGGTTTAATGGTTCAACGAGTTCAAAGGTTCAATGACTTTGGCAGACTTAAAGAAAAGAAGCCTTAGAAGAGTTAACATTGAATCATTGAACCATTGAACCTTGAACTTCTAAAGGTTCAAAATTTCAAAGGTTCAATGGGTTCAACAAAGATCAAAAGACTTAGAGAATAAAAAGATTTGAAGAGTGAAGAATGAAACATTGAACCGTTTAACCTTGAACCAAAAGAGTTCAAAGGTTCAAAAGGTTCAACAAGTTTAAAGAGTTTGACAAACTTAGAAAAGCAAAGGATCTAGAAAGTTTGAAGCTTCAAAAGAATTCAAAGAAAGAGAATAAACTGTTGAACCATTGAACCTTGAACTGAAATGAGTTCAAAGGTTCAAAGGGTTCAAAGTTAAAAACAAAGCTTCGATCGAATGAAGGAAGTGGAAGATTCTAGAAAGAAGTTCAAACAAATGGTTCAAAGAAATGGTTCAACCGAAGAAGAAAAAGAAAGTGAATGCATCCCTTCATAAAACATTGAACCTTTGAACCATTGAACCTTTGAACCAAACAAGTTCAAGGTTCAAGGTTAAAATAGGTTCAAAGTGAATAGTGATGTCCCCACGAATGTCAAATTTAGGTTAATGGAATAGCCATTGATTTTCAAAAGACCTGAGAACAAGCTCAATGACCAGCCCAAAAAGGAGCCAAAAGAGCAGTAGAAAATGAGAAGATAGCCCCAAGAGCTCAAATCGCCAAGGAAAGACAAAATGTGGCAAGGAAAGAGAGAATAACTATAAGAAATCTAGAAATATCTATATGAGAGTTATTTTTAGTAGGTGGAACAGTCCACCAGGTGGACATTAGAGAGCGTGAACATTCAAAGGCATAGCCTATTTTTCTACATTGAGTAAAGGTGAATGGATAACCTTGTAAGTGTCATAAAGAAGACCAGATAACCCATGCTTAGGAGGAGAAATTTGAGATGATTTAGAATGCCAAAGTCAAGGCTGATGACCTATTTCTAGCATGGCCCTTTCACAAATATTCAATGCATTTAATTCAGCATGGGCCATTTTTATGAAAATAAGTGCCCAAGTCTTTCTTATGATGTTATATATTGTAATCTCTCATTTTGTATAAGGGAGATCTCTCTGTTATCAGAAGCGAAGCTCTACCCAAATTGAAAGGCAATCCTAAGACTTTGAGCTCAGACTATTAATCATATTTTGTTAAATGAATGAGAAAGCAAGTGACCTTTCAAACTTTGTGTTGGAATAAGCTTGTGTCATCTAGGAAATTGTTCTTATGTCTATTTCCTAAATAAATTCTTGTCCATTTAATCAAACAAGCAAAACAAGTGGAAGTAAGTTGGAAGATGTCTTGAAGCCAACTATGGGAGTTTTTGTGCTTCCATAAGTGTCTTTAGTCTGTGTTTTGTGTAAAGGATACTAGAGAGACTTTGAGCTCTCTTTATCCTTCATTATCCTTTACTCTATTGTAGTTTTGGGTGCAGACTTTGAGCTATGTTTAATCCTATTGTATTACTTTGTCCTAATCAGTAGGAGAGACAATGAAAGACTTTGTGTTTTCATTGGTTTCTTATGGTTTTTGTTACTACCTAGGAAGAATCATGTTATTGGCTGAATATCACTTCTAAAAGAAGAGAAGTGCCTTTAGTAATTACACCAAAATTCTCCTCTGTTCTTTGAACATCATCTCTAAAAAAAGAGAGATGGATGGTATGATTTCACCTCTGTGTCTATTTTTAGCTTATATATATATATATATATAGACTATAGTATATAATAGTTTATAGGGAACCTACCCTTACTGAGAGAAGAGATTTGTCTCAATCTGGTTGTGGCCACCACATCCATTTTGTTGTATAAATATCCTTATGTTGTGGTTGATGCACCTATTTTGCCGTCAGTCAGCTAGTGACAAAATATTCACACCAATAGTTTTTGGTGACTCCACTGGGGAATGACATGAAGTAGGAAAGAACAAGACAGCTTCATGCCAACAATTTTTGGCAACTCTACTAGGGAAGAATGTGCAATTTGAAGCCTCAAGCTTCAAATTGAAGAAGTTTCAGTTCTTTTCCATTTCCATTTACACTCTAGTAGATCCACCTTACACATGAAGCTAGAGAGCTCAAGGTATTGTTGACCCTGTATTTGAGTTTGTGTAGCAAAATTATTTTGATTTTTCCCTCCACAAACTCACCTTCAGTGAACTAGGAGTTTTCCTCCTATAAACATCAAGTCCCCAAAACTAGGCAAACCTGCTCTTTCCTCTGCTAGTAGAGCTTTATCCATACATATCCCACATAGATTTATTATCCCTCCTTGCAAAAACCATATCATGGCAATCCAAGGCCCCTGGGGTAATACTTTTGGTCCCCTAAATCTGACCCCACCTCTACATGAGCTACCCCATAACTCAAGGAAAACTTTCCCAAGTTCTAGGGTGATGAGAAGGTTCATCCTGATGAACATATAGCAGTCTTTTGCATAGCCTGTGGTGTAATAGGTGTTGAATATGAAGACATTGCAATTAGACTATTTGTGGAAACATTGCAAGGCATTACTACAGACTAGTTTTATCATCTACAAGCACAAATAGTGACTAACTAGAACACTCTCAAAGCCAAACTCAAGGCCAAGTTCAAAATTATAGAAGATGCACACGCCCTATTAGCCTAGCTTACACAAATGAAGAAGGATCCTCATGAACCCATGAGAGACTTCATTTCTAAATTTGACAAGTTGAGGAATAGGATTCCCATAATTGCTTAGCTGATGCCTGAGAATCTCAAATGCTTCTTCATCAGTTCTCAGCTTCCTAAAGTAAGTTTCTTATTGAGGTGGGCTAGCCAAATAGATCTTGTTGTAACTTAAATTTTAGCGATTGAGGTTGAAGATTACCTTATCTTAGTAGGAAAGATAATAAGAGATCCTAATAGAGGTAAATCTTCTTCATCTTCTGAATATTCTTCCACAGGCACCATTGATCCTATGGTGCAAAAGCTAGCAAATGAATTGCTAGCTCTCAAAAAACAAATGGCACAAGAGATGTTTGCTCCTCCTTCTTATCGAGATATACCAAGGAGAATGTTTTCCAACCAATCGTATCAGGGCAATGCTGCTAGAAATCAAGGGTAACCAAATCACCTTCCTCCCCCACCAGGGAAGCTTGCCATTGAAGTAGTACCAGCTAACTCAGTAGTTGGTTATCTTAAAACTGGATATGATTTTTCCTTTCAACCTAAGTTGAACCAAGAAGATGACGTTTATCTCTTTGTAGAAGGTCAAGAAGAATCAGCTGGAGACTCCAACATTGGTTTTTTGAATTATCAAGATGAACCCAGAAGTAAAGGTGAAGTGTTTGATGGATCATACACAGTATTTATCAGGTCCCAGAACTAGTCAGCTCAAAAAATAGATAAAGAAAAAATAGGGGAAGAATCTTGACCAGTAATTTCAATTGCTAAATGAGGAACTTCACTGCCTTTCCAATCAAAGGACCTGGTGATCACTAAAATAGTAAGTACCTCAAATATTCCTCACCTTCTACTTCAAATTTGCAGACCAATTTATATCCAATAAAACCTAGATTGATGGATTTCCTTCCTCTCTTTTGAATTCATTTTACTCATTTGATATAATTTACCATGCTAAGAAGACCAAAATTCAAATGTCTGAGTTTAAATTCTTGCAATCCAACCCTGAGCAGTTAGATAGGTTAGTTAAATACGTCAAGAATAAAACTATCCCTATAGGACAAGAAATTTTGGAAGTAACCCCTGTTCCCCTAAAGAACACACCTACCTGAAATAATCTTGTGATTACTCCTCTAGCTTCCCCTAGGAAGACAAAGCCATTTTATGTCTCCTTGTTGATAAACAGTCATCAGCTGAACAATTGCATTATTGATTCTAGCACATCTGACAATGTCATGCCTACCAAGGTGGCATAACCTCTTGGTCTCACATTGACTAAGACCTTTGGGAGATGTTTCTCCATGAAAAACAAATAAGTGCCTCTATTGGGACAAATCAAAGATGCTCAATTTATATTTGTGGCCTTCTCAGATAAGAGAATTAAAATGACAGTCCTGGTGGTTGACATCCCAACCTCCTACAATATTCTTCTTGGGCAAAATTTTTGCAAGGACATTGGTGGAGAATTGAGCATGAACCTATTTGAGGTGAGGATCCCTGTCAAGGGCATCATGCAAAGGCTACTTCCTGAGGAGGCAAAGTACATAGTCACTCAAAATTCAGCCCCTGAAGCTCAAATTTTATTTGAGTCTTCAGGCTTGGGTAATTATTTTTTGACTACTGAAGACGTTCCTATTTTAGAAAATGAAAGCTCTATAAGTGACAATCTAAAAAATTCACATGAAACATCAAAAAAATTGGTAGGGTGCAGTACAAATGAAAAAGGATCTTCTCTTCCTGATGAAGAAAAACCTAAAAGAAGATCAAATTTTGATGATATTTGGATTCTAGAATTCGATGGCAACAACTCTTTGACCGGTTCTAGAGCTAGAGTTGTTTTGATATCTCCTCAAGGAGATATTTTTCCATATGCATATAAGTTGCAGTTTAGCAACACCAACAACACTGCTGAGTATGAATCGCTTCTGCTTGGATTAAAGGTTGCTCAGGATAAAGGTGTAAAACTTCTTCATGCCAAAGGAGACACTGAGTTGGTGGTTTGTTAGGTGAAGAACCTATATCAAACCAAGAATGAAAGATTGTGACATTATCACAATTTAGTGTGGGACTACATTGAAAGCTTTGACACTTTCAGTATTTCTATCGTGCCTAGAGAATTTAATAGTCATGCAGATGCATTGGCTATATATGTAACTCTCTTGGTCTCTCACTAAGATTTCAAAGAAGATAGGTACACTATCGAGCTGGTCTTTTGACTAAGTGTACCTAATAATGCCAACCATTGGCAAGTGTTCAATGGTGATAACCAAATCATTGTTTTTTTGGAACAAAGAGATAGCTTTGAAAAGCTTTAATTTGAAGGCAGTGAATCTCCCCCATAGGAATCAACTCCTGAAACAAATTCAACAACTGATAAAGAGTTCCTTCAGCTCAAAGGGAATAAAATCCCCAAAGGATTAGTTTCTCTTGAAAAACTTTTCAACAAGGATGATAGGTTTATCAAGGAACAACAAATGGATTCAAAATCCTCAAAGGATTTTGATCAAATCAATTTGAGTACAGAAGATAATCCAAAAATGGTCAAAATTGCAAATTGTTGTACCCCTAATGAAACACTCAAATTTATCACTCTGCTTCACCATTACATTGATGTTTTGGCATATTCATATGATGATCTGAAATCTCTCAGACCTAAAAAAATCAAGCATGAAATTCCTCTCGAGATTGGGTTGTTGCCTCATAAGTAGAAGCAAAGGCAGTAAAACCCCAGAATATTAGGCACAATTTTATCTGAGATATAGAAAATGTTGAATATAAGGATCATTTTCCTAATCCATCATTCCACCTAGATTGTGAATATAGTCCCTATAAAAAATAAAAATAGAAAAATCTACTTGTGTGTTGATTTTAGAAATCTGAATCAGTCATCCTTAAAGGACAACTATCCCTTGCCCATCATGGATCAGCTGTTAGAGATAATGACTAGTGTTGAGATGTTATCAATGCTAGATAGTTTTTGAGGATATAGTCAAGTGGAAGTTGGTGAAGTAAACCAATATAAGACCACCTTCACAACACCTTGGGGCACCTTTGCATATCACAGAATGCCTTTTGACTTGATCAATGCTGGCACCACCTTCTAAAGAGCAATGGATCTTACTTTTAGAAATGAAATGGGTAAGTTCATTATGGTATACCTTGACAACTTGATAGTGTTTTTTAAGCATAATCATGATCATGTGCATCATCTAAAATAAGTGCTAGAGTGATGTAAGCAGAATGGTATTTCTCTTAACCCCAAGAATTCAATTTTTGGGGTTATAAAAGGGAAACTTCTCGGTCACAGTGTGTCCCAAGAAGGCATAAAGATCAACCTAGAAAGGGTCAAATCCATTCAAGAGCTTTCTCTTCTTACCAGTAAGACTGTAGTTCACTCTTTCTTTAAAAATGTAAATTTTTTGTGAAGGTTCATTCCTGAATTTTTAGAGAAGACTCACTATATTTTCAATATGATATAAGGCAAATCCACTTTTAGCTAGACTGAAGAAGACAAGTCAACATTTCAAGACATCAAGGAATCTATCGCCCATGTCCCAATTTTGGTTTGTCCTGATTATACCAAAGACTTCATGATGTACAGCTATGCTTCTGGACATACGCTTTCAGCCATCTTGCCTTAATAGAATAAAGAAGGTGTGGAATCTCCCATCTCCTTTATGAGTTGTCCTCTTAAAGCTCATGAGCTGAAGTATTCAAACATGGAGAAGTATGCTTATAATGTGGTAAAGGTGGTAAAGCACTTCTATTTCTACATCCTGAACTCACACACTATTGCTCTAGTTCCTGACATAATAGTCAAGTCCATACTAACTCAATAGGAGTTTAGGACCAAAAGGGGTAATTGGATTGCTAAAATCTAGGAGTTTGATCTTGTTATCAAACAAATTAAGCTTGTGTGGGGAAGGGGCCTCTACAAATTAATTGTTGATAACATACTAGAAGAAGTAGGGCATGAAGAAATAGAAGTTGAAGACATGCCAATAGTTCTTTTTATCACCACTATGAATGAGTGGTATTTAAATATTGTTCATTTCCTTACCTATGGTGAGTGTTCTACTCACCTGTCTCATAAAGAAAAGAGGACTATTAAGTTTAAAGATACCAACTTTGTCCTATGGAATAATGGTCTATATAAGAGGAACCTTGATGGGGTATTCTTTCACTGCATGGATAAAGCACAATAGAATAAACTTTTGGAATCCTTCCATAATTTGGCTTGTGGAGGACATTTTTATATGCCTATGACTACCCATAAGATTCTATGAGCCAAGTATTATTAGCCTACTCTATTTCAAGATTTATACGCTTGGGTGCATAGATACAAGCTATGTCAATAGTTCATTGGCAAACCCAAGTTGATTGTGTTACCTCTCAAACCTATGGTGATATAAGACCCATTTTAGAAATGGGGAATTGATTTCATTAGTGTTGTAAATCCATCCTTGAGTGTTGGACATGATTATGTCCTTACAGTGACTGACTACTTTACCAAGTGGGTGGAAGCCATTCCAGTCAAGCATGCTACTTCAGAGGTGGTATGTAATTTCCTCAAAGAAAACATCATTTCCAAGTTTGGGGTCCCAACCAAGATTGTAACAGATAATGTAGCCTATTTCTCTTCTCATGAGATTACCCATTTTTGCTACTATTATGAGATTATTCTCTCCCACTCTTCTGACTATTATCCACAAGTAAATGCTCAAGCAGAATCAAGTAATAAGAACCTGGTGACCATTATCAAGAATCTGGTAGATGACAATCAAACAACTTGGCATAAAGCATTACTTGATGAATTATGGGTAGACAAAATTACACCCAAGAGGTAAATTGGTATGTCCCCATTCTAACTTTTGTATGGTCTAAATGCAGAGATACCAATCACCCTAGAATTGCCAGCATTAAAATCAGCAAAGGCAGTAGAAGATTCAACTTTTGAAAGTTTCATCAACAAAAGGATCATGTGCTTGACTAAGCTTAATGAGAAACAAACTATGGTGGTGGACCGAATTGCTATGCATCAAAGTCTAGTGAAGAGACTCTTTGACCAAAAAGCAAGGATCCGTAACTTTCAAATTGGAGATCAAGTCTTGTTGTGGGACAAGAGGAGAGAACCAAAAGGATTGCATGGAAAATTAGATTCCCTATGGAGAGACCCATTTGCCATTCATCATTTAAATGGTGAAAATAGTTTCTTGCTAAGATATCAAGATGGAACATTATTTACTATGCCTCATAGTGGGTAGCATCTGAAGCACTTCAATCCTTGAAGTATCATATAAGTCCATTTGTATATATGTATAGTCTTTCTTTGTTTTATGTTTTTTATTTGTTTTTGGCACATTTATTTTTGGCACCTTTCTTTTTGGGTAAGAATGACTCTATAGCCCAATGGCATAGATGAAGGCACTGAGATTCTAGTTTATACTCCCTTCAATTACTTCTATTTTCAATCGATGGAAGTTCCCCAACTGGAGCCAATTGTTGTTCCCAAAATTTGTCACTTGATTTTGAGGAAAACAGGCCGACCATTTTGTTCCTACAAGCCAAAATGCTCTCTTTCTTTCTTCCAAAATGTTTTAAGCAGTTAATTTTTTTTAAATATTCAAGCCTTTTCAACTAAAGAAGTCACAGGTTTAACAAGCAGGCTTTCTTTAAAGGAAGTTCAAAACACTTAAAGTTTTTCCTTAGTGTTTTGAGAATGGTTCAACATCAAGGTTCAATTAAAAGACTTAACGGTGGGATTAAAATAATAGGAATGAACCATTAAACCCCACCTCCAAAAGGTTCAAAGGTTCAAAGATTTTGGCAGACTTAAAGAAAAGAAGGCTTCGAAGAGTTAACATTGAATCATTGAAGCATTGAACCTTGAACTTCTAAAGGTTCAAAAGTTCAAAGGTTCAATGGGTTCAACAAAGGTCAAAAGACTTAGAGAATAAAAGACTTCAAAGAGTGAAGAATGAACCATTAAACCGTTGAACCTTGAACCAAAAGAGTTTAAAAGTTTAAAAGATTCAACAAGTTCAAAGAGTTTGATACACTTAGAAAAGCAAAGGATTCAGAAAGTTCAAAGCTTCAAAAGAATTCAAAGAAAGAGAATGAACCGTTGAACCATTGAACCTTGAACTAAAATGAGTATAAAGGTTTAAAGGTTTAAAGGGTTCAAAGTTTGAAAGAAAGCTTTGAGCGAATGAAGGAAGCGGAAGATTCTAGAAAGAAGTTCAAAGAAATGGTTCAACCGAAGAAGAAAAAGAAAGCGAACGCGGCCCTTCACAAAACATTAAACCTTTGAACCTTTGAACCAAAAGAGTTTAAGGTTCAAGGTTCAAATAGGTTCAAGGTGACCAGTGATGTCCCCATAGATGTCAAATTTAGGGTAATGGAATAGTTGTTGATTTTCAAAAGACCTGACAACAAGCTCAGTGACCAGCCCAGAAAGGAGCCAAAAGAGTAGCAAAAAATGAGAAGATGGCTCCGAGATCTCAAATCACCAAGGAAAGACAAAACATAGCAAATAAAGAGAGAACAACTATAGTAAATCTAGAAATATCTATAGGAGAGTTATTTCCAATAGGTGGAATAGTCCACCAAGTGGACATCAAAGAGCATGAACATTCAAAGGCGCAGCCTATTTTTTTGCATTGAGTAAAGGCGAATGGACAACCTTGTAAGTTTCATAAAGAAGAACAGACAACCCATGCTTAGGAGGAGGCATTTGAGATGATTTAGAATACCAAATTTAAGGTCGATGACCTATTTCTAACATGGCCCTTTCACAGATATTCAATGCATTCAATTCAGCATGGGCTATTTTTATGAAAACAAGCACCCAAGTCTTTCTTGTGATGCTATATATTGTAATCTCTCATTTTGTATAAGGGAGATCTTTCTATTATCAAAAGCAAAGCTCTGCCCAAATTGAAAGGCAATCCTGAGACTTTAATCTCAGATTGTTAATCATATTTTTTTAAATGAATGAGAAAGTAAGTGACCTTTCAAAATTTGTGTTGGAATAAGCATGTGTCATCTAGGAAATGTTTCTTATATATGTTTCCTAAATACAATCTTGTCTATTTAATCAAACAAGTAGAACAAGTAGAAGTAAGCTAGAAGATGTCCTGAAGCCAACTGTGGGAGACTTTGTGCTGCCATAAGTGTCTTCAGTCTGTGTTTTGTGTAAAGGATACTAGAGAGAATTTGAGCTCTCTTTATCCTTAGTTATCCTTTACTTTGTTGTAGTTTTAGGTGCAGACTTTGAGCTGCATTTAATCTTGCTATATTACTTTGTCCTAATCAGTAGGAGAGACAACAAAAGACTTTGTGCTTTCATTGGTTTCTTGTTGTTTCTGTTACTACCTAGGAAGAATTATGTTGTTGGTTGAATATCACTTATGAAAGAAGAGAAGTGCCTTCAGTAATTACACCAAAATTCTCCTCTGTTATGTGAACATCATCTCTAAAAAAGAGAGATGGATGGTATGATTTCACCTCTATGTCTATTTTCATCTTATATATATATACAAACACACACTATAGTATATAATAGTTTATAGGTAACCTCCCCTTGCTGAGAGGAGAGATTTGTCTCAATCTAGCTGTGGCCACCACATCTGTTTTGCTATATAAATCTCCTTATGATGTGGTTGATGCACATATTTTGTTGTCAGTTAGCTAGTGACAAAATATTCACCCAATAGGGTCACCCTTACCATCATATAATGTAATATTATGTGCCACTAAACTAGATGGAAAGGGAGTTTCCACTATGTTATGTGCCAAAGGTGTATGTAGGAGAATGTTAGAATCTAAGGCATGTGATGGCCTAGTGATGCCCTTCTCTAGATATGACACCTTATACTATAGAGTATGAATCTTGTTCATAAGGGATTGTACATCTAAAGTGGAGGAACTAGCCAAAAGAGGTGTAGTTTTTATTGATGGTTTTTGAATTACAATGTTAGGTTGTGCTAGCAAAGTTGGTTGAGTTGGCCCCACTGGAGGTGTAACAACATTATTAACTGTGGGAGTTAAAGATTGACCACTATTTTTTTTTGAGTTATTATTTAAGAATGTTGATGAAGTCATCTTGTATATCTGTATGTTTGGACATAAAGTCATGTAATTGTTGCTTAGCAATTTCATCAAATCTATTGTTAAATTCTACCATTGTAGTTTCAAAGGTAGGAAAACAAGTTTTGTAGATACCTTTTAAGAATTTTAATCTAAGAAAGATTGCAAAAATTAAATATGATATAAAATATGATATTTAGGAAGTAAAATCTAAGTATAAATAGAAAAATGATACAAACCCTAAGTGTGTCTAGGGTTAGGGTTTTTTGAATCTAAGGTTTCTTTGAAAAAACTTTAAATGATATTTAAATAAATTAAAACCCTAATATGAAATTGATTTAATTGGCTAGGTTTTCTAAAAAAAATAGAAAATTATAAGTTTGTAGCCCTAATTTATTTCACAAAAATATAGATAATGAAAACTAGGGTTTGAAGCAATATTTGAAGTAACTCAAGTTCACTAAATATTTTATCCTTTTAGGGTTTAGCTTATGCAAATCCTAAGTTAGATTAAAAGGATGAGATGTCTAAATTAGTGAAATAATATGCAATAAACAACCATTGATTTTCTTATAGATTTTGACTTTCTAAAAATAGTAATAAACATTTAAAAATAGATACTTATCTAGAAAATGACTATCATAGAAGATAGGGGTTCTAAAAATAGAGTTATGAATAGGTATAAGTGTCATCAACAGGGTCCTAGGATCTAATTCTTGATTTGGCAATATCACCCTACCTAAATAATAGATCCATGCTTCTTTAATGTCCTAAAAATGGTGCTAGTGTCCTCTTTGTAGGACTATTATTATATTATGAGAGCACCTACACCTATGTTTCTAGGTTATGTCTTTGCATGCATGAAATATAGAACTCTATATTGTGCATGTAATATATAATTTAGTATGCAAACCCTAATCCTCATTTCAAGTATGACATGAGCTGAAAATGTGTGTTTATTAGTAGGATAGGCTAGACATACTTCATACCCTACTATGAAGAGAGTTTCCTACATACCAATACTCTGAGGAGGGATCAAGCCCAATGTAGTTCTCCCATATAGTGTTTACTGAAATTGAAAATGAATCTTATAATTATAATGGTCTTGAATTCCTTGAGTGTGCTTAAGATTTGAAATATTTGAAATCTAGGATTAAAGAAGCTATAGATGGTAGTATGTAGAAGTAGGGCAGCATAACGATCAATTACCTTGATTTTGCCCTTCTTGTTTCTTATTTGAATAGTCTTTTTTCATATATTTTCCATCTAGTGGATAGAAGTCTAATAGTCTTGTATTTATAGTGATATGTAGCTTGTTCAACTAATAAAATGTACTTAGGCAAACCTTAGGATGGCACACATTTGAAAATATATTTATTTGAGAGAGTTAGGGAAAGGGACACTAGTGCCAAGTTTGGGAAACTAGTGCCATGTGGCTATAGTGTCCTTAATGTGGTGTTAGCTAGTAGGCTATTGGAAATAATATATTGAGATCTAAGAATGTTGTTTTAGGATTATGTTTGAGATGATAGAATATGTATGTGGTCTACATAATGGTTGTAAAAGTGTGATAAAGGATCTAGGATAGGTCTAGCGCTAAGATAAGAATAGGTTGTTTCAAACAACACTCTTATAATATAAATACCACTTTTAGTTGATTATAATGTCCATCAAGATACCCAAAAATGAAGGGGAGATGCATGAGGTCCCTCAAGGCATCACAAATTAGATGTGAGTGTAACAAGAAAGACACAAGTATCATGGCCATGATTCAAACATAAAAGAATACATTCAAACGCATGAGGCATACAAAGTAGGCCAAGGGGTCACAATACAAGTGACATGGGAACATGTCACTAATTTTAAGAATGTAATACATACAAGGGCATGTTCAAATGTCTACATATGTAAATAGAATTCAAGGTTGGATTAGATCCACATTAAAGGACATGTTCAAATGTCCACATACATAATAAATAAGCACACACAAGGACAAGGGCATATATCCAAATCATACATATAATGAAATGAATTGGATTAGATACATATAATAATGACATATTCAAATGCTCTTAAGTATATGTATAATCAAAGAGACACAATCAAATCTAAACTAGTAAAGCTAGAAATGAAATTATGCATAAGCATGTGGTACAAATTTGTATAAGATCAAATATGTAAATAATTTGAGTTTATAGTCAACAAAAAATTAGTGTAGTATAGGATGATCGATATAAAGATATAATCAATGATAAATATGTGATATGGAGTATAGAAAGATGTAACTTGGTAAACTAGAAGTCATGTGTATGATGCCCCTAATGGATTGATATGTCAATATTGATGTTGTATATATGTGTATGTACCACTAATGGGTAGTGTTGACGTGATAAATTTGCACCTGGGGCAAGGAGGTCAAACTCCTGCCTTTTCTCCGCAACATGGAAACTCCTCTCTCACCTGTGGGACGGTGAAGCAGGAGAGGAGAGTCTCTAGTTAAGGGCTAGCTCCCTTTGATGTATCCTTGTTTGTTTTAGGTAGTGCAAAATATAAATATATAGATATATGGATAAACTAAGGGGGGGAAAGGGAGAAAGATACAGGAAAACAAAACAACCTACTCTAAAGAGGTGATACACCAAAACCAGATGACCTTCTCACACCCACTCAGGATCAGACAAAATAACATACATACACTCAGGGTTGGCAAAAGAACCAGGATGCAAGAGAATGACAGGGATATTTTTATTGAAAAAACACAGGAATAGGGACTCACAAAGATGTTATGGAATACATACTGAAAATGACTTCCTTTGTTTCTATACCCCAAATGGAAATCTTCACCTATAAGCTACAAACTGACACTTTGTAGATAGTTGGTGCGTTGGTATTTAAACCTGTGAGAGTATTTAAAAGAAATGACTGAACACAAATTAAATACACAGGACATACACAAGGTATCCATCCAAGAAAGAGGTAAAATTGTCTTTATTTGATCCAGGCAAAAAAATTTAGCAGGGTTGCGCCTTACTAAACTGTGAAAAAGATGTTACAAAATGAACAAGTCCCGGTCTTATATGGAAAAGCCAAGAGGACACTCATTAGTGCTTTGCTTGCAAGTGGTTGCTTGAGTCTTCATTGGGAAAGGGAAAAAACACTGTAGTTGACATCAAAAATTATGCTGGGACCATGCTTATTGCCTTGTCTTTTCTCCATTTTGTCTTATCTGGTCTACGACTATCTTCCTTTTGGCCAACTTGACGTCCTCCATGCTGGCCCAGACTGCTAACGGGTCTTCCTTGCTTTCCACGCAGCTTGTTCCTCTGCCAGCTAGTCAGGCTTTTGAACAGGTTCTGCAGACTTATTCAGGCTTGGCTTGGTCTCATGGGCTATTTAAAGTTCTGCAGTCTTTTTTCCCCATGGGCTGTTGTTCACGGTCATTTTGCCACTGACTATTGTGCGCAGTAATTTCAATGCTGACTGTTGTGCACGGTAATTTCACCACTGACTGTTGTGCACAGTAATTTCACCGCTCAATGTTGTGTATGGTAATTTCACCACTCAATTTTATTTGTGGGCTTTTCATGGGCTGCTACTGGCTCCTTTCTATGTTTGCATTGGGCTTTGGCTTGGTTCCCCATGGCCTTTGAATGTCCCGCGGCCTTTGAAATTTTTGCAGACAATTCCCCACATACGACATTTTCCCACAGACAAAGAGTCCACAAAAATTGTGTCCGCATTTTTCCTTTGGTGTTACCCAGGTTTGACTTTACCTGGGTCCTTTGCCTTTATGTTGTCTTAAGTCGTGTTTGCCCTTTTGTGCATTTTCACTTGCGTTAAGTGACCTGGCCTTCTTGTTTTCCCGTGGATGTTTTCCCACAGATAAAAAGTCCATGGAAATTCATTTGCATTTTTTTTTTGTATAAGCCAAACCTTACTTCATATTTTTTTCCACGAGCTTTCCATTTACCTAGATTTGAATTGCCCTCGAATACTTACCTTTGAATGCTGAAGCGCCTTTGCTTTTTTTGTATGTCCCGTGGACTTTTGTCTGCAAATGTTTTCCTGTGGACAAAAAGTCCACGAAAATTCTTCTGCTTACCTTTATATTTAAACCATGCCGAATTCCCTTTGTATTTTATGTTAAGCCATGCCTAAAGGAATTCGGGACTTGGTTAAAATTCATGAACTCATTTGAACTTAAGCCGTTGAACCAAGAATTTGGTTCAATGGTTTGGTTCAACCATTTTTGAACCAAAAAGTTGGACCCTGAAGATGAACCAAAACTGAAGAACCAAGTGTTGAAAATGAACTCACTAAACTCGCCAACTGATGAATTAGGCTGAACCAATGCTTGAAACGGAACTATTGAAACTTAAAGATGGACCTTGCAACACAAAATTAACTGGCCTTTCATAGCAAAGGAGAAGTTGACAAAAATTTTCCATGTGGGAAAAATTGGTCAACAGATTGGCGACTCACAGGGTAAGCGTGTCTGTTACGCTTAGAATCTAGTTGCCTTAAAATCCATTGGGTGCGGAGTCAGATGATAACTTTGAAGAGAGTTCACAATATCTCTTGAGATCCAAAAATCCCACCTAAAAATTTCACCCCCATACATAAAAGGAAACACACAAGGCTAAAAATAACTAACTGTGCAAATTGCACTTAGGGAAAACAGGAAAGAAAACAAGGGAAACTATGTACATCCAAACCAAAAATTTAGTGGCAATGCTTCAGATGTATCCAATTAACTGGGATACGTAGTTTTTTTCCATCTAACCTAGAAAGTTAGAACGCATTATGCTACTTGCATTGAGTGATCATGTAAGGACCGCTCCATAGGGCATCAAATTTTGCATGCTTTCCAGGTTTAGCTCTGTCTTCGTTCCATTTCAAAATAATGTCTCCTTCAGAGAAATATTTTGACAAATATTTCTTGTTGAAGCATATTTTTATTTGCTGCTGGTGACTAGACATAGCAGCCATGGCATGGTCCCTTATCTTTTGGAGCTCCATTAGCTCACACAGTCTAACTTCCATGTTGGTTCCTTCTTCTAACTATAGCTGATGGGCGAGATCTAATGCTGGTAGTTCAAGTGAGATGGGAAGCCTAGCTTCCCTTCCATATACAAGCGTATATGGGGAATTTTTGATTGATCTCTTTGGAGTGATTCGATCGGCCCATAGAGCTATCTTCAACTTAGCATGCCAAGTTCTCTAATTTTTTTCCATGGTCCTCTTTATAATCCTGATTAGATTTTTGTTGGTACACTCAGCCAGCCCATTCCCCTGTGGGTAGTAATTTGATGAAGTGTTGAGGTATATACCATACCTTAGTGCCCATTCACTAGTTTTGGTTCCTAGAAAAGCCAAGGCGTTATCTGAGATTATGGTGGTTGGGACCCCAAACCTTGTCACTAGGTCTTCATAAAACTCCAGGATTGTGCTTTCATTTGCCTCTTTAAGAGCAACAGCCTCCACCCACCTAGTGAAATAATATGTAGTAGTCAGGACCCATTTGTGTCTAGCACTAGAGGGAGGATTGATCATCCCTATGAAATCCAGGCCCCACTACATGAATGGTTGTTCAACTTGAATGGGCTGTAGGGGCATGGCAGCCAATCATTGTTTTTCATCAAAAAGTGCACACTTCTATCACTTTCTTATCCAGGCATGGGTGTCCTTGAAAAGAGTAGGCCAAAAATAGCCAGCTCTCATTATCCTTGTTGTCATGTCTCTAGGGGCGAAGTGACCACCCACTGGTCCATCATGGAACTCAGCCAATACTTTAGCATCCTGGTTCGGGTCAATGCACCTTAGGAGGACCCCAGAGAAGTCCCTTCTAAACAATACTTCATCAACCAGGACATAAGGGAGAGACTAGAGCTTAAAATACCTTTTTCCAGCCTTATCAAGACCTTGTGGGCACTCACCGGTAGTAAGGAAATGTCTCATGTCCAGCGTCCAATCCTTTATGACCGCTGGTTCCTTTGCAGTGTCTGCATCATGAATCAACAAGCTATTTTTCCTCTCCTACTTTAAATCTATAGCCAGCTATTTGCACAGGCCTCTTCCTCTCACCAGCTTGGTGATCTTGATGTCTACGTCATACTCCATCACTTTGGTTATCCACCCTACCCTCTTCTCATTTAGGTCTCGATTGGTCAAGAAATCCTTGACACTGGGATGTGGGACCATAAGGTGAATCTTGTTGTTAGACAACATATGCCTAATTTTCTTCAAGCTCCTCACCACTGTACGGACTTGCTTCTCTACATACAAGTACCTAACTTCAAAATCCTCTAATCCCTGGCTAAAAAAGGTGAGTGGCTATTCGAGGTTATCCCAGTTAGCTTGGGTAAGCATGGTGGATATCACCTCCTCATTGCTGAAAGTATAGAGGTTGAAGTCCTTGCTGAAATCTGGGCTGATCAAAGTGGGAGCTCGAGTTATGGCCTACTTGATGGCCTCAAATCTATCTTTCCTCTCAGCTGACCATTTGAATTCCTCACCCTTCTTTAGCATAGGGGTGAGTGGCTTGAAAATCTTTGCAAAATTTGGAATGAACCTCCAAATGAAGTTTATCCTGCCAAAGAAACTCTGCAAGCCTTTCTTGTGCTTTGGGAGGGACATCTCTAGGATAGAGCGAACTCTCTTAGGGTCAATAGATAAACCCTCCTTGGACACAATGTGTCCAAGGAGCTTCCCTTCATGAACAGAAAACATGCACTTCTTTGGATTAAGAGAGATGCCAAACTCCATACACCTTTCAAAAATTTGCCTGAGGTGCTCTATGTGTTGGCTCGCTTCCTTCAAAAATACCATCATGTCATCAAGGTAGACCAGCACATTGTTGTTTATCAAGCCTCCAAAATCCATGTCCATGGCCCGTTGAAAGGTGGCACCAGCATTGGATAGCCTGAATAGCATTTTCTTGTAGGCAAATGTTCCCCATTTAGTGGTGAAGGCTGTTTTGTGTTGATTGCAGCCTTACACTAGAATCTGATTATACCCTGAATAACCATCTAGAAGGGAGAAACGCTCACTACTAGTTACCTTCTGGAGGATCTGCTCCATGTTTGGAAGGGGGTAATGATCCTTTAGAGAGACTTTATTAAGGTCTCTAAAGTCAACACACAATCTGATCTCCCCATTCTTCTTTCAAATAGGAACAAGGTTGGCTAGCCATGAGGAATGTTTGATTGGAAATATAATTCCAGACTCAATCAATTTGGCCAATTCCCTTCACATGAGGGGCTCAATTGTAGGATTGACAAGTCTTTGCTTTTGAGTGACTGGTATGGCACTTTCCTCTAATTCAATGGTGTGTTGGGCAAGCCTTGGGTCAAAACCCTTCAAGTCAATGTAATCCCATGCAAAGACATCTGCAAATTCCTGACACAGCAAAATGAAAGCTTGCCTTTCTCAAATCATAAAGACTTTTCCAAGTGCAAGTAGCTTGCCCTTGAAGATCTCAACTCTCTCATAATTCTCCTCTTTGGTAGTGATGTAGGCCTTGTCATTCCTCAGTCGGTCATCTCTATTGAAAATGTTCTCAATTTTGACCAGACCCTTAGGGAGTTTATTATTTTTTAACTGAACAATCTAATTTCCATATTGTTGCTGCAACTTCACCAGGTTGTGTGCTACAAACTCAACTTCTTCTTGTAAGAATAAAGCTATCTATTGGTCACTTTCAAAGACTTGCCAATTTACAACATTATCTGGGATTGAAGGCCAAACCACCACTTTCAAGTGGCATGAACCATAGTCTCTACTTATTTCTTTTGGAACATCAAACTAGGTGCTAATTGCTGCCAGCCTATCAGCCTATTTATTGCGCTCCCTGGGAATAGAGGAAAGGTTAAAGGCAAGAAAATCTTCCACCAAGTCCCAAACTCTATGTTTGTACGACTTTAGCAAGGAGTTCTTGGTCAGATTCAGGCCTCTTACTTGATTCACAATTAGTTCACTGTCTCCAAAGACCTGCAACTCTCTAATCCCCTTTTTCCTTGCCCATTCTATCCCATGGATCAAAGACTCATATTCTATGACATTGTTGGTGCAAGAAAACTAGAAATGAAAGGCTGAAAAGTACCTTTCCTTGGAAGGAGAAACCAGCATTGCTCCACCACCAGTGCCTATTTTACTTCTAGAGCCATCAAAATACAGCTTCCACAGGCCAAGATCTTCCTTGCTCTCCTTCATTAAATTTGGCATGAAGGCGCCCTCTTCACGCATATAATAGACTCCAAGGTCTGCCTCTTCAATGAATTTGTATGGATCATGTTCAAAGTTATCATTTCCCCACTCATCTAAGAGTAAGTCTGCAACTCCTTCAAGAGCAGAGGATGAAGATTGGTCTGTCTAAGGCTCTTCTGGGTCAATAATGGTGTAACTGACATTTGTTGCCTTGGGTACGTATGGTTCTAGGTGGTCCTTATAGATTGCCTCAGACTTGATTTTCACTTTGGTCCCATACTTGGTTCTAAAAACCAGATATGACCAATTCACTGCTAGATAACCACCTATCTTGGATGTGAAGTCCCTAGATAAGCAAATTGTGAAGTACAGAGGAACGTCTGCTACCACTATATCATGGGGAATTGAGAAGGTTGGGCAAGCATGCAATGTCAAACCTAAACCCTTCACAATCCCAACTATTTTTGTAGGCATCATATCTAACTGCAGGACTCCTTTGTTCATTTCTTCATACCTCAATCCCATCTTGTTATCAATACACTTGGGCATTACTGAGGTGCTAGCCCCACTATCAATTATGCAGTTGTGTACTAATAAATCTCCAATAACCAAGGATACATAGAAAGGGGGAGTTTTCATTTCTTTCTTTACCTACCCTGAAGTGGGAGGCTGTCCATTTGTCATCAAGATGTTACCCATGTTTGCTGAGACAGCTTGCTGATTCAGTTCATGTATTTCCTTCTTTAATATGTCCTTCTGGCCCGAAAGAGATAATGAATCCCATAAGAAGATATTCATATGCAGCTTCTTCATCTGGTCCACTATATTGATTTGAGGGTTGCTTCCCTTCATTCTTTCTTTTGCACTAATCCTGATCGGTGCTGTAGGCTGAGGCGCTAAAGGTATAGGCAGTTGCCTGAAGTTTGGGGGCCTTGAATTGGAGTGTAATGAAGGAAGCATTGATACTGCCTAAGTGGTAGCTTGGGCTTCTGTCACTGCTCTTCTTTTGAACCTCATGTTAGCTGCAACACAATCAACCTAATTGTCTGCAGTGCCCACATAATTAACTATGTAAAATTCCCCTTCCATATGATTCATGAGAGTGGAATCAAGCTGACCCTGATTGTTACTCATGCTGGGTTGCATTGAAGGCTCGAAGGTCTGAGATTGAGCCACTATTTGGTTATCTACATTTTGAAAATAGTTCATCATCTCATTTGTGTAAACAACCTGTTCTTGACCATATCCCATGGTCGAACAACCTGGCTACTCCTGCACTAGATTGTTCTGAGTAGGCACCATGGCTTTAGATGATGAAGAGGGGCCTGAGTTATAATTTTGGAAAGGCCTGGTCTGAGTAAGCTGACCGTGTCCTTGATTATAGCCTTGAAAAAGTTTTTTAGGTGTTTAACCATAATGTTGATATCTCAGATTTGGCTTGTTATTTTGAGCTTGTTGCCTTTTAAGAGCTACAAGTTCATTTGACATGTTTTGCAATAGGCTTTTAACCTCATGTAGTTCATTTGATGGAATAGTAGCTAGCTTCTCAATGCTAGGCATAGGGGCTAATGTGGGTGCAACAATTTGTATAGGGGGCAGCATCTCTAGGAAAAGTGGCATGTGGGGCCTAAGGGCAATTTTCCCAGCTTGAACCAAGCAATTTTTGGCTGCTATGGCAATGTCATAAGCAGCTAGCAATATATGTCCTCCCATAGATTGGATCATCACAGTAATATCACTATTTAATGCCTTTAAATAGTACAAGAAAGTGTAGCTGGGAGTCGGTCTTACCAGGATGGGAATTCTATCCCAAGTCTTTTGAAAATGCGTGTTGAAGTCCTGTATATACTCATGTGGAGCTCTCTTTATATTCATCAGTTGCTCAGCAAGTGAGAGACCATCACTCTTTTCCCCAAAATGATCTATCAACTGAGTGCCCAATTCATTCCAGGAATGTATTGAATTCATAGGCAAGGTGCCATACTAGTCAAGAGCTTTGCCTTTCAGAGACAAGGCTAGCAATCTGATGGCAATGTTTTCTTCTATTATATTGTGAATATTTCAAAGGTTGGCAATATTTCTAATATGCTCAATGGCTGTAATAGGTCCCACTCCATCGAAAGAAGGTACATTCTTGAGAGTTGTTCCTAGGATTGGATCATAGCATGGGAGATTCAAGGGACTCTCACCACGAAAATCCACAAAAGGCAATGCCATGATTGCGATTGGTTGTAATTAAGGTTCTCCTGCAACTGTGTTTCTTATAATAGGTCTGGGAGGATTCGATGTTGGATAAGGATGAGTTCTCTCAAACCTTAGCCTTTTAGCAGAGTTTAAAGGTAGCTCAACGAAATCAAAAGGGACCCCTCTTGAAGCCGATCTTGTGGTGACCTTTAGCATAGAAGTTAAGTGATAGGTCTTAAAATAAAAATGAAAACTTACCAGTGGAGTCGCTAGATGCTAGAAGACCTTGAAATGGCTATATCAGGACCAGCATCAATCTTGAACTTTATTGAATTATAAAACTGAGAGTCCCACCGGGTGTGACAGAACTGTTGATGCGATAAATTTGCACCTGGGGCAAGGAGGTTAAACTCTTGCCTTTTCTCCACAACATGGAAACTCCTCTCTCACCTGTGGGATGGTGAAGTAGGAGAGGAGAGTCTCTAGTTAAGGGCTAGCTCCCTTTGATGTATCCTTGTTTGTTTTAGGCAGTGAAAATTATAGATATATGGATAAACTAAGGGGGGAAAGGGAGAAAGATACAGGAAAACAAAACAACCTACTTTAAAGAGGTGATACACCAAAACTAGATGACCTTCTCACACCCACTCAAGATCAGACAAAATAACATACATACACTCAGGCTTGGCAAAAGGACTAGGATGCAAGAGAATGACAGGGATATTTTTATTGAAAAAACACAGGAATAGGGACTCACCAAGATGCTATGGAATACATACTAAAAATGACTTCCTCTATTTTTGTACCCCAAATGGAAATCTTCACCTGTAAGCTACAAATTGACACTTTGTAGATAGCTAGTGCGTTGGTATTTAAACCTGTGAGAGCATTTAAAATAAAATGATTGAACACAAATTAAACACACAAGACATACACAAGGTATCCATCCAAGAAAGAGGTAAAATTGTCTTTATTTGATCCAGGCAAAAAAATTTAGCAGGGTTGCACCTTACTAAATTGTGAAAAAGATGTTACAAAATGAACAAGTCCTGGTCTTATATGGAAAATCCAAGAGGAGACTCATTGGCGCTTTTCTTGCAAGTGGCTGCTCGAGTCTTCATTGGGAAAGGGAAAAAACACTGTAGTTGATGTCAGAAATTCTGCTAGGACCATGTTTTCTGCCTTGTCTTTTCTCCATTTTGTCTTATCTGGTCTACGGCTATCTTCCTTTTTGCCAACTTGACATCCTCCATGCTAGCCCGAACTGCTTTGAGTCTTCCTTGCTTTCCATGCGACCTGCTCCTCTGCCAGCTAGTCAAGCTTTTAAATGGGCTCTGTAGACTTGTTCGGGCTTGGCTTGGTCTCATGGGTTATTTAAAGTTCCATGGTTTTTTTCCCCATAGACTATTGTTTGCGGTCATTTTACCGCTGACTGTTGTGCACGGTAATTTCACCGCTGACTGTTGTGCATGGTAATTTCACCACTGACTGTTGTGCATAGTAATTTCACCGCTCAATGTTGTGCATGGGAATTTCATCGCTCAATGTTATTCACGGGATTTTCATGGGTTGCTACCAGCGCCTTTCTATGTTTATGTTGGGCTTTGGCTTGGTTCCCCGTGGCCTTTGAATGTCCCACAGCCTTTGAAAGTTCCGCGGACAATTCCCCACAGACTGTTGTCTGCAGACATTTTCCCGCGGATAAAGAGTCTGCAGAAATTGTGTCCACATTTTTCCTTTGGTGTTACTCGGGTTTGAAATTTACCTAGGTCCTTTGCCTTTATGCTATCTTAAGTTGTGTTTTCCCTTTTGTGCATTTGCACTTGTGTTAAGTGACATGGCCCTCTTGTTTTCCCGCAGATGTTTTCCTGTGGACAAAAAGTCTGCAGAAATTCATCCGCATTTTGTTTTTTTGTATAAGCCAAACCTTACTTCATATTTTTTTCCATGGGCTTTCCATTTACCCAAATTTGAATTGCCCCCGAATACTTACCTTTGAATGCTGGAGTACCTTTGCTTGTTTTGTATGTCCCGCGGACTTTTGTCCACGGATGTTTTCCCGTGAACAAAAAGTCTGCAGAAATTCTTCCGCTTACCTTTATATTTAAACCATGCCGAATTCCCTTTGTATTTTGTGTTAAGCCATGCCCGAAGGAATTTAGGACTTGGTTAGAATTCATGAACTCATTTGAACTTAAGCCATTGAACCAAGAATTCGGTTCAATGGTTTGGTTCAACCATTTTTGAACCGAAAAGCTGGAACCTGAAGATGAACCGAAACTAAAGAACCAAGTGTTGAAATTGAACTCACTGAACTCGCCAACTGATGAATTAGGCTGAACCAATGCTTGAAACGGAACTGTTGAAACCTAAAGATGGACCTTGCAACCCGAAATTAATTGGCCTTTCATAGCAAAGGAGAAGTTGACAGAAATTTTCCCTGTGGGCAAAATTGGTCAACATGTACATAGTAGAAAATTTGTATCTATTTATAGGATCAAATTCCTATAGTAATTTATGAACACTCTAAGGGAACAAGTAAAGCATGTATGTATGATAAATCTGATTATACTAACATCGATAGCATATGTAGTACCAAGAAAATAGAAAGAATGTCAAAATGGAAATGCATACAATATGAAATTTGTATTTTCTAAAAAAATATTTAAATTTTTTTGTATTTATGAACATATTATTTTTTTTGTGTTTATGAGTATATTATGTGTACAAATAACATATAAATGAAACTATATACAATGATCAAGATAAGAGAAACTATGTCCAAGTAAATTGTGAGTTGTTTAGATATAGAATCTCCATAGATGAATGATGTTTCTTTCATTATGTGCATGCTTTATAAATGTACCCATGTCCTTGTATGTGTTTCTTGGTTGTGTATTAGAACATTTAAACATGTGCTTCCATGTGGATCTAATCCAACCTTGCTTGTTCTTTGCATATGTGGACATTTGAACATGTCCTTGTATGTATTTATTTCTTAGACTTAGTGACATGTGTCCATATCCCTTATATTGTGGCCCCTTCACCTAATTTGTGTGCCTTATGTGTTTATATGTATGATTTTATGTATTTTTCATATCTATAACAATTGTCTCTTTCTTGTTACTTTCACATCCAGTTGTAATGTCATAAGGGACCTCATGCATCTCCCCTTCCTGCTTGGATGCCTTAATGTACAACATTTCCCATCCCCCTAAGTATTTTAATCAAATTATATTCAAATTTATTTTTCATATATATTGTTATATTTATCTTAATAATCTTTTGAATTCTAGATCTAACATACATCATACATTGCCAACTTATTCTTAGACTCTTTTACATTATAATGTCATGTATACACATTATATTAGTTTATCATGTAGATATCATATATATTCAATCTAACACGCATGATGCATAGATTTTATTTTGAAATTAGATATTACTTAGGTTAAACAACTCCCATAAAAAAAGGGGAGATTCATATGGGTTTGTCATAGAGATCAGGCCATCCTAGTGCACTCATAACATAGTTTTTAGCATGCAGACATGATTATAAATCTGTGACTTAGGAAAATATAGTGAAATATAGTCACACGTAGATCAATCTTAGTTTATCTTAGAAATAACACTTTTAGAAAATAATACATTAAACTAATAGAAGCACAGTGAACAATAGTCCACCCATTGTGCTATTGTCTAATAGACTCACAAATAGAATATTTCATAACTATGAGAAAGGTAAAGTAGTTATAGTTCAGATTTTTCAGTCTCAATCACAGATTCTTAGATATGTTTAGTATGTACTCAATTTTTACATATAATTACATATATTTGCTTAGATTAGGGGCATCATGCACGGCATGATCACTCCCATTTTAGTTTTAGATATACATAGACACATATTACTATGACTCAATCTATAATCCCTATGCATAGATATCAAAATTAGGGGCATGTGTGTGGCACATTGTTCCCATATGTTCAATTTTTCATGATTTATCTCAAATGGAACTACAAATCCATGTCATTATCCACATTATATACTCCAAACACCATATACCCTAGTTTTGCACTAATATCACACTAGATTAATGCCTCATTCTATCTATAATGGTTGGCATTCTCGATTAGCCAAGAGTTATTTTTACATTTTAGAGTTTCCATGTAGCCCAGAGACATTATACATAGATTCATAGCCTACTTGAGTTCTTGATCCACCTATATAAGATGGTTAGATAACTAATCAATCCAATCCAAGTTATTCATAGATTATGATCCACTGAACAAGGGTGGGCAATGATGGATTCAAGGCCAGATTGAATTCTTGAGCTACCCACACATGGGGATTGGGCATGCCATCAGCCCAATCTAAGCTATTCACTATTTTATCACCATCTACACACACACATAAGATGCCACTAGGTTTTTTCATTGGTTCATGTAATGAGGTGTATTTATTCCTTTCCTTTCTCTCTCATTTCTTTACTTAGTTTTGTATTTGCTTTTGATATTTCTTAAGGACCTATTCATACATGTTTTATTTATAGGACATGCAATGGAGAAAATTTCATAGACTTAGACCCACATTCATGGGATTCACCTCTTAGGTAAGTATAAGTACGTCTCTCTTTATTTTGTCCTAGTCATTTCACTTTGTTGCATTTCTATAATTAATGGGGGGAATATGTAGTCATCTAAAATTTCATTTAATGCAATGAGTGTCACTTGAAACCACCTTATCCTTATCTTAGCCTTAGACCTATATTAGGTCTTCTTTTAATCTTTTTTTAGCTTATATACACTTCTATCCCATGCCCAAATATACCAAAACTTGCACTAAGCCATCACCTAGGCATCCTAAATCCCTTCACACACATTTCAGTCACTTGGACAATAGCATGGCCCTTTTGGTCTATAGTGTAGTGCAATATTGGAAAAGGGGGTATCATTATTAACCCTTAGCTTCTTTTACCCCCAACAGATGCATTTACACTCCTTAAATCATATTAGGGTTAACCTAGACTCATTTCATGTCTCCACTAGCATCAAAACACTATATGAAGACCACTATCATTCATTCATCCCTTAGATCGAAATTCTCACAAGCAACCTCAAAAATAGTTATACAAATTAAGGTAATTAATCCCTATTTACCCTTATTTCTACATATATCCATCTACATTAGCCCAGAGCTCAATTTCACTTAGGTTTCTAGTTTCAAGTCACACTCAAAGCATTCAAATTGGAATTCATACTTAGGCATACTAGCATCACTCTCACTTACACCAGCACTTAGATTGGAAGAATTACATTAGGCTTGATCCCCTTTCAAGGTATGGGTATGTAGGCAACACTTAACACATGGAGTGTTGAGGTCACATCCATCCTACCCTACTAATGCCACTCTTATTAGACTTATGTTCATCAAAAACCCTAATAAGCATGGAGGTTTAGGGTTCTATAGTGAAATCATTCAAAACAAAGCATAAACAAAAATCTAAGTCTTGGTCATATAGGCACAATATTCCCATAATAGAGTGAAGGTTTGCCCTGAATTTCAATATTTTATTTACACATGGTCAATATCATAGCACATAAGGTCAGTAGCACAATGCATTATTGGAAAAGAGGGCCACACTACCATCTAAAAGGGATTTTGACACCTATTTTTGGATGATGACACCTTTCCCTATTCCTAAATCACTTTACAACTTACCACTTTTATGTTTCAATCATGTTTTCTAGCGAAGAACACCTTTTTCAATTCATTGATATTTATAGGTTAAGCAAACAAATCATTTATTGTATAAATCAATGATTTTTTATACTATAGTATTTTATTCTTTGATTTATATACTCAGTTATTTTATCTACTTAGGGTTTTACATTAATATTCAAAATAGTTAAATAAGAAACATTTGGGATTTATATACAATTAGTACTTACACATGATTATGGAGTCATAGTAGGTTGGGGGAACCTTCCATGATTTCTCTGGTGTCATTGTGGAGGCATCTCTTTACATCATTTCAAGGTATATATTTTGTGATTTATTTTGTCATATTTAATTTTCATAACATCTTTTACAATATGGTCTATCTCTCTGTTACATGTCTCCTTATGTGCTTAGTGCCTCCATCTATGCTTATGTCTCTGCTATGTTTCTTATGTGCATTTTTTTATACATGTTTACATGCCTTTAATATTTTTTTTTGCTCAATATATATTACTTGAATTTTGTACATACTTTGTGTATTGCATGTTTATGTTTGATATGTTATTTGTGTCTGCATTTTCTATCTTCCTTGCTTTTTTATGTATACTTTGTGTGTGGCATTGCATTCCCTATGTTTGATATGTTTTAGTTGTTTAATTTGGGTACTTTATCTAATTTATTTATTTACTTTGTGTGTGATATGTTTTCTTTGTCTACTTTTTGTAATACATTACTTGTTATGTGGGATATGTTATTTTCCATAATTACTCTGAGAATGAAATTTTTGCCTCATTTCTTATCCATAATTTATACATGGCATTCTTATTTTATGCTTAGTATGCATTTTTTGCTTTTCTAGTATACTTTACATTATTGCGTGTTGGGTTCCATGATCCATAGTGTGTGCATTTATCTTATTTTACATTATTAATATCATGTAGATGTTTTATTATTTTTTTCCTATATTTCCATGATTCCTATAATGAATCTATTAGGGGGAATGCTCCATACTTATGTTTGACATTAATATATTTATTCTTATAGTACCTTCATTAGGGATTGACACTTTTGTTATCTAATTATTTTCACTTGGATTTACACCCCTTGAGGATATGTCTCAACACTCCTCATCTAAGTGGCACAACGGAAACATCTCACTTGTTATGGGTAATCAATTTGGTGATATGAATCTCTAAAAGGGCTAGTTCCCTTTATGCACTCTTTGAAACACTCTTTCACTTATCAAATTTATATGAAAAGGGTTAAAAATACAAACTAAACAAGATAAAAGGTGATACACCAATATTTAATTTCCTCCTATTGATTAAACTTATACTACTTAGAGCAAATCAAAGCTTCTTTCACACATAACCCACAACTCAAAATAGATTGTTACATCAATGTTTCATATGCTAGGTTCAAGAGGTATTTTGATGCTTAGGAGGGTAATGAATGATTCCTTAGGATAATAAATTCATGAACCACTTATAAAATACTTATACACTAAAAGAGAACACTAACAAAGACTTGTAACAATTACTCTTCTACACACTTGGTGAAAAATCAAGGATAACATGCTAGAAAAGATCATCTTCTACTAGATAAGACTAATAAGACTTAATTATGCAGCATTTAAGTAGGAAAATTCACTTTTTTATTTATTCAAGAGACATTAAAATACAAAACTTTATAGGGTTTCACCATTAACCAATGGAGGCTACTCAAAAGAGCCAAAAGAGTCACTACTTATAGCATTTAGGAGAGGGGTAAGACAAGGGAAGTCCAAAGGGCACTTAGACACTTTTCAAGCTAATAAAAAGGTTACATGTGCATGAGAAATATATGTTAAATTCACCATGAAATTTTAGGAAGTAAAAGTGTCCAAACAAGGCATGAAACTCTTAAAAAGTAGCATTAAATTCCTTGTGTTGGCTCAAAAAACTACCTTCATAATTTATCCCTTGTTTGAATGTCCCTCAACTAACTAGGGATAGGTCTGATAATGGGAATGAGAGGTAAGGATTCATACATGCCTCTCCATGCATTTTTTGTAATCTTGGTCATCTAAAAAAATTTGGAGATTATCCATCACCATCTGCAGTCTAAGAAAACTCCTCTTCCACACACCTTACACACTTAACTTCCAAAAAGCATCATTTTTCAATGAAAATTTATATAATGGAGTCGATGAAACTTTTAAATACCCTCCATGGCCTTAGAGGTATTAGGAAAACCTTAAAATTACATTCATTTGAATTTTTCACACTTCTCACCATCATGTTCACTATGCCAGTTTTGATTAGCTAAGATGAGATCTATTTTTTGAAAACTTATGAGGTTTTTTAAGGAATTAAATTATCATATTGATTTCTATAATTTTATATCTTCCTCCCAAACTTGATTACATCTGATGTATGTTCCTAGAACCTACATAATGCATAAAACTATAAAAATAAATCCATTTTGTACCATGTTTATATAGGTAGGGTAGAATAAAAATTGATGAGAGGAGCCTTGAATATTCCTTTACAACCTATAATCAATTTCATGGTCATTTTATCCCAATTTTATAGATCTCCAAGCTTGTTTTCTCCATCGGGTCTCTTCTAAGGGTTTAGTAGGGTTTTAGGTCCATTTTATCCTTAAGATTTGTTCATAAATACCTATAATTATAACTACAAAAAAATTACATAAAAATGATTTCAAGGTCCCCTAATAACCCTTCCAAATTCATTTTTCCTCCATGAAAATCCTCAAAGAAGATATGAGCATTCAAAGCTAGCCTATCGAGCTTGTTTTCATAATTCATGCATGCTTACACTATCTTTGAGTTAAAATTATCTTTATTGTAGGTTTATATGCATAAAAAAATATTATAAATGTCTAAATCCATCTCATAATCATGTTCCAACCATCTATAACACTCACTAGGAGCTAGAAGTGAAGTTCGACCCCCAATTGGCTCTAGGTCACTTCAAGTCCTAATAGGCTTAGCATGCATCATACTAGTTTTGGATATTTATACTGATATCTCAAGGATATTATGGTGTCTCATGATTTTTCATAATTCATTAAATCTCAAAAATTCATCACACAACCTTCCATGCACTCCTTTTTATTTCTTCCTCTCATTCACCAACAAGGCCTAATTCGAATGTGTCTAGTTGAACTATATACAAGAGTGTTTTGATCATTTTTAAGATTTATAAGCTTGAATTTGTGCTTATTATCACCTATTTACCTTTAATATACCTAAAAATATTTCCATTTATTTTCTCAAAGCTTTATATCAAGTTTCTCACCCCCTTGGCTTTATTTATTTGCTTTACCAAAACCCATATTTTCTTGACTGACTGACCTCTAAAATAAAATAGTGAGGTATATCCCTCTTCCATAAGGAAAAATTAAGATTTTATGAGTTTTATTAGGTCTTAATTAATATTTTTATCAAATTTATAAGCTAGGTTCATCCATTTAGGCACCTAACCAACTCAATTTATCTAAAAAAGGCCTCCAAAAGGACTATTTTCTTGCATTTTTCACTTCCACCTAAGAATGACCTCTCAAGGCATAAAAACAATGATATTATGTTTCTAAAAATTTATTCCACCTTAAATTAATGCTAAATAATCTTTTTTTTCACCCAAAAATACTCATCTTATTTGGATTACTCATTCCTACCTATTGAGCAACATGGGTCTCTTAGTACAATTGTACGAACTGCTACCTTTGGGCTAGTAGGGAAAGTAGATGATCATCTTTAAGGGGATACTAGAGTATGTTAAAATAATTTATTAATCTCTAATGAAACATTTTTAATTTTTTTTAAACCCTTTTCCTCTTACTAATCATATTCACCTCTTTACCTTCATCAAGACTGCATACGTAGTTGTAGGTGCATACATTACCTTAAAATATCTATGTAGGCTTATTTCAAATTTTTAAGGGCTTATTTAGGTCATAATGATATTAATTTTATGTTTTCATAGGTTCATTTCATAATTTCAACTTTACTTTTACCCTTGATATGCACTTTTAATTCACCAAACTAAGTTCTCCCTATCCTGACTGTGAAACTCTAACTTTTTTAATTCCTATAGGTGCATATGAGATGTAATTGAGCTTGGTAATGGTGTGTAAAGTACCTCCTTGATTCCTTAAGGTCATAAAATATATTTTCATGCCTGAATTCACCTTATATGCCCTAAAACATCATCAAAACACCATGCTTGGGTCACTATCTGCCTATTCTGCTATATGTGAACATTTTTCTATGATGGGACACTTGTAGGTGTCCATGAAGCTTGAAATACTATATATCAACATCATTATAATTAAATTCATGCTATTTTATACATCATTTGATTAATAGGAACATTCCAATATGAGAGTGTGTTTTATTTTCTCCTTAGGATGTCAAAAGGTCATTCAAAACTCAAAACCTGTAGAAATTAATGTAGGGTTTTAGTGATTTTAAGGGCATCTTTAGGGCCCCAAACAACCACTTTCCATCAATCCTCTTGACCCCATATTTCTCATAGATATTATAAATGATATAGGCTATAAGTTTTACCTATCTATATTCTTTAAAATTGTTTTCAACCTTGTTATATGATATTCACAACATGCCCCTGGACCTCTATTTTCACCTTTTTTAGAAAGTTTCCCTGAACTCAGTCTTTGCTTCCTCCAGGATGTTTACCCTTAAATTTATCCTTTTGACACCTCATATAGGTACAAAATGGTGATATTACATGATATAAACCAAAAAATGGGTTTTTTCATGACTCTAATTCCCCATACAAAGCTCTCCAAAGCTCTATGGTACCACCTATAGGTGGTCATTCTTATACAGGTAGTAAGCATGAAATTTGGGATAGTATGTAATATGGATAGGTTTGTAAACACTTATATACCTTCACCAAGTATCCCAATGCACCCTTATCAATCTTAAGATATTTAAACACATATCAAGCTTTCTAACTCTCAGCATGATGTCATCAAGGAGGTTGTTTTAGGTGTGTATGGGTTGTATGCAGGCAGTGAGCATGGAATGGAGAGATATATGTTGATGAATGGACTAATAAAAAAATAAAACTCATTTTCAATCCTTCAAATGCATGATTTTCATTTAGGAGACTCTAATACAAGCTTCATAACATTTATTCCAATGTGAAAATCTCTTGTAAACCTCTAAAACAAATCAGGTAGTGGTATCTAATGACTGGTTCATGTGGTGCATGAAATTAAAACCAACCTTGTCTCTTATTTAAAAATAAAATTAAATCTCTCCATATCCTAATGACTTTAACAAATTGATATACCCTGATTACCACTCCATGAACAAGCTTGGCAAGTCTTATACATGTGACTGCAAGTGAAATTGAGAAAAGAGTTTACTATGAGGAATGGTAAGACTACAAGTTTCCCAAATCATGATGTGATGAAAAAAACATGGGAATAGGTGATCATATGGCCTTGAGACTTTGATAACACTATTTAATATTCACATGAGACCTCTGTAGAAGACCAACATTTGGCAATAAGTAAGAACCTTACTGAAGCTCACAATGGTGACACCTTCCTACAACATGGAATAACTTGCTCATAAAAACACCATTAAACATGAAACTAATAATGGAGAGAATTTTATAAAATATCCAACATCATCTTGAGTCAACATCACCAACTGGTTTGTACAAAATTATCCAGAATGGAGCAAAACCTATAAGGTGCAGGAAATAGCAAGTAGAAAAACACAATCAAATTGCAATGTATGGTTCATAAATCATGGTTGACCAATCTTGGAAATATTATTATGTAAATGGATATCTCTAAGTTTAATACTACCTCCCAAATTGACCTGAAACCTCTTCAACTATTCGTACTAAGCATAAACCTGTTGACCACTTTTGTGTGTCTAAAAAGGCAAAGGATTAGAATGGTTTTAGCTCAAAAATGATACTTCTAGAGCATGTGATAATTTTAAATTAACCTAAATAAGATGAAAATATGTTCCATTACCTTTTCCCATGTGTCACCTTCCCTCATGGGTTGTGCAAGTGCCAAACTCATCTTCTTCAGTTAATTACTTGATCTTCAATTAGATAACATGAAATATTCTGATTTAACTAACATTTATAATAGGTAATCTATCCTCTTGGTGTTTTAAAATAAAATGACACTTTCACACCTTGGGAACCATGTCACTTGCATTTATGACCCCTAAAAGCCCATTATATGACCCAAAATGATAAATAAACTTATTAGACCATGACTAATGCTAAAAATACATTAAATAACATCAAATGGATTATAACATGTCCTATGAAAAATTATTATACCCCTAAACATCTAAAAAACCAAGTTTTTTACCTATAAGGATCCAAATTTGACCTTAAAGTCAAATTTGGTCAAAAAATTAGTGACTCATAGGGGTAGTATGTTTGTTATACTACAGATCAGTAGCCTTATCCTATCTATTGGATAGGGATTCAATGAAATATTTAATACAACTAGAAATTAAATGCCTAAAACACACACAAAATAACCACAACACACCACGCAAACACAAAACAAAGTAAGACACCAACAAGACTCACACATGTGCATAAACACCTAGGGAAATCAAAAAAAATAGAATATATGTACAAGGAGAGAGGATAACCTTAGTATAAATGCTTGATATATATCCCATTAACTGGGATATGAAGCTCCTCTCCAAGTTGAAAAGAATTATGTTACTTGCATTGAGTGATGCCATAAGGGCCACTCCATAAAGCATCAAACTTTATGTGTTTTCTAGGCTTAACCCTATATTCATCCCACTTTAGAATAATTTCCCCCTCTTGGAATCTTCTTGGCATGGTTTTCTTGTCAAATTATTTATTTTTTTGATCTTAGTGAGCTCTCATAGTTTGCAGAGCTTGATCCCTTATATCTTCAATCTCTATCAACTCACACAACCTGACCTCCATGCTTTTATTTTCCATCAACTCTAGCTGGTAAGTGAGATCAAAGGCTGGTACTCAAGTGAAATAGGTAGTCTAGCTTCTCTCTCATAAACAAGTGTATATGGTGAGTTTCTAATGGCTCTTTTGGGGGTGATTCTATCAGCCCAAAGAGTTATCTTCAACTTGGAATACCAAGTTCTTTGGTTTTCCTCCATTGTCCTCTTAATGATCCTAATTATATTCTTATTAGTGGACTAAACTATTCTATTCCCTTTTGGATAATAGTTAGAGGAATTACTAAGGTAAATAACATGTTTCAAAACCCACTCACTTATCTTCATTCCAAGGAAATCCAATGCATTATCTAAAATTATTGTTGAAGGAGCCCCAAATATTATCATTATGCCTTCATAAAAGTCTAAGACTAAACTTTCATTTACTTCCTTGAGAGAAATAGCCTCCACCCATATTGTAAATTAATTTATGGCAGTCAACACCCACTTGTGACCAACACTAGAAGGTGGATTGATTAAGCCTATGAAGTCTAGACCCCATTGCATAAAGGGTTGGTCAGCTTGTATTAGATGAATAGGAAAGGTTGTAAGCTTTTGTTTACCATCAAAGAGAACACATTTCTAAAATTTCCTTACCCAAGCATGAGTATCCTTAAACAAACTAGGCCAAAAATATACAGCTCTCATAATCTTAGCAGCTTGGTTCTTGGAGCAAAGTGACCACCAATTGATCCATCATGAAACTCAAACAATATCTTCTCAAATTGATCTAATTAAATATTTATCAATGGTAAACTTGATAATTCCTTCCTAAATAATAATCCATCAAAAAGTACATAAGGAATAGATTGTAATCTAAAGTATGTTATTTTAGCTCTAACTAGGCCTTGTGGACACTCACCAATTTGAATAAAATGGATCATTTCTTGTGTCCAAATCCTCATTAATGAAGATGCAGCTCTCATAGGATCATCATGAAGGGATAAAACAACTTATTTTTGTTCCTTCAAATCTAAATCAAGGTGCTCACATAATCCCTTCCCTTTTACTAGCTTGGTTATCTTGATTTATACATCTTACTCTATCACTTTTTTTATCCAACCAGCCCTTTTTTCATTCAAATATCTAATTAAAAGGAAGTATTTGACACAAGTATGAGGTACCAATATATTAATCTTGTTTTTAGGAAACATGTGCTTAAACTTATTTAGACTTTTAACAATTGAATGTACTTGCTTCTCTACATAAGTGTACCTTACCTCATAGCCTTCCAATCCTTGACTAAAGAAGGCAATAGGCTTCTCCAAGTTTTCTTCATTTGATTGAGTGAGAATGGTGTAGATTACTTCTTCATTTCCAAAAGTGTACAATTTAAAATCCTTTAATAAATTATGACTTGCAAGAGTTGGGGCTTGAGCAATAGCTTACTTGATCTCTTCAAAACTCTCTTTCCTTCTCCTTGTCCAAGTAAACACTTCATCTTTCCTTAGAATAGAGGTTAGAGGCTTGAATAAATTATAAAAATAAATAATAAACCTCCTTATGAAATTAATTTTTCCAAATAAATTTTTCAAACCTTTCTTGCTTTTGGGTAAAGTCAATGCCAAGATTACACTCACCCTTTCAGGATCTATGAATAGGCCTTTTTTTGAGACTATGTGTCCTAAAAGTTTTCCTTCATGGATAGAAAACACACACTTATTTAGGTTAATATATATTATAAAATCTATACATCTCTCAAAAATATACCTAAGGTGATTCAAATGATCCTTTGCATCCTTAGAGAAAACTATGATATCATCAAGATACACCAAAACTATATCATTTATTAGACCTTGAGAATCTATATCCATTGCACATTGAAATGTTACCCCAGAATTAGACAAACCAAAATGCATTTTCCTATAATAATATGCACCCCATTTTTTAGTAAAGTTTGTCTTGTATTGATCACCTTCCTTTACCAAAATTTTATTATACCCAGAATATCCATCAAGGAGAGAGAACCTTTCACTACCTACAACAAATTGCAAAATTTACTCCATGGAAGGAAGAGGATAATAGTCCTTCAAGGAAACTCTATTCAAATCTATAAATTAAACACATGACCTTATTTCCCCATTATTCTTCCTTATTGGGACTAAGTTTTCCAACCAAGATGAATGCTTAATAGGAAAAATGATCTTAGACTCAATCAATTTTGTAAGCTCCTTTCTCATGAGAAGATCAATCTTAGGATTGATTGGCCTTTGCCTTTGCTTTATAGGCTTAGCATTCTCATATGTGTGTGTGTGTGTGTGTGTGTGTGTGTGTGTGTGTGTGTGTGTGTGTGTGTGTGTGTGTGTGGTATATTGAGCTAAGTTTGGATTAAATCCTTTTAAATCACTATATTCCCATGCAAAGACATCATAAAATTCCTTGCATAACTCAATGAAAGCATATCTTTCTTCTCTAGTACATACATTCCCAAGAGCAAGCAACTTATCTTTGAAAAATTTTACTCTTTCATAGTTTTCTTGATTATTATACATGCTTACATTTTCCTTCTTCAACTGATCATCATCATTAAATATACTCTCAAGTGTGACTAAACCCTTAGGGAGCTTGTTTGTCTTTAATTGTACAATCTGCCTTCCATATTGCTACTATAGTTTGGATTGATTCTTTGAGGAAAACTTAGCTTCATTTTATATAAAAAGATATATTTTTTGGTCACTATCAAACATTTTCCAGTTAGTGACATTATCAAGTATAGAGGGCCTTATAATCACTTTGAGATGAGGTTGGTTCTTATCTTCTCTTATCCCCTTTGGAACATCAAACTGAGCTCCAATTGTTTCCAACCTATTATCATGTTTGTTATCCTCTCTTGGTCTAGATTAAATTTTGAAATCTTATAAATATTCCACAATATCCCACACTTTGTGCTTATATGACTTAAGCTAGGAATTCTTAGTCATATTTTGACCTCTCACTTGATTCACAACCAACTCACTATCACCATAAACTTGTAATTCTTTCACACCTCTCTTTCTACCCCACTCAAGGCCATGAACTAAGGCCTCATATTCTACCACATTATAATTACAACTAAATTTAAATCTAAAAGTAGAGTAATACCTTTCCTTGGATGGAGAAACTAACATTTCTCCACCACCTGATCCAACCTTGCTTCTTGATCCATCAAAGAATAGATGTTATAAACCATCCATTTTTTCATTTGGATTCATCAAATTTGGCATGAAAGAGCCCTCCTCATGAATTAAATACACTCCAATACCAGCTTCCTCTATGAATTTATAGGGATCATGTTCATAGTGCACAGTTCCCCATTCATCTAGATGTATATCAGCAAGTCCTTCAAGAGAAGAAGTTGGAGATTGATCCATGTGAAGGTCTTCCTCATCAAGAAGAACATAATTAACATTTACAAATTTAGGCACGTAAGGCTATAAATTATTTTTATTAATAATTTATGATTCAACCTTCACCTTGGTACCATAATTGTTTCTAAAAACCATATATGACCAATTAGTTTTCAAGTATCCACCTATCTTGGCTGTAAACTCTCTTGACAAACAAAGAGAAAAGTATGGAGGTAAATATGAAAAAACCACATCATGAAGGATGAAAAAATTAGGATAATCATGTAAAATCAAATTCAAATCTTTGACTACTCCCAACATATTTTTAGGTGACCCATCCAATTGTAGAACTCCTTTAGCCATTGGTTCATATTTGAGGCCTAGTTTATCCACTATTGACTTGGGCAGAACTGAAGTAATAGCCCCACTATCTATGATGTAATTGTGAACTAAAAAATCAAAAATGATCAATGATAGATAAAAAGTATAATTCTTATCAGTTTTCTTCACTTGTCTATCAATGGGTTGAGTTCCATTCACCCAAACAACATTTCTAATCCTAGATGATCCAACTTGTTTACCTAGTCTAAGAAATTCTTTTTAAAGGATATATTTTTGTCCCGATATTTTAAATGAATACCATAATAAAATATTCATGTGTAACTTATTAATTTGGTCTACAACATTAATATAAGGATTTTTCATCTTAAATTTCTCTTTGGAAGCACTAGGACCTTGTGGTGTAGCATGTGAAGATGGATGTGTAGGAGCTGATTTTAAACTTTGAAAATTTTGATTCTCCTACACCTTAGGATCTGAGTTAGTCCCACCTAATATTTGAGGTTATATATGATTCAACATATTTCCTTGATTTTCCCCTTGTGTCCCTTCAATATCCCTCTTCTTAGATCTAGTGTTATAGGACACACTAGCATTCACATTGTTTAAACTTCCCAAATGATTCATGGCACAAAATTCCCCCTCTAAGTGATTTATAAGAGTAGAATAATATTTTGGTTGTACATTTACCACTCAATTTTTCATTGGTGCCTCAAACTTGTAAACTTGAGGTGCTTGAATACCTTTCATTGTCATGGATTGACTAGGCATTTCATTGGCATATACAACGTGGCCTTGATTTTGGTCATAGGAAGGATAGCATGGTTTTTATTGAACAAATTTATTTTGAGTGGGAATAATATCTTTATAATATTATGGGGCATTGGGATTGAAACTTTTTTAAGGTCTATATTTACTTATTTAACCTTGTCCTTGAGCATTTCCTTGAAAAGGAGGCCTACTTGTTTGTCCAAATAGATTGTAGGATTGATAAGGCCTATAATTTTGATCTTGTTTCCTTTTAAGAGAAACAAAATCATTAGTAAAACTTTGAAGAAAAATCTTGACTTCATGAATCTCATTAGTAGGGCAAGGGCAGACTTTTCTTGACTATTAGGTTAAGAAGCCAAGGTAGGTAATGCAACTTGACTAGGAGGCTGCAAATCAAGGAATAATGGCATTGGTGGTCTAAGATAAATATTCCCTACTTGAAAAAGACAATTTTTAGAATTGATAGCTATCTCATAATCACCAAGTAGTGTATTCCCACCCATGTATTGGATCATCATGGCTATATCACTATTTAATACTTTTAGGTAATACAAGAAGACATAATTTGGAGTAGGTCTCACAAGGGTTGGGATCCTATCCCATGTCTTTTGAAATCTAGAGTTAAATTCTTGCATAAAATCATGAGGATCCCTCTTTATATTATTTAATTTCTCATCTAGTGATAAATAATCACTCCTCTTCAAACCTCTTAGACAATAGATTTCCTAGTTCATCCCATGAAGCAAGGGGATTTTTTGATATATTTTTATACTAATCTAAAGATTTCCCTTTGAAAGATAATGCTAATAACTTAATGGATACATTCTCTTGAGTGATATTATGGATGTTTCATAAGTTTTCCATGTTCCTAATATGTTCAATGGGAGTGATAGGACCTTCTCCACTAAAATATGGAACACTTTTAAGGGATGCTCCAGGAATTTGGTCATATTGGGCAAGATTCAAAGGAGATGATCCAGTGAAGGATACAAAAGGAAAATTTTTGGCCATATTATAATGTAGATTATATGTATTAGGGGTTGAACTAAGTATAAACTTGGACTTATTAAACATCAACTCCCTTGAATAAGGATGAGTATTCACAAATATAAATCTTTTGACAAAATGCAAAGGAAATTGCATGAACTTAAAAGGTATACCTTCATAAATAGACCTAGTACTCACCTTTGACATGGAAATTAAGGACTGATTATAAACCAAAGATTTTAAAACTTATTGGAGTTTTTAGGTACTAAATTTAGATGTTCTTGTGACTATAAATATGCCAAGACCAACACCAATCTTAGACAATCTTCTAGGACTTAGAGTCCTATTAGGCATGCCAAAAACTATTGTCACTTAGATTTTCACCCCTTGAGAAGATGTATTATTTCTATTCATCCAAGTGGTATAATATAAACATATAACTTGTTGTGGGTAATCAATTTGGTGAGATAAATCTTTAAAAGGGCTAGTTCCCTTGATGCACTATTTGAAACACTCTTTCACTTATCAACTTTGCATGAAAAGGGTTAAGAAGACAAAATAAAAAAGCTAAAATTTGATGTACCAATATTTACTTTCCTCATATTGATTTAACTTATACTACTTAGATAAAATCAAAGCTTCTTTCACACATAACTCACAACTCAAGATAGATTGTTACATCAATGTTTCATATGCTAGGTTCAAGAGGTATTTTAATGATTAGGAGGGTAATGAATTATTAATTGGGAGAATAAAATAATAAACCACTTATAAAACACTTATACACTAAAATATAACACTAACAAATACTTGTAACAATTACTCTTCTACACACTTGGTGAACAATTAAGGATAACATGCAAGAAAATATCATCTTCTCCTAGACAAGACCAACAAGATTTCAACAAGACTTAATTTTAGAGCATGTAAGTGAGAAAATTAACTTATTTATTGATTCAATATATATTTAAATACAAAAATAGCTAGGGTTTCACCATTAACCAATGGAGGTTGCTCAAAAGAGCCAAAAGAGTCACTACTTATATTAGTTGGGAGAGGGGTGAGACAAGGAAGTCCAAAGGTCACTTGGACACTTTTAAAGCTAATAAAAGAGATTAAATATACATGATAAATATATTATAAATATAAAATTCAAGGTCAAGAAGTAAAAGTATCCAAAAAAGGCATGAAACTCTTGGAAAGTGGCATGAAATTCCTTGTGTTGGCTCAAAAAATCACCTTCATGATTTAACCCTATTTAAACATCCAAAAAATTAATAGGGATAGGTCTGATTATTTGAATTATATGAAAGGATTTTATACATTCCTTTCCATGCATTGGTTGTAGTCTTAGTCATCTAGAAACTTTTGGAGATGAGTCATCACCATTTACAGTCTAAGAAAACTCCTCTTCCACACACCTTGCACACTTGGATTCAAAAAAGTGTCATTTCTCCATGAAAAATTATATAAGGGAGTGCATTATACTTTTTAATTACCTCTATTTCCTTTGATTCATTAGGCACACCTTAAAATTAAATCCATTTGAAGTTTTCACACTTCTCACCATCATGTTCACTATGCCAGTTTTGACTGGCTAAGATGAGAGATATCATTTGAAAACTTAGGATTTTTTTTCAAGGAATTAAATTACAATATTTATTTATTAAAATTCTATATATTCCTCCCAAACTTTATTTCATCACTTGAATGTTCCTATAACTTGCACAATGCAAAAAAATGTCAAATAAATCCATTATGTACCATGTCCATACAGGTATGGTAGAAAAAAATTTGATGAGGATGATCCATAAATAGTCTTATTAAACCTATACTAACTTTTATGGTCATTTTATTCAAACTATTTGGCTCTTCAAGCTTGTTTTCTCCATCGGGTCTCTTCTAAGGGTTTAGTAGGGTTTTAGGTCCATTTTGTCCTTAAGATTTGTTCATAAATACCTAATGTTATAACTTAAAAAAAAATCCACAAACATGATTTAAATTTCCCCTAATAACCCCTCCAAACTTATTTATCCTCCATGCAAATCCTCAAAGAAGATATGAGCATTCAAATCTAGCCTATCGAGCTTGTTTTCATAATTCGTACATGCTTAGACCATATTTGAGATAAAATTACATTTCCTATAGTTTTATCTACATAATAAAATCTCATAAATGTCTAAATAAATCTCATAATCATTTTACAACTAGATATAATACTCACCAAGAGATATAAGTGAAGTTGGACCCCCAATTGGCTCTAGGTCACTTCAAGGCATAATAGGTTTAGCATGCATCCTGTTAATTATGGATATTTGTACTGATACCTCATGATTAGGATGGTGTATCATGATTTTTTATAATTAATTAAATCTCAAAAATTCATCACACAACCTTTCAAGCACTCCTTTTCATTTCTTCGTCTCATTCACCAACTAGGCCTAATTGGAACTTGTCTAGTTGAACTGTATGCAAGAGTGTTTTGATCATTTTGAGAGGTCTTATATTGAATTATTTATTAATATAACTTATTTACCTTTAATATACCTTAAAATATTTTCCTTTATGTTAAAAAATATGTTTATCAAGTTTCTCACCCTCCTTGGCTTCATTTGCTTGTTTTACCAAAACCTTGATTTTCTTGACTGGCTGACCTCTGAGATAAAATAGTGAGGTATATCCCTATTACCCAAGAAAAAATTAATATTTTTATTATGTTATAATTAATATTTTTACCAAATTTATAATTTGTATTCATCCATTTAGGCACCTAACCAACTCAATTTGTCCAAAAAAGGCCTCCAAAAAGACTATTTTATTTTTATTTTTCACTTCCACCTAAGAATGACCTAACAAGGCATAAAAAAAGGATATTAAGTTTATAAACATGTCCTCCACATTAAATTAATTCTAAATAATCTTTTAATTCACCCAAAAACACTCCCCTTCTTTGGATTCCTCATTCCTACCTATTGAGCAACATGGGTCTCCTAGTGCAACTATACATATTGATACCTTTGGGCTAGTGGGGAGAGTAGATGATAATATTTAATGGGGTAATGGAGTATGTTGTGATGTCCCTTACTTAGGGGCTCTTTTATCTGCACAAAAAGCTCTGATACCACTGTGATGTCCCTTACTTAGGGGCTCTTTTATCTGCACAAAAAGCTCTGATACCACTGTAATATCCCCTCGAATATCAAAACAAAAGCTCTGAATTGCTTATCTAAATTTCTGAAAAATATCTCCAAATAGATAAATAAATCACAGTATAAATTCTTATTTATTTGCTCATAAGCTTACAATAGAGTTCCTTTGTCAAGTATACAAAGAATATTGAAAGTACGGCCTGAATAGCCTGAATATTCCACAAACTGGGAAAGAATTCTAAATCTGGTACGTCTCGGCTTGCTGTGTGAAAAACACAGTCACCGACGTCAGTTATACTGCCATCGTCGGTCAACCTGTAGTCGTTATCTCACCGATGTCGGTGATATGTCGACCAGTGTCGGTCTCTGTAAGTATCTGTTCACCGATGTCGGTACCTAAACTTTCTGTTGATGCGTACAGATTTTCATGGATCTATACAGAATTCGTACGGCCGCTGATATAGCACCACCTGTATGCTTGATCCTGATCTGTAGAATTATGGGCTAATACAAAAGATCTATATCTGGATAATTCTTGAATCAAAACCCAAAAATAATGAAAATACCTGTAAACCCTTGTGATAGCTTCTGAGTGAAGTTATCTCTCAAATACCTGTAATACTATGATAACTTCTGGGTGAAGTTATCTCTCAATTTGGCAATAGATCGGCTGATCTTTCACAACCTCTGAATCGCACACAATGAAGAGTTGACGTTCTTCAATGCAATTGGAATCCTGGAACCCTTGGCTCAGTCTTCACAGAAGAATTTCTTAACAAGAATCAATATCAAATAATAAACATGAATACAAACTCTCTCCCATGAGAGATTCTTATACCCTTCCAAAGGTGTGCTTGCTAAAATTAGATTCCCTTAAATTAGACTTAGGGCTTCCTTAATTTAGAACTAGGGTCTTAAAATTAGACCAATTCTTAAATTAGAATGAGGATCCTAAAATTAGACCCAATAATTAATAATTAATTAATAATTAATAATTAATTAATAATTAATTAAAATTAGACCAAATAATTAATATTTGATTAAATCAATCAAATATTAATATCTCCTTTAATTCATGTCCGAAAGAGCCCAAACGAAAGCCAAGCCCAGCTCCATCAAGACCCTCTATCCATCTCATCAGCCTACGAGGGTCGCATAATAGGCTAATCATCTACTCTGCACATGTCAACTAAAAAGGGGACATGACATATGTGAAAAAACTTTATTAATATATAATAAACCATTTTCAATTTTTTTTCAAATCGTCTTCCTCTTCCTATGCATATTCACCACTTTACCTTCATCAAGACGACACACTCAGTTGTAGGTGCATACAGGGCCTTAAGATGTCTATGTAGGATTATTTCACATTTAAAATGGATTATATATGTCATAATTGTCATAATTTATGTTTTAATAGGTTAATTTAATCATTTTAACTTTACTTTTACCCTTCATATGCACTTTGAATTCACCAAACTAAGTTCTCCATATCCTAATTGTGAAACCCTACCTTTTTTATTATTGTAGGTACATATAAGATGTAATTGAGCTTGGTCATGGTTTTTAAAGTCCCTAATTTAATCCTTGAGGTCATAAATTATATTTTCATGCTTTAATTCACCTTATATTACCTAAAACATCATCAAAACACCATGCTTGGGTCATTGTCTGCCTATTCTACTGTAGGTGAACATTTTTCTATGAGGGGACACCTATAGGTGTCCATGAAGCTTAAAATACTATATATCAACATCATTATGATGACCTTAGTGATATTTTATACACCATTTTCTTATTATTACCATGCCAATATGAGTGTGTGTTTTATTTGCTCCTTAGGATGTCAAAAGGTCATTCAAAACTCAAAGCCTATAGAAATTAATGTAGGGTTTCAGTACTTTTAAGGGCATCTTTAGGTCCCCAAACAACCACTTTCCATCAATCCTCTTGACCCCATATATGTCATAGATATTCTCCATGCTATAGGTTACAATTTTTACCTATCTATTTGCTTTAAAACTATTTTCAACCTTGTTATATGATATTCACAAAATACCCTTAGACCTTTATTTTCACCTTTTTGGGAACGTTTCCTTGAACTAAGTCTTTTCTTCCTCCAAGATGTTTACCCTTAAATTTGTCCTTTTAACACCTCATATAGGTTTGAAATGGTGAACTTACATGCTAGAAACTAAAAAATGGGTTTTTCCATGTCTCTAATTCCCCATACAAGGATCTCTAAAGCTCTGTGGTACCACCTGTAGGTGGTCATCTTACACACAGGTAGTAAGCATGAAATTTTGGGTAGTATGTAATATGGATAGGTTTTTAAACACTTTTATACCTTCACTAAGTATCCCAATGCACCCTTATAAATATTAATAGATTTAAACACATATTAAACTTTCCACCTCTCAGCACGACATCATCAAGGAGGTTATTGTAGGTGTGTATGGATTGTATGCAAGTAGTGAGCATGAAATGGAGTAGGATATGTTGATGAATGGCCTCATAAAAAACCAAAACTCATTTTAAATCCTTAAAATGCTTGATTTTCATTTAGGAGACTCTAAGACAAGCTGAATAACATTTATTCCAATGTCAAAATCTCTTGCAAACCTCTAAAACAAAGCAAATATGGGTAGCTAATGACTGGTTCATGTGGTGCATGAGCTTACAACCAATCTTATCTCTTATTTAACAACTAAATTAACTCTATACATATCCTAATGACTTGAACAAACTGATATACCCTGATTACCATTCCATGAACAAGTTTGGCAAGTCTTACACATGTGACTGCAAGTGAAATTGAGCAAAGAGTTTACCGTGAAGAAAGGCAAGACTGCAAGTTTCCCAAAGCATGATGTGACAAAACCAACATGGGAATATGTTATCATATGGCCTTGATACCTAGATAACACCATTTTATATTCACATGAGACCTTTGTATAAGACCAACATTCTTTAATAAGGAAGACCCTGAATGAAGTTCACAATGGTGACACCCTCCTACAACATGGAATAATTTGCTCATCAAAACACCATGAAACATGAAAATAAGAATGGAGATAATTTTAGAAGAGATATAAAATCCTCTTGAGTCAACATCACCAATTGGTTTGTAAGGACTTGTCCCAGAATGGAGTAAAACCTATAGGGCACAGTAAATAGTGAGCAGAGAAACACATTCAGCTTGTAAAGGATGGTTCATAAAGCATGGTTGACCAATATTGGAAATATTTTTATGTAAATTTATCTCTCTGATTTTAATACCACCTCCCAAAAAATTTTGAGAAACCTCTTCAACTATTTGTAACAATCATAAACTTGTTGACCACTTTTGTGTGTCTAAAAAGGCAAAAAAGGAGTAGAATCATTTTAGCTTTAAAATTACACTTCCAAAGAATTTCAAGCATGTAAATTAACCTAAGGAATATCAATATATGTTCCATGACATTATCCCATGTGTCACCTTCCCTCATGGGCCATACAATTGCCAAACTCACCTTCTTCAATTGATTGCTTGATCTTCATTTAGATAACCTACAAGATCTGATTGAACTAGCATTATTGATATGGAATCTAACATATCGGATTTTTTAAATTTAATTATGACACCTAAACACCTTGGAAACCATGCCACTTGCATTTATGACCCCTAAAATCCCACTAAATGACCCAAAATGACAAATAAACTTATTAGACCATGACTAAGGCTAAAAAGGCATTAAATAACATCAAATGAACTATAACATGTCCTATGACTAGGTATTAACCCTAAACATCTAAAAAACCAAGTTTTTTACATATAGAGATCTAAATTTTACCTTGAAGTCAAATTTGGTCAACACTAATAATTACTCATTTCCCATGAGAGGCATCTTATTCTTGTGCTTATATATATTATATCACATGCCCATGTTGAGAAATTGATTTATGACATACATACTTCTAAGATGATATCTTAATATGTTAGACATTAATGCTTTTATTTCATATCTTATATGTGATTCATGTAATCCTTTTATTTTAAGATATTTCTTTCAAAGGTTTAACCAACATCTCAAAAGAGGACATATATTACATATTTTTTTATTTATATATCCCACATCCCATGACATTTTCATATTGGTTTGATCCTATAAGTGAGGCAATTACAAGTTTATGTTTTTGAGATAAACCTAGTGCATGTCACATATTCCCACCATGGGATATATTCAAGACTTTTTTAATCATGTTTTGTTTTATATTATATAATATTTTTTTAGATTGACTTTTATAACTAAAAATTGTACCTAGAAATTCATGCAAGATTTAGCACAAGTTATGATATTTGGACTTCTATAGGGGAATTTTTACTTGCAAAAATTTTAAGATTTATGGAACTCATACAAGGATGCCCCCAAAATTTACAACAAAACAAGGAGAATAATTTTCAACTTGTCTCTTATATACTTCATCAAATTATTGTTGTCAGCATTCATCTGCATGAATTTGTTCTTGTAGGATTTCACAAATACATCTGCCCATATCTAGAGAAGTTAGGAAGTCATACTCAGGTCACTACTAAACTACCAAAAAATACATGTGTGTCAATTTCAATTCATTTTTCATATATTTTAGTATATTATTGATATATTGGTCATGCATCCACATGCATGGCATACCCAAACAAACATGTAAAAAGAATAATAAAAAACAAGCCAATTGGTTTTTTTGAGAATTTACAATTTACAATGTGCATTCTACACATCTACATCACCAATGGGTTATCCATATTTTTGGCATGAAATACATAGCATATTGAATCAAAAGTATATGCCTAAACAAGCATAAGTTATAATGTGCAAGTGTCTGCATGGTCTTTATGTGACCATGTCAACCCCACTTTCTTTAACATGCTTACATTCCCTCAAGTAACCTATAACTACCTATGTAGAACTAACAAGCCCCAAAACCCTAAGGGATAAACTAAACCCTCACATTAAATGAGGTGGATTCAAGAAACCATTGGATCAAATGATTCTACCTAACTCTTATTGGGGTTCAAATGGGACCCCGAGTGATCCTATCCAATTATAGCACTAGGTTCACCCCTTTAGTTACAAATTAATTATATCTTCAAGTTAACATATCTTTATGGAAAATGTTTAACAAAAATATATCAAAGTCTTCATATGACCTCAAAATGGGGTCTAAAATATCTATGTTTAGCTCCTTGAGAATAGAGCCATGTCAGCCATTAGATCTATATTATCATAGCTCTTAGATCCATATAGGTTGAGGACATCTTAGGAATCCTAAAGGAATAAAATAAAAGGTTTAATTTTAACTTTTCAAGTTTTAAAAATTTATAATTGGTAAAAGGTGAATGAGGGTTTGGAGGATGACTTATCCATAGTCATGCATTTGTACCTTCCTCGCCCTTGGATGACCATCATCAATAGGGTCTCCAAAAATTGTCTTAATTTATTTTATTTCATTTTAATTTTTTAACTTGATGTAAAGTTGGTTGGGTATAATTTTTAGGCATTTGTATTCTTGAAATGCCTCCAAGAGGTCTCAAGCTCTCATGGTATTCAAAATGGTGTCAAGGAGTTTCAAGCTCCTCCACGACCATTAATGGTTGCCTATGTTTATGTTTATAATAAAATATTATTTATTTTTAGTTTAAAGTTTTAAAATTAATTTCACACTATATGGGGTGAAAAAATAATTGGGGTTTATTTTTGGGTCAACCCATCCCAAGTCCTCCAAGTGTATGCACCTAAATTTGCTCACCCTAATAATCCTATTAAACCTACTAATTTAATCCATAACCATATCTCTATCCAATTAAATAATATCCCAATTCCTACACAAAATTCTCTACATCCCATAAACCTTACCATATCCTTCTAAACCAATTAATCACTCTATAAAACCACTAACTAGCCTACTTAACTACTAATCTACCCACTAGCCCACTTGACAATTTAAAATTTATTTTATTCACATACCCCTTAGCTTTTCTTAAACCCCTATAAATCCTAAATCTCATTAACTCCCACCTAAACCTCCATTATCCCTAAACTAATCAATAAACCTCTATAACTAGGGAAGCTCTTCTAAATTTCTAGAAGTCTCTAAACTATAAGCTTCTAAAATAATTTAAAATTCCCTAAATTATCTTCCACCATCCTATATAAACCATGCTTGGGATTTGGCCATTATAACTTATAAATCAATAATCCTCCATTATACTCTCATAATCATCCATTATCAATCATCCTCACACTCTTGTCAAGCCATCAAACAAACCAAAAAAGCCATTGGAGCCACTTGGAAGCTCAACTCAAACAATCCATAATCAACCATTTTTACATTCAAGTCAGCTTGGAGATATTGGAGAGGATTTGTAAGGTAAAAAATGATGGTAATAATTCCATTTTAATTTTTTAATTGTTCATTTATGCCCTCCTTTGATGTTGTTTGTGTTCTTGGATTTTTATTAGTAAATATAGTAATCTTGTGAATAATCAAAATAAAATCACACATTGGCAACCACAAAGGGAGATCCCCATTTAATTTAACCTATTTTTATTGTTATAATTGATTTGGTGACTTCTAAGCTTGACTGGATGAAGAACAAGCTTCAGAATTGCTCAAAACATCACGTAGAGGCAATCAGTAATATTGACCTGTAAATAGCAATATTGTAGTAACAGTTTTGTCTAGATTTAAATGATATTGCCTTAACTATCAAATTAATTTCCAATAATTATTATTTTGGTAGGTTTTGGCTCTATCACAATATCTCTAATTCAAGAATAGCAATTTTGTAGTAAATTTTTTAGGTTTGTCTATAAACATGTGGTTTTGTAGAATAATAATTTAAACTAAAGCTAACTAGTTTTTGCTTAATCTCTGAGCTTCTATGGGTCTATATCACCTATTTATATCTTTTAGGAGTGGGATTTTGTTCTTTATGTGCAAGAAAAGAGACTTTTCAGCCCTAAATCACCTTGGTATCAACAAGCAAAACCATTATTTTGAAAGTCCCAGTTTTATCCTAAAACTAGCGATATTGCACTCATGAATTGTGATTTTATGTTTTCTTTGAAATTTGTTAAGATAGCCTACTAATTTTTGACCTATTGGTTATCTATCTATCAAAATTATTTTCTATCTATATGAAAATAACTGGTCTTACAAATCCCTCTCATATAAAATTGTAGCTTATTTGAGTAATCTAAGTACTAGTGTACTTGTGCTAACCAAATTTTAGCTCATTTCTATGTAGATTTTGTCTATTAAAAAGGAGATGAGAATAGGCACCCTCTGAAGAGAAACCAAAAAAATTTATCCCTATCCCTTTTATTACTTTTTTTATTATCACTACTTGTGAAATTGTGGTTTTGTATTAAAATCAGCGATATTATCTTAACATAAGTGATATTGTGATTAATTAGCTATTTTGATATTATTAGGTTTTGGTAACCATTTTAACTGATAATACAAGACTAAAGACCATTTTTATAGATAGATATCCTTTTTAATTTTTATTTAGTTTTTTTTTATCTTTCACTAATTTATAAAAGGTTAAAAATCTTATATTTATGTCTTTTTAACAAGTTTTGATATAAACATCTATCAATAGGCTTTCAAGTGCATCTGTAAATAACCTTATTGCACCCATATTCTAGTTTAAAATTTAGAATACTAAGTCTTTTATTTTTTTGCAATATCGCTACTTGTAAAATTACATTATTGTATAAAAAGTAGTAATATTATCTAACCATCTATGGTTTTGCAGGGATCATATAGCCAATTATCATAGTTAGTCACTAAACCATAATATTGTAACTTGAGAGTTGTGATTTTTCATAAAATTCATGATATTATAGTCTCTATAAGTGATATTGTGTTACACTAATTGTATTTTCATAGTTTTATAGGAAATAGATAGTTTTGCTTCAGTTTAAACTACTAACTAATTTCTTGTTGGACCTTACAAGGTGAAGGCACTAATCTAATTTTATAACCTGAGGAGTGCCTAAATTACATATTTTGATAATTTTACTTGTATATATCTTTTGTGTGTGTGAATTTTTTGTTCACTTTTCAATTTCCTCACATAGGTAATTAATCAGGTAAATTAATCTTGCTTGTTTGTGTGTTATCCCTTTGAGTTTAGGATAACACATCATGTGGAATTCATCCCCATTCATAGACTTAGTCATTATGGATTCATGTCATGGATTTTATCATTGTGCATTTGACGAAACTCCATGTTTTGGAAGAGTATAAATATCAAGGACAATTGTCATTAGGCTAAGCAGTTGACCCCATACAGGTCATCCATGAAGGGGAAGAGTTAACTCTCTAAACCAGGAATTAAACATCACCCTATATATATTTTGGCCCCATGTACCTTTATGTATCTTAGGGACTCCCTTAGACACCCTTGTGTAAACCTAGTATAATACCTATCAGCGATGATAGGTGTTCTACTTCTAGAGTTAGGATCAACTCCCAAGTGACTGTCAAGTACAGATGGGGTCAAGAGGGTTTAGTTGATCTCATAATGGGTCACCATCCTATAGCTTCACCCACAAAGTTGTTAGATGATGTAGACATCAAGTTACACACCCATTCGGTTAACTAAATTAGTCTTATGATTGAGCATGTTATTTGTGTGTTGCATAAAATCCTATGTTATTTGTGAACCAAGTCAGCCTATCTCATTTTTTGTCATAAAACACCTAGAGACCATTAGGTCAAATCCCATTTTAGAATCAAACAAACCACCCATTCCATATCACTATTCACACCTTTGGATATAACATTTGCCTTAAAATCAAACCTTAGTGGTCACCCATCACTTTTTATCTTGATCATCACTTCTTTACTAAACTTTATCAACATATACAACCTCATCGAGTTTTAATATAGCACCCATCATCTCATCATCACTACTTTTTCATACCTAGCACCCATCTAATCATCACCTTGCTAGTGTGAAGGGTATTTGGTCACCTCGTCTCTTTGGTCTCTTTTTTAGATTAAATTCTTATAGGGTTTTTGCTTTGGTAGTGTTTGGTTATTCTATCCTTCATATCCTCCCAAATATAAAATCCAAGTCACATCTAAATCATTTCTCTTGACTACTCTTAGTTTTGGTTTTTAGAAAAAATTAGTATCCAAAGTCATCTTCTCTCCCATCACCCTAGATTAAAAACACACCTAATCACTTTTTTTGTATCACCCTCATCATCCATCATGCCTATATGAACCCGTGCCTAAATTCTTAGAATGGGACAAGGATCCAACTAGGAGAATGACTTCTTGGGGAACCAAGGTGATCAAAACTAGGATAATGATGATACTCATAGTGACATGCATACTCCTGGAGAGGAAGACTAATTTAAAAATGACTTCTTCCATAGTGATGAGGTTAGGGCCTAATTTGATCAATATGTTTATGAAAATCAATATCAAATCCTAGCCCAAGTCATTTGAATGGGGGTCACACTACCCTAACTTTAACCACAACCTCTTGTAACATCTAGTCTGCCCATCTACTAGGCCCAACACTCCCCATCATCATGTCAATACCAATCAAGAGCATGAAAAGGATAAAATTATGGATCATGATCAAGAGCTTGAATAATAAGAAAAAAAAGAACCCCTCCAAAATAATCACATTGAGTATAATAGGAGAATAACCACCATAGAGGATTAGTTAGACTAGTTAGCCCAGCAAATTAACTCCCTTGCATCATAATTCTAAGCCCAAAATTAAAGGCCTTCTTCCCCAAGGCAACATACCAAAAACACCAACATTGATCATTCTAGGCCTCGCATTAGTCATGCTCTAACCTCCAATCCTCTCATGGACCCATCCTTTTCTCAAGAGTGGAGGATAATGAAGGAGACTCTTTAGTAGATTGATCTTCGCACACAAGTAATGAGGTAAAAGTACAAATATTTTTGCACCTCTCTTTTAGATATGAGCATCTTAAAAGTACCCTTCCCACCACATTTTGAGGTTCTAAAATTTGAAAAATATAGAGGGAAAGGGGATCCTCGAGATCATGTACAGGAATTCTATGTAGCATGCTATGAGGTTTTTTATGATGATGCTTATCTCCTCAAGATTTTCCTTAAAATTATCATGGGGCCTGTATTAGAATGGTTTATAAATTTTCACAAAGGGTTCATATCTAGATTTGAGGATTTGACTGAGAAATTTATAAGACACTTCTCTTTCAATATTGAGCATAAAATATCCATCATAGATCTCTACAACACTAAAAAAATAAATGGGGAAAATTTAGCCTCATTTATACAATGTTGGAGAAGTATTACAAGATGATTTTATTGTACAGTTCCAGAAAAGGAATTGGCCAAAATGTTCATTGACAACCTTAACATCAAATTGAAAATATTAATTAAAGTTACAATGTGTAAAATCTTTTAATTAGATCATAGAGAAAAGGATCCAAATCGAAAAGGCCCTCATTGAGAAAGGAATAATTAAATTGTATACCCAAAATGAACAAATCCATAATCAAGACAACACCTTTTGGGTAAGCCAAAAATATTTAATAAAAACAGAAATGTTGTGGGAGATGGAGTCATAGATTATAAACAGCATGTTCAAATAGTGCAGAAAATGTCTCCTACTAATCAGCAGAATGTCTCCACCACAAGAGTACCATGGAAAAAACCAAAACCTTGAATAGGTAAAATGCCTCTTACTAGTCTTGGGATACCTACTAAGGTGTTCCTACAACATTTAATAGCTTTAAATATGATCACTCTCCCCAAAATTTGACCTTTTAATTATAATAAACCCTGACCATATTAGTATCATGAGGATGAATTTTGTTAATACCATAGAGTTAAAGGTCATGATACTTAAAAATGCATGTAGTTAAAACATTATATCCAATATATAATTGAAAAGGGGGATATTTAAGTAGAAGGGGAGAGCCCAACCAGCCAATCTAAGAATTAGGATCTCATCATCTATCAAGACCCATTGCCTAAACATGATTAGAGGTAAATAAAACCACCCAAAGACTAGGGTTAAGCATCCACCTCCAATAGAACAAATTACCATGCCATCCCATACAATTATGTCAACACCATTAAAATTTTCATCCCCCAAGATCTTACACTACCACCATCCACCATTTTTAATATTAATCAAGCCACATTTGACTGTGTAGTGACTACATAGTGTAGCAAAATTGTAGTTCCTAGAGCACCACCAAAAAACCCATCTACTTCAACATCCTAAAAATTCAATGTCTCTAAAAAAAATTTCCATATTTAATAAGTTGTATGATATAATCCAACAGCTTGAGAAGTCTAGCCTAAATCTCCCTGATCATTCTAAAAACATCTTAAAACATCATCGATGCATCGGGAGATTTTTAACCAAGTCTTAAATGACCTTAAATTCCCTTGAAATATTGAAACTATCCAATTTCAAGCATTAGTGGGTCACTTGTCTCCCTCATAATAAATAACTTTTAGTACCTAGGATATGCCTCCTATTGGCCCACATCACAATTATCCACTATTCATAGAAATTTCAATTTCCAACCACAAAATCCATTAGGTGCTCATAGACGGAGGGTCTACTTTAAAAAAATTATGCAACTTAGAATTTTTGAAGAAGTTGGGGTACTCTAAGGCATCATTAGGGCCTACTCTCATAATGATTAAAGCATACGATGATAATTAAAGGCCATCTACAGGAACCATTTATCTTCTTATTATTGTGGGACCTATCATCCATCAAACTCTAATTCATGTTGTGGATGTTGATCTTCTATATAATCTACTTCTGGGTCATCCATGGATCCATGAAATGTGAGTAGTTCCTTCCATCATTCATCAATGTTTTAAATTCCCTCATTCCAACATGGAAGTTACCATCCTTGAGGAGATAGAACATTTTTGTAGTTGTCATATGGATCAATTCCATCTTGCTTGCTAATTCCCTAGCACATATAGTTCCACTCTTCAACATTTACAAAGTATGTCCACCTAGATGACTTAGTACCTACTTCAAATCCATATCCATATGTCACCCATCTTAAGATCACTTCCACAAGTTATGAGGAATATGAATATAAGACCTTTTGTGTAGGAGACTTACTACTCTCTCCATGTAGCATGGGTCCCTAAATATGAAGAAAGATAACCCTATTATCTTTCAGTTCAGATCAATGGCCTTTACTAATACAGGTCTACTATTAGTGGAGTACTTTGATGAGCCCTATGATTCATAGCTTATTCTAGATAAAAGGCCCTTGAATTCCATAAACAAAAGTACCCCAACTTCAGAAGATGTTACAAAATATGAATTATCAAGGAAAAGGACTACAAAGACATGAACAAGGCAGGCTTGAACCTATAGGATTAAAAAAACCCAAAACATCTTGGTTTGAGGTACAAAACTCTTGACATCAACCTAAACAATATCATTTTGGACACTTCTTCAATTCCTAAGGAGTCTTCTTCTAATGAAGAATTCAAAATAGGATCCATTTATATTCTTTATGAAGATTTTATTGCCACTAATATCTTCCATGACACCACCATCTCCACCATTAATATATCCCTTTGTTACCCTACCTTGATAGATTGGGATAAAAAACATGAGCCTTTTTTGATATGTTTTAGAGTGATGATGCCATTATATAATATTTGGGAGCATGAGACTCTATGCCATTAAGAGATCACAAGAATTGATTCTCTATTAATCTCAATAAGTCAACCTATTTTAGGGAATAGCAAACATCCCTCAATGAAATTGAATAAGAGGAGTACGATGATGAAGATCCCTCTCAAAATATGGAGGACTTTTCACTCATACTTGATGAATTAGAATTCTATTCAGAATTAAACATAGATATCCCTGATGATTTTGCTTCAAAAATCTAGGATCTACCATCATCCCCCAATGTATCTTTAGGACCAGTCACCCTCCCTCATCATGGAGGTTATTTAAGTCAATATTAGAACATAGTAAAGTCCTAAAATTGTCAAATTGGGGGAAATTATTGCACTCAAGGAGTGATAAATTCTTATTGAGTTTCTCAAAGAGTTTATAGATGTCTTTTCATGGTGTTATTCAAATATTCCAAGGCTTGATCCATCCTTAGTAGTGCATCATCTAGTAGTCCATCCTAATGCAAAACCAATCAAGAAAAAAGTTCACAAGATTCATCCTAAGGTGGCTTTGTTAGTTAAATAATAATTACAAAAAATATTGAAAGCCAATTTTATCCATCCTATTGATTATTTTGACTGGATATCTAACATTGTTCCCATGTACAAACCACAACATGGAATCAAGATTTGTACTGACTTCTATGATATCAATAAAGAATGTCCTAAGGAAAACTTCCCCTTGCCAAATATATACATGATCATGGACTCCATCATGGGTTATGATATTTTATCCCTCATGGATAGGTTCTTGGGTTATAATCAAATCAAAATTGCACCAAAAGATCAGCATAAAATAGAATTTATCACTCGATGGGGTAATTTTGGTTATCAAGTGATGCCTTTTGGTCTCAAAAATTTCAATGCTACCTACCAAAGGTATATGACCATCATCTTCCATGACATGATGCATGACATCATTGAATATTATGTAGATTATATTTTGGGGAAGTAAAAAGTTTAGTCAAAGCATCATGTGGTATTAAGAAGAATCTTTGAGTGATTATATGAATATAAAGTTAGATTGAACTTGAATAAATGTGTGTTTGGAGTCACCTTAGGAAAATTATTAGAGTTCATAAATTCCAAGAGAGGCATTGAGATGGATCCAGTAAAAGTCAAAGATATTGTGTAAATGACTCCTAAAAATCTAAATCAACTCAAGAGCCTTCAAGTCAAGTTGCAAGCCATCCATTAGTTTATTTCATAATTATTAGACAAATGTCACCCCTTCACCCATTTTTTGAATAAGGGGACTCATTTTAATTGTAACTCTAAGTGTCAATAGGCTTTTGACAATCTTAAGCAATATCTGGTAAAGCCTCTAGTCTTATCACCACTAGTCACAGGAAGGCCTTTGCTTTTATATATATTTGCAACACCTTGTGCCATAGGGACTCTTTTAGATTAACACAATTATAAGGGCAACGAACAAGCAATCTAGTATCTCAATCTAACATTGATTTCCTATAAGCTTAATTATACCCCTATTGAAAAATCCTACTTAGATGTTGTCTTTGCATCACAAAAACTTTGGCATTATATGCTCAATAGCCAAGTTCAAATCATAGCCAAATTTTATCCCCTTAAGTATATGCTATCAAAATATGCTCTAACTAGTAGGATGGCCAACAAGATAATGTTGTTAAGTGAATTTGATATAGAATACATCAATCAAAATGATATCAAAGGACAATCAATCATGGATAAACTTGTAGAATCACCCCTTATAGATACCAAGCCTCTTATCATATCCTTTTTGAATGAGTCCATATTGACCACTACAAAATCTAATAGCTGGAAGTTATATTTTGATGGCTCTTTTACCACACATGGGTCAGGATCGGGTATCCTTTTGGTAACCCCATAAGGTCACCTCGTCCCTAAATCTTTCCTCCTTGCTTTCCCATATACCAATAATATTTTTGAATATGAGGCCTTAATTGTTGGTCTCCAACTAGCCATCTAGTAGAACATCTAGCACCTTCATGTATTTGGTGATTGATAGTTAATTATCAAACAAGTGAATGAGGAGTTCTAGACAAAGGATGAGAAATTACTTCCATATAAGCAACTCATGGACCAATTAAAGCAAAAATTTTAATTTATCACATTCGAACAAGTACCAAGGGGAAGTAATAAGGAATCCAACTCTATGGCCACTATAGGGTCCTTGATCAACCTTCCAAAATATGTCCTTGAAGGTAATTTTCTAATTAAACATTTGATATTATCAACTCATCAATCCATGGCTCATTTTCAAATATGTGTCATCCATGATCCTAGTCTACCATGGTATCATAACATATATACCTATCTCCATGACAATATCCTACCACCAGACCTTAACCATCACTAATTCAAAGCCTTTATCTATTGCACATATTGTTACACCATCCTTGGCAACATGCTCTATCAATGAGGATATGATGGGACCCTGTTGAGATGCCTGACCTTAGAGGAGGCTACTCTTGTGATCAAAGAGGTCCATGATGGTATATGTGGTGTTCATTTTAGTAGAATGTCCCTAGCCAAGAAGTTACTTAGGACTAGATATTCTTGGCCTACAATGGATCAAGATGCCTGCTAATATATTCATAAATGTGTAGTTTGTCAAAAACATGATAATCTTATTCATGCCCCTGCACAAGAGATGCAACCTATAATGAGCCCTTGGCAATTTTCCAATGGGGATTAGATTTAATTGAAAAGATAAATCTAACATCATCTGATGGGCACAAGTTTATAGTCATAGCTATGGAGTACTTTACAAAATGGGTTGAATCTATGTCATTTATCTACACCATTGGTCGATATCAAAGTTCATCCTAAATCAGATTATTTTCCATTTTGTCATCCCAGCCAAAATCTTATCAGATAATGGTAAGTCTTTAAAAAATCAAGAGGTCAAATATATGTGCAAATGTTATCACATTGAGCAGCACTTTACCACAACCTACTATCCCTAAGGGAATGGACAAGCAGAAGCCACTAATAAGACACTTCTTAAAATTCTCAATAAAATAGTCAATTATGTAGAAAGAAATTAGCATTTGCAATTATACCCTGCACTTTGGTCTTATATAACTAGTGTCTAAACACTTACTTAAGATACTTTGTACTCTTTAATCAATGGAATTGAAGAAAATTTTCCCGTAGAAGTGTAAATCCCCTCCTTATGCATATGTTTACAAGGCATCATTATCGACCATAATCTCAAATAGGAAATTCTACAAGATATTGAAATTTTAGATGAAAAACATCAAAATGCTTTGAATCACCTTTAGGCATATCAAAATAAGCTAAATGAATAATATTGCAAAAAGATCCAGTCCTAAGAATTTGAACTTGGTGATCTAGTCCTCAAGGAAAATCAAAGGAACACTAATGCAGATCAAGACAAAAAGGGAAAATTTGAAGCAAACTAGCTTAGGTTATATATCATTATTGAAAATTTTGGATCAAGAGCCTACAAATTAGCCACACTTGAAGGTGATGAGCTTGATGAGCCTATGAATATCATGCATTTGAAACATTTTTATACTTTAAAATATCTATACACCTCCATATATGAGTCCCCACTCTTGGGGGAATATCCATTATCCTTTTGCTTCTCCCTTTCATTCTATTCCATCATTCTCTAGCTAACCCTGGTCTTAACAGTGGGTGTATATTACATGCTTAGGCATAATCAGGTGATAGGAATTACAAGTTGGGGCAAATCATTAATAGTCATGTGAGGGGAATTTTTTTTAGGAGTCTTTTGGCATATCTCCATCCACTTTTGATAGATCATTCATCTTATTTCTATGACATCATAATACATATCCCAATTGCATCTTCCATGATGATTATTTCTCCTACTAGCCTCAAGTTGCATATATCCTTGTCTATCCATGTCCACCCTAAGAAATGATCCATAATACCTCACGAATATCATCATTATTGAAGGATCACATAATATTATTACTATAGGACCCAGCATGCCCTCTACAACTGAATCTTGATCATTCATTCTAGGCCCTAAAAATGGTTGTTTATGACTAGATTGGATCCTTGTCTTGTCAGGGAACCCACGAACAATAAACATGCTCTAATCCCTACTGAGTCAGGATCTTGCTCTACCAATTAGAACACATGTGATTACTTCTTGTATTAGCAACTAAACACGAAATTATACCAGAATCAATAAGTAACTAGAAATATGAAACAACACAGGAATTAAGAGACAATACACAATTGTATTATATACATAGAAGAATATACAATAAGGAAGATGCCACTTCTTCCTCCACCTCAAAGGTTCACCACACCTCAAGACCTTCTTCCCTCTCTCTCTCGGTCCCAACAATCAACTCCAATACAGAATTGATGTTCACCTCTCCAACCAGTCAGTAACACGCTGCCAGTTCACCAAGTACACATCTGTACTCCAAGTAGATCCCCTGATCTTTGCTACCTGCAAATCACTAGACCTTACTCACCATGTAGATATCTCTACACCCCCGAAGAACCCTTGTCCTTGCCTCACCAAGTCCTTATGATTCTTCAACCAGTACCCCGGTGGATCAGGGCCTTGACCTTGCAGACCTTGCAACTCTCCCTGATCATACACACTCAGCACCCCTTTGGAACTAGGAGGAGCTACACTAGCTCTCTCTAAAAGCTCTATGGCTTTCTAGCACAAGTTTACAATACATCCCATGAGTCCATATATAGATCTCATGCTTATAATAATTAGACTAACCTAATTACAATAATTAGACTCGCAACTCAAGACTACGACTAGCCTTCAACATGCAAACTAACAGTCTCAAAATAGACTCTCCCGGATTCCTCATGCAAACTGCCTGTTCTCGCACAGGCTGCCGACGTCGGCTCCTCCATGACCGATGTCATCCGACTAGTAACCGACGCTGGTTGCTTCCTCTTGCTATCTGACCGACGTCGGCTGATCAGACCGATGCCATTTTTCCTGCAACTGATTCTGCAACGCTGCTTCCTCCGTAACTTCTCCTGTTTGCATCCTGGTGAAGCTTTTAGCTCCACAACATAACAATCTCCCACTTGGAGATAAATAGCTACACCTGTACCTGTACACCATCTATATTATTCCTTGGCTTGTATCCCTCTTCAAGATCCATCTTGAAGACCAACCACCACACAACTGTGATGCTATCCCTGTCATTCAAGTAACCTGCCACATCCGAACCTACATATCCATGTAGTGAAGAACTTGACCCTGCATAACAAGAAACCCTACTGCTAGTCCCACTGAACTGCCCTCCAGTACTCCTTCCCCGAATTGGCTCCATACTTTCTGACAACCCCCACTAATTGGGAAAACTCAGGCCTACACTAGACCTCATGTGATTTTAAACCCTGTTTCAAGCTAAGCTTGAACTGTCCAGCCCTTGGTGTGCTTTCTAATTTTGCATCCTGCGTAATGAACCTCACCAACACCGTCTTCACATCAGCTCCCACTGGAGATAAAATCTCCATGTCTCTTATGCCAAATAATTTCGCTGCTCCAAATTCCTCATGACACACCTCTGAACTAACCTTACCCTTAGCTCAGCAAATACCTGTATGTACAAACCTACTAGTAAATCACCCACATACAATAACAAGATGATGTTGTGACCATCATCTACCTGGTAAGATAAACACAATAGTTACACTGACATTGACTGAAGCCATGCTTAGTCATCCACCTGTCAAAACCTGTACCACTGTCCTGCAGCTTCCTCAAGACCATATGCCTTGGCCTTCTGTCTCTTGTGTCCATCCACTCTCTTCTCTAAGTACACCAAGGCTTTCCAGTTCTTAAGCCTATCAAATATATCTATCTTCCACTTAAGAACATGCATCTCCTTCCTGCTCATGTGACCAAGCCTACGAAGCCACGTCTCCGCAACAAAAGAAGAATCAGTAATATAAACAAGTAGATAAAGAGTACCTGTTTTCTTACCACCAGCTAATTCAAGTGCATCCGCTATGAGATTTCTTGTGCATCTCTCATCACCCAACCTTTCTGAAGAAATTATCAATATCTCCAAACCTGGGACCTGCATAACCTTCATCAACACCTGTGTGTTGGCTGCCTGCAATTTTAGCTTCACTTCCCCTTTGCCAATTCTTTGGCAAGGCTTACCAGCTCCTCTACCTAGGGCTGCATGGAAAGAGGCAACCGAATCTTTTATCCAAGATTCAACTTTATCCAAGAAACCTCCCAGAGCATCTTGTGCCACATGACCTGCAACATCTGCTTCTTCAGTTCCTTCATGCTGATCTATTACCAACCAACAATAATCTTTTACCTACTCTTTCTTTCCATATGACCGTTGGTGACCCCCTGTGCTTTTCAACTCCTCCATTCTTAGCTTACTTCCTTCTACCATTGCTATACTCCCACTCAATCAGAAACCCCTGTGAGCAACCTGTAATCAACAAACACTACCAGATCTAAAACCACCTGTTAGTAACCCAACCAAAAGCTCTGATACCACTTGTCAGGGAACCCACGAACAATAAACATGCTCTGATCCCTACTGAGTCAGGATCTTGCTCTACCAATTAGAACACATGTGATTACTTCTTGTATTAGCAACTAAACACAGAATTATACCAGAATCAATAAGTAACTAGAAATATGAAACAACACAGGAATTAAGAGACAATACATAATTGTATTATATACATAGAAGAATATACGATAAGGAAGATGCCACTTCTTCCTCCACCTCAAAGGTTCGCCACACCTCAAGACCTTCTTCCCTCTCTCTCTCGATCCCAACAATCAACTCCAATACAGAATTGATGTTCACCTCTCCAACCAGTTAGTAACACGCTGCCAGTTCACCAAGTACACATCCGTACTCCAAGTAGATCCCCTGCTCTCTACTACCTGTAAATCACTAGACCTTACTCACCATGTAGATATCTCTACACCCCTGAAGAACCCTTGTCCTTGCCTCACCAAGTCCTTATGATTCTTCAACCAGTACCCCAGTGGATCAGCTCCTTGACCTTGCAGACGTTGCAACTCTCCCTGATCATACACACTCAGCACCCCTTTGGAACTAGGAGGAGCTACACTAGCTCTCTCTAAAAGCTCTATGGCTTTCTAGCACAAGTTTACAATACAGCCCATGAGTCCATATATAGATCTCATGCTTACAATAATTAGACTAACCTAATTACAATAATTAGACTCGCAACTCAAGACTACGACTAGCCTTCAACATGCAAACTAATAGTCTCAAAATAGACTCTCCCAGATTCATCATGCAAACTGCCTGTTCTCACACAGGCTGTCGACGTCGGCTCCTCCATGACCCATGTCGGCCGACTGGTAACCGATGCCAATTGCTTCCTCTTGCTATCTGACCGACGTCGGTTGATCAGACCGATGCCATTTTTCTTGCAACTGATTCTACAACGCTGCTTCCTCCGTAACTTCTCCTATTTGCATCCTGGTGAAGCTTTTAGCTCCACAACATAACATGTCTCAGTCATGATAAAAACACTTTTTGGCACAATTCACCCCATGCATATATTTCACTTTGTTATTAAGTCCATTGTAAATAATCATTTCCTTGGGTTGTTTATTAAAATCACATGTATATAAATCAACCATCATTACCCTAGTCTATTTTGTCTTCCATGATGTGTATTTTTTTTATCTTTTTATATGTGTGTGTGTTATTATTTATTAAGTCGTTAAGTCTTGTAAATATTAGTCATAAATAGTAGAATTTTATTATCTTGTTGTCTTGTTTATATTTTGTTCTTTTTGATCAAACAAGAATAAGGATTGTCTAAGTGACTACCCAAGCTCAAATTTGGGTACATCACCCAAAATAAAGTTCCCATGCACTATGACTTCAATGTGCCCTTGACCACTATCATGTCAGTGGCCACTTCTACTCACACATGCAATATTAAATTGGATTTCTTACATCTCTAATGGATTCAAATCCCCCCCCATCCCATCCCCCTATTCATACCACTATCCATCCTAATCATCCTAACCTAATATACCATACCCACCCATCTCCTTGGTGTAGGAGGATTTTTTCCCAACAATAATTTGTGAGACACAAAATTAAAAAGAATGGATTATTTTATTAGCACATTGATAAAACATATTTCATGACATTTTCTCATCGCATAATCATAATCATTATATCTAATCCACAAAACCATGACCATTTAATTTTAACATATAATCTAAAACATCTCATTGTTATCAAATCACATCATAATAATCCATAATTAATTAGTGCAAATATCACCTATCAATGTTCCCATCACATAATCATATAATCAAATGTATAAACATCTAACATCAATATCTAATCAATAACTCATACAACATCATAAGCATAATCATCCAATCACATAAATCACATCTATCTATGTATAAAAATCACATCATCTAACTCATCTATTCCAAAACATGATCATAATCCATATAATCACCATGCATCACATCATATATCACAAAAAAATCATAATCACATATAACGGTCCATAATGTCCACATGAAGTCCATGTCAAAATATATAAGTAAAAATATGGGCCCCATGGGAATCAAAGTGCTATAATATACAAAAAGCCATCCAATGATATAAGTCTCATTTATCAAAAAATCTTGACTATGGTCCAGGAGGTCCCCTAAGAGATTGGTGTACTAACTATGAAGAACTAGATTTAAATGTCATTGCACGTCACTCAAGTGGCACTGCTTCCTCATATAGGTCTCTATAATATTGAGCTTCCTATGCCAATCATGTAATCTACCTCATAACCACTATCATCCCCCTCTCTATCACAGTTGCATCCCCCTCCTCCTTGGCCCTCTTGGCCACCTGCACCTCTCCCATCAAATCCCTCACCCTAACCTATAACTACCCAATCTGACCTTGTAAAGTCATAATTTGTGCATCTCATCTCTAGATCTAACTCTAAAATACCACTATTTGGGCCTCTCTACTCTAGATTTGGGCATCTCTACTCTAGATGTGTCCCTATAATGTATCCACCTACCCCTGTAACCCTATGACATATCCCTATGCATTGGCCAACTGGCCATCCCTCTATGCTAGTTATCCCTATATGTGCTAATCATGTCTCTCTCTCTATAGTATCCTTGTAATCTCTGAGGCATAAGACTATACCTCTCTCTTGAGCCTCTCCAATAATGATCACTCATCCTCTATTAAGGGTGGTTGGGATGGTCTTACCTCATCTCCACCTCCACTCCATCTAGTCTACACCCCACTCCCCCTCCCACTTGCACTCCATTCCCTCCAGTCTATCCTACAACCTCTATCTAACCCCCATTTGGGCCTCTTTGATCTCCCCCATCCATGTCTATGGTATATGGTCCCCCATCCTACTAATCATATACCAAGGCTTGTATTCTCCTCACTTGCCTCCTCCCAAGTCCAACATGTGTCTGTATTAGCCTATGCACAGCCCCCTCCTCATTTTAGGCCATCTCCTGAGTAGCTTGAATGGATACCTTTGTATCCACCAAGTAGTATATGCTTCTATAACACCAAGATTCAAGATTAGCATCTAGTAATCCCATGCTACTAGGTAAATACTCTCATAATCAACACGTTTTAATTCCCTATCCACAAGTATCCCCCATTGAACCCTATCTCTATCACTATGGGCAAATAGGTGCTCCTCACCTAGCACATCATGTGCTCTCCCAAACTATCACTACACCCAATCAAGTCTATAATGCTTAATGATATAGTCTCATCATCCCATAAGATAAAACTTTATCAACATAAATTGGGTGACATTCACCTCCTCAGCCCATCTAAATGGCACCTATCTATATGGCATCCATTTAATGTACTTTGGATGCAAGCTATCTAGTGCATGTCTATAGAATCAGATTTCTCCTATATGAGATATTTGTACCCCCTAAATAATATACCAACCAAATATTATGGGCTCATGGGGATATCTATCTATATGTGCACCCAAGGGATGTGATATAGTTATGTGCTCTCAGCTCCATATCTGTAATAATAGAGATGGGCCCAAGATCGTAGCTCCCCTATATGCTCCCATGTACAGCTCTCAATATAAGTGTGCCAATACCACTAGACCCTAGGCAAATACTCGATAGTCCTACACCATATCTAAAATTACATCCCCCAGTCTTAAGTGAAACCATTGCTTGTTCTTGTCTAGTAAGAGTATGTTAGTCACAAGAGACATCACCACCAATGTCAAATTGTCAATCATGCCCTCCCTCAGGGCCCTATCAATGTCTACTCATGCATCTCACACTCCAATCTATAGCCTCCTAGGCAGCCTCTAAACTGTAAGATTGAGGGTGTGTGGCCATCAATATATCTTGTGGCCTCTCATAGGAAGCCAAAAAATATGAAACATGTACTCTATGGTGATGACCATCTCCCCCATCATGAAGTAAAAGGTACTCATCTCTGAGTTCCACCTTTCTACCAAGGTTTTGATCAATGCTATGTCAATCCTTACTACTAGCATGGTCACAACATAGTATAGGTTGATCAACTCTAGCACACCATACTCTTCTAATGTTAGTAAATGCATCTCATGCAAAACCTGGGGATGTCATAGTCGATATGCTATCACTTATAACTCCTCCTACACCAATCATGCATCCTAACACATTGTGATCATCTCATCACATTTATCCTTACCCTATCTTATCTCATCATCCTAACACATTATCCAACCCATATATTCAATCCTTTCTAACTTACCCATATACCCCATCAACTAAAACCCCCTCATCTCGTTACCCTAATCCCTAACCTACCCTTACCTAATCCCATCCATCCCCTATACCTTATTCATGTGACCTTCATCCCTCTAACTTATCCTACCTTAATTTAATTTATCCTAACCTAATCTACCCTCAACCCCATTCACTCATCTACCCTAAGCCCTTCATCTTGTTCACCCTCCATTTCCTAACCTCTTTCATGCAATCCCATCCATCCTAACCCCCATCCTACATCCTTATTACTCTCATTCCCATAAACCCCCTAAACCCCCTATCTCTCTAACCTCCATCCTAACATCTCCTACCTTACCCTAATTCTAACTCACCCCTTATTATTTTCATTAGCCAAATCCTATCCTGACTAACTCACTCACCCTAAGTCCTTACCTTAACTAACTCACTCCTATCCATCACCAATTCCCCCTAAGTTTGTAACCTAATTTCTCTAACATCATCCTATTCCTATCCACCCACTAACTATCCACTCATTCACCCTAAGTCCCTAGACTAGCTAACTTGATCCTATTCAACCACCCCCTAACCCTTTACCCTACCAACCAGAATACTGCTAATCATGACATATCCTTTACTAAAAAAATCAACAATATTACAACTCAAGTTTCATGGTTTTGCATAACCATGACTGTAACCTCATGGTTTTTCAAAACTATATTCACCTCTTATGGTATTACAATATTGTTAATCACTCTTTGTGGTATTTCAATATTGTGAGTCACTTGTTGTGGTATTATAATACCACATTTCATGACCATAATATCACAACTCATGGGCACAATATTGCCATTGAGGGCATTGCCCTTAGTTGTAGTATTGTACCCATAAGACATACAAGTAATAAATGAATAAATAAATGCAAAAATTTATAGGCTAGGGATTGACTACATACTGATGGTCCCATGTTAGTTAGCCTATGGTGCTCTCTAACCCTCTCTCTAAAATGTGACACATGTGGGATGCGTTCCATGGTTTGAGCTCCAGAGCAACAAAATCAATGAGGGTAAAAGTAAAAATGGCCCTTTTCACCCCCCCTTCATCCTATTTTACCCCCCTCTTTTACCCTTCATCAACCATTTGACCCCTACTAAACCCATTATCCTACCCTCGTTTCCTAATTTCCATCCCCATTTCATAATCTATTATCTTATTTAATCATCATTTATCATCCCTAGGTCTCTCAAGCCATGGCCTTCCATATCCCTGTTATCCATCCTAATCCCAATTTAAAACTACATCAGCCTAAGGTATCCTAAGGCAGTACCTGGTCATGGTTTTATGCCCAGGTTAGCCACTATTAACCTCCAATCTCGTCCCATCCAAATGGGTCACTCGATATTATTACATCATTTTAATCTATAGATCTCACAAAAAGTGGCTTATTTTTCATAATCACCCATCAAATATCATCCATAGGCTCCCAGTCATTCCTATCATGTCTTTACCACAAGAATTATCATCATCTTGTGGCCTATCTCATCTTTCTTACCCTAGACAATGTCTATGTCTTGAAAATTCAAGTCTTAATCAACTGGCCTCCTTTCTAGGCATGGGTCATTTGTATATAACTCATCTTTCAAGTCTTGTCCACTTTATCTTATAGCACTTATGCTTGGGGAATCTCAATCATAGCTACATCAACACTTGGGGCATCCCAAACCCTCATCATTATCTTGGTCCTATCCCACCCTGGGGCTTTATGTTTTAGTGACCATTTGGCTTGTTTCTCCCTGCACGCTCCCTCGAGGGGGCATCATACCTACTAACAACCTTCCCATCCATGAAATTATTTTACTTTGAAAATCTATTACTCACTCCACTTCTCTTCACTTTTAATGCCCTTTCAAAGAGAGGCAAAATGTATGCACCTAAATCTGCTTTCCCTAATAATCCTATTAAACCCACTAATTTAACCCATAACCATAGCCCTAGCCAATTAACTAATATCCTAATTCCTAACAAAAATTCCCAGCATCCCATGAACCTTACCATATCCTTCTAAACCAATTAATCACTCTATTAACCCACTAACTAGCCTACTTAACAACTAATCTACCCACTAGCCCACTTGATAATTTAAAATTCCTTTTATTCACCTACCTCATAGCTACCCTACCACCCTAGCCTTTCCTACACCCCTATGAATCCTAAACCTCATTATCTCCCACCTAAACCTCCATTATCTCTAAACTAATCAAGAAACCTCTAGAGCTAGGGAAGCTCCTCCAAAGTTATAGAAGTCTCTAAACTAGAGGCTTATAAAATAATTTAAAATTCCCTAAATTATCCTCCACCATCCTATATAAACCATGTTTGGGATATGGCCAAGCTAACTTATAAAGTAATAATCCTCCATTATACTCTCATAACTAGCCATTATCAAGCATCCTCACACTCTTGTCAAGCCATCAAACAAGCCAGAAAAGCCATTAGATCCACTTGGAAGCTTGACTCAAGCAATCCACAATCAACTATTTTTGCATTCAAATTAGCTTGGAGATCTTGGAGAGGAGTTGTAAGGGACAAAAGGATGGTAAGAATTCCATTTTAATTATCTGATTGTTCCTTTATCCCCTTTTTTGATGTTTTTTGTGTTCTTGAGTTTTTATTACTAAATAGAGTAATCTTGTGAATAACTTAAAATACGATCACACACCAAGAGCACCCAAAATCCATTAAGGTCAAAATCATCTATCTTTGAGAAATAGGTCATAACTAATAAAATGTGGGGTTTCAAGCCCTAAAACCACTTCCATGTAGAAGCAAAAAAAAATTTAAGGGGGTCCCTTTTGGGTCACCCTTTAGGCCATCTAATTACCTCAATCAATTGTACAAAAAAAATATTATATTTCTAAAAATTTTGGTTAGAAAAAAAATAATTCGGGGATAAAACTATATAATATAAATTTGAGAAATTTTAAATAATAATAAAATTACTTTTAAAACAATTTGTAAAATATATATATATATTTGAAAACAACCACCAACAAAAATATCAAGGGATGACAATAAGTTACATGATGCGATCAACAAGGGTTGACTTCCCACTTAAAAGGGGAGTGGCATAGGGTTAGCCACATGGATTAAAGGCCACACTTCCCCACTAACCACCAATGTGAATGGTCTAGCAACATGAGACATGAAAATAACAAGATTTCCCTACATGGATGGGCCCACCCTTATACTACTTGCTCACATTGTGCTCACACCCTTTTTTTCTTATTACGTAGACATGTGGGGAATCATTGGCTAAGCCACATTTCCCTATGAAAATGGGTATATCCTACAAGAACGGCCTTATGCAATGGAAAAGTGCCCTATAGACAACTAATTTTCAAATATTCACCACAAGCTCTAGACAGCTCCTAAAATTGAAAAAATAAATCTTACATGATCATAAAATCATGTTTTTCAATATAAAATTATATTTACTATATACTTACATGTTTGACACCTTATGGATTGTGTGCATTACTTACTTCAAGTGTGTGCATTTTATAAAATAATTTGAGGTCATTTATAATTTCAACTTACAAAACTCATTAAAATTAAACCATGGCTCCAAAATAATTTTTTGAAATGCTACAAATCATGGTAGATTCATATATATATATATATATATATATATATATATATATATATATATAGGTGAGTTTTAAATATAACAAAAACTATGAAAAGTAAACTAGCCCTTTAGGACCTAAAGGGTTGTTTACCATTTTAAGCACTTCAAGTGAAAATCAAATAATTTTCTTTGTAATAATGTCTTTTAACCAACAAAATAGTATTTTATTACTAACGTTTATAATTCAAATAATTTTTTTAAATTAAAAAGTCCATAAATTAAAATTTAACCTCTTTTCAACAAGGGTACAAGGAGTGTCACAATGTTTTGTAACCTCAACAACATCACATTTCTCTTTCTCTTTCTCAACACTTCTAAGCTAAAACAATTAAATTTTCATGGCTCCCAGCATCCAACCACTAATTATATAAAAATAAACAAAAATAAGATGAGAACCAGTCCTCAAGCTCCATGTTCCAAAGTAACCTGCAAAGCCAAACCAAATAGAGGCTCACCTCCTAACCATTAATATTATCATTAGGTGATTTCCATAGGAATCCCCCATTCCAAAGTCTCATCTTTAATCAAAGTTAGTACCAAGAATGTTAGGGCAAGGTAAAGTAAGGGTAAGCAAAGTTGACAAGCATTTGTAGTTGGCTTATCTTATCAACCTTCCCTACAAGCTAGGTATTCCTAATACCATCTAATCAAGAAGAACATGAAACCATTTCAATAAATACACAAATTCAAATCATTTGAAACACCAGGCGGAAACAAGAGATTTCAATATCTAACAAGACTCATAAATCACCCATATAAACAAGAATTGTTACTCTCCACTTGATGGGTTTGGAGAAAGACTTTGGAATGCCTCTCCTTGCCCAAACCCTTTTTCCATTGTCAAGGGAGGACTTTAGAAAATTTTGGTATTCCTATTACCGAACCCCATTCAAAAGAGTCATGTAGGAGGACTTTGGTACCTTGTTCCCATGCCCAAACCCTATCAAATAATGTAAACAGCATGCCCACAAGATAAGCTCATTTGGGCAGCATAACAATACAATTTTAAGTCAATTAAAAGACTATCAAAATAAGGGAAAATAAAGGGGGTTTATGGGGTGTGGATGGGGTTTAGCATCTTCAAGCTCTTCGAGGGCCAAAAATAAAATGGTTTCCAAAGGCACAACTGTGGAAAACAAACAACCAAAAAGGGGCAAGTCATAAGGTTATACAAACCCTTTGAAAAGCTTAAAGAAATAAAGAAATAAAAAAATTACAAATAAAATTACAAAAATCCATTCATGGGTGTAGTGAGGTAGCATACCTTGATTCCTCCACTTAATCCTAAGACCTCCTTCAACTATGTCTTGCTACAAGAAATTTTCCTCTACTTCAAGCTCCTTCTTCGCCTTCTAGTTTAAACTCTCCTCTAAAACTTGAAATAATGGCAGGAAGGATTGTCCTTTTCTTACAAGGAAAACACTTATCTTCTTAATCAATGGAAAAATGACACTTGTCCCTTTCTATTCTTTAGCCCTTCCTCCAAAATATTCTTATGCATTTACTTCTCTTACAAACCCATACCCTGCTCTTACAAAACATAAGGGCAAACATGGCTCTCCCATGCTCAATAAATGTTTCTTCTTTCCTATGTCATAAAAGATATGGGTTATTTTAAAAGCTCCTTTAAGACTCCTAAAAATGTCTTAGTCCTACCTTTTGGTCAAAAGGCTCTAAATTCACCTCAAAATATTTATTTTTCACTTTATACAACCTTATAACTTTACTTTCTTTTTTCGTCTGAATATTGGTAAGTGGAAATTAAATTTGACTCCATATTCATCCTTTGAACTCACTAGAAGGTTCAAGAATTCTTGAGGCATTGGTAAAAGGGGTGTAAATAGTGTCAGGTTGGCCCTGAATGCCAAAGTTAAAAACTATCTAATAAAACATAATTAGGACTAAATTTTAATCAATGGTTTCATATAGGACACTACACAGTTAATAAAAGTGTTACATGCATGCTTAGTGTAATCCTAGTTCCCTTGCATGGCCTCTTGTAATATGCACAACATTGCACATGTAAAATTGCTCTATCCTAGGAAAGTTGAAACAACTAAATGTAACAATGTCAACAAGCATGCATCAACATGCAACACATACATAGAAGCATCTCAAAACACATCTCAATATCTCAATGAGGTAATATCATTATGTAAAAATTCAATCACCCATATGCGTAATAACACATTAAGGATGTGTTTACTCTACTAGTAAGATCACACAAATATGCATATCAATGAACAAAATGAAATCGACTAGATCTACTAAGAACATCATCTAAAACTAACATATGAATAGTACTAATGTAAGTAAATTAAGAACATCATTTATGTAAAAATCCATTGTCTAAGTATCATAATATCATAAAAATACATCTCATGCATAAAATAATAAATACAATATGACATATTAGGTCAAGTACAAAATAGTGGAAGATCCAAAACTAGCACTAGGAAAATTGGGCCTCACAATGCACATGCCCTTTGTAGGTCTACATGAGCATTAGAGTTCGGGGAACATTGGAGTTGTTGAAGAAGCTTCAAGAATGTAGAATCTTCTATATTCCTCCATGCCTTTATGTTTGTTTTAATTTGATATTTATGCCTACACACATCAATTTTTGGTAGACACCTAATTTAGGTGTGGGAGTAGTTATTAGTTGTAGAATTGTATAATTTTGGTACTTGTGTTTATTTATTATCAGCTCATATTAGGCTCTTATTAATGTGTTTTTTTTATGTCTCTCATCTCCTTCCTCCTCATTTCCTCTCTTTCCTCCCCTCCTGTTTCCCTAGGTTTCAGGGACCCAAAACTTTATAGTGTATGGTTTTAGGGTGGGCCCTTGTGGCCCTTGTTTTGGGTCTCTTGTATCATGTGTTCCTAATTTGTTGACATTTCTCACCCATTTTGTGTTGACTTGCATATAAATAGGGTCCTAATTTTAATTAGAAAAATCTATAAATATACAAGTGCATTAGTGGATATAGAAAAAAGAATTGAATGAATCCATCCATCAAGAGATCAATTGTAAAAAGTGTTAAAACAATTAATTCAAGAAAAATTGAAGTATTTATTTATTCACCATTCATTCATTCTAGCATGCCTCGTTGTTTGGACCCACTCTATGCTATCTATTTATGATGATTATTTCTAGATTCACATGAAATCAAATATTCCTATCAAATTGTTCGTCACTTGTTACAACAAATTTTTTTTATGAAATTAAGTCTGATTTAAATGTTTTAATTTAAATATTTTAAATCCAATTAGGATTTTTTTGCAATGTTTATAGGTAGAAGTATTTCATTTTGATGTAAACCCATTTACTTACACTTAATAACTTTTTCAACTAAATGAGAAAAAAGAGAATGGAATGGTTTGCAAGTTCCCAAAGGCCTTAGTTTTTATTCAATGTCCAAGTGTATTGGTATCAAATCCAAAAACTCACGTATGCAATTATATCATTTTTGTATATCTTTTATATATATATATATATATATATATATATTATTTTTTTTTATTTTTTATTTTTTTTCTACATTGATGTGTGTGTTACTACATACACAATTCAAAATGGGACAAAATGTAACACCTAAATATGACCTCATGATATTATTTAGTATTAATTTATATTTAGGACATTTATTTTTCATAAGTTAATTTAGTTCAAATTGGGTAATTTGGGCCTTCTTGTTAACTTTCACCTTGCTAAAACCCTTCTTCTATCTTGTCCTTATCTTAATTTTTGCTTTGGTCCCGCTTTAAGTCAAGTCTATGTTCACCTTTGAAGATCATGATTGTTGGAAGTCAACCTGAGTGTTAGTAATGTTTACTTTGAATCTAAATTTCGCCTCTAAATGGATAAGTATTATAATTCATTTAAAACAAGGGGGATATATTGATAGACAACATTCTATTGTGCACTCACAAGTATTCTAGAGAGATCAAACAATTATTCGAACATTTTTCATTGTATGAAGCTTGTCTTTCCAATGGAGCACTTTTGACACACGATGAGGAACTTGAAATATCTTTGGAGTTATTATTATTTATCATTTATTATTTTTTCTATTAAATGGTTTCCACCATTAATTTTGTGTTCTAAAAAGTACGAAAATAGTTTGTTGTTCACCTAATTTAACGCATGCCTTTAAAGCTTATATTATTTTCCAAAACATTCAAATATTACAACCATTGTAGAGTAAAAAGAAAAACTATTTTGTAAGTACACATTACAGAATCCAAGTAAAGATCCCAAGGCAAATAAACCTCAAATAGTAAAAAAAAAGAGAACATCTATTTCTTTCTTGTTTTACGTGTTATCTTATGGGAAGGGGAATAGACATTGTTTATTGCATTTTACATCTGTCAAAGAAACATACTTAGAGAGGTGGTGCAATTTATCGTATTAACAATATCATCATAGCAATAAGAAAAATATGAACAAATAAAGCAAAAATAACCAAGCCTATCACCTTAAAACTCTACCATCTTTATGAATAATCGCAATGGGCCAAGTGCAGCATATTCGTAAGTAAATACACTTAGTATCATACTAACATATTTTGGTGCACGACTCCTTCAAGATAGTCATAAGATGTTTCCCCCTAAGTCAAGAGACGACTTAAGTTTACCAACTTCAAATGAGCGCAATGAATTAAGTGCGACATAAAATAAATTTTTAAACAAATGTTGTATAAATTAAGGCTAATATTTACAAATGGAGGACATAAATCCGAGAACCAATTACCAAGGATGATATTGATACAACATGGTTGTGACCACCTGCTCAATGACCATGAAAGATGGCAGATAAAAGGCCATGCCCCTGTGAAGAACATCTATCTCAACAACTAAGTGGGCCACATCATTTCGGAGCTTTGACTGGGTTTAGCTATTTGGCGAATATGGGTTGTTCTTTCGTTACAAACAAGAAATTACATATCTTAATAAAGACGTTAATTCCCTCAAAAGAATAGCCCAAGAAAAATGATTCCGTTCCTTGAGGGCTCTGTCAAGGCCAAAGGCATAAAACTCTAGCTCTTGCAACTAAGATTTTCGGCCTGTAGTTGAAAATCCAGATGGCAGGGGATTTCAATCCCTAAAAACATTATTTGGTATAGGCCCATTACTACCCCCAACATCTTAAATACTCTTGAAGAGAAAATGGATTGTAAAATGTTATTAAGAAGATTTGCAGGCTTAGATAGCTAGCTAAGTGACGCTTACCATCAAACAACCTCTAAATTAAACTAGTGTACTAGTTACAACACTACTATTATATTGTATTGGTATACTAGTACTATAGTAATAGTAGACTATATACTAATACTAATAGACTAACACTATTATACTCTATGATACTTATAGATTGTTAATATATTAGCATAATAGTAATATATTATTATATAGAAATAATTAAGCTAGAAGTTTATATGGTGGGGCGAAGCCTTAGATTAGTATCACAAGAGATAAAGAAAAAAGAATATTTGGTTTCCACATGCTAGCATGGTTTAAACATCTAAACATGAAATTAATCTAATAATGTTTAAAGGCAACTTGGGAAATTTAACTGTATGGTATGGGTAAAACAGCAATCACAGAGCCACGAGGAGGACGGGGCGTGTTATGCGCAGACATGTTAAAAGGAACTACGCCGTTATGAGCACCTCCGGTATGCTCCATATGAAGGGGAATATTATGAACCCCAACAACGTTAAGAATGGCCCAATTGCTTGAATCATCAGCGCTTCACCAAAGAGGCCCCCAGAGACTTCGAAGTAGATGAGGAATATTAAGGGGATGAGCTTGAGCTTCTTCGATTTTGACTCTGTGTGTTCGATCCCCAACCCTGTTGGGGTACCCGTTTCTTCTTTAGCTTGTGTTGCTAATGAGGCTACTTCATGGTTGCCACCCCCTGCAACTGGTTGTGAAGAAGGACCCATTCATCAGTCTTTGAGGGAAAACTCAGTTTTATTCACTTGCAACATAAGCATAACACAAAAAATATGTCAGTGTTGTAGAGAAGCAAGCCATTGATGCCAAAACTCATTTCAGTGTCGGGAAAGGAAGTTGGCATCATAAGACAATATGTGCCAAATATTGAATTGCATTTAGTATCAACAATTTTTGTGCCAAAACAGAACATCAACTGAGGCGATGGTGCCAAGCAAATATAGATACTTGGTAATTTTCACAACAAGCCATTTTTCACAACCTTTTAACTCAATCATGTGTGAAACTTTCAAAATGATCAAAGAATCATTGGCTCTCTATTTCATGTATAAAAAATGTAAGAAAATATTTAAAAATTGCAAAACTAAATACTTTGATTATGGAAATTTTGAAAGCATTGAAAAAAAACTCCATTCTAGCAAAAGATTAAGAAATAAAACATTATAAAAAGTACACCCTAAAAAAAAAAAACATAATGACAAACCAAAAAGACAAAATGGGAAAAACATTACCAAAATATAATAGGATTTGGTTTAACATTATTTAAACTAAAATGACATAATATGACAAAGATTGCTAAAATTATAAATCATATATCAAACTTTTTTAAAATATAAAATAAAATGATACGAGGCCCAACATTGACATGAGGAGTTAGAGATGGTTTTCCAGATTGGTTTTGCAGATTGGCCGTTTTGACATCCTAGATAGCGTTTCTAAATTATATAATGAGAAATGGCATATAAAATAGAATATAATATACATTATTAAATCACATCGACCATTCACTAATCCTTGGCTCAACACTAGAAGAGAGCAGAGTCGACGCATGGGCGGCATTGTCATGACCTTCGACCGTACAATCATTTATGGCATGGCATTTGGTCATTAATCTGCTACTGCACTGCCATATCCGTAGGTTAAGTGGACATTTTGGTTCTTACAAAGTTTACAACTAATGCAATGCCTTGCACACCTCATATAAAGAAAATAAATTGAAAGGAAAACCTACCATGTAATAGCCAATGAGGAAGGATAGTAAAGAAATTATAGCAGTAAATATTTTGAGTTGTAAAAGTCCAATACCTGGCAACTATCATGCAGACTACCCACTCGCAATGCCGTTGAAGAAGCACATATAGCGTGTTTGGAGGATCGTATGGAAGAGGGGTACAAAATATGCTTAGCTCTAGCTGCATCCATAAGGATCTTGCTGAGGGTCTGGTCACCTTTGTGTGGAGCTCTCACATAAAAAACATAGTAAGTCCATTCCAGCGGTTTAGGAGCCAAGACTCTGTATAGGGAGAGGACATTGTACCACTTGGGGATGCTCACCGACCGCTCTCATATGCATGCACCATTAACAATGGCCTTTGCACACTCCTCCGCGTACACAATCGGCGAAGGCCTCACTTGCATCTGAAGCCAAGTGAATCTAATCTTATTCAATAAAATAATAGGTGGATTCGATCTTAAACAAAAACAAGTGGATTTGATCTCCCTATTCCATAAACAACAAGATTCGAATGTGTTTTATATATTTTATCAATGATGTATTTGCGTAGAGCCTTAAATTTGCCTTAAAACCCATTTAAAAGAGCCTTTTCTACTTAAAAATGGCCCCAAATTAAGTTGTTTATGCATCATTAAGGCTTATTCCCTCCATTTTATGAAACGCAATGGAGAAATTTATTAGTGCTTTTTACTATAGTTTTCGTGAACCAAGCCATGTCATTGTTTCGATAGGTGGTGTGAAATGTGTCGGTTGACATGAAGAAATATACATGACCGCACCCCAATCCACGCCCGCATGAAGAAATATTTAATATATTATAGGTCATTTGTAATTTCTTATTGAGATTTATGTTTTATGATATTGTTATTTTTTAATTATTTAACTATTACTTTTTAATAGTTGATATATTATCATTTTATTATATTGTAATAGGTAATATATATTTATAATATTATATATATATATATATATATATATATATATATATATATATATATATATTTGTAATATATATTATATTTAATATAATATTATATTTTTTATTTATTATTATATTATATATACAATTAATTAATTTAATATTACAATTTTGTAATTATATTATATATTTTATTTTATTGTTTCATATATTTTATTATATTATTACATTTTATTATATTAGATATGTATATCTAATATAATAAAATGTAATAAATATATATATCTTATTACATTTTATTATATTAGACATTTTAATATTGAAGTTTAACCTTTTGATATTAAAATTTATGCTTGTAAGTATTACTATCACATTTCATGAATACATTAGTTGAAGTATGGAAAATGTCATGGTAACATTTTTACTTACAAAAAAATTTGGAGGGCAAGAAAAGGAAATTTCCATCCTCGAGGAGGCAACAGAAGAAGAGTGCATGACTGACAAGTAGTCAACCTCCTCACTTGCTATGAATCGCAAACAGGGTCCTTCGTTGTGCAACGGAATTAGTGAGGTCTCCCTAGAGTCAAAGAATAACAATAAAAACAAGAGCATTGGGGAGGCAGCAAAGCCTCCAGCATCACAATACAAGGGTGTTGTTCCACAACCCAATGACCGTTGTGATGCCCAAATTTACGAGAAACACCAGCGGGTCTACTTGGGCACCCTCTACACAGAAGAAGATGATGCGAAGACCTACAACGTCAATTCCATTTGCTTTGAAGTACTAGTAAGGCGTTGGGTTAACTATTTGTAAATAACTATTTAGTCTAATAGCTATTTGTGATAAGCCCAACGATTGTCATTTAACCACTGAAAGAGTTTTGCAACGTTCTTTGAAGTATTCAATTCAACAATATCTGTGAGACCCAAAACAAAAAATAAAATAAAATTGGATTCATGCAGGAAAAAAATAGTCCGCCATAGTTCCACATGGACATATTTATGTACAAGAATTATAATCTAAAGACTTTATGCAATTACAAGAGACATATATTTTTATGTTTCTTGAATGCATTTTTTCTAATTATGTTGAAGTTATTACCCAGCACTATATAATGTGAGAATTTCTATATGTGCCCCTCTAATATTATTTAAAAGTTAATTGATTAACTATAATGCTCTCCTACAATGATTTCTTATATTAAAATGTTGTTTTCGTAGCAAAGAAATCTTCAAGGTATGAGCAGAGTTTAAAAGTAATCTACCACAATATAACACATTCAAAAAATGAAAATAACACTTACTGAATATAATTACAAAAAAAAATTCAATTCTTACAACTTTCCTTGCACCTGTGGGGCAACTGCTAGTATATATTAAACTGTAATAATACTAGTCTGTAAGTCTACAAGTAAAACAGAAAACCCTCGTGAGTAATGCACCTGTTATCAAACCTTGATGTAAATGAAAAGCTTGAATGATACCTTTTAATGTTTTAGTGGATGGTGCAGAGATTCTTAAGGAAACCCTGTAAAAGCAACCGCATATTCATTGTTACGGTAGATTGAAAATCCAATTTCGTTGTAATAATAATAGCTATCGTGACAGTGTATGCCAGTAGAAAATAGTTAGCTATTTTAGAAGACAAACTTTTATTAGTACCATACACAGGGTAATAAACTTCCATACTAATAATCTGATGTATCATTTTATGTTCTACAACGTTGATGGGGAGCTTTAATAACCCATTTGTATGTTTATTTTTGTAAAGTCGACAGATATAGTTATTGATTTTATTAATAACATATATAAAATGAATCCGTTACTTTGCTAAACCGACGTCGTATTTACCTTCACAAGATAAAAATATCAACTCTAAACCATCAGCAATGCACATATAATCCCTCTCGAACTCCTCCAATACAAATCTATGTTTGTTAAGAGCAACATTCCCAGTTTATCATTTTTTCCTTGCATTGGGGATCCAAGGTCAACCCAGTGGCGGATTCAAAAGGGGCTTGCCGTCCCAACACCCAGGTTTTGAACCGGATGCGGATTCGTGAGCAGTTCCCCGTCCCAACGCTGAGGGTTCGTCCCTGGGCACCCGAGTGCGACTAGGGTTCTTCCCAACTAAAACTCCTCCGATACAAATCTTTGTTTGTCAAGAGCAACGCTATTGGTTCATCATTTTTTCCCTACATTGCAGATCTGCATTTGAACCAAGGGTGGATTTAGAGGCAATTCATCATCCCAACACTTTGGTTTCGTCCTTAGGCACCCAAGTGCGGCTGGAGTTCTTCCCAAGTAGAACTCCTCAATACAAATCTATGTTTATTAAGAGCAACGTTACCAATTTGTCATTTTTCCCCTGCATTAGGTATCTGTGTTCAAACCAAATGCAGAGTCGAGAGTGGTTCACCATCCCAACACCTAGGGTTTGTCCCTAGGCACCCGAGTACAATTGAGGTTCTTTCCAAAAGAATCTCAACCGAACTGAGCGCCCTGAGACAAACCCTAGGCATTGGAATGGCAAACCCACAATCCACAATTGTCAAAAACAATCAAAATGCATATTTATTTTTTTATTCATTTTCACCAAAACCAATGCAAATTAATAAAAAACACATTCCCAAACCCTAAAAGCCAAGTATAAACAAAAGCAAAAATTAAAAACAACACAAATAATAAAAACAAAGTGGCAAAGAAAAGCACTTGCCTTTTATTTTTCTAATTTTCTCATTGCAAACTTGCCCTCCATTGTTGATGTAGGTTTGAATTTTCATCAAACATCATTCTAATCATTGCTTACGCCCTACGGTGATTGAAGAGCGCATTTGCTGTCAATGCTATTTTATATTTTGATGTTTATCAATATCTGTTTAATGGTCATCAATATCTATTTAATGGTTATCAACTTATCAAGATGCATATTATTTGGTTAATGACAACGGCACTAATTTCCTATGTATTAGGTTAGAATTTCTTTATTTTTTATATATTTTTTGAACGGACGAACCCAAAACGAACTGAACGAAAAAAAATTGTCACCAACAAACCAAGTTCTTCGAACCCACACCAAAGCCAAAAACGAACTGGTAACTTAGGTTAAGTGTAAAGGATTATGGGAAAACAACCTTTACTCAAATATTGCACTATGATGTGCAACTCGTACAATTTGTTTTAGTTGCATCTTGTTTAAAAGTTTGTTCACATATCAGTTGCTCTCTCTCCTACAAGTTATATACAACTACAAACGCTAAACCAAAACAGAAAAGGCCAAAAAGCTACCCTTGCACCGTTCTGCTGGACTAATCAAAGTATTCTCAGACGACGTTAAAGGAAAACATAAAATTATACACCCTACAGGAAATTCGCAACTTTAAATCTAATAATGCCTTTTCTTCTAGAATTTCCCACATAAGTCAAAAATTTAAAACAGTAATAGATAACTTTCGGAATCAGAACCATGAAGGATAATGCCAATGCCCACTGGAAAGTTACGGCATGTAGCTTTTCCAATGCAAAAACTAAACTTGTGTTCTGGCTTTTTAAAAATCCAGATGTAATCACACGCCATTTATTAGTATCCAACTTCAGAAGCACAGTCAAATGCTCGATGGCTATGGCCATATCTTACAAAAAACATAATACAGCCAAACTGAGAACATCATCCCGCATGAAGATGACATTCACTTCCTAAGCTACTAACAATCTTCTTAAAAGCAAGATAGAACTCAAGAACAGGCTAACAATGAACTATTAATCACTTAACCTTAGGTAGCTCGTTAGGCTATTGAACACTGAAGAGAATTTCTGCGGGTATCAGGATTTCAATTTGTCAATCGGTTGAAAAGAACAGAGCCCTTTCCAACCAAATGTTTTCATATGTGCCATCCGCGATAATATTTGCGGGCCATTTGGCATAAAACTCGCCAAACTGGCAGAGCACTAATACACTGCTCCATATTATCCCCAGAAAAAATTTACTACATCCACATGAAAGTTGGTGATTTCATCAAGGGAGAGATAGGTAACATCATATAGTCTACACTGACTATTCTAAATCAAGAAACTCCATGCGTTTTCTCATAGATCCTTTCAAGTCTGTTGCGTCTCTCTCCTCTTTCTGAGCCTGTGCACATGTAAAGCAACATTAGAAGACAAGAATACCAAGTCTCATTATGGTATCATACCATGCATTTTATATGAAATCAAGGCTTCGATGCCTACCTTTTCAATCTCTGTGGAAGAAACTTGAATCATATTAGCTGGAAGCTCCTCCCTCTCAGGATCCTATACAAAATGGCAGGCAAGAAAACAGTATGACATAACACTTATCTTTCCACTAAAAAATAACATGAAACCAAGCAGAGATGCATTATGTAGCGCATATCAGTGCAATGAAAATGTTCATACCATCTCTCCTATCAGTACAACATTTTCGCCTCGAATCACATATAGACCATGTGGAAGATCACAGTAGAGATCTCCCACAATTACTCTCTCAAAAGCATTTTCTAGTACAGCATTTGCTGCATAAACAAATAAGCCCGGATTAAAACACTTTTGTTATACGAGAAAAGCCAACTGTCTGTCTTACAGAAACCAAGTTAGAGAGAACCCAGTAAAAATTGAACTGGTAAACAAACCTCAAAAGAGTAAGTAAAATGAACTTGGGTCCTAATAGCATCCTACAAATCGTAGCAAACAAAAAGTGAAAGCATACCAAATTGATCAAATGAACGGAGAATCCCAATCAGCTTTCTTCCATCTCGAAGCAAAACCAATAATTTTTCTGCCACAAAATGCTTGTATTAATGGTAAGCTTTATTACCTTTGAACCATCCAACCGGTAAAATAAATTACGACATGCTGTGGTTTTTGCTTTTACTCTCTGAAACGGGTAGAGAGAGCACATATAAACACAAAGGGTTCAAATATTAGAAATTGCCAGAAATAAAAAATCTAATAAAACTTTGCAAATAGCATAGCAACTCTCTTCTTCATTGACGTAAAAATTGGAATATACCCTTCTCCACCATTCCACAGAAATCGGATACAAAACAAAACAGATTATACTACACGAGAAATCATTTTTCCACGAAAAAGAAGTCAGAGCAGTAACAAGAAAAGGAGAAAAGAGAATCATTGACAATTGAAAAACAATTATCCATCAAATCACCAATAAGATATAAGTATAGATGCAACATGAAAAATTGAGATGTTCCCTTCCACAGCATTCCACAAAAATCGGTGAGATGAAAACAGCATAAACCACACAAACAACTTAACAAGTGACTGAACAACAGGACAGAAGTAAACTGGTACAGAAATGACAAAGGAAGGATAATAACAGGAATACCGAACACAGTTGATTGACAATGAATAAATTATATATAACAAATGAACTGCAATTATGCGTGGAAACAAAAACAAAATGCAAGTAAAGGTAAAACGTAGAAAATTGAAATATTCTCTTACATAGGATTCCACAAAAAAATGAATGAGAATCAGAACAGTGTAAATTACACGTGCTTCAGCACTCTTATTTTTACATACACCTCAGTATCGTATTAATCTGAGGTCCAAACCAAAATCAACGACATCTTGAAATACACAAAAATAATTAATGAGTGATTAATTAAAAATTTAATATATTTCATCAATGTGACCATGTCACCCAAATGAAAGCACCATCCTTCACTAGATGCTCCAATGCTATTGAATTATTTGGGATGGCATGCGAGCTTTCCTTTGCATTGCCTTGTGCCCTCTTCTTGATTCAAGAAATGTGTGGAACTAGTATTTGCACCAAGGTACTTGAGGTTAAATAATAAAACAGAACATTATATCCTAGGAAATATAAAAATACTGAGGCTAGATGGGTACCGTGTCCACTCCACCTTGATGTTACAAAAACTAGGAACAGCTCACCTGACAGAATATTCTTGCATATTAGATGAGCAAAATTGCATCGAGGTAGTATTGCATTTTGGAAGAGCAAAGAAATCTATCATCATTTCAAACGTCTTTCAATGGCCAGTCCTTGTCAAAACAGGCAAAAGATTTAACAGAGCGAGCAAATGCCTGCTTATCACGTTTTGTACGAGTCTCCAAAAGCCTATTCTCATTTTCTGTGTGAATCCCATCACAATTCTATGGCTCTTTAAAACAAGTTTTAAAAATATCTGAGAAACAACCCTAACAGTGGAGCACCTTGTGGCCTCCTCTTACATTCAGGCAGCTAATTCGTGGAAACAATTTCTTTTGTGGAAGTTTCAGAAATTCTTTCCAACTCACCAGTAAGGTTCAAAACCTTCATCGCTGTGTGCACAGCACAACAATTCTCGCATGCAGATTCAATTTCCTATATTGGCAGGTCTAAGCAGAATTACACCAGAAAAAGCAGGGGAGGAAAAGATTAATCAATCTGAAACTCATTTTAGGGCTATTCAAGATTTAAGTTAAGATGGATTCAAATGTTTCAAGGAGTATTCTCATGAGGGAACATAATTGTTTTCGGAGCGATGGAGTGACTGATTAGGGAAGCAGCAAGAGCGAATCCGGAGAAACACCCAATTAGCACAGCAATAAGAGTGAATCAGTAAGCATATAAGATGAATGAACAGAAGGAAAGGGAAGATGGAGGTGCAAAGAAGTCAGTGGCAACTGGAGCGAACAGGATCCCGATTGGTTAGAGCTTTTCAGCAAGCAAAAATCAAATGCAGCCAATGTTTGGTTGCCCAGATTTGAAGTATCCATTCAGAGGACAGCAACTGGATCAGATCAAGATCAGATCACACCCCTATTTCTTTAAGCATATTGGGCCTTGGCAGACTCTTCACCTCTAAAATGTCCTTTCAAATTCAAAGTTATGTTGAAGATATGTAGCTCAGAGATCCGACACTCGTGAAAAAGATGGAAGCCTGGTGGGAACACGCTCTGAAAGTGAAGGGAACCAAAATGTTCCTTTTGGCCAAAAAATTAAATCACATTATATCTTGCCTGAAGGAATGGAACAGACTGCACTTTTAAGGATATCATTGCAGAAAAACTAAGAATTGCATCTAAGTTAGAAAATCTAAATGAGAAGGCATTGTTGGGGGGTATGGATGCAAAGGTCTATAATAAGGAAAATTATTGCTTGCAGGGTTTGAGGAGATACAAAAGAAAGAAGAGATACATTGGAGACAAATCTAGGAAATGTTGGTTAAAAGGAGACAAAAATACAAAGTTTTCCCACAATTCCACAAGGGTAAGACAAAACATAAACAGAATCTCTTCTGTTACCTCTCGAGAGGGGCGACTGTTGGATCAGACTTCATATATTAGGAACGAAGCAGTCAATTTATTCAAAGAGTTCCTAGCTTGCTGAGAGGATTCAAATTTGTCTGCTAAAAAATGTACTTTTGAAGCATATTCCCGATATTGTGATAGATCAACAAAATGTGGATCTAATGGCCCCCTTCATGGAAGATGAGGTCAAGAATTCCCTTTTTTAATGCAAAAAGACTAGGCTCCCCACCCAGATGGTTTCCCAGCATGTTTCTTTGAAACCTTTTGGCCAATCATTAAGGTTGATGTACTCAAAGCATTGGAGGAATTAAGGAAATCAAGAAAAAATTGCTGGATTACAACTGCACCTTCATCACTCTGATTCCAAACATTGATACGCCTTCCTTCTCACTGATTTTAGACCCATTTTGCTTTGCAATACAAAATCAGACAACCCATGGAATCAGACAACCCAATCAGAATTATCACCACTGCTAATCCTCACAGAGATTCTCCTGTCTGGAATTTCATGATGAATTACATACCTCTCATATATCATGAGAAATCAGGAACAAGGAGTCAGCAGCCTTCTGGGACGATTTGTGGAATGGACACAAACCTCTAAAAGCTCATAACGAATTGCTGGAAGCCAGAGCTATTCTCTCTATTACTTGGGGAAAGAAAGTCAGCAACTACACAAGACGAGAATTGACCAAAGCATTGAATCAAATGCATTGAAGGAATATCTCGGAGGCCCCTGTTCCCCAAGGGCAAAAAAAATATTACTTTTAAGTATCATGGAGAAAAGAAGAGTTAGCTCATGTTCCAGGAATGATGCGATCAGATGGATTGGAACCAAGTCTGGGGAATACAAGGCCAATTTGTGTTATTTAATGGCTACTAATGCCCACCCAAATTTAGATTGGCCCAAAGATGTGTGCTGGAATAAGGCAGGTTTACCAAAAGCAAGTGCATTTGCTTGGCTAGCAATCCAAAGCAGAATTTTAAGTCAAGATAGCGTTCGTAGATTGGGTTGGGTGGGGCCATCTCAATGTCCATTATGTTGTCAAGATGAAGAATCCGCCAGTCATCTCCTCTTGCACTGTCCCTTCCCTACGAACTGTTGGTCGTGGTTATGCTCTGGACTTCATTGGTCTTGGGAGACTCCTTACTCATTTCTGCGACTCTTTCAGACATGGCCTTCCTTCTATCCATATGCAGTTTTCTCTGACTTATGGAATGTCAGCCCTTCTATCCTCGTTTGGAATGCTTGGCAAGAATGAAATCAGAGGGTGTTTCAAGATAAAGCCTTGCCAGTTGAAGAAGTAATCCAGAAGATTGAAGTGGCAATTTTGGAAGTGGTTTCAGCTCAGAACTTGAAGGGCAATAAGATCCTTACACCTTGGGACAAATATGTTTTCAAGTCCTAAAGTCTTCTGAAGAAACCTCTGTTAATGGGCCAAGGGTAATTGAGAAGTTGTGGCAAAAGGATAACTCAAATCGGATTCCATCTACAGCTGGATTTTTCAAACTAAACTTTGATGGAGCAGCTCGAGGTAACCCTAGAGCTTCCGGGGCTGGTTGTGTAATCAGAGATTGCTCCGGTTCCTTTATTAGGGCAGCCGCTTTAAAGTTGATTATCTGAACCAATAATGAAGTTGAAGCCCAAGCTATAGTCCTGGGTCTACAGTTGATCAATCAATGCAAGGTTTCTAGACTGATTATTGAAGGGGACTCCATGGTAATCATCAATGCTATCCATAAAAACAGAAGGCACTAAGTTGGAAGTTTAAAAAACATCCTTGATAGGATTTGGCCCATTCTCGTTGATCCTGAGGATTGGTCTTGCAGTCATTCTTTTCGGAAAGCATCCGACGGAGACAAAACTCCTGGCAATTGAATTACATAGTGGGTGCAGTCTAGTTAGTGATGTTGTGTGGGTGGTATGGGATGGATTTCACATCTATTTATGGTTCCCATTCCTCTCTTCATCAAACACTCCTCTCTCTCCTTCTCGCAGTATTGTTACTTTTGAATCTCATATCTCTATTCTCTCTTCGTGTATTCTGATATGGATCATTGTTTCTTCCTCTGTGCAAAGAAACAGGAAATGAGATTTCAGTCTCCAAGTACAGAGTTTAGAATGAAGAAAGTCTTCAATTTGCACTCGGGGGAAGTTCTAAATGCAAAAAGGGTTGTCTTGGGCATTGATACTATTGAGACAGAGATGAGCAGCCATGTCAACTCTGAAATTCTGTCAATGTTCGTTGCACATCTTCTACTCTTTCTCGAATATAAGGAAGTTATCAAGAAAGTGACTGTGCACTTTGGGAGGTGCCAATTTTGTGGAGGCATGGAAGCTGTTACGGAGGTCATCAACATCTTACAACCAAGAACTCTCCCAGTCTCCGGGGCTGAATGCAGGGGCTTGGTATTGATGGTGTCATTCAGAGATCTGGAAAACCGTTTCTTCATGATGGTTAACATTGTCAAAAAGATGCACTCTTTTATTAAAGCAGGCAAACATTGGGCTGGGGAGAGCTTTCCCACCTTGATCTTGCAACTATCCACCACCCGACTGCTCTCCCTTCACATAAAATGGAAAGGAAAATGACTGAGGCAGCCATGAATGTAGTCCAGAAGCTCATTAGGTTGCCAGGGATTGCGAGCTCTTTGGGTGGAAGCTTTGCATATGGCTCTGCTGACACATGGGAGATTCTGTCCTGCTCAAGGAATATTGGTACCATGCTGGGGAAACGTGCTGCTGATGGGTCTCTTTTTTCTGTGTTTTAGTCTCTTTTGACCTTGCCCTTTGTGTATGGGTCTTGTTCTGGTTGTCTGCTTTGTTTTAAAGAAAGAAAGAAATTCTATCAATGCACACAAATGACCAAAGTAGGTCAATGGGACTCGAGAGTGTGTACCCAATTACAATAGAAAGTGCTAGGGTAAAAGGACCCTAGGAACAACGACTAACTAAAAGAATGAAGAACAAAAACAAGCAATACACAAGCACATACAAGCGATAGCCCGAGTACATGGCTTTCTTGGTTTGTCTTTCATGCTTCGCTTAGTATAACCTCTTGTGTGTCTGCCTTCATTTTGGGGAAAGAGGTGGAAGATAATAATATAATTTTGTAGGCTTTTGGGATGAGTGAAAAGTTTCAGGCTCACTCCTCTTGTTCCTTGGCCTTGCTTTACTGCTGCTTTTTCAAGCTGGCCTGCTTTTTCTATGTAATGGCTTTTGTTTTTAAATAAAAGGGTGAGTTATCCCACAACCCTCCTTTTATCTATCAAAAAAAATAAGATTGAAGTTAAGATGTATTATTCACCAAAGGACATTTTAAACACTGTAATAGATTTTTCAGTCTTGGTAAAGATTTTCTGAGCCAACTGTCAAGGATGTTCCATCCAATAAAAATTAGGTTATACAAGAAGAGGCGTACTAAAATCATTCAAGATGCAGTCATCATATCAAGTATCTTTTCTTGGGAAGATCTAAATGCAAAGTTAATAGGTAATTCTTTGTTTGAGTTCAAACTTACAGTCTGAATAGTACAGTCCCCAATCATGGAGGTGGAAATGATCCCAAGAATAGGATGCCCCACAAAGGATGGGTTAAGAAAAAATCAGATGGGGCATCTCATGGTAACCCTGGCATGAAAATATTGGATCTGTAAGGACAGTACTGGAAATATGCGTTTCTGCCACCCATCTGGCCTTGGATCACAGACCAGAAATTATGCAAAAGCTCAAGAATAAGACTTGGCCTCATGGAAGCTAGAGGATGTAATGCTTGAAATGGACTCCATGAACGTATGGGCCATCCTGAGCAGATAAAAACATAAATAATTGGTGCCTAGCTACTGCAGTTAATGATATTAAGGCATTGGAGCCCTCGCAGGCAACATAAAACTCCACCATGTGAAAAGGGATAGGAACAAAACTTAGATTTTCATATTTGTGGAGTTTTTTAAAATGACCATGGAAGCTCCGACTAACTAACAAAGGAACAAAGACAACAATTGAATTCTAAGCTCACCCTTGGTTTGTTTATTTATCATAACAACTTCAAAGCCTTTTGAGACTTTAACCTTGAGGAATTATAACCCCAGATGGCACGAGTGAGAAACTTAACAATGGCATGAAAACCAATGCTAAAATAGAGATTAGCTTGAATTTTAAGGCCAAAATGCAACGTGGGTTTTGACACAGCCACTGGCACAGAAATTGGTATCATTGTGAACTTTTTCCATTCTGCACTTGGGCCTTAATCATGGCAAGAAATATCTAAAGGGTTACTTGACAAACTATAATGCTGACCAACAAGTTTGTGACCAAAACAGTTGCAGCAGTATTCAACATAACCATCAGAATGTCACCATTTTAGGCTACTTACAATTAAGAGTCTCATGGCCCTTGTTTGTTAAGCGAATGAACCGACTTAAGAAACCTGTCACCCATGTCCTACTGTTTCATGAGTTCCTTGAGAACAGTCAACAGCTACTGAAATATATTAAGAAAGCATATAATAGGGTTAAAAAACCTTCGAGCTGAAAATTTGACAAAAAATTAGAGCATTCAAAAAAGGATAGCAAAATTAGAGGTGGTAAAACCAAGGTTAGTAAACTATAGCCATAAGGAGAACTTCAACTTGGCCAGAGAAACACCAAGGCAAGTAAGAACTTGATGAAAAGGATTACATTTACCTGACCAACAAGCTCATGCGCAAAATGGTTGCACCTGACATAAAATTTGTAGAATTCATCATACTAAATTACTAATTACCCATCAGAATGTCATCATTTGAGGCTCTCTACAGTTATGACCCTTATTTGTCAAACAATTGAACCATTTAAAACACAGTTCTTTGAGAACAGCCAACAGATATTGTAATAGCTGAAGTTAGAAAGCAATAGGGTTAAAAAACCGTGGCGCTGACCAAGTAGCTAAAAATTAGAGCATTAAAACATGGAAAGCAAACTAGAGGAGGTAAACCCCAACCATAATGAGAATTTCAAATTGGCCAAGACCAATAAAGTGAGGAAAACATAAACCTGGATACTGTGGTATTTATAAAAAATCAATTGGCAAGAGCGGGATAGGTTGCATATGGTCTTGAGCAGCTTAGCTACCAATAATAACCAATATTAATGTCTTAGTTCAAAGAAAGTAAAAGGAAAGACATTGGATTCCAAATTTTCTTGCTGCCCCTGCATGTGAGGTCCATGTTATTAAGCTTTGGAACACATTTTAGCCACTTCGGCGAATAAACAGGGAAATAAAGTATTTTCAGAGTACATTATCCAGTAAAAGGATTCTAAGAAAATGATGTGTAAGAATACCCAAAATTACAAGAAGATTCAGCACTCCTGTTGCTCTGGGATGCAGCAAATCAAGAAAGGCACTGTTGTGGTGCATAATGGGTAGGATAAGTATATCCACTTGAAAACAAAATAGCTATTAATTACCATTCCTAAGTAATTTTATTTATATTGGCAAGTGTCATTTTAGGTCCCAAGAAAGCTGTATTTAAGGGATTCATTTTAGGAGTTGTTATTTTATTATAGAATATTTTAAAGACCTCTTCTGAAATTTTAGTCTTGAAAGTTTACATGTTTTAGTACTGGGCTTCAAAGAAGATTGTTAGCAGAATTTAGAACCATTAAAAATGTGACACGTTTTATATTATTTGTGATTTCCTATTCTAGCGTAAAATGTGTGTCCAACGATGAGACTTGAACTGGAGTGCTATGGCTTCCGATAGTGAGTATGAAAAAGGTCTCTTGTAGTCTTTGCCATTAATAACTCCTTGTCTTTGGTTTGGCCTAAATCAACAGTCCCATTACACAATCTCGTATTACCATCATCTTGTAGGTCCTAGGCTCACTTTTGTCAGATCATTTATGTGCCCCCCTTTGAAATGGGCATGAAGTCCAAGTGAAAGCCTTACCCTTATCCCAAGTAAAGGACCAGAAAAATTCTTAAGTTCCAATAAAATCATTGATCAAAATTTTATAAAACAAGGAAACACCATCTCATGTTTGAATATTGAATCTATAGATTCCAAAATGATTACACGATACCGATATAACACAAGGATACGGACACCAAGGACAGTCATATAACAGTATAGGCCTGCGGGATTCTTGGAAGGAGGGTTCCAAGTAAAATGAGATCCAAAAAATTCCCATCCAAAACTTTGACAGAATTTGCAAAGGGCATTTATCACGCCTATAAAAAAAAAAACTTTAATATGCCATTGGAAACAATCAATCGGGGTGAAAAACGGTGGTGGGTCGCATTTATCGACCGATAACATTTTTGGTTAACATTAAAAGGGAAGTTATAGAAGGTGAGGAAACATCTTTTGGGAATGGCTAGGAATGAAGTATATTCCTTTGATAAGCTCTCCTCCAAAAATCGGGATTGCTTAGGTTGCAAACACCTGCAGAAACTAAAGGCACTTTTTCTAGCCAAAGTGTTTCTTCATACCCTCAAGTTTCAACAAAAGTAGAGTATGGTATAGGCATTGAGAGTATTGGCTTTGTTGAAACTCAACCTATAGAATGAAGGTTTTCTTCTAGAAAAAAGCTGCTCAACTCACAACCACATTTATAAAAATGTACAGCATGCATGGTGCGAAGGTGCAGATGATGTCATTGCAAAAGTCTGTTTGCTAATGTCATTCCTTTCTATGTCAACCGTTCTACTTGTTACAGATAGATGGCCAGGAAGATCACAATTTCAAGGTCTCCATATGTGCCTTCCAAGTCAACATGATGGGAAAAACCTTGTTAAAAAATCAAGCTTCGAAAATTGATATGCAAATGAAGGGTATGGAAATCAAGCTTCAAAAATCGACTACAAATTTATATATAATAGAAACACGCTCCAAAAGGACAAATATCAAATTGTCATTTTAACAATCCCTGCAAGGATATTTCTCAGCTTGAGGATTACCATAGTTGCATGTAGCACTACTATTAGTTCTCTCGTGGGGAGCCATGCTTCCCCTTTTGTTATTGGGCAAGCAGCGTTTCCCATCCCTAAATGTAGCAGAAGTTGTGTGCTCCCCATCATTTGCTGGAGCAATGATCCATTATCATCTTAATGTAATCAGCATCATTAAGATTTCACTGTAATATTCTTGATTATTGGAATATGGCACCGATCAAACTCATTGAGTCTGCAACAGACTCACACGGACAAGTATAAAGGTAAAAGCCAAAAATAAGCATTGCACTCATTGTAAGACACAAATTTGTGCAAGGAATGTCTTGTGAGCTGTGGAAGGATTTTAAAACTGCAAAACACCTATTTTCTTTGGATTTTAACTCCAAATTTTCTTGGGGTATGGATTTAGACCTGCAGCAGCTCCATTTTAATCAGATTGCATGGCTTTTCCCATCTTCTCATCTCTAAAATAGTAAAAACAATGTGGTGGACTTAAGCACTACCAAACTTGCACCAAATTACTAATCATGCAGGTTGAAAATATTTATACTATTTTCACAATTTTTCATTGGCTTGTTTGTTCTGACATAAATCCTACATAAAAAATAAAAGCTTACACAAAACAATAGTGTATGAGAAGGAAAAGGATTTAGCATGGAGTTGTTGAGGAGAGATTGTTAAGAGAAAGATGAAACGTATTTTTTGTTGAAAATATGTTATGGGGAGCTAAATTGAATAAAATGATTATAATACCACCTTCCCAGGATAAATTGTAAGGATAAAACATTGTCTCATGAAGACCCCTTCTTGATATCATCAAATTGAATCATTTGATTAAGATACCACCTTGCCAAAATAAAAGGCAAGGATACAACAACATAGTACCGTGAAGACCCACTTTTAATGTCATCTACCAAATGCATGCCAATTTGAACAACATAAATACACGTAGTTGGAGGAAAAGACAAAAGGAGAAAGTTGGACAAGTGTCCTCTCCTATGAGTAAAGCAAGCACTACAAACCATGTTGATGATAATGATTCACCCACACCCACACCATGCTCGAGTTTTGTGGGTGCTACCGTTACCCACACTCCTATGACCACTGGTACAACTTATTCCCTTGCCATGCAAAATTGGAAACCATGTTTAAACGAGAAAACCATTCTACTGAAGCTTGTGGAGAGTTGGTGTCCTTTGGTAAAGCAAAAACATAATTGTTTCATTACCCATGCCATAAAGCATGATTTGCAAGAGACCAGGATGAGAAAGCAATGTTACAGTGACAAAGTGTGACATAGTTTTCAAGATTGGCATCGCAAAGGGAAGTGTCCCAGATTGAAAAATGATTTCGATGATGGTGGGATCAAGATACTGAAGGCTGGGACTTTCTGAGAGGACCCTTGCATTTGCTTATCGAAACACAAAGTTATGGCAAGAACTTCACTTTAACATCAAATCTTTTCTGGTGGGCTTTGGTTGAAAAGTTCTTAAGTGTCTACAAACATATTGTCAGGAGGCTCATAAGGCAGTATATGGACCCATATCCTCTGCGCAGTCAGGTGCATGGGTGGTCCCATATGTGCAATGCAGAAATATCCATCCAGCACATACAAAATATTTGTAATTTAGTTAATCTTGCTTTTTTGGGGGCTAACAAAATTGTTCGCTTTTACTTAAAATCAGTAAAATCCACTTCACGTGGATTATATAGATTGGGATAACAACAAAATATCTTCAACAATAGCCTTAGCACTACACACTACCAAGGAATACTCATAAGATAAAATAAGATTCACCAAACTGAACTGAATTTTGTCCATTCCCAGAATAGACGACACATTTTTTATAAGTGTGGTGACTTTCTTTATAAAATAGGGCAGAAAACATGCAATGGATCTTCACTAAGCATATCAATGAGCACCAAGGTACCCATGACTTGTTTATTATACTTGAACCATAACTTGGTATTTTTTAACTTTGACCTGGTGAGGTTCAAGGTGCAACCACTAATTGCACTTATTAGGAGAGCCTTCTTCAAAATGAAACAGGCTCTGTTCTTTAGAAATCTTTCATAGTGCCTCCTGAAACAAAAAAACCGCTCCTTCGAATTATTAGTCACCTGCCTCATAATCTATTTCCAGAAGAGGTTGCTATTTATGCACACATTGCAGGCAAACCTAGAAGGGCAATTGTAAACTAGCAGTCAAATAGATAAGTGGAAAAAAAAGAACCGTTGTAAGACTAGCTAGTTAGATTTATGAGGAGCATATTCTTCTCTTTGGGTAGCCGCATGCACTTTTTGACAAAGGACTAATTGTATTTAACGCTGATGCCCTAAGGATATTGACATTGCAATCCTGTCAACAAGTGCCATCCCCTAACTACATGACCCGTGTCAGGAAACACATAACAGATAAAACCCATTGTTTTGAATTAAACATTGGGCTAAAAATATAAAAAAATAAAAAAAGAGCCAAACTCTACCGATGGGAAATTGAACCTCCGCCCATTAATAATGGAGCAAAACCGTGTCAAAAAAACACATATCTAAGAAACCCAGTCTCATACATGGGAATTCGGCTTGCAACCATGCCTTAAAAGCACACACAAATTAGATTAATTCCAGATCCATAAGGCCAAACAACAATTATGCAGTACGGATCCAAACATACCGACAACCAGATCCGCTTTAACCAGAGCTAAGAATGCTTGAACAAACAACTGTTAAAGCAAATAAAAAGAGAAGGGTTTAGATGACTGACTGTCTAGATAGCTGGCGAGGGAAGTAGAGAGGAAGATGTCCTCCGAGCCTGGCCAAGACATCCCCTCTTATTACTCTCAAACTCCACTGCTGCTAATACTGCCAATATGTCTATGATACACCCAAACTTGGAGCAATCTGTCCTAAATAGCATTGGCAGTCCCCTTGTCGATCTCTTAAAAACCCTGCATTCAAAATCTCTATAAATAGGAGTGCCAATATATAATATATAGAGAGAGAGTTAAATCCTCCTTCCCTGGATTTATAAATATGACCTTTCCAAGCCCTAAATCCTCTCTGGGAGGCCAAATCTGGGCTCTCCCAGCTCGATATCGAAACTAAAATAAAAGAAAGTGGGCATTACCCAAAAAGTAGCTTTTCTGCGAGGGGAAAATCCAAGGCGACCCAATACTAATGATTGCGGAATAAGAGCACCCAATAGTCAAAACCAGCAATGGATTATGGTCCCTTCCCTTTTCGTGGCAGAGTGAAAGAAGCTTAAAAAGAGGAACAAATGAAGAGCAAAACTGTGGTTTAAGAAGAAAAGGCAAATGCGGGGAAAAGGTATCTATCTCTATGTGACTCCTATCATGCTGCTTGCTTCAGGGTCCTCTCCTCCTCCTCCTCCTCCTCCTCCCTCTTTACTCAGTGACAAGCTGGAGCCCACGTGGATATGAGTTGGCCAAGCATCTGTTTAACTAGATTATAAGTTATTACACGGGCTATCATTCTTCCTTCGCTTCAAATGAAATATGAATAACATTCTTATACACATTCAATTCGGATACATGCATCTTTCATTCAACATAAGTGAATTTAGGGGATACATGGTACTTCTACCTTACCTTTTCTTTTCTTTTCTTCCTTCCCTCTCCTCCTCGACTCACATTATTGGAATGCGTTTGGACAGCGTTCCTAAATCTTTAACAAACAACATTATCCGAGAAGGTTTCCACTAGCTTAGTGTTTTACCTCTTTTCAAAAGTATAGAGGTGACCAACCCATCCTATTATTATAATCAATTTCTATTTATTTATTTATTTTAACAAAATTGTTTTGCAAGTATAATTAAACGTAAATTAATGATTGAATTGAAAATAAAGAAAAAGAGTAAAAGTGTGATTCGATTTCAAACTAAAACATTCAATAATAGATCTTTAAAATAAAGTATTTAATAATAGATCATTACACCACTCTTAGAAGATTAATTGGTAAAGTATGGGATAATAAAAGATAAAAAAAATTGTTACTTAGTTTTAAGAAAACAATTGACATAGTTCGTAGAGACAAGTTCTATGACAGAATGGAAGAACTCAGAGTTTTAAAAGGAAAAAAAAAAAAAAAAATCCATGACTATATGAGCATGTTAAAGCCAAGATCATAATACATACAAGATTATCAAAAAAATTCAATAACGACATAGGGTTAAGTAGAGATGTCCATTATCACCAACTTTATATGGTCTCTATATTGATAAATTGGAGTAACAAAAAAATAAAGTAGGGGGTGGCAAAGTCCACATAGTTAATTATATGATAAAACTCCTCCTATATGCAGATGATCTTATTTTGACTACAACAATAACCCAAAACCTAAAAGATCATTTGAAAGCCTTAGACCTCTTTTGTAAAGAGTTCAAGATACAAGTCAACACTAACAAAACTAAGATTTTGATCTTCTCATGTTGAAAAGATAAGAAGCATATAAGCTTCGCATTTGAAGGAAGCCACTTGAAATAGTCTTAAAATACAAGTGCTTTAGGCTTGATTTCACTAACAAACTCAATTGGAAAACATATGTAACAAAAAGAATCTGAGGATGGAGAGTGTTATACTCTCTTCAAAATAGATGCAAAGATGATTTGTGGGACTGAAAGACCAGCAAGGTTATGTATGGGCTACTAGTAGTTCTAGTGGTGCTCTTTATAATGGAGACAATTTGAGAGAGTTCATAAACATTTAATCACAAGTAACTTCAATATTAAAATGTTCATCCCATATGAGATAATCCTAGTAGAAACATGTACTTCTCCAATAGAAACAACAACTATGATATGTCTCCTAGGCTACATAAAAAAAGTAGAGAGCGTGAAGGAAGATAGATGGCCAAAGGTAGTAGTAAAAGAAGATTTGAAATAAATAAAGATGGCATAGATGAAAAGAACAAACTATGGATGGTTAAATGGGGTATCAACCTACATGAATGCCCAACCATTAGTAAACATCTAATTTTATGTTTTAACTAATTTTGAATTTGATGATCTAAATAAGCTAAAATATTGAACATAATCAAATTGTATAATATATATTTAATTTAAGCAAATTTGATTAAAACAACAAAATATAACTGATTTATTACAATTTACTATTCAAATAAATAATTATTTTATCAAATTTTGGCAAACTAAGGAAATAGATTACCCAATGTGATAAATTATTGTGTAAAATCAAACTACTACAAATATACAATAAATGCCATAAAATGATTTGAAACTTGCTAAATTTGGAAATATACTAAATATGGAAAGTACAACAAAGAAATATAAACATAGTTAAAATTTTGAGATGCACATTATTTATGGATCTGAGATTGACTGACTGATTTGTGTTGATTGTGTGCAGATCTAGAACAGGAGTTAGAAGGGTCCCTAAACAATAATGTTGTAACTAGATAGTAGTGGGGTGTGCTAATGTTTGAATAAAGTAGCCTTGTCTACCAGACAACAAGGCTCTGAGTTTTTTAGGTTCTATGCACCTTCACCTATTTAATCTAAGGATTATGCGAGATATTATGATTCACTTCAAGGACCACTATGTAATTATTTTTCCACTTAATACCCTAGCTCAATAGACAAGAAGACAAAACACAATCATAGAGTAAAAAAGGGTTATCGATTGAAGTTGTGTTTGACCTCAACACACCATGTGTTGAGTGTTTCCTACATACCAATACTCTAAAGAGGGATCAAACTCCATGTGGTTCTCCCATGCTACGGTGGTGTGTATGAAACTAGTGAAAAATACTAGATGTTGGTGCAATCCTGTTAGGTTGTGGAGCTAAAAGCTTCACCAGGATGCAAACATGGAGGAGGTGCTGAGTGTCACAACAGCTGGCGTTGGTCAGGGTTACATAAGAATCTGCCGACATCGATCATGGATCGGCTGACGTCGGTCATCTCCAGACAAACAGCGACCGACGTCAATCATTTGTACGGTTTCAGAACTGTTAGTTACATGAACAGTTTGTTTAACGAACCAGTTGTTTGCATGTAAAGACTAATTTTAGTCTTGGAGCTACGTTTCTAATTATTGTAATTAGGAGTCTAATTATTGTTTGCATGAGATCTATATAATAGACTCATGAGGTTGTATTGTAATTTGTGCTAGATAGAGAGAGCAAGGTTAGCTCCTTCAGAGGGAAGAGAGCAAGGTTAGCTCCTCATAGTGCCACAGTGCCAAGTGTGTATGATCAGGTAGATCTGCGGGAGAGCAAAATTTGGTAGAAGATCCACAGGAGTGCTGGTGGGGAGAATCATAAGGACTTGGTGAGGCAAGGACAAGGGTTCTTCTGGGTGTGTGTATGATCTAGGTCGGCAGGTGTGCAAGGCCAGGTTGATCTGCGATATAGCAAGATCAGGTTAGATCTACATGGTAAGTAAGGTCGGTTGATTTGCAGGTGTGTGTGTGTGTGCGAGATCTAGGTTTGCAAGTGTGCAAAACCAAGTTGATCTATAGGTGGCAGCAAGATCAGGGAGATCAGCAACACAACAAGTAGCAAGATTAGGTGAGATCTACTTAGAGTACATGGTGTACTCAGACTTGGAGTACGTGGAGTACTTGGTGGACTGGCAGTATTGTTACTGACTGGTGGAGGTGAACAATAACTCTATGTTTGAGTTGTTTGTTGTGACCATAATTGAGAGAGAGAACTCTTGAGGGAGATTATTGTATGCCCTCGAGGTGTGGGAGCCCTAGAGGTGTGGGAAGAAGAGTGTGGCATCTTCTTTATTGTATATTTCCTTCTGGAAGAGTATTAATATAATTGGGTATTGTCTCTCATATTCTGTGTTATTTCTGATTTCTAGTTACTTATTACTTCTGGTTAAATTATGTGTTTAGTTGCTTATACAAGGTAATCAATTGTGCTCCTAATTCTGACAGTGGAATCAGAGCTGTTTGTTGTTCTAGATTCCTAACAAAGTGGTATCAGAGCTAGGGTTGCAGGTTCACAAAGCCTGGTTCGGAGCAGGTTTGTGTTTGATTACAGGTCACTCTCAAGGGTTTCTGATTGAGTGGGAGTATAGCAATGGCAGAAGAAAGTAAGCTAAGAATGGAGGAATTCAAAAGCAAGAATGATCAATTACAGAGTGATGGAAAGAAAGAGCAGGTAAAGAAAGATTGCTGGTTGGTGGAAGATCAGCATGAAGGAAATGAAGAAGCAGGTGTTGCACGGATTGTTACACGGGTTGCTCTTGTATGTTCTTTGGATAAAGTAGAATCTTGGATTATAGATTCTGTTGCCTCTTTCCATGCAGCCCCAAATAGAGTATTTTTCCATGTTAATGTCCTTGGAGACTTTGGAAAGATTTATTTAGGGGTTGGTGAGCCTTGTCAAAGTATTGGCAAAGGGGAAGTGCGGCTGAAATTACAGACGGCCAACACATGGGTGTTGAAGGATGTCATGCAGGTCCCAGTCTTGAAGATGAGGCTAATTTCTTTAGGAAAGTTGGGTGATGAGAGATGCACAATAACTCTCACAGCGGATGCACTTGAATTAGCATGTGGTAAGAAAGTAGGTACTCTTTATCTACCTACTTGTATTATTGATTCTCCTTCTGTTGCGAAGACGTGGCTTTGTAGGCTTGGTCACATGAGTAAGAAGGAGATGCATATTCTTAAGAGAAAGTTAGATGTGTTTGATAAACTTAAGAACTGGAAAGCCTTGGTTTTCTTGGAGATGATGGACAGAGATCAGCTGAGGGGACTAAATAACTCTGAGCAGGGTAGTTTGGATAGGGTTTTGATCCAAAGTGAGCTCACAGGTAAAAAGTCATCACTCACAGGGAAACACAGTTATCGGTGTCGATCAGGTGGAACCGACGTTGAATAGGCAGGTACCGACGTCGGTCATGTGCAGACCAGAGTCAGTGGTGTCGAGCAGGTGGCTACCAGCGTCGATCAGGGAACCGACATCAGAAACTAGGAAGACACTGACATCGGTCAGGGAACCAACATCGATGATTCAGTAGATTCGACATCAGTCGGGTGCAGATCAGGGTCAACTAGGGAACGGATTTTAGGTAGACAGCAAGTTGTCAAGGAGTCTCAAATGCCCATATGGAGGACTGAAAGGGTAAGTAAGCCTCAAATTCGTTATTCCCCTTCTTTATACTTGTTGCTCATTGCAGAGCAGGTAGGATCTAGGAAACAGTGGGAGCATGGCATGAATTCTTTGGAAGAGAACCAAACGGTGGATTTGGTAGAGTTGCCAGCCAGGATAAAAGCACTGAAAGACGAATGGATTCCTTGGTTAAAGAAGAGAGAGAATGGACATGTGAGATGAAAGGCCAAGTCATATGGTCTTGAGAAAGCTCCAAGACAGTGGTACAGGTTTGACAGGTGTATGACAAAGCATGGCTTTAGTCAATGTCATTGTAATCACTGTGTTTGTTTTTACCAGGTGGATAATGGTCGCGACATTATCCTGTTACTGTATGTGGATGATGTGCTAGTTTCAAGTTCATACATATAGGGTTTTGCTAAGCTAAGGGTAAAATTAGTTCAGTGGTATGCCATGAAGTATTTAGGAGGAGTGAAATTCTTTGGCATGAGTATTCCTAGAGACAGGGAAGATCACAGGTTGATGTTATCTCAGGATGATTGTGTGAATAAGGTAGTGGCGTGGTTCAACAAAAGGTTATCGATTGAAGTTGTGTTTAACCTCAACACACCATGTGTTGAGTGTTTCCTACATACCAATACTCTAAAGAGGGATCAAACTCCATGTGGTTCTCCCATGCTACAGTGGTGTGTGTGAAACTAGTGAAAAATACTAGATATTGGTGCAATCCTTGTATGATTAAGTACTTTAACTATGACTTGTGACCTTAGAAATGTATTCATAATTTAGCTCAGGGCTTTTAGGGTTGTATGTAATTAGAATTTGGAGAAATAAAAAAATTACTCTCAATGTGCAATTACTTTTGGTGCTTTTTAATGTGGAAGCCTCTTGTGTACAAAATGGTTTGAAATGTGCTTTTATAGTGGTTGGAATTCCTTCATATGGGGATTTCTAAACCTGCAGGATGACCCTTATACAACTTTTAAATTTTGAAAAATAGTTGTTAATTGGTAGGAGGACATTGTTGGTCGAAGCAAACAATAACATGATGCGTTCCTATCCAAATAGGGCACTATTGTTTGAAGGGTAGGATTTGTTAAGCTGAAGGTATGGTTAAATCTATAGATGAGCTTAGATTGTTGAGTGATTTAAATAAGGACATTCTATATTGATTTGGCTTGCACGAACGAATGAGTCATCACATGGAAAGTTAAGGAAATCGGTCAAAAGGCCCTAGAATAGGTCAATGAGCTAAGTGTGTTAAGAGAGTGGTCACAAATGCACTAGTTTAGCTTAAATGCTAATTTATTTGTCTACATTTACCCCCAGCAATTGTACTAGAGTAAAAGGAAAAGAGTGTACCTAAATTTACTCGTGAAGTGCAATCTTGAATGTAGGTCACAACATTGAATTGTGTTTCACGCAAACCTATAATGAAACATATGTACAATTAGTCCTTACTTAAGATGAATATCAATAATTAAATATGATAGACTTGTAGATAAAATAACAAGGAATGAATACACTTGATTAGTTACATGAACCATTGTGTTTTCTTGGTGCAAAAAAAACTGGGGACTGTAAGGGTAAGACCCTTGGAAATTTTATTTGCATTGAAAATCTTGGATTAGATTATGCATTCCCCAATCCTCTTTGATAGATGAGTGTGCTTAATAAATCAAGGTGTTCTTGACTCCATCATTGCATACCCATGATAGTTAAGTAGCTTAGAATCCTTGTACGAATCCTAATAAAATGTTATGGTGTAAAAATATAGGTGCAAAAAGGTGAACCAACCACTGCAAATAGAATAAATCTCATTTCTAGTGTATAACTAGTGCAAAACTGGTGTAAATAGTTTGCATAATTTAGATTTGGTGTATACACTATGGAGAATGATAAGCAACACCATTCCATTTGTGGAACTAGTGCAAAAATGAGCAAGGAATGAGTCATGTGTTACACACATGGCCCCAATATGATATATGGTGTATATAGATTTCGAGACCAATTAATAACAATTAAAATTATGAGTAAGAACCAATGCAAAAACTTGGAACTCATTTCACTTATGATGCCCTTGAACTAATCAAATTTTTGATAAAATCTAAGTATATTCTAGGAATTGAGATTGTGAACCTATTGCAAATTGATTTGGACTACCTAAGATTCTGATAAATTCTAGAACTGACTATTTTCTTAGATTTGGGACAATATATATTTATTTAGACAATAGTGGGGGCACTCCTATCCAAGTTGGATTTATGACTACTTATAATCACCTAAAAGTGGTATTTAGATGTCAAGAGTGCTACTTGAGACATCTTATTCCTAGCTTAGCCCTAGACTTATCATAGAGCCTTTCATCACACTTTTCCAAACTTTATGTGGACCACAGTTGTCCCTAATTAGCTGAAACACAATCTCAGACCTCCATTCCCAGATCCTAGCCCTTCATGCCTAGTATTCTATCAGCTAAACATTAGCACCACATTAAGGACATTAGAGCCACATGCTACTAGTGTACCTTACCCTAACTCTCCTGAATGGATATATTTTTAAATGTTAAACCCTCCTAAGGTTAGCCTAAGCACATTTTATTATCCACACAAGCTACAAAACATGATAAATTGTAATGAAATTACTTGGATGTTTGCACAGAATGATTTTATATCGCACAAAATAAGCAAATATAAGAGATCACACAACAATAATTGATAGCAGGGTAGAATACTAGATAATATAGCAAAGCCACTTAAAGGAGGCAACCTCCAAAACAATGCACTAATAACATAATACTTAATATAATGAATAAAGACTAACCACTCCCTCCTATATATAGTCTACTTAGCCAAGGTTATTTCATAGCCAACCTATTTAAGAACATAGAGAAATGTAACAATTCTATAAAAGAGGTATGTAAGCCACAAGTCGACCACACATATCCCTAAACACACCAATGGCTAAGGGCATAACAATCCCCTCCCCTTTAAAACAATGTTGTCCTCAATGTTGTGGTAACTTTGGATGTTGTTGTACAAATGCTTCATCCTCCCAACTGGCATCTTCACATGGCAGATTCTTCCATTTGATTAGATACTCTGTAATCACTTTGGAACACAGCTGCTTAGTGCACATATGAAGGATCACCTCAAGATCAAGAATAACTCTACCTTCCTCATCCAATTTTGGTAATTATGTTTGAATGGTAACTCTATGTCCAATGACTTTCTTCAGGCATGATACATGAAATAATATATGTATGCGAGTGGATGAAGGAAACTCTAAGTTGTAGGCCACACTACCAATTTTATGCAAGATCTGATAAGGCCCATTATACTTAGGGGATAGCTTATTATCCTTTTTTTGTTGCTTCAGTGACATCTGCTTGTATGGATGCAAGAAAATAAAGATCCAATCACCAATATCAAAATGTCTCTCACTTATGTGTTGATATGTTTGTTGTTTCATGCAATTTTGGGCCATTGCTAAATTTTCATGCAAACTTGCAAGGACCTCTAGTTGATGGTGAATATGTTCTTCAACTGCACAAACCTTAGGATGGAATTTCAAGGTTGAAGTGATGGATGGATGGTGGTATCCATATGATGCCACAAAGGGAGACATTTAAAAAAAAATATGAATAGAAGTATTATACCATCATTCAACAAGTGGCAACCAATGAACCCATTTATATTATTTATCAGAAACAAATAACAGAGATATCCTTCTAGACATTTGTTGACTACCTCAGTTTGTCCATCAAATTGAGGATGATAGGATGAACTATGACCCAACTAGGTGCCCAAACATGTAAATAACTTAGTCTAAAAATTACTAGTGAAAATGGGATCTCTATCACTGATAATGATCTTAGGGGTCCCATGTAATTTTTGAATTGTATTGAGAAAAGCAGCAACTACTATACTAGCAACAAATCACTGTGATAAAGAACAAAAATAAGCATACTTACTGAGATGATCCACAATAACCATGATAACATCTTGACCATCAGATCTTGGTAACCTTGTAATGAAATCCATAGATACGTCTTCCCAATGTTGGCTAGGGATGGATAAAGTTTGTAAAAGACATAGGGTTTTGATGGTTTTGCCTTTGTTTTATTTATTGATCATACATTCAACCACATATTTCTAGACATCCCCCTTGAGTCCTTCCCAAAAAAAATCCTGCTTAATTTTGTGATAGGTTTTCAAAAATCTTGAATGACCCCCAATTGGAGTTGCATGAAGTTTCTAAAGGATTTTTTGTTTAAGAAGAGAATCCTTACATAGGTATAATTTGTCTTTATACCATAATGCATTACCCTTCCATGTGAATTTTTTAAATCCACCTAAACCTTGATGAAGATTTTGAATTAAATCATGGGTAGTACTATCATGTTCCCATCATGATCATGCTTCCTCTAGCCAATATGCCTGCAAAATGGTTATGACACATAACAATGCCTCAATTGATTCATCCTTTCTGGATAGTGCATCTGCCACCACATTGTCCTTACCTTTTTGGTAGACTATTTAAAAATCATAGCCTAACATCTTAGTTACCCATTTTTTTGTTCTTTAAATGACAATCATTATTCTAAAAAATATTTGAGACTATCATGATTAGTCTTTACCTAAAAATGATGACCCATCAAATAAGGTTTCCATTATTTGACCGCATGCAAAATGGCCATCATTTCCTTCTCATAGATGGGCTTGTGCTGATTTTTACCCTTTAGTTGATGACTTTCAAATGCAAGTGGTCTGCCTTCTTGCATGAGTACACCACCCATACCATACCCAAATGCATCACATTCAACCACAAAAGTCTTGGAAAAATTAGGAGTGGCCAATACTAGAGTAGTGCACATAGCCAATTTCAATTGTTCAAATGCCCAAGTAGCTACATCAGTCTACTAAAAGGAGTCTTTATTCAACAAAGAGGTGAATGGGGCTACAATACTACCATAATTTTTGACAAACCTGTGATAGTAACTAGTTAGCCACAAAAATCCCCATAGTTGCTTGAGTGTCTTAAGAATTGGCCAATCTACCATTGCTTGGATTTTTTTAGGATCCACTTTCACTCCTTCATAAGAAACCAGATGACCCAAATATTCAACCTCACAAGCTCCGAAAGTACATTTGGAAGGTTTGGCATACAATTTATGTTGTTCTAAAATGGAGAGTTCCTGTTTCACATGTTGCAAATGGTCTTCCCTAATTTTTTCTATAAATGAGGATATCATCAAAGAATACCAGAACAAATTTCCTCAAAAATGGCCTAAAAATAGTATTCATCAAACTTTGAAAAGTAGATGATGCATTTGTTAGACCAAAAGGCATAACCAGAAACTCATAATAGCCCTCATGAGTCCTAAAAGCTATTTTGGGTATATCTTCATCACGGTTCTAGATTTGATGATACCTAGAATGCAAATCTAACTTGATAAAATAAAAAGCACCATTTAATTCATCTAGTAAATCATCAATGATAGGAATAGAAAACTTATCTTTGATAGTATACTTATTGAGTTCTCTATAGTCAAGGCACATCTTCCAGGTGTCATCTTTATTTCTCACCATGACAACTAGTGAAGAATATTTTCTTTGATTGTGGTGAATGATTTCTGTATCCAACATCTCTTGTACCATATTTTCAATTTCACTTTTCTAGGCATAGGGATACATGTATGGCTTGATGTTGGATGGTGTACTACCAAGAATAAGTTTGATAGCATGATCATGCATGTAGCTTCTGACATATCTCCAAAAATAATAGAATGGGCATCAATCACTTGTTGTAGATCAAGAGGTGGAGATGGCTAAGTTGGTTGTACTTCTATGGAAAACAAGCGAGCTATAAATCCTTTAGCACCCTTATGAATAATCTTTATCATTTGATGGGAGTAACAAGTTGTGAATATTTAGCCCTTAATCCCCTTAGCTTAAATTTCCTTTCTTTAGAATGAAAAAACATGAATAATTCTTGTAAATTCATCTCAATAGTGCCCAAAGTGGTGAGCCACTATACTCCTAGAATAATATCAGCTCCACCCATATGAATAGCAAACATAGGAGAATCCAACAAGTAGTCTCCCATGGCCAGCTTAATACCATGACATTTTTCTAAACAACTGACAATACCACCATCTATAATCATAACCTAAAATTCTGGAGCTAGAGAAATAAAATAGTTCAAACGAGCAACCAACTTACTATTGATGAAGTTATGTGTGCTCCCAGAATCAATCAAGATAATGACCTTTTGTTTCTTAAGGAAACCCATCACCTTAAGATTTTGGGCAGTACTAATACCTAAAAGGGCATGATAAAAAATAGTAGGCTGAGAGTCTTCATATTCCTCTTCATGACCTTCTGCATCCTAACCATGTACTTCTTCATCATTGGCACCTTCAATGTAAAATAGCTTCTTTTTAACATAATGATGGTCTTTTCTCCATTTGTTGTCACAACCATAACACAACCCTTTGGCTCACTTCTCCTCAATTTGTCATTGTGTTAATCTAGTGGGCTATGGAAATGACGGTGCTAGAAAGGTGCGGTCATGACTAATAGTGAAAGTTTTCCTTTTAACCATCTCTTTTTCTTCTACCATACATGCCCTAAGGATAACTTATGATCCATATGTTGGGTTAAGCATTCAAACCTTGAATTGGATGCTATCTTTGAGGCCACCTAAAAATAGATCAGTCAAATTTTCCTTAATGATATCTTCCACTTGTAAAGAGAGACTCTAAAATTGATGAATATAATATTTCATAGTTTCTGATTACTGTAGTTTGGCTAATTTGTTAAAATAGTTCTCATAGACATTCATCTGATAATGAGCCAACAACTCCTCAGTGAAAATAGACCATGTAACAAGAGCACAATTCTTTTTCTTTTGAGCACATAACCAATGATACCAAATGAATTGCTCAGGTTCCAGATATAGAGATGTCACTATCACCTTCTGAGAACTAGGGGTTTGATGCAGCTCAAATAAATTCTCAATTTGGGTAATCTAAGTGAGAGGATCCTTACCATCGAACTTACACATGTCCACTTTTGGCAACATTGGTTTCATACCAGCATGGGAGTTGTTGGTGTTGAGAGGAGGATTTGAATGCTGAAGTGGAGGGTTGTTGGGTTAAAATTGAGATGTAAGGGCAGCCAATTGCATAGTGATATGATGTAATTCATTATGAACCCCATTAATCTCTCTGTGCATCCTTGAAACATTAGCTTGGATTGCAACAAAGTCATCATGCCTCACTAAGTTCTTTATGTCTATTTGAAGCTGAGAAATCACTAGATCTAAAATTATAGATTCCATGTCATCAATAGGAGTCTTAGGAGTTTCTTGCCCCCCTTTTCTTCCCCAAGTACTAGGACCTACCATATATAAATCCTAGGAGGGTTTTTACCCTTAAAAAAGTGTACTAGGAGATGGTATCATTGTGGTCACCTTACTAAGATGAATCTAATGACTACCTTTGTGAACTAGGGTAAAAATTTTGGCACCAAAAAAGTTTACTGACATAATATACCGTTGTGATCCTCTCACTGAGACGAATCCGATGATTGCAATCATGCAAAGGGAATTTTTTTCTAGACTCTTTAATATTTTTTTCAAAAAAGCATTTTGAGCAATACTGCGCTGATGAAAAAAATTAATTCTTCTCAGATTGCAAGTTATATTTTTTCACTCCCATCACTCTTAGAAGCCATGTCTTGCCAGATTAAAAAAAAATGTCACAAGAAACTTGCCCAAATTGAAGCTCTAATACCACTTATAATGAGATTACTTAGATGTTTGCACATAATGATTTTATATTGCATAAAATAAGCAAATATGAGAGATCAAACAATAATAATTGATAGTAGATTAGAATACTGGATAATATAACAAAGCCACTTTGAGGGGGCAACCTCTACAATAATGCACTAATAGTAGAATACTTAACATAATGAATAAAGACTAACCACTACCTCCTATATACAATCTGCTTAGCCAAGGTTATTCCATAGGCTGACCTATCTAAGAATGTAGAGAAATATAACAAGTATATAAAAGAGGTATGTAAACCACAAGTCGGCCACACATATCTCTAGACACACCAATGGTTAAGGGTGTAGCATAAATACATGAATTTTAGACCTTTATCCATTAGATGGAAAATATATGTAAAATAACTATTCAAATAAGAAACAAGTTGAGAAAAATCAAGGTTATTAATCCATAATTTGCCCTACTTATGCATACTACCATCTACAACTACCCTAAGCCTAGATTTCAAAGATTTCCAATCTTAAGCACACTTAAGGCATTCAAGACCACTGTCATTCTAGCATCACTTACACTTGCACTAGCACTTAGGTGAGGAGAACTAAATTGGGTTTGATCCCTCCTCGGAGTATTGGTATATAGGCAACTCTCTTCACAACAGGTTATTGAGGATGTCCATCCTATCCTACTAATAAACACACATTTTTAGCTCATACCATAATTGTAAAAAAGATTAGGGTTTTCATCATAAATCAACTATTATAGGCACAATATAGAGTTTCATATTTCATATGCATAGGAACAGAACCCAAAAACATAGGTGTAGGTGCACTTAAATTTTAGGAACAGTCCTACACAGAGGACACTAGCACCATTTTAAAGACACTAGAGCCACATGGTGCTACTGTCCAAGTGTGGCACTACTATTCAGGAGAGGATCTAACTTAGGGATCCTATAGATGACACTTAGACCTATTTGTAAACCAATTTTTAGCACTTAGATCTTCTTCATCGGGTGTTTTTTAGATAAGTCTTTATTTACACATATTTATTACTAATATTAAAAGTCAAAGCAAGTCAAATTCTGTAATAAATCAATGGTTATTTATTACATATTATTTCACTGATTTAGATTACTCAACCCTTTAATCAAACTTAGGATTTACACTAGTAAAACCTTAAAAGGTTAAAACATTTAGTGAACTTGACTTACTTTGAATATTGCTTAAAACCCGAGTTTGCCTTCTCCAAATTAGAGTTACAAACTTTTTTTTATTTTATTTTTTGGTATAACCTAGCTCATTAAATCAATCTCACATTAGGGTTTCATTTATTAATATATAATTTAAATATTTGCACATCCCTGACTCAAAAAACCCTAACTCTAAATGTTCTTAGGGTTTATATCCTTCTTTTTCTTATTTTCATTAATTGCTTTAAATTTTCTAGATTTCATATATTCTATTTTAATAGCTCTATTCTAATTTGTTTACTATATGCCATCTAAAATAACTCTCTCTTTTCGATTTAGAATAATTTTTATATTAGGTGTTAATCCTTATAGAGCACATTCAAATTCCTGCTATCTAAGCCTATAACATGGATAAGAGACCTATCATAACTCTAGTTATGCATCCTTCACACCCTAATTATGTGGATTTCAATGATAATGCATCTGAATATGAACAATACAATCAAGAACAAGATGATATACACATTAAAAATCAAGACACCCTCCCTCCACTTAATAATTATGACATAATTATTAATAAAGATGAGATATTGCAAGGCTTCAAAGATATAATTTGAGAACATCCCATTGATCATGCATAATCCTACAAGCCATATTGGAAATTAAGAACAAAACAAACAATGGTCAATCTTCAACTCCCCCATCTAATAACTTTGTTACACCTATAGTGGGGTCAACTCGGATAGCACAACCTAAAATTGTAATTCAACAACCTTTAGTAACATCTACATTATGGCTAGTTTCTCCACTCCAAATTCATACTCTTCAGGCTAAGGTGTTACATCTCAAGAAGGGAGCCACTAGGCCATCACAAGCCTTGGATTCTAATATTATCTTACATACACCTTTGACACATCACGTAAAAATAACTCCCTTGGAATCCAGTTTCATGGCACCTAATATTACTTTATATGATGGAAAGGGTGACCCAGAGCATCATCTCAAATTTTTCACACGACATGTTTAGACTACGTGTCTAATAACTAGCTTTTTACAAAGTTGTTTCCATATAGTTTAAAAGATTATGCCCTATAATGGTTTTATGATTTGCCAATCAATCTATCACAACATTCAATCCTCTAGATGACATGTTTTTAGCACATTTATCCATCAACATCAGTGACAAGATATCATATGCATAAGTGGCATAGTTGAAATAAAAGTCAAATGAACCTATCACAGATTATGTCTTATGATACAAGACTATATTAGCCAAATTGACTAGCCCTATGGTAGCTAGATATCTTTAGGACATATTTAAACAAAGTATTTTACTATCATTACACAAAGCTATCTTTTTCAAGAAGTTTACTACATTCACAAATATGTGCCACACAGTCAAAAAAAGAGATATTAAGCTCTTATCAATGGGCAAACTCAAGTATACCAATGGATTAGAATCAGATATTGAGAGTTGAAAGAAACTTACATATAAGGTAAAGGCCACTGAGAACAAGAGTGATCAAAATGCCACAATTAATGTAGCTTCAAAGCCATCTCTTAGATTGGTTTTATCTACTCTTCAACGTTGAATCTTCACCAACCTTCCAGAGTCACCAACATAAGTTTTACAACAGCTCTTAGAATGCAATGTCTTATCTCTCCCTCACATTAAATAGGTTGATATGACATGACCTCTTCCAAAGAACTATAATTCTAATGTATTTTGTGAGCATCACATGGCACCAAGCCATATAACAAATAAATGCATAAGCCTAAAACATAAGATATAACATTTGATCGAGGCTAATATTATTGATGTGGGTACACCCATAGAGGCACCAAAATGACAACAAATAAAACCTATAGCATTAAATATATTCTCAGATCCATTTCCAAAGCACATAATGAATGAGGTAGGGAGCACATTAGGTGTGCACTACACATATCAAGCACATCCACCACTAGATTCATATCATATTGTTATAGAGGAGGCCCATCCATTACATAACATTATTGGCATGTACCATACTATAGCTACACCTATACCACTCATCACATTCTTAGATTAGGATATTTTTGATGATGATATAGATTTACATGCACTCTTTATACGAGCAAACATAGATCATCAACCGATCTAGAGTGTTATGGTTGACATTGGGTCAAGCATTAACATGTGCACTATGACACTCTTGTAGCATTTGGGGTACTTAGAATAGGATATATTCCATACAAACATAGTCATTAGTGGTTTTAATTGTCACATTCATAGATCCATTGAGGAGATTGTGCTTCCATTATAGGTTAGACTAACACATATAGCCACTCAGTTCCTAGTAGTACCCAGTGCAGGCATGTTTGATTTGTTATTGGGTAGGCTATAATTACATTAGCTCTAAGACATCCCATATATAATACACAAATTCTTAAAGTACATACATGTAAATTAGGTGGTCAAAGTTGAGGTTCTCCCATATGAGTATCCTCTACCCATCCTATAAGCAGTTCCATCACAGCCACCAATTACAATTCCAACATTGCTACCAGATATTGCACAATTATTAGTTATAACTCAGAGTATAGTTCTTATGCATACATCATAGAGTTTAGTATATCCATTAGTGTAAGTGAGGTCTACTCTTATATTATCAACACATACACATACTCTCCCATAGAGACCATTAATAGACAGACCCCTGTGTCAAAGATATGTCACAAATTCTAGAGGACCTTTCTCCACTCAATTTATGCTAAGATAAGTATTATTGGGTTATCAAGGGTCTCAACATAAGGCAAATATGTTACCTATAGTGTCTTCTACCAAATGGGTTCCTAAGACCCCTACAGTTCACAGAGCATCATAGTTAGCACCACAAAATCATAACACCACTACACAAGAAGATACAAATGTAGAATAATCCACACAGTAGATTATGGGATCACAATTGCCTTTTCACATAACATACATGATCACAGTTCCCTTATTTAATATAGGTCATAGTGTTAGTGAGTCTCCCATGATACTAATTGATTAGTATGGTTCTTACCCTCTTGTACATACTTCCTTTTCTCTTGCTGCTTGTATATAGTTTATTTTCATTTGCTTGTACATGGCTTATATCTAGAAAATACAAAAACGATATTGTTATCACTTTGATTTGCACCCTTTGAGGAGATGTCTTAGTTCCCCTCATCTAAGTGACACAATTGAAACACCTCTAGGCTTGTGGGTAGCCTAAGGATGAGGTGAATCTCTAAATAGGGCTAGCTCCCTTGATGCATCACTTTAGATCACTACTACACCTAAACTTTGGTGGGGGGGAAGGGAGAGAGAAAACTAAAAGCAAACTATCCTAAGGGAGGTGATACACCAAAAAAGTTGATGACTTCTAACCAGTTATATGTTACACATGAAACCAAGAGACTAACCAAATATACACTTTTCCAATCTGCATCTTTTCACATTAATATTACATTATGAGGTTATGGATGAATGTTTAGGCTAAGATCTTCTTTTGCATCTAAACCTTCCATCACACCTTGACTTAGAAACTTCATTCTTGACTCTAACTCTTCAATTTACTTAGCTAGGTTCTCTTGGAAAAGTCTCTCTTGAAGTTGATAGGCATCATCATGAGGATGAGGAGTACAAGAGGGATGACATGGAACAAAATAGGTCTATTGAGAAAGGGTGGGAGGGACTTGCATAGGCTCAAGCTCTTCCTCAACTTCACATTCCTTATCAAGGCTTCTATCCTCTTTCTTTCCCCATGATTACACTATCTTACTCTAGCCTAGGAGGTTAAGATTAGAAGTCTTCTCTTGAGGTGGTGATGCAATTTAAGGTGTGGGTAAAGTGTTTAAGAAACTTGGAATCTCCTTAGGCTTGGATTCTATACCTTGTCTCCAACTTGGAATCTCATATCTAAAGGTTACTACTTGAGGTGGGGATGTAATTAAAGAGGGCAATGAGGGCTTAAATTCCACTTCTTTTACTAATGACATGGACTAATACATATATATTAGCCAACTCATTCTACCTATTAATATTAGCTTTAAAAATAAGGTTTCTCTTTTCAACTTTCTCTTCTGACTGATTGGAAAAATGGTGACTTTGATAAGCTTGATTGGGCTCATGAGTAGGGGTCAAATAAGACTAATAGCAATCTTGGGGAAGTGGATATGAAGGCTGATAAGTTTTGTGAGGTTGCATTTCATGAATTCTTAGCCTATCCTCTAAGGAAGAAACCAAGCCACTCACATCTAGCATCTCACTTGTGAACCTTTGCCAATTGGCTCTCTTAATAGGTACCCACTCTCTTTTGACGAGCTCTAATGCATCTCTCATATTATGAATGAGATGACTAGGAACATCTTGACCACATCCCCTTAAAGTATTAAGATCTAACATGTACCTCTCATAGCCCAAAAGCGTTTGCTTGAAAGTGGAAATGGATTGATTAGATAAATGACTAGGTTGACTAGGAGCAAGATATGGAGAAGGCTGATTGTAGGGCTGATACACTTCATGAATGGGTTGATACACTTCATGTTGGATCTAGTAAGGATTATGATAGGGCTAATATGGAATTCTATAGGCTGGATATACCTCACCAACTTGTGTAAAATAGTAATCAACACCAAGGTCAGCCATAAAACTTCATTATGAAATAAGAACACAAGGAATGATTATCAACAATCTTCAAAATAAATACCTAGGCTACTTAACTAGCTGATGTAACTTTGGAGTCACCATTGATGCTTAGATAGATGCCTCTAAAGGTTGATTGTTGAAAGACAACACGAAGAATATTTCAACCTCTTGGACTAAGAATCCCATCGAGCATGCAAAAAATTGTTGTCACTTGGATTTTCACCCTTTGAGGAGATGTCTTAACTCCCCTCATCCAAGTGGCATAATTGAAACACCTCTAGGCTTGTGGGTAGCTTAAGGATGAGGTTAATCTCTAAATAGGGCTAGCTCCCTTGATGTATCACTTTGGATCACTACTACACCTAAAATTTAGGGGGGGAAAGGGAGAGAGAGAAAAAAAGTAAACTATCTTAAGGGAAGTGATATACTAAATAAGTTGATGACTTCTAACCAGCTACATGTTATACATGAAACCAAGAAACTAACCAAACATACACTTCTCCAATCTACATCTTCTCACATCAATATTACATTACGAGATTATGGATGAATGTTTAGGCTATGAGGACTAGAAAAGAGGCCTTGAATGACACTAGTGAATAGACTAACTCACTCAACCTTGAAACTTCCTAGAACACTTCACATGCCCTGCAAGAAGAAGCTTTTCAACTACAAATAGGTGAGAGAATGAAATAATACACTAAGGAAATAAGAGTCATCACTTAAACAAAATCAAAATTTCAAGTGAACACACTATGAATAGTTATGAAAAAGGTAAAAATTAGTAGTATTATTGATCAAATGGTATGCAAATGAGTAGGGCTTCACCATACTCAGGTGGAGTATAAGTTACAATGGCCAAAATGGCTAGTTCTTATAGAACTCGAGAGAAAAAGGAGAAGAGAGAAGTCCAAAGGTCACAAGAAAAATTTTCAAGCTAAGAAAAGGAGTTAATTGTACACGAAAAGAGGATGTGGGATGAACCATGCAAGGTTAGAAGGAACAAGTGGGTCTCCAAGTCATGAAACTCTTGTAAAGTGGCATGAAAGTTCTCATTCTAGCTCAAAAAATTGCCTTCATGATTTGGACCTATTTGAGCATCCCAAAACTAATTAAGGATAGGTATGATGATTGGAAATAAGGGTAAAGGATTTTATACATGCCTCTCCATGCATTTTTTATAGTCCTGGTCATCTATAACCTTCCCAAAATGAGCTATCACCATTTGTAGTCAAAATAACTCTTCTTTCATGCACCTTGCACACTTGGCCTCAAAATTGGCTTCAATTTTCCATGAAAATATATGGGAGGGAGTGGATTACATGTGTAAATACCCTTAATTGCCTTAGAGGCATCATGCATACCTTAAAATTATCTCACTTGAAGTTTTCCATTCTTCTCACTAGCTTGGTCACTATGCCAATTTTGATTGAGTAAGATGAAGCTATTTATTGAGGCACATAGGAGTTGTTCTAAAGAATGAAATAGACATGAGGGGTTATACCAAGTCATAATTCTTCTCCAAAATTTTTTTTCATGTTTAGACTCATCTTATAACCTACACAATGCATAAAACTATCTATAAAAGCTTGTTTTATACCATGTTCATACATTTTTGTATAGTCCAACAGGATCAGAAGGAGCCTGCGTGAGTTATTTGCAAGGTCTAATCACTTTCATTATCAAATTGGTCCATTATAATATATTTCCAACCTCATGTTCTCCATTAGGTCAATAACTAGGGTTTACAAGGGTTTAAGCCTATTTTGACCTCTTAAGCTTTGTTCATAAAGGTTGGATGTTGGATTCTCAAACTAATTCCACAAAGTCAAAGTTTAAGACCTTCATTAACGTCCCTAAATTTCTTAGATTCCTGTTGTCACTTGAACTTTCACCCAATGAGGGGATGACAAGTCTCTCCTTATTCAAGTGGCACAATGGAACCACCTCAGGGCCGTGGGTCACCAAATGTGAGGTGGATCTCTAGATTAGGGGCTAGTTCCCCTTGATGCATAACTATAGCTCAATCCTACTACTAACACTTAGGGGGATGAAAAGGGATATTAATAGATGAAATCAAATCTACTATATATCAGGTGATACACCAAATATATTCTATACTCACACCCTTTAACTTGCACTTAGAACTAAGGAGAAGTTTGCACATACACTTCATCCAATGATAATCTTCTCTCTTACATCAATGTTTCAAGAATGGGGCCTTGGAGATAGCTTAGGTTAGGAGGACTTAGACAATAGGCATTATAAGACACACTATTGAATATACTACTCACTACACCTACAATATCAACATTTAACACTTCTTTTTGATCTGCAAAAGAGAGATTACAAAACACAAGGTACTAGGAAGAGTAACATGTGAAGGTAAACAAAGTTACACTTGCACAAGAACAGAAACCATTGTGTACACTTATTGAAATATTGAATGAGGTAAAAATAAATATCTTTATTATCTCAAGGCAAAAATTTGGTAGGGATTCACCATACCAAGGTGGAGAGATCCAATACAATGCCAAAAAGGCTAGAATTTATAACAATTGTGTGAGAGAGAAAAAGAGGGAAGTTTAAGAGTCATTAAGACACTTTTCAAACAAGGAGAAAGAGTTATGATAGTCATAAAATCATGGAGAGATATTCCATGTAATAAATACAAAAACAAATGTCCCTCAAACTCATCTAACTCCTCCACATGTGGCATAGATTTTCCCTTGTGCATGCATAAGAAACTGGCCTTCATGATTTTCCTTCCAAAACTACCTCCTTGATACATAGGGTAAATTATGATGATGGATATAAGTGGGAGGGGTTACAAACAAGCCCTCATAAGCATTGGATTAGTATCTAATCATTCCCATTCTTCTGGTCATGCACAATCATCTATGATAATCCCAAAATGACCTCTCTCCATGTACCTCTCACACTTGGCACCCAAAACCTTCCTAATTCTATAATTTTATCCATGAACAAGGAGGGATGACATGTTTCAATGGTGTCTAAGTCATCAGTTTCATCAAACAAGCCTTAAAAGGCTTCCCAATTGGAGTTTCACCACTTTTCCTAAGTGTTCACTGCCCATTCACTGTGATTAGCTGAAATGAAAGAGATGGTAGGCACACTTAGGATTTTATATAGCTCATAAAATGGACATGAGGACTTATAAAAAGTCCTAAACTCTCTCCTAAAAGTTATTGGATCATTTGATAGTCTTTTAAACCTATAAAACACATAATTTTATCAAAATAAGCCCTTTTTTATACCATCTATACAGGTTTAGTACAACAAATTGGCATGGTCTAGGTCTCTGGGGAGTCCTCTACATCTCCAAGTTAGTGTCATGGCATTTACACTGCATCTGGATGCTCCAATTTACTTCTTTCCCCAATTGGGTCCTTATGGAGAGTTTGTAAGGGTTTTTAGTCACTTCTGGTCTTAACATTTGTTCATAAAGAAAAGACATTGGAATTCTCTCAAAATACCACTGAGGGATTCTTATGGACCATCCCTAACTTATATAATCACCTCAAAGTCCCATGAAAAGTATTAAGGGAGATGTGAGTGTCTGAAGTTGGCCATTCAAGTTATTTTCTGCATTCTATGAGAGTCTTGGTGTTCTCAAGCCAAAAAATGGCTTACTTATGAGTTTGTCTAAAAAAAATGCTCAAAAACCTATATTTTAATCCCATTTACATGTTCCAATCATTAAAATCACTCATCAAGAGATAGAAATGAAAATGACCTCCATTTTGAAACTAGGTCTAGACCTTGTCAATAGGTCTACGTACAACTCTTGACCTAAAATGAGGTTCAATGGTTTTCCTTGCATCTTATGAGGTTAAAAATATCTAAAATATTTCCCCAAACATGGTTCGATCATTTGGGAGGCTTCTTCAAGATCAAAAGTGAAAATGACCATCCTTACCTAGTCATATGCTTTACCATTCCTTACCATGATGACTGCAACCCTTGTAGCATAAAATACCCTATTTGCTTTCAGACCTTATAGCAAGGTTTAACATGTTTTTACATATGTGTTTCAACTTCTCAAACCTTATCGATAATTCATAAATCCTTCTATTTCATGTTTTGATCTCTTTTTCCATGTTTGTAAGGTTTGTGCAAGGGGGAAAAGTGCCCTACCCTTGAGATAGAACAAATGCATGTTCCCCTATTTTTTATTCAAAATAAACCATTGTAAAGTGTCTTATAGGTCTCAAGGATGATATTTACCAATTTTTGACATTTGGTTGCATATTTTGTCCCTCCAAAACCTCTAAAATCCAAGACAGACTTATATGAATGTACTGTCTGTAGGGGTGCCTTGAGATGAACTATGTATGTCCATATTGGACTCGACTTTGTCTAGTTTTCACTATCTAAAGCCCTTAAACATTACCATGGACTTGATATAGAAGGTCAAATTTCAATACATCACTTAATCCTTTCATGTTTTCATTTGACTTCTACCATTTTGAACCCTACTGATTGAGATGAATATGTATAACTGTGTTTATTCATTTGAGCTCTTTTTCTTGGTGTATTTGGACTAGTGAGAATGCCCTCCAGGTGATAATATCATGGTGTGTATGTTTGGGGAATATTAATCAATTTATCTCACTACAACCTTTCTTCTATGTACCCTACATTTGCAAAATGAACTCTCTTTGTCAGACTGACTGAGACACCTACACTTTTGGTCTGTTGTAGGTTACCCTACCCATGAATATACTTTTTTATGATGTTTAGAGGCTTTCCCTCAAGTTTATTGAGGTGAAACAACATATATTTGCATTATCTCACATTTTTTATGCCACTTTAGACACCATTAAACACTAAGAGGTTCACTGTTTAACTGCTTGTAGGTGTTTATTTCCTTGTGAAGGACACTTGTAGGTCTCTATAGGTCTAGACCCTTTCTCATTCTTATCCCATCTCTCCTAAGTTTACCAAAGTGATCTTGGAACATTTTATAACCATTTTCTATCCCATTCATGTCACTAGTCACCTATAAATTTCAAGCTCTACTCCAAGGTAGGATCTTCAACTGTAGATGCTCCATTGTATGGAAAAGGGGGCCTGTAGGTTAGTATGAAGTTTGAAAATGCATTTCACATTTTCCTTATGTTATTTGGAACCATGATATGCTTTTTACCCATAAGAGTTATATATTATGAATTTTAGACCTTTGTATTTGTGCCTTTTGATCTTAGGAGGACTTTTAGACCTAGAAGCCTGTAGATAACACTAAATAAATTCAGTGTGTCTGCAAGCATATTTGCTCCTCTTGAACACTCTTCTTCACTTATCATATGCTTCTCAAAATTTATGCACCCATTGTTCATAATATGAGCTACAAAGCCAAGGTACAAGGAGTGACCAAAGATTAATATGACATGATTACAACATCAATCTAAAAGAGCTAGGAGCTCTATTTTGATAGAATAGGGATCAAGGTTATGAGTCTCAGTCACTTTTATGATTTAGAAGTTCCTTGATTTGTTGACTAACATATCTTCTTTAATATAATTCTACCAATATCTACATCATATCAAGACAAAAATAAGGCTTCATATGTTTTAAAATATCCATGGGACCTCTATAACCTCTACTCAGGCCACCTGTAGAATGTTGCTTTGAGGGGAAAACAGTGCATTAGGGTGTGAACCATTATGAACAATGAATGTAAAAGAAGCTCATATGCCTTTGATAAACCTATAAATGTATTTCAAGTAAAAACAATAAATTTTGATACAAGTCCATCTCCCCTAACACTAGTATGATGTCATCAGGGCTGTTGTAGATGCAAATTTTGACTATAATATGCAGGCATATGCATATAAGGAGCAAGAAAAGTTTGGACAAGGATTTCAAAACACCTCTAATGAATTTGACAGCCCATAATTGAAAAAAATTCATAAATAAAAATTGATATCGACTTCACAATACCTTCAATGTCACCTATAGGTTATCATTTTCTGATTATAGAATAGTGAGGGTGCTCTATGGCCAAGAACAAGCCTAGAAGAGGCTTGTGAGGCATTTGATAGATCCAAAACCAATAATATAATGTTAAAACCTATGGGTAAGCATTAGACAACATATGAAACCATCAAACTGATCAAACCAAAATAAACTTTTTTTAAACAAGTGTAAACAGTGACCCCCTCTTGGATGTGAGTGCATAAAAAGCTACCTAAAGTCTAAATGATGGTTCATAAAGGAGGAGGAAAAAAATTGAAACTTCTTGTTATGAATTTGAATTAAAATTATATCCCTTTCTTCCCCCAAAATAATTCCTCCCAACTCTAACTGTATGACCCACACCAAACATTTGAAAATGGCCTTTCTTGGCTTACAAGGACAAGAATGAAGAAATAAAAGTTGAAACTAATTTTTCTGATGAAACCTCTACACACCAGGTGTGGAAAAGGGTCTATGGAGATGAAGAGATGTTTTCCCATGTTTTTTATTGAATATGAGATCATCAAGTCCATATAAGTGCCCAAAATAGCCTAAAATTAGGGAAAAACTCCCCATTTCTGCACATAATTGCTTCTTGAACTGAATCCTAATATATATTGACATCTCTTGACTTTATCAATGTTTAAAATAATTTTTGTGACAAATATTCTTCCTTGAAAGTTCGTACAAGTCATTAAATATGTTAGAAATATGCCAAAATGACACTTTTTGAACATAAGACATGGCAAATGATAAATTTATGACCTAGGGAGAAATTAAAACATCTAAATGACCACCCTATGAAATATCCAACAAAATTTTTAACTTTTACCATGTTTGACTTTGGTTGACTATGCAAGTACAAGGAAGATGGGCTTCAACAAGGACTAGGACAAGGCTAGGTAAGGTGATAAATTAACATGACACACCCATGGGACATATGGAAATATCTAAAACTTTATAAATGTATGGGTTAACCCAATTTGAATAAAATTCAAATTTGGCCAATAATTCCCATGCATAACTTCAAGGAGATGTGAGCATCTAAAACTATCTTATCGAGCTTGATTCCTCATTTCAATAGGCCTAATGTTGTCTCTAAACCCAAAAAGGGATTCATGATGCTTTATATGTAAGGTAGAAGATGAAATACACATATAATTTCCTTATTAACATGTTAAAATAGGTTTGAATGCATATCTAATGCTATAAGTGTGAATGACTCCTCATTTGGACATTAGACCTAAAATTGCCTAAAAGGCATGACCGCAACCTTAAGAGAGTAGGGTACCTAGTTGAATTCCATGATTTTATTCATGTTATAACATATTTACCTATATGTTTTCCAACTCTCCACAATTTCCTACAAGGATCTTTTATCTTTTGGCTCATGTTTTCTCACCCATCTTCTCCAAAATATAGGTTTTATGCACAAGGGAGTGCCCTCTATTTAAGAAAAAACAAAGGGACCTACATATTTCCTAAAATAATTATGAATATTTTATGGTATTAATAAAGTGATATAGGTTATTTTTACCAATTTTGATCCCCTGACTAGGTCTCTAGACCTTCCAACTCCTCAAAATCCAAAACAAGCTCCTAAGAAGACATGTTATAAGAAGGATTTGATGTACACTATGTTTTGCTTGATTGAGGGTCCCTTTTCATATATTTTAATGGTGTTGGAGTGTAAAATTATTATCAATACCATTTTATAGGTTCTTATCATGCCTTCAAATCCCTTATCACCCATGCTTACACCATGAAGTTGAATTGTTCTTAAGATCAGTCAAGGCAACTGATTGTATTTTTGTGTTCTTTCCTCAAAAGTGACTCTTGTAGGTCTCCTACAAGTTTTAGATTTAATTAAATGATTTAAGGCCTTTATTTAAGATTCATGGTCATATATCTATTATTAGACTCATTTCTTGATGTTTGGACTACATCAACCCTAAGAATCATCACCTTCATTGCTCACTGCCTTGTATATTCATCTTCAGTTGGCTGTAGGTGTTGATGTTTGAATTAGGCATTAAAAGAATGTTTAAAATCCTTATTGAAGTTTCCATGGAGTAACTTGGTATATGTTTGAATTAATTTTTTTCACTTTGCCTAGTTTAGACCATCACTTTGAACCTTTTCTCATCTCACTGTCACCCTACAGTCATAACTAACTGTGTTTCTTGTAGAATAGGGGTCCTAACTGTAGGTTACTTTACATGATTAAAGATTGAAATACAATGTATAAAACCTCCTTATAACCCCCTAGAGTCATTTTATATTATGTAGGTATATCTTCTCCACACTCAAGTTGTGTTAACATTGCAAGCAACATCTCCTACTCACTGCCTTTCTCAGTCAACACAGTCAACTGTGTTGGGAAAGATGAAACCCTGAATGTGTATTTTATTTTATTTAAAGGTTGCACATAATTATTAAATCTCATGAAACATTTTAAAATCTTTATCATCTACCAAATTTGGTGGTTCCATCTCAAACCTGCTTGTTGACTGTATGCTCTTATAGTTGGCTGTAGGTGTGTATTCTCAAATGGTGGAACACTTGTAGGTGTGTTTGAGGACATGACACCGATTATAATCTTATATTGATAGTATTTTAGATCATGAATGTCACCTTCACCATTTAGAAACACTCACATATGGGGACATAGTCTAATTTACAACTTTGGGTTAAACTTTGAAGGAGGCAGTATGCTGTAGGTGATTGTGCTTAAGCCATTTGTATGGACTAACTCATCCTTGGTGAGTGAAAACCATATTCCATGCACCTCCTTGATGTTTTCCATAGTAATTATGTGTTATTTAGTGAAAAAATCCATTCCAACACAGTCTTAAGTACCAAATCTACTCATTAGGCCTAAAACTTGTTATCAACTCATCTTGCTATAGATAACACTGTGGAACTTCAGTGTTCAAAGAGCAACTTGAGGGCTCTTGAAAACCACTCTCCTCAAATAAAACATATATTATTTTAAAATTTGATATAAATATATGGGATATTTAAAAAAAATGTACTTTGAGGCTCTAGAAACTAATGTAACTTTGTATAATAACACCCAAAAAAGGGCTTGGACCTCTGTTTTGATAATTTTGGGAAGTTATCCCAAAGTGCTACAAATTTTCTCCAAGACCATATTTGATTATATAGTTTCTACAAACTAATTCAAAATTATTCAAAATGAGGACCAAGTATGTTTATACTCCATAAAAAATAGAGAATTTTCAAACACACATTTCATGCTCCTCTAAGAAATGGTAAGCCATACAACTACTATAGATGACCATTTTATGCATTTACTTAATCTCTTGGATTTTAAAGTGGTTATTGAAGTTTTATTTGGAATTTAAGATGAAAAAAAGACATATATGGGCAATAATATATCAATTAACTTCATTTTGGAACCATAACATAGAATAAAACTCTTGAAATTGGAAGAAATGACTGCAACTCCACTCCTTCATTCCTCCTTGAAAATTGAGTTGTTTGAGATATAAAATCCTTTCCAAATATGAAAAAAATCATGTATAACATGATATAAATTATTCAAAATCATCTATAACCAATATTATTAATTGGATTATACAAACTTTCCCAAATAAGAGCAAAACCTGCAGGGTGCATAGATTAGAAAGCATAAAAACACAGTCAACTTCATGAGGATGGTTCATAAAGCATATACCACCATTTAAAAAAATATTGTTATGTAAATAAATCTATCTAAGTTTAATTTAAACTCCCCATGACATTTGATCTAGAACCGCCCTTTTTGGTTGTACCAAGTACAAACATGAAGACTGGTTTTGTATGTCTAAAAGGATGAAAAATGAACAGAATGGTTTTGGGCCTTTTTTAGAAATTTCAAGTCATTTCAAGCACTAAGATGGATCTAAAGAAGCTAAAAGTCATTCTGTTACCTTCTCCCACATGTCACACTCCCCCATGGGCTGTACAAGTGCCAAACTCTTCTCTTTTCCCAAGAAAATGACTCTTTCTTCTGAAGCACCTACCACTTTCAATTAGAAATAGTTACCTAAGACATAATAGGACATATGTCACATGACATAAACTTTTGACACCTTAAAATTTCCCTAAGAGGATGTACAACTCATTTAATGTGCTATTTTGACCCCCAAAATGACTCAAAATGATATAAGGACTAATAGACTAATGGCCAAGGCTAATATAACATGAAATCACACTACATGGCCTATAATACACCTTATGAAAAAATATTTTAGACCCATAAACACCTAAAAATCAAGTTTTTACCTATAGGGGTCCTAATTTGACTTATAGGGTCAAATTTGGTCAATAAATATAATGCACCAAAACACAAAAACATTCAAATATTACTCAAAAAACATAAAATTTATAGATTATATGTATTGTTATGTTTAAATTTCTTATATTTTCTAGACATTACATATGCTATCAATCTTAGTATAGTTGGTTTTACCATACATACATGTTTCACTTATTCTTGTCAAATGCTTATAGATTACATATAGGACTCAGGTCCACTACATTGATCCAAACTTTCTATCATCTACCTATAAGGGGCATATACACCAATCTAAGTTTATTAATTTAACATGTTCACCCACTTGGGGTCATCTCATACATAGTTTCTATTAATGAGTTTTATCCTTACATTCTTTACATTCCAATTTTTGCATTGATATATCTTTATATTAAGATATTAATCATTGCTACTCATACTCAATTTTTTTAGTTGACTCTATCACTAGTTTAGACTCAACATATGTACATCCTAGCTCTTACATATATTTATACTATATTCATGCATAATTTCATTTCTAGATTTCCTAGTTTAGACTTGATTGTGTTTCCTATGCTTTTTTTATTCAAGGGCATTTGAATATGCCATTGCTCTTTAGCTCTATGCCACTTCTATTCATGTATGCCTTGGACATGTGCCCATGTCCCTTATGTGTGATTTCCTGATTTTGTATGCATAAATTTGAACATGTCCTTTTAGGTGGCTCTAATCCAACTTGCTTTTTGCTTGCATATGTGGACATTTGAACATGTCCTTATATGTCTTCTTTCTTAGATTTAGGGACATGTGCTCGTGTCCCTTGTATTGTGGACCCTTGGCCTATTTTACATGCCTTATGTGTTTAGTATGTATGATTTCTTGTATAGATCATGACCATGACACTTGTCTTTGCTTCTTACACACACCATTTTTTGATTCAATGAGGGACCTCATGCATCTACCCTTCCTACTCGGGTGTCGTGACATACATCATACCTCATCCCCCTAGGTAGCTACTTAGATTTATTTTTATACACATTGATTACATCTATCTTGACACCCTTGTGCAATGTCAGACACAACATGCATATTACATCACATACTTATGCTCATATTCTTTTACATTTTGATGTTATGTTTACACATTATATTAGATTATCACGTAGTTATCATATATGATCCAACTAACACATTTTGTAAAGCTATTTCTTTTGAGGATGTTTCTTGCACATGTCAAAAACTACCATAAAAAGAGAGGGAATTCACAAGGGTTTTTCATAGAGATCAGGATCCTACATTACATTCACAAAATATTTTCAACACACAAGCTCCTTTTTAGAAAATCAGACACAAGTAAGACAAAATAAAAAATAAGGACTCAGTCAGATTTTAGACCAGACATACATTAATGCCCAAATTGGGAAACTAGTGCCACATGGTGCTACTGTCCAAGACATGGCACTACTATCTAGTATCCCTAATTTTAAGGTAGTTAAAATTATCTAGAATAGTACACTAGGTACAATACATGTTTGCATAGATTCAACTACATGTTTGATAATTATGCTAAGATTTTGCTTAGATTAACACTAATTTAACTTAAATTCATATTAGTTTCCTAGATTGGGGGCATCATGCATGGAATGATCATTCCCACATTCAGTTCATAAACTTAGATAAAATTATTACAACTCAATTCAAAATCAATATACTTAGATATCAGATTGGGGGCATGTGCATGGCACATTATTTTCATATGCTTAGTTACACATAGGTTGATTAGATGGAATGGTAAACTCCATGTCATTATCTATAATGTATGCACTTAACATCATTTTCTAGTTTGTCACCAATTTCATGCCTTACTCCATCTATAGTGGTTAAAATTCATGAGTGGCCCATAGCTACCTAATGTACTCAAGTGGCCGTGGAGCTGATATACACAGTTATATATACTTGGTTAGATATTTATATCACTTTGATTATCAATTTAGATGCATCTATTACATACAGGTGGACAATTATGGAGTCATAACCTTCTTGAGTTCTTGAGCCACCCACATGAGATGGTTGGACACACTTTCAATCCTGTCCAAGCTATTCACAGGCCATGATCCACCAAGTAGGGGTGGACAATGATGGAGTCAAAATTGGATTGAGTTCTTGATCCACCCACATATGAGGATCAAGTAAGTTCTCAACACAATTCAAGTTAATCAATGATTTGATTTCTATATACATGCACACACATAAATTCTCACCAACTTCATGCATTAGTTCATGTACCCAACGAGGTGTATTCATTCCTTTTCTCTTTACCATCTCTTTACTCATCTTTAATTAGTTACTTCTTTATTTATCATAGTCTTTTGCTTTTTATATCTCTTAATTAAGGACTAATTCATGCATGTTTCATTATAGGTCATGCTTTGGATCATGCTTCACATTATGTGGACCTAGCTTTATATACTTAGATTTAGATACATGAACTTCAATTCCTAAGTAAGTTTAGGTACGCTTATTTTTCTTTTATACTAGTCATTTCACTTTGTTGTATTTTTAGCATAAAGGGGAGGCAAATGTAATCACCTAAAAGTGGTATTTGGATGCTTAGATTTTTAATTGAGATGTCTTATTCCTATCTTAGCCCTATACCTACCCTAGATCCTTTTATCACTTTTTTACAGCCTTTGTGTAGACCACAGTTATTCCTAGTCAACTGAAACACAGTCTCAGACCTCCATTCTCAAATCTTGGCCCTTTGATGCCCAACAACCTACTAGTTGGACATTAGCTCCACATTAAGGACACTAGAGCCACATGGTGCTAGTGCCCCCAACATGACACTAGTGTCCCTTACCCTAACTCCCCTGAACTGATATATTTTTAAATGTTAAACGCTCCTAAGGTTGACCTAAGCACAATTTTTTATCTGTACAAGCTACATAACACTATAAATACATAACTTTTAGACCTCTATCCACTAGATGGAAAATAGATGCAAAAGACCTATTCAAACAAGAAATAAGTTGAGTAAAGTTAAGGTTATTAATCCCTATTCTACCCTACTTTTGCATGCTATCATCTACAACTACCCTAAGCCTAGATTTCAAAGATTTACAATATCAATCACTCTCAAGGCATTCAAGACCACTATTATTCTATCATCACTTGCACTTGTATCAACACTCAGGTGGGGATAACTATATCAAGCTTGATCCCTCCTTAGAGTATTGGTATGTAGACAAATCTATTCACAATATGGTGTTGAAGATGTTTAGCCTATCATACTAACAAACACACATTTTTAGCTCATTTCATACTTTCAAGGAGGATTAGGGTTTACATCATAAATCAACTATTACATCCACAATACAGAGTTTTAGATTTCATGTGCACAAGAATAGAACCTAGAAACATAGGTGCATGTATATCCAAAATTTAGGAATAATCCTACATAAAGGATAATAACACCATTTATAAGACACTATAACCACATGGTGCTACTTTCCAAGTGGGGCATTATATCTAGGAGAGGATCTAACTTAAGAATCCTATAGATGACACTCATACCTATCCTTAACCTAGTTTTTAGCATGTATATCTTCTGCATTAGGTGTTTTCTAGATAAGTCTTTATTTACACATATTTATTACTAATTTTAGAAAGTTAAAACAAGTCAAAATTTACAACAAATCAGTGGTTATTTATTGCATATTATTTCACTAATTCAGACTACTCAACCCTTTAATCAAACTTAAGAATTACACTAATAAAAACCTAAAAGGTTAAAACAATACTTGTATGGATGTGCTTTGAGATTCACTATGCAAATCTTGTAGAATTTTATCTGTGCATTATATTATAGGGATGTAATCTCTAAAACAATCCCATATGCATGCCCCCTCTTTTGAGGTGAGTTGTCGAGCCTACATAATAACTTAACTCAAAATACAAATGTGATAATGTTACATAAAATATGTAAATATGAGTAGTAATAATAACATGGAGGAACATGACATCATCATGTAGATAAATTGAGCATAATAGTGATGTAAGATGCATGTAGGAACAAACATACATAATGAGAATGTTTAGATAAATGTTAACAATTAGGCACACATATAAGTGAACAAAACCTAAGTATTATAGTTTGAATATAACTACTTGGGGAGGGATGGATGATATCCATCATGGCATAAAAAAATGGGAGGATGCATGATAATCATCATGGTGTTTCATCAAAAAAATTATTTATGTGAAAACCCTATATGATAACACCATTATTAAAAATTAGGAGAATGATATAATAATGATATCATTCACTAATTTGGAACTACTACATTCTTGAAACTTACTAAAAATAACAAAGTATAAGGAAAAAATAAACACTTAACTAGAAATTATGCCTTGAGATGAATCAAGTTCTAAAACTTGTTGTGTAAGGAGGTCTAATGACTGGAATTATGATACTATAATTAAATTTAGGCCTAGATAAAAGTATTGGCAAGAGGAAACCAGAGGGGTAACACTCATATCTAACTTAGAGTGATCCTATCCACTTGCAATACAAAAGTTAGGGTTTATGGGTTCTCTTTGCCTTCATCTACAAACCCTATATCTGGTGTAAGAGATTGCTATCACTTGCAGAGAACACTATTTTACTAATTTTTCTTCAAAATCCCTAGTTCCTTAACATGTGATTACTAATACAAATTAATGAGAAAAAGGTGTTAGTGGATGAATTTGGTCAAGACCTCAACACCCATGTCTTGAATGCTACCTACATACCAATACTCCAAAGAGGGATAAAACTTCATGTAGTTTTCCCATGATACGGTGGTGTGTGAATAGCTGGTGCAACGTGTTATATGTTAGTGTAATACTAATGTGATTAGATGTTTTAACCATGACTTATGAACTATGACATGTACTTAGACTTGAAATCTAGGCTAATAGGGTTGTATTTAATTAAAATTGGGAAAAATATGTATTTCAATCTCAATGTGCAAGTGTGATTCTTGTGATTTTTGACATGGAAGCCTCTTGTGTGCCAAATGGTTAGTAAAATCACCTAAAAGTGGTAATTGGATGCTAAGAGTATCACTTGATTCACCTTATCCCTAGGATTTCCATAGACCTATTCTAAAGTCTTAGACTTGCTTTTTTATCCATTTAGTAGACCTTATTAACTTGCAGCCAATTACGACATAATCCCTAAACTATTACCTCTAACCCAAATCTAACTTTCTCAAAATAATGCCAAAAGGACATTAGCACCATATTTAGAACACTACAACCACATGACACTATTGTTATTAATTGGGTACTATTATCTTTAGCCATAACTCTTCCCAACAGATAATTTTTCAAACATATGCCCCTCCTAAAGTTGGCCTAAGTTCATTTTCTTATCCACACAAGTAATAGAACCCTATATATAAAAATATAATCTACCTCTATTCACTAGATGAAAAATAGATGCAAAATCTATTCAAATATAAGACAAAGTTATGTAAAATCAAGGTATATTATCCCTATACTACCCTACTTTCTGCATACTACCATCTACAACAACCCTAAGTCCAATTTTCAAGCATTCAAAGGCTCAAACACATTCAAGTCATCCAAGGTCACTCTCATTCAAGAATTCCAAGGCTCAAGTACATTCAAGGCATCTAAGGCCACTCTCATTCTAGCATTCACTTGCACATACATCAAACGCTAGGTGGGAGAACTACATCAAACTTGATCCCCCTTTGGAGTATTGGTATGTAGAAACTCTACACAAAAACATGTTGAGGATGTCCAATCCAATCTATTAAAACACAAACAATTCTTGATCATATCATACTTGCAAAGAGAACTAGGGTTTGTAGATAAAATTAAGCTTTCCAGGTATAATACATAGCTACAAGTTTCAGTCATGCAGGAACAAAACATACAAACATAGGTATAGGTGCTCTCTAAAAATAGGAATAGTCCCACAAAGAAGACATTATACCAAATCTTTGACACTACACATGGATTACACTAATGCCCAAACTGGGCACTATTATCTAGTGAATAGATGAATATAAAAAACTTGCTTATGACACCTAGAGTTGTTGAGATCTATAATTTCAAAACCCATATCATCTGCGATAGTTTGTTTTCAGCTAAGTCTATATTTTCTACTTATTTATTGATATTATTAGAAAGTTAATCAATGTCAAATTCATTTACAAATTAATAGGTTAATTATTGTAATTTATTTAACTAATTTAAAAATCTCATCCCCTTAACCAAACATATGTAATTACATGTGTAAAACCCTAAAAGGTTAAATCATTTGGTGATCCCAACTTACTTTGAGCATTGCATAAATCCCTAGCTTGCATCAATTCTTATTTTTATGTAATAAATTTAGGGATGTATACTTATGATTTTATTTAGATAACCTAGATAATTAAAATCAAATTCATATTAGGGTTTCAATTTATTTTACATCTAATTTAAATTGTTGTAAATAAAACCTTATATTCAAAAACCCTAACCCTATACACACTTAGGGTTTGTATCCTTTTATATTTATACTTAGATTTCATTTCCAAAAACTCAGATTTTAGATTCATATATCTTCTAATTCATATCATCATGATTATAATGATAGAATAAATAAATTACTTTTTTTTGCAAAGTTTTATACTTTACTTTTCATGCTTATTCCCTTTAATTCAGAATAAACTAAGAAAAGACATCAATACATGTATAAAAGTTGCTTACTATTAAATACAATATTCATTGTATTCTATATCATGTTATATTTCTTCTATGTGTAAAATAATTAAGACATTATTCTTTAATCATATAAATATGCATACATAATGTTTCAAATCAACTAAAATATCTTTCATGTTGCATTCTTTCCAAAACATGTTATCTTTATTCTGTGTGAAAAAATAATTAAGACATTATTCTTTAATCACATAATGCATACATGATGTTTCAAATCAACTAAAATATCTTTCATGTTGTATTCTTTATTTTTCATGTTATCTTTCTCTTGTATGTAATTATATTAACAAGCAAACCCATACACACAAAGAGGATTTAACAGATAAACTAACCACTTTGTTTCAAAATTTAATGTCATCTATTATGTACATAAAATAATCTCCTTCTCCTAATCATCTCCATGAGGGTGATATCTACTTTCCCTCTAACTAGGTCCATGCTATCATTCCTCCATGAGATGATGTAGCCTATAACACTATCACTAATCCCTCTACTCAGCGTATTCACACTTCTTCCCTACAAGGTGTGTGCCTACATGTTCAAACATAAATAGCTAGGGTTTGCATTTATGAGACTCTATGTGATCAAATTATCAGTATGAGCAATATAATTTCAGCTTTACAAAATCATAATCAATTATTACATGAAAAGATTAAAACATTAGAAAATCATTTTACAATAAAAAGGCCTCTAGGGCACAATAGTGTAAATCATGTTTATATATCTTCAATTAGTAAATTTGTGGCAAACAATGTTACATATCAAAACATGAAATTAAAACTAGTGATTCAAAAATCATTAACATGTCAAATAAGAGTTCAAGTGAGACACTAAGGGAAATGATTAAAGATAAGTTGATCAACCTATCTCCTCTACACCCAAGGAGGAGATCTAGATATTTTTGTGCATATCATTGAAAGCATGGGCACCACATTGATTTATGTTTAGAATTGAAAATAAAAATACAATAGATAATGGATACAAATGACTCATATAGTCACACTTCATCTAAACAACATAAACTGACACATCTACCAATTCAAAAAAGGTCAAATTTAGAAATAGTACAAAAATAGTTACCAAAGCATAACTCAAAACAAAAAAGGTTCCAAAATCAAAATCAAATCAATAAATAGTATAAGAATCATATATAAATCAAGTAAAGATACCTCTCTAAAAAGAGGTTCAACATTTAATATGGTATGGGTTTGGTCAAAAGTATATACAACAATATAATTATCATGGTCAAGGTTTGGGCAAACAGGCCCAATGCATCACTTATCCTATTTTAGCAGTTAATAATATTGGTCAATAGGGTTTGGGATTTATCAAAAATACTAAGGAACATCATTCATAGATATAATTTATCAATGAAAAACTTCCAAATACACATGAAATGTTACAAAAAGAGCAAGATCCTAAGTTAGAAAGTCAAAATCACACTCAACCAACAAGCATTCTCAAAACAAGTGTTCTAGAAAAAGAGCCTCCACAACACAGTATGCCTACGATAAACATATTTTTAAAGGGAAAAATCATAATCAATATGCCAAAACATAATTTATAAAGGTCAAATCCATAATATCAGATAGTTCCCTACAACATACCAAGTTATTATGATTCTGATGTGGAATAATATTATGATTTTGATGATGAACAATACTCATATTTCTACTACAAAAACATTCAACTAAAATTTATCAATCACACTAAATGAGAAAAATATCATTCCTATTTTCGACAAGGCCACAATGATAGTGAGTCTCCCATGAGACTCATTGGTTAGTATGGTTCCTACTCTTGTACATACTTCATTCTCTCTCTCGCTCCTTGTACATAGTTTATTTTCATATGCTTGTACATAACTTATACTCAGAAAACAAAAAAATATATATAATATGTCAAAATATAAAAACATTCAACTATTTTAAAAATCCACGTTTTATTATAAATTGTATGCATTATTTTGTTTACATTTCTTCTACTTTCCAGATATTGCATATTGCTAGTTATCTTAGTGTAGTTGGTTTTATACTACACATATGCTTCACTTTTTCTTATCGAGTGCTTACAAATTCTAGATAAGACTCTGATCCACTACACTAATATAGATCAGCTATCTTCTACCCATTGGGGGCATTTACATCGATCTAGGTTTATACAATGCTACATCTACCCACTCGAGGCATTTTCTACATAATTGCTACAACTAGGTTTTATATTTACATACTATACATTCTTGTTATAAATTGATTTATCTTGACATTAATCATTGTTATTCATTGCTCAGATTTTTTTCTGACTATCACTAGTTATCTTCAATATATATTTGTATTACACATTTATACATGTTTTTATTTCTAGTTCTTATATTAGACTTGATTATGTTACTATGCTACTTAAATATTTGATGGCATTTGCATATGCTATTGTTCCTTGGATCCTATGCCACTTCTCTATTTGTATGCATTGGACATGTGCCCATATCCCTTGTGTGTCCTCTTTCATGATTATATATGCAAACATTTGAATATGTCCTTCTCTATGGCTCTACACCAAATTGCTTGTTATTTACGTATGGGGACATTTGAACATGTCCTTGTATGTTTTCATTCTCAGATTTAGTGACATGTGCCCCTGTCCCTTGTATTATGGCCCCTTGGCCTCCTTCTTGTGTGCCTCATGTGCTTGTATGTTTACTTCTTTATATGGGTTTACATCACTTGTATTTTATTATTACACACACTCACCATTTTTTGATGCCATGAGGGACCTCATGCGTCTACCTATCTTACTTGGGAGCCTTGATGGACATCACATCCCATCCCCTAGGTTGTTACTCATATTTTACTATTGTTATACATTGATTACATCTATATTGAAACCCTTATGTAATGTTAGATTACAACATACATCTTACATTTCCTACTTATATTTAGATATATTTACATTTTGATGTTATGTTTTACATTATATTGGAATCTCATGCACATGCTCTGGTTAACACATTTTACAGAGCTATATCTTTAGAGGGTAGTTCTTCCAAAAATTTCACAATTACCCTCAAAAGAAGGGGAATTTATAGGGGTTATTATAGAGATCAAGCTTCTAGTTTGCTTTTCATATATACATTTTAGTACATAGGCTCAGTTTCAAATATCATACTCAGGGTAGACACATAACATAATAGAGACTCAGTAGTCAGTACATATTACATAAAAATCAGACCAGGTACATAATAACACCCAAATTGGGACATTACCACCATAGGTTGCTACTATCCACTATAGGGAGTTACTTTCTAGTAGCCCTAGCTTCAAGACAATCCAATTCATTAGACTAGTAAACTAGGTACAATACAAATTTGAATAGATACAATCATAGGTTTGGTAGTTATGTTTAGATTTAGCTTAGATTTAGTCATTTCAATTTAGATTCATACTAGTTATTCATATTTGGGGGAATCATTGGCAACATGATCACTCATACATTCATATCAGTACATAAGTTTAACTATTACATACTTGATTAAGATTTAGTATACTCAGATACTAGATTGGGGGCATGTGCATGACACATAGTTTCTATATACTCAGCTTTAGATAGGTTAATCAAATGAAATTCTAAACTCCATGTCATTCTCTATGCTATATACACTTATTATCACATTTCAGGTTATCACCATATTCATGCCTTACTCCATCGACAATGGTTGGCATTTTTGAGTGGCCTAGAGCTGCCTAATATACCTACATGGCCATAGAGCTAAATACATAGTTAGATTACTTAGTTAGATAATTTTAGCACTTTGTACAATATAATTATAAATGCATCTACTTTACATAGGGGTAATGATGGAGTCATGGCCTACTTGATTTATTGAGCCACCTACATGAGAGGGTTTTACACAGATACAATCTTATCCAAGCTATTCATAGAGATCAAGATCCACCAAGTAGGGGTGGGTAATGATGGAGTCAAAACTAAATTGAATTATTGAGCCATCCATATGAGGATTGAGAAAGCCATCATATCAGTTCAAGCTATTCAATGATATAATCACTATGCACTTTCACATATGCAAGTTATCACTAGGTTCATGCATTGGTTCACCTACCCAATGAGGACATTGTTTTGGATCATGTTTCACATACGCAAACCCATATTCACATATTCAAACTCAACTACATGGGATTCAATTCTAAGGTAAGTCTAGGTATGCTTCTATTTCATTTATACTAGTCATTTCACTTTACTGCATTACTAACATAAATTGGGGGTAAATGTAATCACCTAAAAGTGGTAATTGGATGCTAAGAGTGTCATTTGAGTCATCACATCCTTAGGTTTTCCATAGACCTATTTTATAGCCTTAGACTTGCATTTCCACCCATTTAGTAGACTTGTTCACTTGTATCTAGTCGAGACATAATCCATGAATTATCACCTCTGACCCAAATCCAACTTTCCCAAAAATTTTCCAAAAGGATATTAGTGCCACATTTGGGACACTATAGCCACATAACACTAGTGTCCCCAACTGGGTACTACTATCCTTAGCCCTAACTCTTTCGAACTGATAATTTTTCAAATGTGTGCCCCTCCTAAGGTTGACCTAAGCTCATTTTATTATCCATACAAGCAATAGAACCATATATATATATATAATTCTAATCCACTTTTATTTACTAGATGGAAAATAGATGCAAAATCTATTCAAACCCAAGACAAAGTTGTGCAAAATCAAGGTACGTTATCCCTATTCTTCCCTACCTTCTGAATATTACCATCTACAACAACCTTAAGTCTAGTTTTTAAGAATTCAAAGGCTCAATCACATTCAAGGCATCCAAGGCCACTCTCATTCTAGCATTCACTTGCACATACATCAAGCACTAGGTGGGAGAACTACATCAAGATTGATCCTTCTTCAAAGTATTAATTTTTTAGGCAACTCTCTACATAACTAGGTGTTGAGGATGTCGAGTCCATATTACTAACACACACTCAATTCTTACCCATATCATACTTTTAAAGAGAATAAGGGTTTATAGATCAAATCAAGCTTTCCAAGTTCAATACACAACTATAGGTTTTGGTCATGTAGGAATACAACATACAAACATAGGCACATGTGCTCTCCAAAAATGAGAATAGTCCTATAAAGATGACATTAACACCACATCTTGGACACTATACATGGATGGTGCTATTTTCTAGTGAATATAAAAATATCAAAAATCTATTTACGACACTTAGAGCTACTCATATCTTCAATTTTAGAACCCAGATCATCTACAATAGTCTATTTTTAGCCAAGTCTATATTTCTCCCTATTTATTTCCATTATTATAAAATAAATCAAGGTCAAATTCATATACAAATCAATAGGTTAATAATCTCAATTTATTTAACTAATTTAGACATCTTATCCCCTTAACCAAACATAGGTAATTGCATGTGTAAAAACCTAAAAGGTTAAATCAATTTGAAAAGTGTTTATATAGTCATATCATTGAAAATCCTTCAAATGGGGCTCATTAAGGACATGGTCTGACCTTCATATAGTTTTAAATTTGGTAAATAGGTCATCATTTGGTAGGTTGACATGAGAGGGGGGGAAGGACACTAGAGTAGTGCATTCCTGTCCTATAGGGTGCTCTTATCCAATGGGTGATTTCATTGTGCGAAGTGTCAAATAGGACCTAAAAGGTGTCTAAGGTTGACCAAGATAAGGGTAAGTTCATTCAGGGGTCATATGTCAACTTAGAAGAGTGTGTAAGGTGGTTGAAAGTGATCAAAGTGGGTTTTAAGATTCGTCTAGAGCTAAGTGTGTAAAAGAGTGGTCACAAGTGCATGATTTTAACTTAAATATTAATTTTACATGTTGACATTTGCCCCCTTTTTTTCTAGTGATACATCAAATTAAAATTACTAGAGTAAAAGGAAAAAAAGTGTGTACCTAAACTTACTTGTGGGAAGGAGCACTGGATGCAGGTCATAATGCTAAGCTATGCTCCATGCAAACCTACAGTAAAACATATGAATATCAATCTTTACTTAAGATAAATAATCAAAAGGTAAAAGATTAAAAACTAGAGAGTGACAAGGAATGAATACACTTGATTGAGTACATGATTTATTGTGCCATTTTTGGTGCAAAAACTAGTGGCCATGACATGTATGTTTGTGTTAATATTGAATAGCTTAGATTGGATTGTGCATACCAAAATATTCATCTATAAGTGGGCATGATCAAGAACTCAAGTGTGCTTGACTCCATCATCATCATCCAAGAGTAGTGGAGCAGATGGAATGAGGCTCAATTCTAGTGAAAAACTAGTGCAAATACTGAGTATAATCTGTGTTTGGTGTATACAGCATATTGAACGACATGAATTATCATTATATATATGAAACTAGTGTAAAAACTTGGTGCAACGATCAAACAATGTGACATGCACATGCCCTTAAATTGTATTTGGTGCATATATATTCTAAGACCAAGCAAAATTACTATGATTCTAAGTAAAACTTGAGTGCTAATTTAGAATAACATGTTGTGCATGACTACCCCCAAACTGAGTTAATCTAAGATAAAACTATGTAATTCTGAGTAATTTTAGAAACTAAGACTGTGAAACTGCTAAATACTATTGGAAACTAATATGAGTAAACAAAGGTTCTAAGAAATTCTAGAAATACCTATTTTTTAGGTTTTCAGATAATAATGATAGGAAGGACACTAAAGTAGTGGTCTCCTATCCAATGTGGTTTTCCTATCCAAATTGACTTTTTGTGTGTTTTCTAAACCTAAAATTGTGTCAATTATGTAATAACTATTAGATTTTTTCTGTGTACTGATTTGGGAAGCCTTATCTCTAAAATAAGCCTAAGTGAATGCCCTCTCTTTTGAGGTGAGTTATTGAGCCTGTGTAAGAACTTAACTCAAAATAAAAAGGTTATGCAATAGGTTATTATGATGTAAAATTATAAATCTAAGTAATAATGACATCATGGAAAAACATGGCATCATTGTGTATGTAAATTGAACATAGTGACAATGTAAGATGCATGTGAAAAAAGCATTCCCAAGAATTGTGTCTAGATAGATGTGGAAATGAAGTACAAAGATAATTTAGTCAACTAAGTATACAATGCTGAGTAGAACTACTTAGGACATAATGCATGATGTCCATCATGGAATTAGAAGTGGTTATGTGCATGATATCCATCATGGAATATAAATATGAACAAAGAAATAAGAAAAGTGTCATGGCCATGACACACACAATCAAAAGAGTGCATGCATAACACACAAATCACATATTATAAGGCCAAGGGGATATAAACAAGGGATATGTTCAAATGTCACTCACTTGAATAGAAGACACATACAAAGGCATGTTAAAATACCCTCACACACATACAAAGAAATAATGGAGGCTTAAAAACACATATATGGACATGTTCAAATGGCCACATTCATGAATAAAAGACACACACAAGGACATGTTCAAATGTCCTCACATGCATACAATCAGAGATATAAAGGCTTAGATACACTTGGAAGTGACATATTCAAATGTCCTCAGAGCAACCAAAGAAGTGCATACAAGATACGAAGCTAGGAAAAATAATATAAAAATCATGCATGCTTGTGTATTTTGATAAAAAAAGAGCTAAGTTATGATCTAAGCAATATTCAGTAACTGAGATAGGAAATAATATATCACAATGTTAGCAAGTGAGTAATATCATATGATGTAATACAAATTAATGTATAGAGTGTGTGAGTAAGTTAATGTGGGTAAGGAAGGGTAAAAGCTATGTTTACCATGCCCTTAGTGAGCTAACTAATGAATGTACATGTTGTAAGAAGCTTGTGTGAAGTATGGAATTGAATAGTGATAGTTTTAGCTCACTAAAACAAGAGTCGGGGGAGGGACACTAGAGCATTGCACTCCTATCATATACAATGCTCTTATATAACTACAATTTTTGGGTGTGTAAGAATACAAAAACTTGTAATTAGTTATGGGAATGCTATCATGTGTAGTTTACAATTACTTATATATAGTGGCAAAGCATGTATGATATAAAATAGGTTAAAACATATATATAATTTTGTGCACAACTAAATTGATGAATGATAAAGTACATATAAGCATGCATAGGTCCTGATTTTGTTGTCTTTTTTAATATTTTACTATTTTTGTATTTTTGCATATATATGAGTGTAAATATGATACGATGATCTAAAAATAAAATAACACATCTAATGGATGTGGCTAATCAAAAGGTAGACTTGGTGGTAGATTATCAAGTGTTGGATACTAGATCTAGCCAAACTTGAACATATCATCATAATCATGGTCATAATTCCACTCGTGCTCTATAAATATATCTTTGTCTTTGGTGTTACAATGAATCCTCTACATCTGAATAACATGTTGTTGGATTATGTAAGAAGCCTCATGTACCGTTCTGGGATATATCAAGTTAGATCTTGTTGCCTCATTCTAGAATATGAGTGTCAGCAAATCCATCATGGATAATATGAATTATGTTACCCTCAAACCTGAATGTGAGACACCTTTATGCTCTATCCACTATAGCTTCCATTTTTTGTAACCATGTGTTACCAAATATAGCCTCTATTAGAGTTCATGTGTTCATGACAAATAGTATGGTGTTTACCACCTTGGGACCACATTAAACTGTCATTATAATGTGGCTAATGAAATATTAGGAAATTATAACATGTTGTAACTCATCACTATTATGCCGTGTATGTTGTAAAAATTCAATTGTACATGTATTTGGGTTTGAATCCTAATTAATGGCTATAAGTTGTCAATACTAATCTTCAATGATAACTTGAATAGTTAAAGCATTGCTCCTGGAATGTTTTGATTTATACATGTTTGAATCTATTGTGGGGCCTTGGCTTACTTAAGTGGAGGTTTTATGATGTGAATAGTGCCATTAGTTATACTGCTCAAGTTTCTATTGTAAATTTGAACATGTATTTGTAGCATGTCTTGTGATTCTATGAAAGTCATAAAAGGATCTACCATCCTAATTTGACAAATTATTAATAAAAATGTGGCATATTATTGTCAAAGTTATCAATTCCCTATTAAACAACATTTGTAACAACACATGTGACCTATCTTGTGCATTGTTTGCCTATATTTTGATAACTCATTCAATGTCCATATATGTGATATTATTTACCGAGTTTGAGAATGTCAAAAAAATTATATATGAGATGGTATCCAAATGATAGTAAATATTCTTTCCCTTATTTTTTTTAGTAATGACTATCATCATTATATCTAAATATACTAGTATGATGGCCATAGAATCATCTCAGTATTATCCTAGGTCCATTGGTGTAAACTTTAAACCACATAAATAATCATCAATGTTCATTAGAGTGATGTCTATGTCTCCCTCTGAAGTAACTATTGATGAATTTAACCTTCCATGTCAAATTATCACCCCTGTATTTCAAAACTTGATCTTTTCAAGTTATTCAAGGTCAAATGAGGTCCTATGAGGTTTTTTAGAAAATTTAAGGTAAATTTGACAATTTTAAGGTATTGGTCTTATGTGGGTTTGTCTTATCTAGCTTTTTCATGACTTAATAAAATAGGTTCCAAGGTCTCAAAGGTTTTTTAAGTCTTTATTATGTAATTTAACGCATGTCATGGTCATCTCACCTCCTTCCCTAGTCCGTACAACTATCAAAAAGATGTCATTTTCCTCTCTAACATTGTAAGCCTTTTGAAAGGTGTCTTGATCAGTTTATAATGCCAAAAGGGCAAGAGTAATGTGGTTTTATAGGTGTGAAAGATATCAAAGTTAATTCAAGCCTCCCTTATCTCCCTTCAATGTCAAAAATATATTTGAAATGTAGGTATGGGTCTAGAGAAGGCAAAAACCATCCCATATCTTCTATTGGTTTTCTTGGTAATCTCAAAAGGCCAAACATATTTGTTTTAGTCCATATAGAGGAAAGAGAATGGTGAACTTAGATATTTCCCAGAGGAAGGGCCCTTAATGACCTTTGGATCCTTGGTATTGGTCATCATTATTACTTACCTGTATGAACAATCTTTAAGACAAAGAGTCATTCTAAACCTTGTTTCTACCTCAAGAAGAGCTTGAGAAAGCATAGGTTTTTCGCATAGAACTTAACTTAAATTTTACATGGGATAAATTGGCATTAAGTTTTGATGGATGGGTAATTATAATTGAAATTTTTGGCTCTAGTTTTCGTTTAGAAGACTTGTATGTTATGAATGATTGTTAAGAGTTCATGTCACTCACAGACTGCCTAAAGCTTACCCAAAAAGCTTTAAACTTTACTCACATCTCACATAAGTAGATGGATGGTGTCAAATGACCATTAGAGGTGATGTATAGGTCATTATACCTCAATCATATTATATTAAAAAAGAAAAAGAGGGTCTATTTTTTATGAATGATCCCTAAGAAGACTAAACACTCTAAACCTTTGTAAACCTTCAATAAGGAGCTTAATGGTTGCCAATGACCCATAAGTAACTCAAGCTCACTTATTTGTATTTTAAAACATATAGGATACATATTAACACTTTAGAGTCACTTTTTAAACCAACAATTATGGAAAGTATGAAAATGGCCTAATTTGGTAGATTACACAAGCCTAAGTCAAGGTATAATGACTTAATCATGGGCATATGGAAGCCTGAATGCATGATAATGTTATATTCACACCATGATTAATATGATATAAGGTTGCGATGAATATTTTCCAATCAATAATGGAGGACATAAGTGTTGTATTATATAACTTTGGCTTACATACTTACCTATAGACCTACTTGAGAAGGTTAGTTTACTCTCAAGAATTGAAGATAGTGTGAAAAATTGGTATTGGGTTTATATTTTGAATAAATATAAGAGGTTTGAAGATGTTTTTAAAGAATTATTAGACCCATTTTTCTTTTTAATAATTTTGGGAGACATATTACAAATGGTTCATATAAATGTGCATGCAGACTTACAAGTCTATAGACCTGTAGATCCACACTTATGATCAAGAAAAGTATAATCTTACTAAATGAAGTGGTCATAAGCTTTCAAAACATAACCTAACTCATTAAAGTATGGAAATATTCAAATTTAATTCATTCACTCACCAATATAAGTGAATGGTTTCAACAAAAGTGAGATACATATAAAGATAGTCTTGAGAATCATGTACATGCCTAATGGAAGATTCTAAGTATGCCTCCAAGAGTTCAAGGATGGTATGTGCTTTATGTTTTGAGATTGAAGTTAAGAATATTATGAAGAGGGTGAAGGTGAAGAATAATGGTGAAGGATTAGTGGTCATGAAGATCAAACCATACTAAATATGCAATCTCAATCATCCCTAAGAAGCCTATAGGCCTGCTCCTATAGTTCAAGAGGTTTGAGAGTGTCTTAGTTATCAAAACAAGGTAGTAGACTGAGGGATAAGTTTAAAACACCTTTAATTAACTTTTAAAATATTATAATGATGATAGGATAAATATTATTATAAAAAACACATCCCTAGATCAAGGTGGTGAAGGTCTTGAAATCCAATGTTACCTAAAGGCTTGTTAAGGCCTAGATGAGAGAAAAGAAATGATTATGGTAGATGGATGTGCTAAGAAGGCTTGTATAGGATTAATAAAGAGCATGAGTTAACTTTAAATTCTACCAAATATCATAAAGGTGGACAAGAGGCCTAGAAGGAAGGTTAAATTCCAAAATGACAACAAATAGGCTTAAAAAGAGGATCTATAAACCTACATGTGCTAAACAATGAAGAAGTGTGCATGTTTGTCTTTATCTTGAGATCAAGAAGGTTTTAAATGGGTAGGTTTGAATTTAAAAGGGATTAAAATGAGTTTTGAACTTCAAAGCTCCAATAACTTAGTTAGGGAAGGCTAAGTTTCAAATCCTAATATGCAAGGACTCTCAACTCAACACCTACAACCATACCATGAACAATGATGACATAATCAAACCTATTGAAAACATGAGAGTGAATGTGTGCATCAAGATGAGAGATAAAGTGATTATATGAGTTTATTAAGTCATGGAAGGTTAAGGAAACCTAAAGAGGATCAGAAGAGAATAATGAAGCAAATTCAATTTGAGCACTATAGTCACATAGTAAGGCCTGTTTCTCAGAAGTTAGAGATGAGGCATGTGTATAAGGATGATGGAATATTAAATGTTTTTAAAGGAGAGCTGCATTTTATAAGCTTCAAGTGTTTGAAAATATTGTAGACAAGATATTAGAAGTACTACAAGCTCATCTTAAACCTTCAAAAGTGGGAAAAAGAGTAAACATAGTCAACATAGTCAAGCCTATGTACGAAATACATCAATAAATATTACTAAGAGAAAGAAATTAAAGTGTAAATAATTTAAAAAGGATGTGTAGACCTATTCAAAACTTTCATACTATTCACCTTCTCCATTAAAGGCTAAGAAATCAAGAAAGACACCTACAAATGGTATGTGTACCATGAAGGTTGATTAAGCATATTATCTAAGGGGTCAAATGGATTTATCATATCCAATGAAGATTTTCAAGGGGTCTGAGGGAGCGATATACATACTCATAAGGTTGATAGAGCTCTAGGAAGGTCTCAGTTGAGAGTGAAAATGACCAAATGTAGCAGCTAGGGTCAAGAACATGGTTTTGCTCACAAACCCTAAGCCTCAGTCAAAGATGTTGTAGATGATATTGAGGGTAGAAATGATGATGATCATTGGATAAGGTTATTAAGGATGTTTCATACCTCTCTAAGGTGTTATAACTCAAAAACAAACTTCAAAGTGCCATATCAAACTCAGGTCTATAATGCATTCTTCCTAACCCAAGAGGTATAATTTTTTTCTCAAATCTTAGATGAAAAGTTGCATGGTGGGGAATGCTCTTGGGGAGAGTTAATTACCCATATACCCTTTCAAAATATAGTGAAGTAAGTTCATGAAAGCCCCTAACATTTATGAATAATTTTTAAGAAGTTGAGCCACTAATAGGCTGTCTAAACCCTTCAAGGAGCTTGATTGGAGAGATAAGGTGTAATTTTACCTCAAATGCATATTTTTAACCTTATAACATATCAAAAAAATTAATTCTAGACTTCCTATAGGTCCTCACCATGAGATTGGACTGTACCTACAACTATATAGATTGCATTAAATGTTGTGTTTGGTAAGGTTTTTGAAGTGAAATCTAGGTTTTTGAGCATGTGGACATATGAGAACCAGTGGGGAGGTTGCCTTGGGTTGAATTATGTATCCTTAGGTCTAAAAATCCATTCATCCATCCCTATAAGTGTTCATACAAACTTGCACTTAAAAGGCATTTTGGAGGTGCCATTGAAGAAGGAACTTGCCAATGGTCATTTCATGGTTTACCAACCTACACAAGGTTTTAAACCTTAAAATTAGACATGGGGCATGGTTATAGGTTAGGTAAAGTGAATAAAATGTTTTTTTGAGGTATCACATGTGTGGGTGGCCTGTGGAGCAAAATCTCAGTATTTTAGGCTTAAAGGCCTAATTAAGGCCTAAATAGAGAAGAAAAATAATGCAGTAAGTGTACTTGAACCCCATGTTAGGTCATAAAACTTTGTATATAGATATAAGAGGATAATGGGTAATATAAATTATTCCTAGTTTGTTAAGATCATCCATACATTTTTTTAGATAATGAGCTTTATCTATTTTGAGGGCTATAAAGAATTAGGAGAAACTGCAAGCTTTGGGTGCAAAATGAGATATTTGGGAGTGTTTGATGGATTCAAGTGACTTGTTTCAGGTTTGATAAGGTTTAAAGAGATCATCCATATAGGGAGATTGTTTTATTGAAGGAAAAGTCAAATTTTCACCTTTTATGCCAAGTTGGAGAAGGAGGAGTTCAAGTGGTCAAATCACCAAATCAATACATAAATCTCTTTAACAAGATTTATTAAGGTTACTTCTTGTCTTATATTCTAGTTGGAGAGTAATATGAAGTTGGGAGTTAGTTTAAAGAAGGATTCAAATGGTTGAAAGAGTCTTCAATAACCTTAAGGAGATCATTCCTCTCTCCTACGCCAAGTCAAGTGGAAAAATTCAAAGAAGCTTCAAGAGTCTTCCAACAACCTTAGAAAAGTTGAGAGACATCATAAAAAAGTGAAGAGAAGGATTAAATTAAAGACTTTATTAAGATTTGAAGACCTATTTTCATGGAGAAGACTTCTTCATCAAGGAGAACATGCAAGCAAGGATATAGGTACATGTAAAAAAAATATAGGTGCATATATGGGTCAAACTCCAAGAAATAAGGATTATAATTCTTCAAGCATTCCAAACAAGATTATCTCTACCTATATGCCTTTTTTCAAAGAGGAAAAAGATAAAATCTAGGAAGTAATACGTAGGAGTTGAAGGATGACCAAGAAGATGAATCATCCCTAGTTTTGGGCTGCTTTGTCTCTCTCTCTCTCCTTTCTCACTTTCTATTTAAGTATGCCTATTTTTGGCATTTTTAGGGATCCTTAACCTAAATTGTGGTAAATCCCTAGTAAAAAAAACACTTGTACTTGGCTCTTTGAATTAAATAATACTAAATTTTAGCCTCCTTAATGTTTATGATTAGTGTATGCTTTATGGTTTATAGATGAATGTTAGTGATAGTGAATGCTTCCTTCCATTTATTCTCTCTTATTTACCTATTTGTAGGTGGTTTATCATCCTTGTAGGTTACATAGTGCAATTGAATAGCCTTGTATGTATGATAAGTGTAATCCTTCATTAATGTCTTTGAGAGGCCTATTGATCAACTACCTTAGATCATGCATAAAGCTAATAGCCTCTATGTGAAACATAATATTTGGAGACTTTTTATTTGAGTAGTGTAATAAAGTTCATGTCATAATTCAACTTTTTAGTGCATATTAGACAAGTGAAGGAGATATTTTGGTGTATCACCTCTTTAGGTAGATTTTATTTCATGTTATATTCCTCTCTTTTCCCTTACAAACTAGTAGTGTAGTGTAGAGAGTCTAACTGATATATCAAGGGGGAGCTAGCCCTATAATCTAGAGATTTAATCCACCTATTAGTCCACCCACAACCTATGATTGTCTCCATGTTACTCTAAACTATGAAGGCTTGAGAAAACTTCAGAAGGGTGCAAGTTTGAGTGATAATAGTAACCTCAAAATCACTATCAACATTTTTGATTTAAAAATCCTTGAGGTTCTTTGAATTTATCATTAATGGTAATTGTTACATAAGTTCTTCATTGTCCACCTCTAGTGGTGACATCAGTGGTGCAGAGATGCCTATGGATGGTGATTGAGGAATATGTGTACTAGACTCACTAACCTCATATGCGTGTATTTGTTCTATGGGAATAATATGTGCTAGTCATAATATAATAGGTTGTTTTGCCCCCAATGGTGTTAAACTCTAAGAATTAGGTTATATAATATTACAATATCTAAAGGGCTAGTTATCATCTGGATAAGTGTATAGATATCCATCATGGATAAATTTGACACATTGATGCAAGGTAGATGGTATCACCTCCATATAATGTATCCATGGTCTACCTAATATCAAATTGTAATGTAAATGGTTAGGCATTACCTAAAATTGTGTATATAGTGTTTTTGGCCCAAATGTAATATACAAGGTGATAGAACCCAAAGCTTGGCATGACACATCATCAAATTCTTTGATATTTATATATTTATTTTGAATGGTTACCATGTTGATGCCTATCATTTTTAGCAACATGAGCTTAAAAATATTGAGTCCTGAACCATTGTCAATTAAAACTCTTTTGATTATTATGTTATTGATTAGAGCTTGTATTAATAATTGTAAATTTTGATCAATGGTTGAATGTAGTAGCAAATCATCATTGCCAAAAAAATTACATCCTCAATGTCCTTAAAAGTATTATTAATAGATGAAAAATAAGAAGGTTATGTGTCATGAATCATGGATGTTTGATTCAAATCTTGGTAAAGAATATCCTTTAAAATGGTAGCCTTCTAAAGTAAATCTAGCATATAAATATTAGCTAGTGTATTTCTAAGTTGGTAAATAATATCATATGGTCTAGCTTGATCTCTTGGTCCTGTTGGATTAGGTTTGGGATGAGGTGGAATTGTTTGAGTTTTTTCCTCCTATCTTGGTTTAGGGGATACCCAAACTCATCTAGTAACAAAAACTAAGACCACACAATCTACTTTAAGCTTAGGATGAATATTAGGAGTGGGATATGAGAAAAAATAGCTGGAGGGTCTAGGTGAAGGAGGAATAAAAGGAAACCTTTGAGCTCATTGACATCTATTAGTAATCGATGGTATTTCAAACTAAGCCATAGAATAATAATCTTCATATAATGATGTAACAATGTGGGGTGGACTAATAGATGATGAAAGATTTGCCTTAATATGATGCATCAATGGGATTGCATACATGTGCATGATTTTAAAAATAATAGTCAAGGAACATGTAAATAATACCAAGAAACTTTGCACTAAGAACTGATAGATAGGCTCAATCATGATAATCATGATGAAGTGCAATAATTAGGAAATCAAATATTTGAAACCTTATTAGAGAAATGACAACAAAAGGAAACCTTAATGGTAAGACAGGGTTTTGTAATATTAGATAATAACTGGGTTTAAAAATATGTTTTATCAAATTTAGGATTTATGTGAAAACCCTAGATTTTAACACTACTATGCAAAATCAAGATAATAATCTAACAATGATAAAATTCACTAATTTAAAACTACTATATTCTTGAAACTTACTAAAAATAGTAAAGTGTAAGGAGAAAATAAAGACTTATCTAGAAACTATACCTCTAGGATGAATTAGGTCCAAAACTTACTATACAAGGAGGTCTAATGAATGGAAGCAAGATTTTGGAACTGGATCTGGGCCTTGAAATAGTGTTGGTAACACTAGAGGGGTGACACTCTTGTATAACTTAGGGAACTCTTGTCCACTTATATTTAAGAATTGAGGGTTCAAGGTTCTTTGTGTCTTCATTTGTAGAGCCTATATCTGGTGTGATAGCTTGTGAACACTTACAGAGACTACTGTGTGACTAATTTTTCTTCAAAAACCCTAGTTTCTTGACATGTGAAGACCAATGTAAATCAATGATAAAAATGGATTAATGAATAAATTTGGGTGTGACCTCAACACCCCATGTGTTGAGCACTACCTACATACCAATATTCAGAAGAGGGATTAAACTTCATGTAGTTCTCCCATGTTATGATGGTATGTGAATAACTAGTGCAATATGCTAGATGTTGGTGTAGTATTGATGTGATTAGATTCTTTAACTATGACTTAAGACCTGTGACATGTACTCAAACTTGATATTTTGGCTAATAAGGTTGTATGTAATCAAAATTTGGAAAAATAGATATTCTGCTCTTAATGTGTAAGTGTGATTCTTGTGTTTTTTAGTGTAGAAGCCTCTTGTGTGCCAAATGGTCTGAAAAGTGTCTATATAGTCATATTATTGAAAATCCTTTGAATGGGGCTCATTAGGGACATGGCCCGACCTTAATATATCTTTAAATTTAGTAAATTAGTTGTTATTTGGTAGGAAAATAGGAAAGGGGGGAAGGACACTAGAGTGGTGTGCTCTTGTCCCCTAGGGTGCTCTTGTCAAATGGGTTATTTCATCATGCTAGGTATTAGAAATGTATTAAAAGGTGTCTAAGGTTGAACATGATGGGGTTAAGCTCATTTAGGGGTCATATATTAGCTCAAAAGAGTGTGTAAGGTGGTTTAAAGTGATCAAAAGTAGCTCTAAGATAGGTCTAGAGCTAAGTATGTAAAAGAGTGGTCAAAAATGCATGATTTTAGCTTAAATTTTAATTTTACATGTCTACACATGGCATTGAAATATGATCAAATAAGTAAGCAAGTGTCATGTACATTACACATGATAATAAAGAGTACACATAAAGTACATAAAACACCCAATATTAAGCCAAGGGGCCACATATAAAGGACATGTTCAAATGTCCTCATACACATAGATAAATATAATAAAGGTTTAGATCCACACACAAAGACATGTTCAAATGTCCTGAAGCCAAGTAGAATATACACAAGACATAGAGAAAGAATGTAAACATGAAAGACATGCATGATATATGTAATTGATCAACATAATATATTTGTAACACTAATAGATATAGTAACTTAGGTAACCATAATATATCAATGTGTTATTAAGTGATCAATATTGATATATGTAATTCCATGTAAAGAATAGAGTTGTGAATAATAAGGGATATCCAAAAAAGGATACAACTTATGTATAAGATGCCCTCATTGAGATTGTTGATTTGTGTACAAGATGTATAAGGCATGTTTGTGATTTCTATCTTAATAGGGATAGCTTATGCTCACTGGGACAATAGTGGGGTGATTGGACAATAACGGGTGCACTACTATCTAAATTGGGCATTACTACTTGAATGTGGTTTATGTGTTTGTGTTTAACCCTAGGTTTTGATAAATATCCTATGGGGTTAGGGTTAAGAATATATAAATGAATAAGCATAAAGGTGATAAATATATAGTAGGCCAATTAATTACAAAACTCAGATAAAAAATATACTAAATTTATTATGCTGAGATATGCTAAAAATGAAAACTACAACTATGTTATATATTACAATGATAATGAAAAAAAGTACTTGGTTTTAATGCTAACACAAATCTATATTTAGAATATGCAAGAATAAAAATTGAAAATGAATTTGGATCAATTGTTAAATTCTATAAATTTAAATTTTGTAACCTTATACACTTACATCAACCTTAGATGGTTGCATTGATGCTTCTATCTAACTTGGATGCAGGTATCTTATATGAAATACCTATTAGATCTGGATGTGACTACTTAGAGTATTATGGGTTATATGTTATAATTACCATTTATTTGAGATAATTTATTTATCCTAAGTTACCTTTATATGTGTGAAACTTTTATTTATGTGAAATATAAATTCACATAGATATGGATTCCACGAGGTGTCATTCACCTCTTTATTCCCCTTTAGGATTTTGGGGTTACTTTCATAAGTAACCCCTTCCCCCACTTGGCACACACTTCCTCCACTCTCAAGGGAATAGGACACAAGTGACACACACAAAGGAGGCTTGTAAGGTAATCATGGGATTCCTTGTAACTCCCATAATCTTCTTCTTGCTCTATTAAAAGAGCCTTCCTCTCCTCATTTTCTCACTAAAAATTTGAAGCTCTCTCACTTCTTCTCAAATTGATTTTGCTTCTAAATTATAATTGTATAGATTTTGGACAAGCATTCTTATAATATCACGTGGGTTTTTATCCAATACATTTGGTTTCCCACTTTAAAAATCTTGTCTCAACTTGTGGTTTACACCTTGAGAGGTAACTTAACTTCTTTCTTGTTTTCATTTCTGCACTTTCAATGTCATTGATGAATGATTTTTGCATAATCTCTTTATGGTTTAAGAGATAGATTTATCTTATTGACATTTTTTTGAAAGTGTGAAATTTTTTGGGAGGAATTTTGGCTTTTTTTTGCAAAGGCTCCACCCTTGCCCTCTTGTACAATCCATTTTTTTCCTATAATCTTTTTTGGAGTTATTTTATCCTTATGAGTTGGTATAGGTTGATCATAAGGAGCATTTTCAATCCTCTACTTAGTTTTGGAAAGATTATTCAAGTAGGTTCTTAATTTAGTCTTTATCTACTATATTAAAAAAAATAACACATTTTTTTAAAACTGACATTCTGTTCCGAGTTTTTTTAAGAACAAATTCATAGATATCAATTTTTGATTTTGATTTATTTTGGTTGGCTATTTTTCCCTAAAGTTTTTTTCTCTTTCCTCTACATTGGTTTTGTCTTAGTTTTCTTTTCTTTTCAACTGAGCATTGGTCCTTTCACCTGCATGTTAGATGCACTTGTCCTCCTTCCTTGTAGGTCATTTTGGTTCCTTCTTTATTTTCGCACCCTAGCTATTTAGTTGATGCATTTCTCTACCACTTATTCTACCTCTTGTACCTATTTTTATCAGGCATTTAGTGTTTATATTTGCATTATCTATCTTTTTTCCTTTTGCACTTTCCTTCTTGACTAATAAAGACTATGTTGATGTGTTTCAATGTTCTTATCAATGCTTTATTTTGGTTGTGTTTTATCGAGCACTTTTCTAAAACCCATTTTTATTCCTTGTGTGCTCTCCCATCATTTTAAACCCTAAAGTTTTTTTAGTCCTACATTTTATCCTTGGTGGGATTCATTGTTTGATTTATTTTCTTTTTCTAGCTGTATTACATGTAACATTCTAATATTTCCTAGCATTATCAGCATATCAATAGATTCTTTTTTTCCTATGAGATATCACAAGTGTCAGTTATGAGTTTTTAAGTTTACTTATTTTGGCATCCCAATCGTGGGGTTTTTGAATTTATTTTCAATTCACCTCATATCAATTTTTGAACACTTTCTAACTTCACTGTAATTTTTTATATAAAAGTATTCAATTCATTTTTAAAAAAATTCTAGGATGAAGTTTGAATGCTTTTTACTAAAAAAACAAGTGGTACACTTTTCAATTAAAACTTTATGATAGAATTAACACTCATATTACTTTATTAATTCAAAATCAAAGTCATTCACACTTTTATGAATTTCATTTTTTAAAAATTACTCACTAATATTTTGGAAGCTTAATGTGAACTTAAATTTACGAGGTAATTTTTTTTGGATCAAATTATACTTCTGAAAACTGTTGTAATAATCTTTTCCTTTACAACTCTTGTGCTTAATTTTGACACTATTACTTGGTTTTTTTCCATCTTTTATTTTGAAAACTATTGTGTTTTTTGTGCAATTATTAAACTATTTAGGCTATTTTTTCCTCCTTGTCAATTTTTTTGCACTTTGGCAAAGTCCATTTTTTTGGCCTTCTTGTCCCTCCTCTACACTTTCTCAATTTCTAAGTGTTTTTTATTGCCTATTAAAATTTTGACATTGGGTGATATTTCATGATAAAATGACTCAATTATTTCTCAAATTTAAACTCACATCCACTAATTACCAGTTATGAAAATTGCATATGCAATACATCTTCACTTTTAGACACTTGGTGTGCATAGTTATTGGGTTCTTTTTCTTTAAACTAGAATGTCTTTCCCTAGTCATGAACCTAAGTGAATAAGAGTTCCAAAGTGATAGCATGATAGAATTTCATGCAAAAATAAGTTCTCATGTGCTCACCTATAGCACATAGCTTAAGATCGGTTCTCATTGGTTTTATTGCATGAGGGTGTATTTGTCTAATTTACTAGATGAGGGTGATCAAACAAGTACTTAGTACTAAACTCACCCTTAGTCCTATATCTAACTCAGATTACTTTTTCATCACTTAAGTATTAAAATAAAAACAAGTTTACATAAAATGATGATAGATAATATCAACTTCATTATAACCATAAAAAACTAAACACAAGCATTACATCAACACATGATTCTTTCCATTATGTTCATAAGTGATATCAAAGAGTACAATAATTCCAAAGTTATAATGATAAAAAACTCATATAAAACAATAAAAAGTAGATCAAGGGGGTATTTATACTTGGTTTACCCTAGCCAATCACTAATAGAATTAAATATAATTAAGATGACTCGCCAACAATCATCAACATAATTGAGTTGTGGCATCAATTTATAATAACTTATGAATGTATTCGAGTGAGGTGACCTCTATTTCAACCTATCCTTGGAGAATTAGTGAAACTTACATTAATCTCTTAGTGGTGAGTACTTATTTTATTTTCCATAGTCTCCACATCTTCAAATGCTTTGGTGCACTTAGTGTGTTCTTTTATTACTAAGACATTATTAGCCAATTGCTAGCATTGAAGCTCTTCTACCTGATGCCTTAATTCCAATTTTTTTTTGGGATATGATAATTTAACAAAAACCTCATCCAAGATGGGAATCATATCACCAAACCTATTCAAAAAGCTCATGTAGACCTCCATGACTTCAATAAATTATCCTATTACCCACCTTTGATCATTCCAGGGGCCGATCTAGTCTTTGCATTTATTATACAAAAGTTTTACTAGGATTTATAATTTGTCAATTACCTCTCCAGTAAGGATTACCCCATCTACAAGAGTTGAATGTTGGTTCAAAATGATCTTATAGAGGGTCAGTATCTTTACTCGAGCCACCATTTTTATTTCTAATTGGTGCTTGAGCTTGACCAACTCCTCTTCAAGTTTTATTCTTGTGGCAAACTTTTTATGATATAGAGTAACCATTTATGAATGCTTCTTATGGAATTGCCTTACATCAAATTCAACCAAGGCATTTTCCTAGTCACCTCATGTGTAAATTTAAAGAGTGTTATGCTTACCTGTGTTGGAGTACACATCTATGGATCTACCCAAAGTGTGTTTAGAAGTTCTATCTCTCCTTGTGCTAAAATTAGACCTTCTGATGATAGCTTAAAATTACATTTTTCAATATAGATATTGTTATAAAATAATATTTCTCATTGAGTCTACTAGGTTGAGTCCTCTAGTGTAAAATTCTCACACATAAATAAATGCTTATCTGACACTCCCTTTTGGTATTGAATGCATAAGGTCATGACTATATTGGTAGTCTTCAACCTCTGCTAGATGCATTAGTCAACTAGTTCCTTTACCTTAGAAGGGTCTCACTAAAGTATCTCAACATCTATGTCATTGTTGTGGTGATTGTTCTCAATATCAAGACCACTCATTCCCAAGGCCATGTCTAGACCATCCCTCTCTTCACCAATGGGATTTTTAATATCCACTTGTGCTTCTTCAAGGGTGGTTTCTTCATGTCATGCTGATGATGGTGTCTTATCTTATCTTGGCGTGACTTGTTCCTCTTGTTCTTAAAAATTCTCTCTTTCTAGTGTTGCCTTTGGGGTTGCTATCTTTTATTCTAGGTCACCATCCTTAGGCACTAAAGTTTTATGTTCTAAAGGAACATATTACATCAATAGATCAAGGCCTTCTATTTGAATTAATGGCATAGTATCCTTGGGTGGTGTAGGGGTATTCCTTTATCACTTAACTTATTCTAGCTGAGTGTTAGTGCTATCATCATGCCCTTGCCTCTTTTGCTTCCTCTACTTTACTATCTTTGGTAGGGGTGTAATTATTTCCTTCTTAGTGTCCACACTCCTTGATGTCTTCTTTCATAGTTTCAACATATAAAATAAAGAATGAATGGAATCACCAACCAAAATCTATTGGACCTTAATGTCAGTATTATTTGAATATAGTTTCTCCTTATATGCCTTTTTCATTGGGTAAATATACATTTGATGGAGAGTGTGAGTCTCAACATTAATTTTCTTAGCATGAATGTGTACAAGGTACGTGTTATAGATCCTATTGATGGCATTCATGAAATATCTATCAGTGAAGGCATATGGTAATTTAAGCCATCTGAAAAAGTCACCTAAGGAAACCATTTGGATGGGTGATAGAGAGTAGTGTTGCTTAACCATAAACTAAGCTTAGTATTTAAGCTATCCAGATAAGTCTTTGGGAATGCACCACTCATTCCTAAAGGCTTCCTTCATGTCATCATACCACCCCTACATCTTAACCTTATGGGAAGGAATTATTAGACCAGGGGAACTGAATGATTTAAACCTTTCCACAAGGGATTTATTATTAAGGGGTTAAGCCCATTTCAAATCATTAGTTGTGTATTTTGATACACTAACCTCATAAAAAACTAATAATAAAAGAATAGTGCCCCATGAAAATTTATGGTTCAGTAGGCAGTGGGCCTTTTCTACATCTATAATAATATTTTCAATAAAATACTACAACTAATTATGATTTACTCCAAGGGTAACCTGATGGGCAACATATAAATGTGCCATGTCCACCTCTTTCCATCTATCCATGCCTCCAACCTTGGTCATTATCAAGCATGCAATCAATCTAAGGGTGGGATCTTGGAGACTTGTTATGTGCAATACATGGCCCTTTTTTTGTACTCAAGAACCATTATATTCTTCTTAATCTCCTCCTAGTACTCTAAGTCTGAAGTGAGGTCAGTGTGTGATCATTACAAATCTATGACTTTACTTACCCTTTAGGATGTGATCCACATCCATCACCCAACAAAATATAAATAATATCATGCACACATGAAATAAGAAACTTTACTCCTTTCACAAACTTCCTAAAATATGGAAGATTAAATAACTAAAAGATTCCTACATCATTAAGCTTATTAAAAATACTTAATTCATACACAAGCTCATTTCAGGTGTTTTGGCACTCCACCCAATAGTTGTACTACATATCTACCTTATTTCCTAATTGGTGATGATTATAGTAAAAAATATTGCATGTTGGAATGTTTTACTCCCATTTTTTAGTGTGTAACACTATTTTTGGATATTGCATTTCCTTAATTAACACTAGGGGTGGAGATGGTACTATAGCTTTCTTCTTGGCATGACACACCATCCCTAATTTTATTTTTTCCCTTTCCTTGACCTATTGTGATAAAACTTCCTCACATGTGCTAAACTCACTAGGTACCTCTTCCCTTATCAAAAATGGATGAACACCTATGGTCTGAAATCCCTCTTCCCTATAGATTATAGATAAGGGATCACTTCACTAAGCCTTTTTCCTTGACCACATCACCTTCTAAGGAACTTGAAGGTTGAGGTATGGTCATCTAACTCTCTTGAAAGAATACGTTATTACTTCTCTAATTCACTCAAATATCCTAATTCAACATATTCTAATGACAGATGTTAACCTCTGTAACTTGTAATTCATTGAACCCGTGCTTCCTTAGTCATTATTTTAACACTTTCCCTATTCATCACAATCGATTCACTCCATAATGTTCATATTAGTCATAGATATTCAATCTACGCTCTTTTAGTAGATTCAAAATGTTCTTATAGTAGCTTGATAATGCTCCATCAGCTTTGTAAATTGACAATAGTAAAATGTAAAATGATACTTGTTTAGCCTTTTATAGCCTTAAGGGTAATCTACATTTAATTTCCCACTACCTCATCTATCACTTCATGTAATTAATTCTCTTATGGTATTACCATGATTCATATTTGGCACACTTACCATTACAATTTCTCTTTTCATATTTAGTACATCTATCCTAATCTACACTTTTCATGAAGTGCATGACAACTATAAAGAATTTCAAGAAAGTTCCATTTCCAAGGTAGGAACTCACTTATTTACCTCAACTCATCTTAGTAGTTACATGTTGCATCCTGTGTACCCATATGTCCTTATACACTTATACACTTTTTTTTTTATGTGCATATTCGCATTCACCATTCCTTAATGATCAATAAGTTTTACTTCTTTCAATCTTCTAACCCAACACTAAAATTTGTTTGTGGTCCTCCATGACAGTACAATAATATAAATATAAAGACAAAGTGTTGACTAAAACTAAACCAAAGAACATAAATAATTCCACTCCTTATTGAAAACAACTAAAATCCTACACTAAACTAATAACATACACCTTATTACTTATAGAGGGGAATCACTACTAAGAATAATAGGGGCACAATTGACTACCATTGAAATGGCTGAGAAGGAACTGATGATCTAATCACTTTAATTTACAAGCATCAGTGGGATGAATATTATAAATAATAAATAGACCATCCTAGTGGACATGAAGCTTAATTGAATGGCACATGAACTTGGAGTTGTAAACCAAAACTTGCATTCCTAAAGAAAAAGTCTTGTTCTTCAGATGACGATCATGTCAAGCCTTCTATTTATACTTCTCAACTCCTTAACCCCAATATGGTAGAAAATGGGTTTCATCTAAATTAATTAAAATATCTAGGTGCACTTTCAAGGATTCCTCATCATCTAATCAACCAATGTGCATAATACATAGAGAAAGGATAAGGAATTCAACTAGGAGAATGTTTTCAGTACCAAACATAAGATTAAAAAGTGTATTCTTATTCAATCATTTGTATGTGGTCTGATATGCCCATAACACTAAAGAAACACAATCATCTTAGTTAGTTCCTCTAATATTACGAATCTTAGTCAATGTAGTACCCAAGATATTATTGAATGCTTCATCTATACCATTAGCTTGAGGATGGTAAGGTGTCATCTTATGGTGTGAGATCATGAAATCAACCAAGAGGATATAGATGGTCTCATTAAAGAAATGAGTTCCTCGATCACTAGTCAAACTTAAAACATCCATACTATGTAGTAATATTCTCATAGAGAAACTTAATAATAGTGGTAGTGGTACAATCTTGAGTCAGTACTACTTCAACCCAATGAGTGAGGTAATCAGTGGTGATAATGATATAACATGTTCCAGTATGCCTCCCTATTAGATTAAAGAGGCCAACAAAATAAGTAACGCACTTATTGAAGGGTTCATGTGCTAGGATCAGATGAAGAGGCATAATATCCCTTTTATTTAGCTTACAAATGCACTAGTAGATATTACATTAGCACACATAAACTTTAGCATTTTTTAATAGAGTATGCCACCATAAGCTAGCCAAAAGAACCTTCATGTTGTAGCATTATTGACATAATGTACTTCAATGACACCTTATGAAACTCTTTAAGAACCTTAGTACACTCATGCTACATGATACAATAGTGTAAAACATCATCCTCCCCAAACTTATAAAGGTCACTCCCTATGAGTTAGAAGAGAGTTGCATGAATAACCAACTACTTATTTTCTTGAGTACTAAGGTGGGTTGGTACTGAACCCATATTCAAAAATGTTACGATATCCTCTAATTTTTTGGACACACATGTGACTTGTAAAAGTTGCATGTTAGGTAAGTCATATTCAATAGTGCATGCTTGTTCACAAGATACAATGCATGATAAATTATTAGGGCCATAATTAGCCTTACTGAGCTTCACAATCATTAAGAACTGAAACTCTTGGAAAAGCACAATATAATATAAAATGCATCCATACAATACCAACTTATTTACTAGGTAATTTAGTGGTTCATGGTCTGCAAAGAACATGAATGAAGTAGACAACAAATATTAATGAAACTTTTAAAGTGCACAAACCATGGACAAGGCTTCATGTTTTGTAGTTGAATAATTCTATTGAGCTGGAGTAAGCTTCTAGCTAGAAAAATATATAGGATGGTCAAGGTTTCCCTCATTAGGTCGAGTAAGGATAGTGCCTACTTCCATACTTAAAGCATCGACATGCACATGAAAGGGATTCATCCAATCTATGAACTAGTGAATAGGGCTAGTAATGAGCTTATCCTTGAGTGTTATGAACACCTAATAGTGAGCATCAATCTAGACAAACTGACTATTCTATTTTAGCAATTCCTCTAGTGGTACAATGATATTAACATAACCTCAAATGAACTTCCTATAGTATCTCATGTGTCCTAGGAAGGTGCGAACCCCTCACTAGGTGGTTGATATTAGAAGGTGAATAATAAATACAATCTTGGTTGGATCCACTAAAATTCCATCATGACAAATAACATGACCTAGTAAAATGCTAAATGAGGTAGCAAAAAAACATTTATTTAGATTTAAATAAATCTAAAGGTTTTGGGAATGATCAAGCATAAGGTAAATATTAGAATAATGGTCCTACACTAAACCATAGATGGTCCAATCATCCAGGTAAATTTGAAGGAATTTATGAATAAAGTCCTTAAAATCCTTGACTGTAATCCATGAAAACATAGTAGGAGCATTATTTAACTTAAAGGGCATCATGTTGTAAGTGAATGAACCCCACTTAGTTACAAATTTTGTCTTTGGGTTTATCCTCTTCCATGATCTAGACTTGATGATATCTAGAGAAGCCATCAGTGAATGTACAAATATCGCACCTAAAAACTCCTTCTAAGATCTCTTCAGTAATGGTCATTATAAAGGAGTCGATTATGAAATTAGTGTTGAGTAATTGATAGTCAACACAAACTCAAATATGATTGTCTTTCTTAATACTAATGACCATGGGGCTCACCCATTTAGACTCACTTATAAGAGTGCTAAATCCTACATGCAACATGCTATCAATCTCATCCTTGACCTGAGCATGCAAGTTAAGATTCATATGATAGGGCCTCTTTAAAATAGGTTGAACACCCTCTACTAACTTGATGTGTATCTTTCCTAAGGAAGAGTGTACTCCTTTCATCTCAATTTAATTCCATGGAAAAATGTCATGATATTCCTTTAATAGTTTAAAAACCTTAGAGATATACGTATCAAACTAATAATTTCCTACAATAGCCATCTTTAGTGCATCCTCTATGCCAATATTATGCTAGATCATTTGAAGTAGATCTAAATATAGATGTTGATCATCCTAGATGGTGTCTCTCAGACATTTCATGTGCCATACTCAATATACAAAGCCAAGTGATAAATATATAGATCAGGTAGATCAAAACTAACACCTTCATCAACCATGTACATGACCTTTTGTTTTCCTTTTTAGATCTATTCTCGTAATGCATGGTCTAGTTCAAGTTCAGTGGGTGGAGATGATGCTTCCTATCAGGTTCCTATAAAATGTTCAAGCTCTCCTCCCATGTGCCATGTATATGTTTGATGTGATCTTCAACTAGTGCTTGGCCACCTACAATATCCCAATGCATGGCTTGTAAGGTGAGGAATAAATCCATCCGAGGATATGAGTAAGATAACACTATAATCATATTAATCTTAGGGAAACACCAATAGTCTATGTTTCTCTTCATATACATACCATGCTCTAACCCAAGTGCATGGAGTGCCATAGAATGTATGAACCCATAAATACTCAGGCAAAAATGTCTCATCTAACTTCCACATGTTTTCATAGGCTTTGTAATGAGATTCTAGAGTGCTAATTCCATCATAAGTTATTATGTATCAAACATGGTTACCATGATGAAAATAATGGTGTAGAGCATAGTGAACTCGGTCCTAAGGAAGAAAGTTATGACTGTGAGTTTTCCACCACCGAGTAGTTATGCCATAAAAAATATGGATAATCATACATACTTGATCATATTAAAATACATATAAATACTCTAACTACTACACAAACTCTCAAACTTCTATCTAACCATGAAATATAGTAGCTTCATCTAACCACATGGGTGGTATAGCCTATAAAGAATATGAATAAACTTATGATGTTTATGGTACATCCATGAAGCATCCTCTAGACTACCTATAGTACCACATATCCTTATAGTAAGATGATACTCACTATGAGCCCAATAGTCATAAGCATTATTGTTAGTGTCAAATATAGATTATGTATTTACCCAACATAATATTCTTTTTGGACTAAGATCAAGGCAATCAGTACCCTGAGCTATGACATTATAGATATGGTTAATGTATTCATCAACGTTAACTAGATCAACATAAAATGGTCCTTGAGCATGGTCTAAGGGTATTAAAACATGTTGCTCATCATTCCCAAAGCTGATATAGTGCTTCTTGATGCTTAAGTCAACATTATTCACATAACACCAATGGTGACCCAAGAGATCTATAAAATCATTAGCTTTGGCTAGCTTAATCACTTCAAAGTTAGCTTTGAAAGTGACACCTAAGATATCCATAGTAGCATTTTTAAGAACTCCAATAAGTAGGGTATGAGACTTATTGACCATAAACAACACATGAAGAGAAAGATGCAAAGTAGGGCTTTCCATCTTCCTCCAAGCATCCTTAGTGAGGACATTTCCTTCAATGTCGATATCAATTAGGATATCCTGAATGACCCATCCATTAATAGTGGCATTAACCAATATCTATTTATCCCCCTCAAAAATAGGCTAGATAAGAGTCTTTTGTCACTATACATGCTTTAATTGATGATCCTTTGTAGGCCTTGGTGTATGATACCTTAGCCAATTTCGTAAAAGGGGTATAATATATTCATCAAGGAGGGACTTGCATAACTCATGGAACTCATCACATGTTGAGCCATGAAGATTCATAGCTTTGTACATGTTAACATGTGTAGTGACATCTTGATCCTTGAGGAACTGGATCTCACCTTGCATGTCCCTCATAAAATTTATGCTATCATGTAACATCCTTTTATGTTGCTAAGCATCAAGATAATGAGTCACATGAATCTCTTCCCATTAAACCTTTTCAATGGACTGGTTGGACATGAATTGGGAGTAGTCACCACTTCATGTAGTAATGTTGACTTTAGGACTAGTTGGAGTAATAGGGCATGATATTCATTGAGTCTTTTAAATTCATATCATTATAGTACCCTTTTCATTTCTCTCCCTTATGATGGAAGTATATAGGTCTAGTCACTCCTCTAAACAATGTTCATTTTTACAAATAGCACATGTGGGATACACTACGCAATCACATTGGTAGTGCTCTAGAGAATTGCACTTGTAATAGATTATTGGTGGAAAAAATACACCTCCACACCCTTGACCATGAACTCTAAATGAGTGGTCTCTACCATTGTCTTAGTTATTGTCAACATAAGTCTAATGAGTATCATGAGGGCACACCTCATGGATCTCACTAATAAGATGATAATCATTGGTATCATGAGTATAAACATCACATATATTATAATATGTAGATACCTTTAATTGTGTAGTGCGTTGAAGTAGGGGCAATCCCTCATGTCATGATCTTCTTGGAAAATCTCATAAGATTGCTTCATCATGACACAAATACTCTTTCTAGGGTAGTTATTCCTATTATGGCCTTTAAATTCATAGTCAACACATTAAAAATAATTATGAATGTCATGAGTACTATTCATAGTGAGAGTTTCTACTTGAGATACCATAAAAATAATCTAAGCCTCCATGAAAGGACTAATCCCTTTGTCAATGCTTCAAATAGTTTTGACATGAAGGGAAGCCTCCAAGGCCTTGTGTCGATTGGTGAAGGTCTTTTATGATAAGGTACATTATAAAGGAAGCAACAAACCTCCTATAAACCACTAGGCATGCTAACCATCTTTTATCTCAAAATAAATCTTGGAGAGAAGCATCTTAAAATGTTAATCATACTCATGTATGCTCTCATTTAGTTCTTGATTTATGTCCTTTAGGCTATCTATAATCCGCTATTCAAACTTTAGGATATGAAATTCCTAGAGAAACACTACCTTCAATTGGTTATAATTCACCATAGCCTACTATGGATCAAAATTATGATACCACTTGTGCACATGATCTAAAAGAGTGGTGGAAAATTGAGTTTCCTTTCATTTAGAATATGTAATGCTATGCACTCACCAAATAAGTTCACAATTTTGAACATGTTCTCATACATTTTCCACATCATGATACTTAGGAAAATAGAGTGTCATCTCATAATACATAGTGGGAGTATGAGGTGTGAGCAATGGAACTTACTATCATGCACTTCTTGTCCCTCATAGACCTTGTTGGGGAGGTCCATTGATGCCTCCTTTACCTCCTTTAGATCCTTTGGTTGAACCACCATTGGTACCACCTCTTAAACCTCCTACAATAATTGAAGCACCTAATATGTTGGGCATTGAGGTAGGCTAATTAACTATATATGGGCTAATACTCTACCCATTAGCTATGCTTGGTCCATCAGGCATTCCAAACTAGGCCATAGAATTATCTTGGAATGGAAAATAAATCAATAATAAACTACTATCTTCGTCTTGATTTATAAATTATATCTAATAGGTTCAATTTATGATTATACACTATCCATATCCCAATTTCATGAGCATGCACTATGGGTAGGGAACTGGGCCTATCCAAATTAGGTTCTTCAGTCACCACTACTTGAGTTATTTATTTTGCATGTATATTTATTGGCATTAGGTGTAGTCTTAAGGTTGGGGAGTCCTTGCTATGACCTTATAATTCCTTGCAGACCCTTACAACACTTATTGCATCCTCTCATCCCCTCCCTATATCACTTCCACTCATATCCCTTCTCATAGCTTTATTATACTTACACTTTCACAACTCCCACTGATTGGTTACCATGTTGAACCAATAATTTTACATCAAAAGGTGCCTATCAATTTCCCACTAACTATGATACTTAGGTGAGTGAGAGTTTAGCCATCTATGGAGAAACTTTCAAGTCAAGAATCCACTAAGAGATTCTTAATCTCTAGTGAAAAATGTCTAAGATATCTTCAGTGCAGTTCTTAGAGGAAATAAAACTAGGCTTCCTGTAGATAGGAGTACGTTGAGACTACATATTCTAAAATGTAATTATTCAAAGTTTAGTGCTAGCAAACATCCACTGCACATGTTTAAGGCAGTCCCAAATAAGTTAAATCCAAATGATGATCTACTGACCAAGATGTCTTCTATCCATAGTTCCTCAATTGGTCTTGTGTGTATATCAAAATCTAAGCATGAAGGTGAGCAAACACTTCTAATAAGAATGATTCTTTAAGTGAATCATACATATGTTGTTCTACCCATTCACATGTAGAAATTCCTAGTTCAATAAATGGTAATGCAAATTTATCTTCTACTCTACTAACCCATCATTTAATATTCTATAGAGATAACCATTTGAGCATCTTCCACCATCATGCAAATAATCACTATGGGTCCTAGCAACAAAACCAAAATGTTGGACTCTTTTCCTTTAAACTAGCATGTCTTTCCCTACTCATGTACCTAGGTGAATAAGAGTTCCAAAATGATAGTGCATTGGCATTTCATACAAGAAAAATTTCTCGTGCACTCATTTGAAGCATGTAACTTAAGACTAGTTCCTACTGGTTTTGTCACATGAGGGTGTATTTGTCTAATTTCTTAGACAAGGTCACTCGAATAAGTACTTATTACTAAACTCATCCTCAGTCCTATATCTAACTCAAATTACTTGATCATCACTTAAATATTAAAATAAAAAGAAGTTTTCATAAAATGATGACATATAATATCAAATATATTATAATCATAAAAAACTAAACATAAGCATTACGTCAACACAAGCTTCTTTACATTATATTCATAAGTGATATCAATGAGTATAATGATTCCAAAGTTAAAAAACTCATTAATAATAATACAAATTAGATCAATGGGGTATTTATACATAGTTTACCCCTATCAATCAATTATAAATGTAAATACAATTAAGATGACTCACCAATGATCATCAACATAATTGAGTCATGATAGCCATTTATAATAAATTTCTATGGAATTGGGCCTATTTGCCCCTATATTCTCTTCGATGTTATATTCTCATTGTCGAGTGCCTATATTATCATGGTTTAATATTGGATAAATTCCTAACTTAATCTTTTCCAATGTTCCTATGAACTTTTCCAAAACCATCTATGCTTTCTACACTTTCCCTAAGTCTTATGATAATATTCAAGTCCTATGTTCTTGGGTTCTCCATGTATAATGCTCTTTACTCCATGGGGCTTGCTTATTTTGTGCCATGGACTCTCATTCCATGGTATTCTAGACCACAATATTCTATGTCATGTCTTTTTGTGCTACTTGTTACCAACAAGTACTTATCCAAAATAGTCTTCAAAATTGGGGTCCAACAGTAGTAGACGACAAGGACCTTAGACCTGATGAAAAGATTACTACTACCGAAGTTTAATAAAAATGTCAAGTAAAAATTTAAGAGGCCTTAGGTTTGATTGGCATGGCCATGAACCCTAAATTTCATGTGAACATTGATGGTTTTACTCTTGTATCCAAAGTTCAGTCTAGACTATAATCTATTTATGATGTTGTGAATGAATCTAGGAAAATTCAAAATCAACATTAATTGTCTAATTTAAAGTATAATGACTTTAAAACTATGGATGATTTTTTGACTAAAGTTTACTCTTTGTATTCTTAGCTCATTGGTTTAGGTGTTAAACTTTCATATTTTAATTTAATTCATATTATCATGAAAAAATGTTTACCTATACCTTTTCATTATTTTGTACAAATATTCACTCGTAACTAGTTTTTATTGCTTTATCTACTCGGTTGACATTTGATTTTTTTTACTTTATTGCATCAATAAAAACAAAAGTTCATTCAATTTGGTAGTCTTAAGACTAATAAACATGCTTTTGTTTCTAAACACCAACACAAGAATGACAAATACCATTTTAAGTCCAATAATACACATGACAAAAAAGATAAACAATCTAACTAAAAACTTAAGAAAAAGTTAGAGTGTAATTGTTATGGAAAAAACATGCATGATGAAGATCATTACATTAAAAAAAAATGTGATATGAAAAATGGAAAGCTTAAAGTCAAATACAATGCTAGCACTAGTAAACATTAAGACTCAAAATAAACATAAGTCTAATCGTAGAGTTGTTTTTACTTATGCTTTACGCGCTTCTCCTATTGTATAGATTGTTGATTTTTGTGATACTCAATATATGACATGTACTACCAATTTATTTACTTCTTTGGACCTAGATCTTTCTAATAATAGTTTAAGTCTTTCAAATCATGCTTCTTGTAATGTTGAAGTCATAGGAACTATTAAAATCCCTAATGGTGAATTACATGATATCTTGATTGTTCCTGATTTAAAATTAAATTTGGTTTCTATTCCTCAATTATGCAAACAAGACTATAAATTATAATTCTCTCATGAAACTTGTTATGTCAAATCTACCAAGAAATATTTTTAAGTGGTTGCTACTACTTTTTTAGACAATGATGACTTGTTCAAGTTTACTAGATTCTCTTCTTCCTCCTCTACTCATGCTTTACTTGTTTTTATTGATGATAACTTGTGACATGAAATATTAAGACACATAAATTACCAAATTATTTCACTTATATATAAAATCAGTATGGTGCAAGGTGTGCCTAAATTTCACCCATTGGTTCTGTTTATAGTGGTTATATGGATGGTAAAATTCATAGAGAATATTTTCCTAAGAATCAATCTCAACGTGCTAATGAAAAGATTCATTTAATTCATAGTGATTTATTAGGCCCTATGTAAACTCTTCACATTAATGGTGCAAAGTATGATTTAAGTATTTTTGCTGATTACACTAGAAGAGTTTGGATTTACTTCTTGAAAATAAAGATCAAGTTTTAGACACTTTTATTAAGTTTTATGACTTTGTTGAAAATCAATCTAGTTGTTCTTTATGAATATTAAGAACTAATAATGAAATGAAACATATTAATAATTCTTTTCTTGCATATTGTAAACAACTTGGTATTAAACATGAGAAAACATTTTTTTATACACCTGAGCAAAATGGTGTTGCCAAATGTAAACGTAGGACTATCACTGAAATGACTAGGTGTATGTTGCATGCTAAAAACATGTATTATAAATTTTGGTTTGAATCTATGTATTGTGTTGTTTATCTAATTAATATGAATCCCACTATTTTTTTTTTAAATATTACCCCTAAATAAACTTGGAGTGGTAGAAAACCTAATCTAAAATATTTATGTGTTTGTGGTTGTGATGCATTTGTTCCTATTCCCATGGAAATACAGAAGAAGTTAAATTTTAAAGCAAACACTTTTATCTTTGTTGGTTATGATGAATAATCTAAATCTTATATGGTGTATGATCCTCAAACTAAAAAAATTAAGATTAAAAGGGATGTTAGAATTACAAAAAATTGTGTACTTGATTGTGCTTCCAATTCAGATTCTCTTGATATATTTTCAGCTTCTTTTCATTTTGAATCAAGTGATGATCCTAATGATGTTGGTATAATTATTTTTCCTTATTGTATAATTTCTCCTCCAAAATCCATTCCCAAGTGGGTAAAGACTACTTTAGAATATTTTGGAATTGATATAGATCTTCATGATACTTGTAGAACTAGGCAACAATTTCATAATTATGCTTTGATGTCTAAACTTATGAATAATAATGATCCTACAACACTAAAACAAGCTCAAGGTCACCCTCATTGGGAAAAATAAATGCATGATGAATAAAAATATTTAATTTATAATAACACTTGAGACTTAATCCCTCTCCCCAAATGACATTATTGAGTAAGTTGTAAATGCTTGTTTAAAACTATGTTCAATTTTGATAATCAAGTGGAAAATTATAAAGCTAGACTAGTTGCTAGAGGGTTATCTCACACTGAAGGAATTGAATATAATGAATTTTTTTCACCTATAGCTAAGATTCCCAAAATTAAAGTTGTTCTAGTACTAGCTGCTCACATGCATTGGAATGTTTATCAATTATATGTTAAGAGTGCTTTCTTAAATGGTGACTTGCATGAAGAAATTTACATATCTCAACTCCCTATTTTTATTAATAAAGGTAATGAAAATATTGTTTTAAAGTTAAACAAATCTATTTATGGCTTAAATTAATTTCCTAGAAAATGGTACTTTAAAATCTATCAATTTTTTATAGCTCAAGGCTTTGCTCGTAGTTCAAGTGATCCTAATCTTTTTGTCAAAAAAACTCCAAGTGACATAGTTATCATTGTTTTGTATGTTGATGACTTAATCATAAATAGTAGAAATAGTTCCATGGCTTATTACACTAAAAATGATTTAAATAATACTTTTTGAATGACGGATTGGGGTTTCTTATATTATTTATTAGGCATTCAAGTTTGGCAAGAAAATATCCCATTTCTATTTCTCAATCTAAATATGCATATGACTTGTTATCTAAATTTAATGTGATATATGGTAAAAATGTTACTACCCCTTTATGAATTTGGTGTAAAATTGATTAATAACATGGAAACTAAAAACATTGATCCAACTCTCTATAGACAATTAGTTGTCAGTCTGAATTGTCTTACTCATACTCATCTTGATATTGATTTTTCTATTAGTTTGGTTTCTGATTTTATGCCTAAACTTAAAACTACTAATTTTAAAGCTATCAAAATAATTATTTATTATATTTAAAGTACTCTAACTATTGGCATCGAGTATACCTTACATAACAAGTTTTTTGATAGGTATTATGATTCTGATTGGGTTGGTGATCTTAATGATCATATATCCACAAGTGGATATTATTTTTATTTGGGTTCTAACATAATTTCATGGAATAGTAAAAATTAGACTAATGTATCTTTATATTCCATAGACGCTGAGTATAAATCTTGTAATCATGCTGCCAAGGAAACTATTTGGCTTTAGAGACTTCTTGCTGATTTAGGCCACCCTCAATATTCGGCCACTCTAATTTTGGGTGATAATCAAAGTGAAATTGACTTATCAAAACATCTAATTTTCCATGCAAGTTACAAGCACATTGAGATTCAACATCACTTTTAACACAAACTTCTTGAAGATAATAAAATTCTTCTCTCTTTCTATCCTACTAAAGAACAAATGGTTGATATCTTCACTAAGCCATTATGTAAAGAAAAATTTGTATTCTTTTGTAATATTTTAGGTTTGAATGAAATTATCAAGGGGGAGAAATAGTAATGTTTCCTCCCTTATTTTTTTTTGTAAACCCATAAATAAAGTTTAAGGAGGAGTTTTAGAATCACCCTTTATTTAGTATAATTTATTTATCCTAAGTTTCTTTTATGTGTGTAGAATTTTTATTTATGTGAATTATAAATTCACATAAATATAGATTTTATGAGGTGTCATTCATATTTTGTTCCCCTTTAAGATTTGGGGGTTAATTTCACAAGTAGCCCCTTCCCCCACTTGGCACACAATTCCCTCCACTCCCTAAGGGAATAAGCCACAAGTGACACACACAAAGGAGGCTTATAAGGTAATCATGGAATTCCATGTAACTCCTATATTATTTTTCTTAATCTATTAAAAAATCATTTCTTTCCTCATTTTCTCACTAGAAACTTAAAGTTATCTTTCTTCTTCTCAAATTGGTCTTGCTTATAAATTGTAATTGTAGAGATTTTGGTGACAAGTCTTGTTATAAGATCACATGGATTTTTCATTGATATGTTTGATTTTCCATTTTAAAAATCTTGTCTCAACTTATGGTTTGCACATCAATAGATAAATTAGATTCTTTCTTGTTTTTATTTCTACACTTTTAATGTCATTGATGGATGATTTTGGCATAATCCTTTCATTCTGTGTCACCTTCACTATGGTGTGATCAGATATATATCATGGGTTATCACTCCTTATTAAGTAGTAAAACCCTAGTTCATAATATTTATAGGGGTTATGGAAAAAATGGGTTACTGGGCTCCTAATATCAAGCTAACCCTGAAGACCCCTCTATTAGTGGGTGCCACCTACATAGCCAATACTCTAAAAAGGGCCTCAAATTGATATAATTATCCCTTAATGTGTTGAATTATGTGTGTGCAAGGGTGAAATATGTGAAAATAAAATACAATAGTGACCTATATTTTACTTGGATAATATAACTCATGGCAATCTCCTTCAGTAAATCAAACCTATATATGTGTTGTACCTATGACTGATATGGAAATATGAGAGAATAGGGAAGCTTTTGCTCACTCAAATGCTTTTTTATCATTGACTTGTGAGTAGGTATGAGATTTTTAAGTCATTTATAGGTGAGGAATGTATGAAGATTGATCTTATATTTATACCAATAATTTAGATAATATATCACATTAAAGCACTTAGGTTGACCATGGAAATATGTTTCATTTATAAATTGAATGACTTTAGGGCACTGGACACTTGCATCAGTCAGGACATTTGTATCGATGTAGTCATCTTACTAGGATGAAAGTGTCTGAGAAAAAAATAGTATGTATAGGTTTAAAACTTGTAGAGATGGAAGATAAGTAGGTTTAAAACATTTTGGGTAAGATAGAAGGCCTAGGTCATAAGAATTACATTGGTGGAACTAAGAGATAATCAATGAGAATAAAAATATAGCGGATACAAGCCTTTTGATAATAAGAAAGTTCTAAAATTGATAGGAAAAACCAAGGTCTATATTGGTCAAGTGTACACGATTAAGGTATTATATAATTCATTAATAGTGTCTACATTTCCCCCCTTTAATCTAGTAATGAAATTATTGGTTTAAAGGAGAATAAATGCATACCTAGGTATGTATATCACACCTTGCCTTTGTGTAACCCTGACTTAAGTGCTTTATTGGTGATTGATCTATAAATAAGAGAATGTTAAAGTATATAATCAGTGCATATAATTTGAAATTTGAAACATTTGAAATGTCTAAAATTAAAAGGGTAAGGTTGAGAGTACACGTGTATCGATGGGATGACCTTATCTTTTGGTAATTTGATTTTAAAAGACATAACATTATGAATATAGATCTAAGACTAGGACAAATATAAATATATATATTGCATATATATAGTAAGATTGAAGGATAAAACTTGCCCCTAACCTTGCAGATAAAGGTGAGTTTCTACCCAATAGTTGAGATTATTTCAACCGTGTAACCCATCACACTTATAACTTGGTGAGTGTGAGTGAACCAAGTCAACTCACACTATAAATATAGTGTGGTTGGATGATTTAATCAAGTACAACTTATAAAATTTGAAATATTAAATGATTTAATCACCTCAACCATACCAAAAAGTAAACCAACTACTACAGTAGATTGGCTCAATACAATCCGTAATAGTCCAGCCTTTTGGGTGATGACGATCCTTAAAAGTGTTTGAAATGTAAAACTAATTTTATTTTACAACATTTGTGTACATTTCATAGCATATGCACCTTAGCTATGTATCATGCTAAAATTATTCATGATAATGATTCTAATGTATAGAATTATGCGACAAATGTGTATTTGGATCATATAACTATGAATTTAGCCAATATGGAATTTGAACAAGTGTGGAGGGAATGCTTATCATAACATGCCCCCAATATATATATAGAGAAATCTAAAAATTGATATAAGTATCAACATGGAGGATATGTTTCCAAAACATGCCCTCATAATAATCTGGGTATCTTGAATACTGAATAAGTGTGAAGAACATGTTTCCAAAACATGCCCCCATTGAATTTTTAACTATGGAAAATGTGGAGAACATATTTTTAAACATGCCCCCACTGTAATCTAAATCTGTGAGGAAATGTGAAAGTCATGCTTGTATGGTATGCCCCCCCTTTAAGGCAAGGGGAAGTAGAAACTAGTAGTTACCTTACCTCAAAAGGATAATATAACCATATACAATGTGAATGTACCATATAACATATGGAAGGAACATGCCTAAGTAGATATATCATGGAAGCATGTAAAACGTGATCACATCAAGGCCTAAAATGAATGATATAGATCATGGCAATGTTTAAAGAGTAATAATACAATCTTAAAAGACATTGGTCTAAGGAGACCTCAAGTAAGGGGCATGTTAAAATGCCACATAATTGAAGGGATATGATTTAGTCAAATATCCATAAAAGTAAGAATGACATATTCAATTGTCCATACAATAAGCAATGACATATTCAAATGTTAAAGAGGAAAATAAAGGCATGAGGGCTACAAAAAATGGAGCATATTTAAATGCTCAAACAAGTAAAATAGTAATAAGGTAAGACACTCAAATAAGTACATGAATGAAATCATAAACAACTAGAATATACATAACATATTATTCCATGGATCATATGTGTTAGCAAAAAATGTTAAGTGCATAACATATCAAGTGCAATGCAAAAGATATAAGCATGGATAATGGCATGTGTAAGTGCATAAGCTCAAACATGATAATGTAAAATTATCATAGATTGATATAAATTGGATGTATCATGATCAAATAAGTGGATGCCCCTAATGTCCACATGACATGAGTAGAGGGAATGCCCAACATCCAAAAGTCCAAAGATAATGTATATGTGTATGCTTGTATCACACTCAAAATATTCATGAAACACATGTCTAAATAGAAATAAAATGATATGTTATCCGCTAACATGAAATAAACAACACATATTCCAAGGAGCTAATAGAACATGTAAATGCAAAAAATACTTTTGGATTTTTTATTTTTTTTTGAAAATTTGAAGGGAAAAGACTATCCTATGATCTCATCCAAAGGATGCTCATAAGTATCTCCCCACTGTAAACTTGGTGCCATAAATTGGTGATACTACCAAGGAGCATGCATAGGTACACTATTTGTCAATGTAGTATTTGTGATACTCTTTATATGTATAATAGGACTATGTGTCATGAAGAAATAATAGGAGTAGGGTTTCATGGAACCCATCGCTGAATGGTCTAAAATTTATTTAGAATAATAGTATTAGGGATATGTGTAGGTGATTTGCATATTTGAATATGGTGTGAGAATTTTTTGGAATCCATTGTGGATATCTGTTGTAATGATATCTCAAGTATTGACTTCTTGGTAAAGGGGATTACCTATTGCTTACACTTTTATAGAAGATTAACCTTAGGATATTTGATAATTAACTACTTGGGTATGAATTTATCTTGCTCATGTAGAACTCCAAAAAATGTAACTACCTATTTGGCATGAATGTATTTAACACACCCGTTGGAGACTTAAATTGCACCCTAGCTAAAAATAGAAGTGTTTAAGTTTTGCTTTCAAACTTTGTCCAACATGGGAATGACAGGCTATGGGTTACCTATGTTTGGGCTAGACCTCTAGGGTTTTTAATGAGGCTAAATCCTTAGATATGATAATTTGGACCTCTTTTTCTAAGACCTAAACAAGTTGGGGTGAAAAGAGTCAATAGATTGCATAAATTAAAACCTATTCTAACATGTGGTGATGCACCATAAATTCATTGTATCCACTCATAATCTTGAACTCTTAAATCACTAATCAACTATGAATAGAACTAATTCAGTACCTACAATGGTTTCTAAGAAATAGTGCTTCACCTAGAGGTCAATTTGATGGACTTAGGCTGGAGGGCAATGAGGGTAAGGCCTGATTGAAAGCACTTACATTCAATAATCCACTGTATACCTAAGACATCAACATTAAAACATACTATATGACATATAAGGAAAGTTTATTATGACTTAAGTTAAACTTGGACTTGCAAAGGGAGATGAAAACCACTTTTGCATATCAAACAAATACAAAAAACTAATTATATATTGGTAAACAACTAAAAAATACTCTATTCATTAATCTAAGAGCTGCATAATATAATTTTTTAGTAGAGTCTAGTTGTATTGGCCTAATGGATGTTCATTAATAACTTAAAGGCTATATTTATAGAAGAAAGAGAAGAAAGAGGGAGAGATTTTGGCATTAAAAAAGGAATCAATGAGCTCAAATCCATTTGAACCATAGTTACAACTACCTTTGCATTTATGCTCATCCAAGCTTCCTGATTGATCTAGGTCACTTAGTATATTGCATAATTAAATTATTCCTTCACTGATGATTATTTATGATTAAAATGGTGGGGTAAATTTATTTCAATATAAGTTCTAGCATTAATTTAGTTACAAAAATTTGATCAATTTATTATAATTTTAGCCTAGTGCTAATTGCTTTTCATTGGTTCATCATGGCATGCAAGAGTGGAGAGAAGGGTCAATTTCATGCAACTAGTTATGGAGATGAAGCCATTGGATTCTAAATGTTTTACTTGTTATCATCCTTTAAAATTTGGCTCTGGTTTAACTTGATCCATGATTGAACTTGACTCCATGCTTTTACTTTTTTTGTTCAAAAATTGCTTCTTCAACCTCCAATGAGAAAGTTCTTGGGTTTGACTTTAGATGTCAAATATCAACTCAGACCAATAAAATAAATCTAAATATATTTATTCCCATTGGTCTTGCAGATCCTTGCTATCATATCCTTAACATTTTGACCTCCTACACACTGTAGATCTGCTTGGTACGAATGAACACATGTCATTAATTTCCTACCACCTAAGATCCTTTGACATGTTGACTCAAGCTTGCACTATTAGATCAAGATGTTTAAATGAACACAAGCCTTTAATCTAATTATAACCAGCATTTGAACTCAAATTTATAACTCAAAAGATTAAAATTGATGTCTGCACACTCATCAATTGACATCCTTGTGACTATCAGTGATGTCTATGCGACCGCCAAATTTTGAACCCCCATGAATAGTTATAGAGATTAATTTTGACATTTGTGTACCCATAATTTTATGTCCACATGAACATATTTTATGTCTACATGAACATATAAGTATTTTTAAAATCCAAATGGTTATTTATCAGGGCTTAAATTTAACATTAGTGTGAATGTTTCATTATGTAGGTTCAACTTTGAACACTTATAACTCGAGTTAGAGAACTCACCAAGGCATGAAATTTGCAAGATATGATCTTGGAATGAAGAAATATATAAAAATATAATATTTGGCTTGTGAGGATTATTAATAAAACTTTATAAAATACATAAGTGAATTGGTCTGCGCATTTCTACATGACGTCCTGATGATGGTCTGGCTCCTTAAACTTGCCAAATTCATCCTCTTTTCAACCTTCAAGGTTATGATGAAATCTTAAGGTTTTTTCCATCCTTTTCATGCCTATTAATTGTTATTAACATCATGATGACCTACTTGGATCCCTCCATTTACAATGCTGAGCCTGCTTCTAAGCCATTTGATCTTTCTTTAATTAGGACCCTGCTAGGCTTCTCTTTAGGTCTAGGCAAAGTTTGGTATGTGGGCCAAAATGGACAACAAAACCCATGCACTATATAAGGTACTAATAAAAGTGTATGTATCTAAGGTCATCCTAATAACATATCAAATATACCCATGTAAGGTATAATTGAGAAGGCATTAACCATATGTGCGAGAACCACCTATAAAAACAAGTCTATTTCACCAAAAACCTATTATGAGGTCCCATCAAATACTCTAACTAATATAATCAAAGGATGTAAATCATGATTTGTATAACCTAAATACATAAGTAATTTCATAGTACAAATGTTATCACTTTCTCCATTTTCAATCATAACACTATGTATGTACTGATGACCAAGATATGCTCAAATGATTAAGGAATGAAGATCCAAGTCATCATCCCTAATCTCACTATCATCAAAAGTAATATAAGGTCTTTGAATCATAGGAGGTATATGTCATGTATAGTTACCAATAATCCCATATAATGGGTGATCATAATGATATGGATGAGGATGTGCATTATATGCCATTTGCACTTTTGGATCCTTATTTGAATGATCTTGCAAAGGATTGTTAAATATTTTTTGTTTCTAGTGATCACAAAGTTGTGAACCTAATGAATTTAGAGGATCATCAAATTTAATATTTTGGTCATCAATGAGGTCTTGGATATGATTCAAGGTAAAACATCTATTTGTAGAATTCCTAGGGCCTTGGTAATAGTCATAATAAACATCTACATCATATCCTTTGGGTAGATGTCTACTCATATCAAACTCTATAAGAGAGGGGAGAGATATAAGATAACACTCTACAAGTTTTGGGATTAATTAAGTGAGAGACTTAGGTAAGCATGAAGACTATCTTCGTGGTGCATTAGATAACACAAATCAATTAGGTTGATGTGATACTACATTAATCATGGTGGTTATTTTCTTTTTAGGCTCAAGAAGTTTGACCTTATTACTTAGTTTAATAGTAAACTTGGTATTATACGTAGATGTAGTTAGTGTATTTTTTACCTCCTTAAGGTTATTCAATGAAATAAGCTTCATTTCATGGTCTCGAACAATGTGGCATAAGTCATTAAAAGGTTTGAATTTTGTGAATACAATGGACTCATGTAAAGGATCAAGCAAACTTTGCTTGAAGATATCTTGAAGCTCTTTATCTGCCATAGGATTGGTCATTTTAGACAAAATTATCTTATACCTGAAGACATAATCATTAATAAGTTCATTGATTCTTTGTTTTATCTTTACAATTTGGGCATAAGAAAACTTTTCAGTAATGTTGATAGAGAAGCGTGCCAAAAAATGATCTATAAGAGATTTGAATGCCTTTACTGATTGAAGAGGTAAATCATAAAACCACCTCAAAGAATAATCATTGAGGCTCCTTGGAAATAATTTGGTCAAAATTTTATCATTGGAAGCATAATCAATGCATGCCACAAAGAGGGATAAAAGATTCTATTTAGGATTATCCTTTCCATCATAAAATGTTAACTTAGGTACAATAAAACTAGTTGGTAAGGGGTGAAAATATATATCAAATACAATAGGATTATGCAACACATATTACAAATCAATAGAATGGGGAAAATTTAGATCCTTTTGTTCAATATTTATGACCTTGTCCTCTAAGGTCTTTATAACTTAAAAAAGAGTTTGCACTGTAGACCCATTGGGATTTAAATTAACAAGCTGAATAGTCACCAAAGGGTAAGTAAACATGGTTTGAGTAGTAATAAGCAGTGAAACTGGTATTTGAGTTGAAGCATTCGTTAAACACATGGTAGATATAACAATAGTAGTCTTAGAAAATAAAGGTTAGAAGACATAATTTGTGCCTCCACTAGATGTATGGATATTGATTGGTATTGAATCAATTGTAGTACCCTCTAAGGACTCTCCATCACTAGCTGAGGAAGGCTTAGCTTTATCATGATTAATGATTAATCTCTTATAAAATACAAAAATTCATCCATTAATCCCTTTTCACTATTGAGATGAGTGATCAATTTTTTTTATCTTCCATTTGAAATTGGGTTTTTTTATTACTATTTTCCATTACCTATAAATGAAAAATTACATAATTTGAACAACAAACTAAAACCTTAGGAATCAATTTTTTTTGCATTCACACATATCAATCTCACCAAAATTTTAACCCTAAGTTTAGATAAGGATCATATGGTGTTAGGGTTAATAATATAGAAATGAATAAGCACAAGGGTCATAAATAAATCTATAATAGGCCAATTAATTATAAAACTCAAATAATACATATATTGAATTTATTATGTTGAGATATGCTAAAAATGGAAAGTACATCTATGCTAGATATTAAAATGATAACAAAAACAAGATAATTAACTAATTTTGATGCTAACACATATCTAGATTTGGAACAAGCAGGAAGCAGAATGGAAAAGGATTCTAGATCAATCATCAAATTCTAGAAATTTGACTTTTGTAGCCTCAAACACTTGCATCGATTTTAAATAGTTGCATCAAAAGCTTATATCTAACTTGGATGTAGGTGTAATATAAATAATACATGATGGATATGGATTCGACCACCTGAAATATTTTTGGCTTTGTTCACCTTCATTTTGGTGTGCTCATATCTAGATCATGGGTTTTTTTCTCTTTATTAAATAACAAAACCCTAGTTCTTCATGTTCATAGTGGGTATGGGAAAATGGGTTACTGGGATCACAGTGTCAATCTATCCCTAAATACCCCTCTATTAATGGGTTTTATTATATAGACACTACTCTGAAGAGTGCCTTAGAGTAGTATCTTTCTCCCCTAATGTGTTGGCTTATGTGTGCACAAGGGTACAATATGTGGAAAATAAGTACAATAGTGACCTATCTTGTAACTTGGAAAATAAAATGCATGACATACTACTTAGTACATTAGACATGTAAATGTGTTTTCCTTATAACCGATATAGAAATAAGAGAGAATAGGGAAGATTTTTCTCACTTTAATGCTTTTTGATCATTAACTTATGAGAAGGTGTGAGATTACTAAGTCTTTTTTAGGTGAGGAATGAATGATGAATGAGCCTATATTTATGCCAATCCATTTGGAGAATATCTCACATAAAATCACTTATGCCGACCATATGAATACATTTCATTTGTAAGTTGAATGACTTTAGGGCATTGAACACTTGCATCAGGTTAAGACACTTGCATAAACATAGTCATGTGATTAGGATGCAAGTGTTTGAGAGTCAAGAAAGTATCTACATGTCCATAACTTTTATAAAATGGAATATAAGCATGTTTACAATACTTTGGGCAAGATAGAAGGCCTGGGTTATCAGAATACATTGGTTAAAATAAGAAATAATTAATGAGCATAGAGGGATAATAGATGCAAGCCTTTCAACAATGGAAATGTCTATAATTGAGAGGAGAAACCAATGTGTATAATTTTCCAAGTGTATAATATTGAGGTGCTATATAATTCATAAATAATGCTTACAATTTTATATACTGAAGTAACATGAAACTCAGTCTGGGGATGAAAACCTATATGCTCTACACTCACTCATGTACACTTATTAAGCATATATGATATGAAACTTGATATAAATAAGTATTAAATAACTATCCTTAAATTTACTTATGTAAATGAACTAAACACGAGCATGCATAGGTCCTCATTTTGAATTTTTTTTTAATTTTTCATATATTTGAACTGAGAAATAGAAATAAGGATAATAACTAATGACTCTCTTGGGAGATTTACCATTTATGGGTTATGTATATAACATAGGAAGTATGACCTCTTGTGAATGGAAAGTATCATGCCACTGTGTAGATTCTATCTCATTACCATTTTCATATTTTGTATAATCAATATCATTAGGATCATACTAATTTACAATATTATATAAACCATTATAATAATTATTGTGATCATATTTTGTATCTATGTATGAATAACCAACTATGCCATATAGTGGTATCTTAAATTTTTGATTTCTATTTTGAAATGTGTATTGTGTCATGTGCCTCTATTGATATACCATTACTTGTATTTGTTTGTATATTAGTTGAAGATATGTTTTTTTTCTATTGCTTTTGACTTAAAGATATTCCTTCTTTTGAAGAGGATGTGACCTTGCCTTTATGATGAAATGACATACAACATTTGTTTTTATCAATCATTGCTCCTATTGATTTTAACCATGATCCTTCAAGCACAACATTGTATGCACTTAGATTTCAAATAACATGAAAATTAATATAACACCTTTTTGAGTCAAATGAAACTCTTAACTTAATTAATCCCATACATGTTATAAATGCACTAGTTTCATCTAAGTGTTGATACTTATTTCCAAGAGATATAGAAAATGATAGAGAACAAAAATTGATTTCTTGATAGACCATAACCTTAACATATATAAATTTATTGTCATCTATATGAGCAGTGATAGTTAAAATCTCTTGCTATGAAGAGAGACTTGTAATTTCCCCTTCGCAACCATATTTGAAACTTTAGATTTTGTAGGCATCTCTTGATTTGGAAAATATTCTGTTAGAAACCTTCTTTTAATAATGCTTTTTTTCTTATCTTGAGTTTTATTTTGCAACTTATCTTATAGTAGTTTCACTTTTCTTGTTGTAACTTTTGTAACCTTTGCTTTGTAAAGTTTTCCTTTTGTAATTTTTATTTTTCATCTTATACCTTTGGTAATCTTAATTACTCTATTTTTTCCTTTTGAACCTTTTCTTGTTCTAATTTTACCTTTTGAATATTTTATTTCTCTAATTGTTCCTTTTGAATATTTTCTTGCTCTTATTTTTTTCATTTACAACTATTTTTGTTCTGAATTATCCTTATGTATCCATATTGGTTTTTTTTACACTCATGTTGTAGAAGATGCAATGATAAGGTGAGTGGGTTACTTGATTGATGTATCATTTATAGGATCTCCACTATAAATTATCTTTTGAATTTTGTTCTTCAAATCTAAAAAACTATCTATATGATTCCCATACATTTTATGGTTTACACACTATTATTTTTATATCCTTAGAAGATTTAGAGGAGGTAGTTTGATCAACTTATTGCAAAGCTTTTCTCTTATAAACTCACTTGAACTCTTATTAGCCTTTTGTATAATTTTCAAATCACTTGTTTTAGATGTATTATGATGTAGCTTCTCATTTTGATATCAAATATTATTAGCCACAAAATTACGACATGAAGATACAAATACATGCTTAGCACTAGCATATTTTAGATTCTTTGTATATGTGACTTGATTTTTTAATGATGTGATATTTAAACTAGAATAATAATTTTGATTTTGTAACTCTTCTATTAACTTTCTCATAGTGATGATTTGATCTTTGAGGGATTCAAAGGCATACACCCTAAGTATTTTAGATTGAATATGCATATACACACCATGTAGAGGATATGTGGGAGAGGTTTGAGGAAGGATATGGTGGTTACCTTATTTTGGAACTATAGGATGAGCTACCTTACCCTTTGGAGTGGAGATATCATGGATTTGGTTAGAGGGAAAGTAGTTATCACCCTATTGAGGGTTTAGAGGAGGAAGCTATTCATTTTTAGTCATTTATTTTTTTCCAAAGCCTAAAAGGAGAACAAGAATAGAGATACATAAAAATACTAGCAAACACTCCAACATGATAAGGAAATAAAAATTTAATTTTAAACCCTAACGCAAAATTTAGAAGGAAAAACCTAGGGAAATCTAGGGCTTACAGTATTCAATCAATAAATAGGTTCACTAATATGTTTTTATCATATTTTGGCAAACCAGGGAAATAGATTACCTAATGTGACAAATTATTGTGTTAAATCAAAATACTAAAAAAATACAATAAATGCCACATATTATTGGATACTTTAAAATTTTAGAAATATATTAAATATGGAAAGTGTAAAAGATAAATGTAAACTTAGCTCAAAAATTGATATATGGATTGTTTCTAGATCTGATATTTAGCGATAGACTATGTTGACTATGTGTAGAGCCAGAACAAGACTTGGAAGCTTTTATTGAATAATAACACTACAAATGGACAATAGTGGGGTGTGATACTTTCTACCTTATCTAGAAAACAATAAGGCTATGAGATTTATGGGTTTTGTGCACCTTTGCTTATTTAGTTTACAGATTGTGTGGGAGATTCTAATTTACTTTGAGGACCACTATGTAACTATTTTTCCACTTAAAACTACAACTAAATAATTAAGAAGACAAAAAATAATAATGGATTAAAAATGGGTCAACGATTGAAGTTATGCTTAACCTTGACACCTCTTGTGTTGAGTGCTACCTATATACCAATACTTTAAAGAGGGATCAAACTCTATGTAGTTCTCCCATGATACAATGATGTTTATGAAACTAGTTTAAAATGTTAAGTGATGTTGCAATCCTA